>CM026216.1:18045532-18645532 GCA_014839995.1 Xenentodon cancila
AATAAAAAATGAAAGGCCAAACAAATCCATAACTGTCATGATAGTTACATAGCAGCAAGGGCAGATTATGTAACAGCAACCTCCAGGGCACCGTTTTCTAAAGATCCCTCTTTCCTTTCCTAAAAACAAACAAACTCAGAAGTCAAATGTCAAACAAAACAACAACACACTGTGAAGGATTGTCATTTTTAGCCATTTTCTCTCTTGACGATTGGCTTGGCTTGACGATTTTTCTCTTCTTGGTCACTTTTGATCATTTCTCGACTGATTAGTACATACTTTTGCATTTGCAAAAATAGGTTTTGCAAAAGTAAGTTTTGCATTTGCAGCCATTGTTTCCCTTTGTGGTCATTACGATTTGATCAAATGTCATTTTGTTTCTCTGGTAGTTCATTATTGTTTCTGTCTTCTTTGTGGGTGCTTTTCATGTGATTTTGGTTGTTTTTTGTGAGTGGTGGTGGGGTTTTTCTGCACCCTTCTGCTGTGGACAGATGGCCTTACATTTGACTCTCGAGTACCTTGTAATTGTTTGGTCCTTTTTTTTTTGTATTTGCCATTAATATTAACCATTAATATGTCACCTGAGGCCAGTAAAGCCTGAATTGTACAGGTTTCCTGAGAAGATTGGAAACAGTCTTATATATTTTCTGCTTAGTCTTATTGTAAACTGTTCACCCTAATTTTAACATTGAAGGACCAGATGACATCTCAAAATATCAGAACCTTGGACTTGAAAGACCTTGTGCTTTTTTTCACAAAAATATACTGTATGTTATTGGAAACTATGACACATAAACCTACATTTGCTTCCCAGCTGGGATTTATTAGTCCCTGATTCATCACTTCACTTCATCATGCCTCAAAAGTGCAAGAAACAAAAAATCAGCCTGGACTATAAGGGATAAGTTTCTTTCTTTATTGCTCATAGATGTGGCAACACTTTATTTCACCATGGACTGAACTACATGTGGAGAATTCACTTTGTAATTGTATTTTTCCTTTCCTATTTTTCCTTGATTGCGTTACTCTTTTTTGGGAATTCCTTCTTTGAATAAAAGTGTCCACTAAATAAAATGTTATGTAGAGGTCACCGTTTTTGCATTTTTCTATTCAGCTTGAGGGTGAATGAACTCTTTAACTATTAAAATTGGGGCATTGTTTGACATAATGATTAAAAACTGGCAATCAAAGCTGACATGTAAGAGATGCTATACAAGCGTTGCCATATATCCACATCTACAGGATTAATCCAGCGATATGTTAGACACATTTTCATGTTTTCACTGCTTTTTTTCTTTCTTTTTTTTTAGTTTATTTATCGTTGAGTGTGTCTACGGATGCTGAGCAGGTGTAGTACGGTTGGCTTTTAGAGCTCTTCAGCTGGAAACCTGCGGCTGCAATTAAACAAAACCAAGCAATAACTTTGTGGGCTGTGAAATGAAAACAGTGCGTTAAAAGGATATAAAACACTCAAGACTTGCTTGTAATTTCCCGGCTTTTTCAAGTCTGGAGATGACCGTGGTGCAGTGGCTGTAGAGTCGTTTGCCCTCGAACTGAGAGGCTACCAGGCGGATCTTCAGCCATGCCAAAGTGTTCCTGGGCAGGTCACTTACCTCCAGATTGCCCCCACTTCCCCAGCCTATCATGGTGCTGGTCCAAAGCCCAGATAAACGGAGAGGGCTGTGGCAGGAAGGGCATCCAACATAAAACCTGTGCCAAATCAATATTCGGAGCACAATGATCCACTGTAGCAACCTCTACAGATGGAAAAGCTAAAAGAAGTTCCCACTGAGTCGCGCAACCTCCTTCACATCTCGCACGGTTCTTTCGTAGTATCGGAAGAAAACTACAGCAAGTTTTTTATTAGGAATGTTGTTAATCCAACCGATTACAGGACAGTTACGGTTGCATTTCTTCATGAACCTGGTTGTCGAGCCCAAGCCTTTCCCCCAGGCCAGCACAAAGCTGTCTTTTTATTTTTGTGTTATTATTTTTTTGTAATCGGTCTGAAGCCCAGCCAAACTGACAAAAGGAATTCTGGTCTTTGTTGGGTTATCATCTGCAGCTTTAATGAGGATACCACACACGAGCAGCCTTTTAACAGGCTGTTTTAAGGCCTAATGAAGGGAGTGCTGGGTCAGGCTGAACTTTAATGAGGCAGGCTGCTTAGGGATGCGGCTTCGATTCCCCCGTTAATCAGCACATTCCTCTCAGCTTTCTATTTTGTCCCAATCTCTCGCTGTCTTACTCATTTTCTCTCCTCTGTAATTACACAGCAGATTCTCCCCACAGGCAACAGAGTGTTCAGCAAATGTTCGCTCACAGACAGGCACATGCATTCACTTTCCCTCATCCTGTTAAGGTAAATCAGGACGAGGCCATTTCCTCATCATTCTCTAAGTAATGCTGCTGAGCGAGACGAGAGGAGGCACCAGCGGAGACGTTCAAACAGACTGAAAGGGGCAGAGGTAACCATTAGTGGAACGTCTCGGGAATAAATGCGTCTCGGTGAAGCAGAGGGTGTTTGAGTTTCCTTTTGCCTGTAATCTCTCTCTGTGGTTAGAGTGAGCATAGCCTGATAAGTGGCATCCATCTCTCATGCGCGGATGAAATGTTTGAGGTTTTTGTCTGTTTTGGTCATTTCACAGTTTATCCTCCACAAACAGATCAACTGCTGAGAGGAGTCAGACACAAGCAGACGCAGTGATAGAGGCTAGTCATAAAACAGTTGTTAAAGAAAAAATCAAACACAGCAGCACATTCAAAAGCACAACACATAAATCCTCCAAGATCATCTGAAAAATGGAAACAGGTTACCAAAAAAAGAGCTACTTCAAATTATTCATCTTTAAAAGACAAAGAGAACTTTGCGTCCGTCTTCGATCCTAAACCTTTTATTAAGATGTCACTTTTCATCTTAAAAAACACATTTTTTAGTAATATTTTGGAGTAAAAAGCCAGGCACCAACCGTCTCACTCATGGAGAACTAAGTATTGCTGCAGTTCCTCGACTGATCGATAGAGGCTGGCTCCAAAAGCGAGTCAATCTCCATTGACTCGCATGTCAAAATGTCAGACTTTAGAGCATTAAAAAACATATTTAAAGCGTGGTTCAAAAACCATTTTGGTCTTAATCGTTTGATTTTACACCCATGACAACCCTGAGGGGGGTGAGTGTTTTTCACAGCACTGCAGTGTGAATCCAGCCTAGTGTCTCGAAGTGGAAATGAAGACCTAGTTAATACAAAATTACAACATTGCCACCCCACTCCTCTCGATTCATGTCTAATAATACAATCAACTGTCTTTAGGGCAATATATATGTTTAACGATATAGTTATTCAACAGTTCAAATGTCCCCTTTTGTGCCTTTGAGAAGTTGTTTTGCATGGTTCTTTTTTTATATTTATACAGTAGTAGTATAGTTTTGTGTCAACTCCACCGTCTGCACCCAAGTAGTGAGCTAAAGATCCAAAACTATAACAAATAAAAAGAAAACACAAGCAAGTGTAAAAATCCCTTCAGCTTCTTTACTGTATGTGTGATGCAATCACGAATGCAATGATGTCAATTAAAAGAGAATCCTTCAATTGTTCTCGCGTGGTGGAAGCTCCCAGCCTAATCAATAAAGCGTTGCAGGCATACTTGGAGCAGCTGGACTTGCTACACTAGCAATGTTGATCTTTAACGTAACAGTCTGACCCCCCTGTCAGCCAATCACAAACGTGCACCGGTCGGTTAACGGTTCAGGGTGCCATATTTAAATCCAAACCATATGTGGGAGTAAATAACAGCGTTGTCGTCATAAAACTTGCAAGGCGTGCACATCAATCATGAATGACGGCACACGCTGAGTGGAGAGGCCTGCAGCACAAATCAATGAAACGCGCCGAGCTGCTCACTGACAGATAGTAGCACTCGTCTCACACCAAGATCTGACAGATGTACTACTCAAAGTTTATACACCGCCAGCCCATAAACCTGTCACGTCAGCCAGTAACACACCCATTCAGCTCCAACACACAATTATCCTGGACATCGAATCAATACCCGTCTGCTCAATTACCCCGTGACTAATGCTCAAACACGTATGGAGGAAATAATAAAGTCATGATGAGAGCGACATCTGACCTCTGAATTTATATTGCCCCATTTCATTCTTTCTACTTCTTCTGTCTGTGATGAAATGGAAATGAGCGCTGACAGCTTGGGAAGAGCCGACTCTAATTTGACATTGTTCTCTGCAATGGGGAGTTTTAACGGTTTAATTGATTCTCTTCTTTGTGTATTTACAGCTAAAATCAGACTTTTCTTGCCTGCCCTCCAAGACCAAAACCATAGCTTGAAATGTCTTCATCACACCATATAAACGAAACAGTGGAGTCAAACTTAGGATTTTTCGTTTTTTTTTATTATTTAGCTCAGTTCAGTACATTTCAGGCTTTGAGTGAAGAATTTAGGTTTCTCACTAAAGCATAAACCCACATAGATAACTTGCAGCCAAATCAGTCAAAATCTGCCCCGTCAGCAGAACCTAACATAGGCTTTTTTTAAAAATCTGCTAGATATAAAAAAGTTGATTACAGGCTTAAACCAATGCAAACATCCATTTGTGTGTTTTTTTTCTTAGAAAAATGTATTTCACTGTTGAAATCATACTTTTAATTTAACACCAGGTAGAAAGAATGTTTTTAAATATTAAGAAAGAAACAACAACAGCATAAATATCAGATTTGTTATATCTTTAATGTGATATTCCAACAAAGAAATCCAGAGGGAAACGTTTATTTACTGGGTCTATTTCATATTAAAGAACAGCTACTGTGGCTTGATTGTGCAAATTTAAACTCCCCTCCCAACTGATCAGAGCTTATTTTGCCTTTATTACAGCATCAAATCTTTGTGACTAATTGTGACTTTGGAGTTTTATCTCACTCTTCTTTGGAAAAATGTTAAAGTTCCTTCATATCGGGGGATTTTGAAGTGTGCTTTGGGTCATTATTATATTAGAATGGGATATCCCTCTTCATGTTCAGCTTTTTGACAGACACGTAAGGTTTTACAATCTTTTCACAAATTTTCCCATCTATGTTTACAAATGCCTCTGGCCCAGCTGTAGAAGAGCATCCCCACAACATGATGCTACCCCCACCGTGGATCACTGTTGGTATGGTGTTAACTGGACGATGCTCCACACTGGCTCGGCACCAAACACTGTCTTGTCACACAATAATACATTTTTACATTTGGAAAGATTTTTTTTCTCCAGACCTATGCAGATCACCAGAGATGGTAATCACATGAAGGCAGGGATCAGTACCTGTGAGAAATTCCTGTAGTGGCTTCATTGTTACTGTTGACCTTTTGGTAATCTCCCGGAAACATTTTCTCCACGTCCTCTCGACGACTTTGAGGTTCGTCCTGAGCTTTGCAATGATTCCGTTGTGCCACAGCTTCTTCATTATTGGTGGTGGTTTTGATAGTGTTCAGAGGTACATGATATTCTTTTCGGTTCATTTTTGATATTCTTTAATGTCCCTCCTAAGATTGACAATTTTGAACAAGTAAGTCTTGCCGTTTCCTTGGCAACTCGTTGCAGCCCCTGTCTCTCAGCAGAATACAGTCGTAAGCATTCACACAAATATTATAGCAACGGCTGACAGTTATCTGATTTTAATCAGAATCACTTCAACTGATGGCAGGCATTCGCCATTCACCGACGTAACTTACTTTAAATGTTAACTCTCAGGGCAATTAGAGCCCTCAGTTTTAAAGGGTGTTCACATTTATACAATCGAGGTGTTTTTGTTTTTGATAGTTTTTCTTATGTAAAGTATCCCTGATTATTAAATATGTTTATTTATTCTTCCCTGGACTTCTGTTTTTATTGGATAATCACATTAAAGAGCCTCTAATAGTTTATATCGGTGTCTTTACGTTTTAAGAATCTGTAATTTCGTAAGGCTGGTCAGAGTGTTTGTACCGTATCTCTTGTGTCAAGTATTTTCTCTGATAAAGTGAAGGCCCTTTTATTCAGGCACTGCCTTTAGTTGATCAGAAGCTTTTTTGTAATGTTTTAAAATGACAATCTGACAAGACGGGCACAAGTCTGACCTGCCTGCAGTCACATGGACAGTTATTAAATAAATAAATAACAGCACTGTCCAAGCACCTAGTTCTGGTCCTCTTTGTGTTTACCAACAAAGATGGTGCGGTTTAATGTTTTAAGTGTTTCAATTCATTTTTTTAACACGATCCAGCACGCTTAATAGCCTAAACATTCATGATGCTGTCATGAGAAAATTGTAACTGCGAGTTTTGTGCAGCCTTTCATCTCTCAAACAGCATTGATGGAGGAGACGGTGTTTTAAGATAAACTAAAAGCTCCCATTTTTGTAAACTTTATAACAACTTTGCTTATCAAGTAGTGTGATTAACGGCTTAGTATGACAGTATGAATTACCATGTCAGAAGCCTATAAGGCATGAGGATATAAGACGATCTGTGATTATTTTAGCAATAAACCCCAATGAAGGTCCACTCTCTGTCCACTCTCAATGTGCAGTGGCTCTGCCTGAATATCTGAACGTCTGAATGACTGATGCCATCCTTTTAACATAGGATGAGGTCATGATCATCATTTATGAAAAGAGATTTAAATTCACTCAGTCGCTGGTGGCCTAGCGGCCTCGGTGGCGGGTCTGTAGGTTAGTCAACCTGGAATGGTTTGAGGTAAAGGCCACTCGATTGGAGGACACAGTTACTGCGGCTGCCACAGGAGGTAGCAGCTGACTAGCTAGAAGCCGGCGAACAAGCCGTCCTTTGCTTGGCCTCACCAGGAGTCTTCCTCTGGGGGTGAAGGCAGCTGCTTCCAGCTGCTAAACTAAGCTTCGGCCCCAGAAGAAGGCTGCAAGCTGTTCGACAGCCTTCACCCCTGGACCCTTAAAGCCAACTCAGAACTGGTTGCAGCAGTCTGTTAGTAAAACTAAGGGCAAAACAGGCAAAACCATATTTAAATAAAAGACAGATTGTGCTCTCTTAGGTTTTAATTCAACATTCAAATGTTAAGTTAAATGAAAACCTACCACAGACTGCAATGGAGCTGTTACTCAAATTTCCACACCCCTAATTATGCATACATTTGTGGCCTTTAATAGTTTTCCTGATAGCATAAAAATGAAGTCCCCATAGAGCCAGCCTCTTCTGATCATGCGTGACCATTAGGAGCTGGCTCCACAGCTGGATGACAATTCAACTGCAGTTTTCCTTTCTTCTGTGATCCTGAAAACTGGATGTTGTCACTTGGCAGGAGCAGAAAGTTCATTCTGAGCTCTTCTTGCTTCACTAAACTCCGCCACCTCTTCCTAAGCATGAAGGCATCCACCTTTTGGGGTGGACTGTGGTGTCAGTCATTTTAAGAAAAAAAAAAGAAGGAGGGGGGGCAATATTTTCCTCAGGCGACTGGATGGAACGTTTGTCTCCTTTTCTTTAACTTTTGTTTTTCTCTGCAGATCTCTTAAATGCAGGTAAGATGCTCGGCTGGTAGTTGCAGCAGTAGCGCATAAAACTGCCATGTCAGAGTAACAAAGCGGCTCAAGTGATGGACTCATGTTGGGAGACAGCACAACATCTGTTTGGAGTTGTGGTTTAAGGTTGTTGCTTCCACAGGACGTTTTAGGTGACACTACAGACCTCATAGGATGCAACTACCACCACAATGAAGCTGATGAGTGTGTCATGAAAGTTGCAACAAGTGGTGGTTTATTCTTGATCAGAGAAAAGTCTGTCTAATTACCAGTGACAGCAGCGGCGAACGTTGCAGACAGTAGATAGGAGTGATTAGTAGGACCAGACCTTGGATGACCAGGGCCAGACTTTTATTTCCAATAAGATGAAGGTTATTCGCTGTCTTCTTACCTGTGCAAATAGATTCAGTTATTCTGGCAATGACAGGAGAGCAATTATAGGAGAATTGTCTTAGTTGCTCTTCGTTATTAAACCAATTTCCTATCCTTATGAATTTACCCCCTTCAAATTAAGTAAGATAAAAGCTCTCACTGAGGCTGCAAATTATTGCTAATGAGCCTACAGTTCTTTCTCTACTAAATATGATTTAATCCGGCTTTAGAGCCCAGTCACGAAGTTGTATTACGGCAACCGATCATGACACATTGTTGGCAGTGCTAAAGAATGGAATTACGCTGTAACTTAATTAACCTTTTTTTGTTTTACTCATAGTTTACAGTAATGATTGTGACCAGTGTTTACCAGGAGCAGCGGCAGGTGGGACAGTTGGTAGTGATTCATCCACAGAGTCGAGTGAATAGCCAGTAGCCAATGGAAGAGCTTAGGAACACCCTCCAGAGAGACTGCTGGAAAGCAGGTGGGCGTCAGCTGCCCTCATACATCACAGGACTAACAGTCTTCTCTGCAGACAGCGGGGGCAGAAAAGGCTTGAAGCGAGAGCTGCTGAAAAAAAAAAGATAGGAATGAGACAAAAAGAGAAAAACAGAAAGAGAGGGAACAGTGAGGCCTGAAAAACAGATCAAACTTTGAGGGTTGGGGGGGGGTGAATGATGTAAGACGAAAAAAAGCCGCCTGTAAGTAAAACAAAGAAGTCAGCTGCTGAAGTTGTGCGCGAACAGCTGGTGCCAAAAACAGAGTTGAGGACAAAGTGGGCTCTGTTTGGATGGAGATGTGCCAAAAGCTGGGCCGGGTTAGCAGGCAGGGAGCGCCGCCAACTCCAGAAGAGGCCTACGGGAAGATCATTATATAACCGAGAGGGGAAACCTCACAAGCACAACAGAGATGCTCTTGACTCCCTAATGATATGGCGTGGTTTGAACCAATGTCAGAGGAGAAGGCAGGGAGATGTTAAAAGAAAGAAAGGCATCTATAAAAAGACAGGAAGGGAAAACAGAGAAGGGAGAATGCAGTCCATTGTTTGTCTGTTGACCACTGCTGCACAAACTGCTGGTACCTGCAAGCCTTCACTCTTCTCGACTGTCTCAAATGAATTGAAGAACACAGTGTATAGAAAGACTATGTCTTACAATACAGGTGACTAAAGGGGGAAAAATAAACCAAAAAGGTCCTGTTTGACTCACTTTTCCCATTTCCAGCAGCATCCCAGCTGGTATCAGGCTCAGAGAGATGTGGCTTCGATTATCTCGTCTGCTTTACCTCACCAAACAAACATTTTATTTTGTTTTGTCAAAGGAATAATCTGTGTTATTCTTTACCAAAGTGTCAACGTAATTAAAGTTGCCATGACAAGCTATAATATGTCCCTTTTAACCAGATTTTTCTATAGAGTGCCAGCCAAGCTCATACACAACACAGCCCAATTTAGAAACAACAGCTGAAGACAAGCGCTCAGTTCATCTGCATCTGATAAATGTGTTCAAAATCAAAGACAATGACTTTGAAAATGTATTTACATGGAGAGTGGACTTCTCTGTGAGCTCTTTCATGCCGTTTTTAGCACTCTGCCAATCAACAAGCTGCATAATTATATAAGAAAAGGTCTAAGAGACACGAAGAGAGATTTCGTCAGTGTGTTTTCATGTTGTAAATGTTTTATTTGATAGTTCTGACTGATACATGATGAGTCCTGTACAGTGGAGTATTGAGGGCCGAGGGCCGGCAGGATGAATGTTCTCATTGTCCACCCTGTCATGGATTGATTAGGGGTCAATGGACCCCTGGGCAATGCCTTGAAAAAGCCTCCTCCCACCCCCTTCACCCAGAAGCAAAACACCCCACGAGATTCAAGGAGACGCAAGTGGTTTGGTGCTTCTGGCAGTTGCTTTGTCTTTTTGGTTGTTTGGAGTCACTGTCTTTTCATAGTCTGTGACCTTCAGTTATTTTGTGTATCTTCCCATCTGTCTGTCTCTGTTGCAGTTTGGACTTTTGTGTCTTTATAGTCATCTTGTCCCTATTTGTTTTTTGTCTGTTGTTGTTTTCTGGTTCTCTTTTCCATCTCTGGGATTTTTTTGTATCTCTCAGTTCTTGTTCTATTATTTCTCCATCCATCCATCCATCCATCCATCCATCCATCCATCCATCCATCCATCCATCCATCCATCCATCCATCCATCCATCCATCCATCCATTATTATCATCCATGTATTCCTATTCAGGGTCGCAGTGGTCTGCTGGAGCCAATCCCAGCTCTCTTTGGGTGAAAGGCAGGTGTACACATGCAAACTCCACACAGAAGACTCCGGCTGGGAATCGAACCAGGAACCTTCCTTCTGTGTAGCAACAGTGCTGACCACCAAGACCCAATGCAGCCCTCCCTTTTTCCTTTTTTACAGAAATTACGTCTATTTTTCTGTGCGTCTTTTTGTTGTTGTCTTGTCTGTTTTTAGGTATCTCGTATCTCTTGGTTTTAACATTTGTGTTTTGTGTTCTTGTGTTTTGTGTTGTCAATTAATTATTTTATCTCTTTACAGCTATTTTCTTGCTTGAGGTTGTTTTGTGTCTCTTTGCAATTGTTTTGATTGCTGTAGTTTTTGTTTTTTTGTCTCTGCAGTTGATATTTTTGTCTTTTTACGGTTGTTTTGTGTCTATTTGTGGTTGTTCATGTCTCTGTCTGGTTATTACATGTTGCTTATTTGTTATGTCGTATTTTTGTGGTTATTTTGGCCATTTGTTCCTCTCTTTTACACTTTTAGACCTTTGAACATTTTGAATATCTCTTTGCAGTTATTTTGTGTATCTCTTTTTTGATGTCTGTGTTCTTTTTGTTTTCCCTTCACTACTGTTCGTATTAAATTTCTGAAAATGTTTTTGTTGTTTTCTTTCCCATTGTGGTTAACTTTTGTATGTATCTTTGCATTTTTTTATTGTCCATTTCTTTTCATGTTACTTGTTTGTCTTTTTTTTCACTTTGTGCGTTTCGTGACCATTTTTGTGTCTCATTTTAGTTTCCAGTGAAAAAATGTGAATAGTCCTTCAAGGTATGCTGACTTCTTGGACCCCCGGATCTGTAGGTGCGTCTTGTGATCTACCACTGCAGTCTCCTACGTCTAATAAGAAATGGGAACTTATTTGGCAGCACAGCCAGTTTCTAGCAAATGCACTTTCAAATGAATGAAAAATAAGTACACCAAGGATCTTTGTAGCAACCTTTTTTTTCACCTGTTCTGATTTTGTGGGGTGTTTTGAGCAGTTCTTTTGCATCTTTCACAAGCTGCATCCTTGGACAGCTGCACGAGCAGCTGCTGCTCTGTAGAAACACTGCAGTCTCTCAACAGTCTGTCAATTCATGCTGCATTAATGCTCGCCGACTGATGGGATGGCAGAGGGGTGCTCTCCAGGACATGCCTAGACTTGTTCCTAATTGTTCAATTGGGGACTCAAATCCTGCTTAATCCTTATCTATTTTCCTTCTTGTGTGCATGTCGCTTCTCAGCAAAAAGGTGATTATCTGTGATGGGTTGACACAAGGTCATGTTGTTAAGTTGTCACACAAAGATAATGTAGCACCGTCAGTCCCATTTGGACTTTCCTAATGTCAAGTCAGTAGCTTAGAGCGCAACTACAAACGACCACTGAACATGTCAACAGCTCAGACTTTCTCCCAAGCATCAAAAAAGTATCACAAATTACCTCTGAACGCTAAATGCACATTTACACATTGTGCTAAACCCATGTGTCTGTTGTTGGCCCTGTTATCTGCTCTGTGGCTGCTGAAGCGTTCATCAAGGTGTTAACACGATGAGCTCTGCAAAGGGGGAGGCTTGTTAGCTCAGACAGATATTCCTGAGTCAGGATGCGCTGGGAATATTGCAACAAGTCACACTCAATCAGTGTCATTATCAGTCCTTCCCCGATGAAAAAAGAGAGCTTTAGAGGATGGCGAAGAAGAAGTCAGGTTCTAAGTGAAATAATAAGTGATTACTTAAATGAAATATAATATAATTTACTAAATAATAGCTTATCATGTGTGAACGTGCTTATTTTAAGAAAGAGAGAGGATCTGATTGTCGTTGTTAACATTCACAACTGCATGTGCTTCATCCATCCTTTTTCCGTACCCCTTTAAACCTTTGCAGGGGTCTGCCGGAGCCTATCCCGACTTTTGGATTTGTTGCTCATATCAGTCTGAATTGTTCGTTTCATCGTAGCATCTATTTTTCTCCCCAAAAAAAGATTAGGCTTGTACTTTTGTCCTTTTACATGCTGAAATTCCTCCAGATTACTTAAATTGCTTAATAGTATTATACAGTGAAGAAGTGGAAAAAATGCACATTCTTTCCAAAGGTTATGGAGAAGAGCTTTTTAAACATCTCATTTTTTAGATATTTGTGAAACAAGCAGAGAGATACTCCAACAACCTTTGCTCCCTAAAGACTCGGCTTTTTAAGCCACATTTCCACTGAGCAGTACAGCTCTGGTTGTGTCGGTACAGTAGAGTTTGCAACCGTTAGACCTGATGTAGCTTGTGTTTCCGCTGCCAGATGTGTCAGCTGGACAGCTGTAGGTACCTCTGCTACGTATATGAGGCCAACATGATATCCGTGCAAAACAGTGTCCTCTGTCAGGGAAGATCGCAAGTTAGTTAAGAAAGGACGACCATGGTAGGAATCCAGAACATCATATTCATTCGCTTTGACTGTTTAGTTTTAGCAAAGACTTCAAATTATTGCAAGTTACATTTATATCTATGTCACCTCCACTTTATGTATACCGTACCACAGGTTTTAGGATGCCAAGTGGTACGATGTGCAACGTTTAAAGACAGAAACACATCTAATTGTGCACAGTAAACTATCAAAGGGTGCTGTGCTTGAAACATGATGTTGTGGGTCCTGCTTTTTTTTTTTTACTTGCACATAGTTGAACCTCTCCAAATATGTTAAAACTGATGTATATTAACAGGTGAAATGTAATATGGGCAACTTAGATCAAAAGCATCTGTCACTGATTGTGCTACCGTTGGTCATGTCATCATTTTAAAGTGTGTGTACTCATCAGCACCCAAGAGCAGCACTCGTAATCTTGCAGTAAAAGTCAAAAACCTCATAAAATGCTCTAATGGATGACAAGTTCAAAGATTTAAACCCCTCGTTGTGGCAGGAAAAGCAGTCGTATTATTTTAAAAGCCACAGATCAACTGCATGTTTAAAAGTGCATGAAACCAGGAGAGTGCAGGTGATTTAAAGGAATTAAAAGACAAGTTTCACACCTGGAATTGCTGAAAGCACATGTTGCAATCATCACAAAATGTTCACTGACAGTATATTTTGGGAGGAATTTGAAATCAATCTGAAACATGCACTTCCCTAAATAGATCCATATTTGTCCACAAAACATGTACATGGTTAAGTTCTCTTTCTTCTTTACACCCTTTTCTATCACTCAGACAAAGACGTGGGCTAAAACATGCTTTTAGTGACCTCACAAATGGTATTTAATCTATAATGACACGGTTAAATGATCTTCTTCTCCTTTCAGATGACACTTTAAATGCAATTTCAGTGCAGTCAGTCTAAACTCAGTCTGAAATCCACTTGTTTCAGCAAGCAGACTTGATGAGACAGATAAAACTGAATTATTATACCTGTGATTCAAAAATTGAACTAAGCTCATGATGACTGACTTCTTGACTTCAGTTCCAGTAAATCCTTTACATCCATTACCTCTTAAATTAACATTTGTTAACATTTATAATCCTCATTTCCAACCAGATTCAACTTCTTCCTGGCACCCTGACTGTCAGCATGGGTATTTTCATAAAAATTGAAATATCCGTTGAAATGTAAATATACGGAGAACATGCCTAGTACTACCTAGTACCTAGTGCCTAGAACTATTGCATTAGTCTGACTGAATACACAGGTTTTAAACACGGAGTGAAACTGAACCGGGTCGAACTTCTCGCTGTTGGGCGAACACGCCCAGATGTTGTGAATGAAGTCGAGCTAAGCTCAGCATGTAAACGTTCCACGGGGACAGGAACTGGCCGGTTCTGTACATGTTACACAGAATAAAATAAAAATCAAAGCCTACAGACCGTGTGAAGTGTGCACTTCATCGCTCACCATTTTTATGGTGCAACACGTCAACTTGAAAAGCCCCGTGCTTACAAGCTGAAAGCAGACGGTGACGCTCCCTACTGTGGCGACCAGTAAATTGATTTCTTTTATGCTGAATATCCTTTGAGTCAAAGAAAGCAGAGTAATGAAGCAGTACAGTCACGCTACAGCCCTAGCCTGACTAATCCGGCCATGAAATGTGTTGATCAGCTGTTGTACTGTAAATGATGTCCAGGAACTAACAAAACCTGGATGAAAGGTAGCTTGAAGCAGAAAGATTTCCCCCGTGGGCGCGGAGACTAAATCGCTTGTGTGATGATTGTGTGACTTTTGTTTGTTTTTCTTTGCTTGGTTCCTCTCTCATTTTTTCTTCCATCAATCCTTCCTTGAGCTCCGTGAGCTAGTTTTAGCCCACCTTAGCTGGAAGCCACTGTGTTGCTTTAAAAGTTAGTTTCGATCCACATGGGATGATTTTTATCTGTCTGGAGCTGAAAAATTCTTTACCAAGAAGCTGCAGATGAGAAAGCCCTCCCGCTCTGGAGAGCCATTTGATCATCACAGAAATGTCTCATTTCTATCTGAAAGCACAATAAAGAACTCAAACATTTAGAAAATCAAGAACCACTTTAGAAAAAAAAACAAAAACAGGAAAAAAGAGTTTTGTTGTTGTTGTTTTTTTGTGTTTCTTCAGTTGCGATTTAATCAGTTTGGTTTTTGCAGTCTTGTTTCTGTTTTATTAATATTTGAATTTGGTTTTTCTTTTTGTCCATTTTTGCCATGTTTTGAATGCCAAGGCATCCGCAATCATCCATAATTTCAATCAAATCACAATGAATGAGCACAACTTGGCCGATGCCATGGACTGAAGTGAAGGATCTAGTGAAGATCTTTGGTTTAAAACTTGAGGAAGAACTTTAGAGAACTCTTCAGACAGAATGTAGATGAAGGAAACACATGATGACAGATTTGTTTTCTCTGAATTTGTTCATTCAAAAGGAAGATTATAATAAATATTAATTTTGCTTTGAAATTTGTTGATAATGAAGCCTGTGGGAATTTTAATACAAATCCCTGACAAATCAAGTATTATCCAAACTAAGTGGAGTAAACTGGTTTCCTGTTCAGTCTCCTCTATAATCTCAATTAACCACATAAAATAAAAGCACGTCTAAACACCTTCTGTTATTTGCTCTGAAAGCCAAAGCTCCTTTTTGAATATTTGCTTCAAACCGCAAGTCCACTTGTGCTCGACACCTCAAGCGAGCTGGAAGATCAGCGCGGAGAAGGTTTCCCCTCTTTTCATGTAGTGGACTTACTCAGTTGTAATACAATCCCCTCTTTGTTTTCTTTCATTCTAATGGCTTCTTTATGATTTTTCCCCCTGTTCAAAGGGTATGCAGTACTTGACTGGCTGTAAATCTGTTCAGAGACTAATCTGCCACTACCTACCAGCTGCTCTCTTGGCACTTCCCAGGGCCAACATTCCCGTTGCCATGGAGATAACGAGCTATGCCAGTTACCCATAAGGCCTGGCGTTGCACCGGGCGGTCTGAGCATAGAGAGCGTGTGTGAGCCCGCTAGTGCACGCAGAGTGTGTCTGGATAAAGTGCAACTGTATTATTAGAAGTCAAACCGTGCCGTGCGTCGACGGCCAGCGAAAGAAAAGGTTCTTGATGAACTGCCATCACCAGCTGTTTGTTAGACTAAGCCAAATAAGAGGTTTAGTAAAGTACAGCAATTCTTTGCGTAAACAATGTTCACGAAAAAGTTGCCAAAGTCACTTGAACGTTGGCTTTTGTCTCATTTTTGTAATTGCAGCCCCTTTAGCCTTTGACATCTCTGAAGGAAAATAAAGCTCCAGCTAGTACGTGGCCTGCAGGAACATAACGTTATCAGAGGCGTATTGAAATAAAAAGCACAAGTCCAAACCCATTCAGTTCTGCGGTTTCCAGGTATGTTGTCTTATCTAGGATACGCTTACGCTTTTAATTGCTTTAGAATAATAAAGCATATTACCAGTTACTTGCTTTACTGTAAATGAGGTGTTGTTGTCTTAAGCAACAAAATACAAAACTTTGAGAGATTATTTATATGTTCACTGAGGAATTCAGCCATACACATTTAAGCCAGAATGTAGTGATGTCCCAATCCAATCACATGATTGGAAATCAGGGCCAGTCACGTGATTTCGGAATGATCAGGATCATTTTTGTTTTCATTTTTATGTCACTAAATTACATTTATTTATTGTCTATCAGTAAGTTTCACTGCTAAGTTTTACAGTTAATGGGCAGGGTTGTATGTGGCCCTGTGATAAACTGGTGACCTGTCCAGGGTGGACCCCCGCCTCTCGGCTGTAATAAGTCAGGATAGGCTCCGGCAGACCCCCGTGACCCTGCAAAAGATAAAGCGGGTATAGAAAATGGATGGATGGATGTCAGACAGGGAGTTGGCGACACCTCTAGCATTTTTTTAAGTGACTAGCGACAAATCTAGATACTTTTTCTGGTGTCATTAAAGAATATTTTTGAGAGTCTATGGCTCATATCGGTCTCACTCTTCTCAGTGAGCAGCCAATGCTCCTGTCGGTGTTTTTAATTTCAATACATATTAACACTTTAAATTAAAATATTTATAATTTTCTGTGTATCTTTTCATACATCAGGCATCAAGAGGTTAATCTGTTTCTGCTCCTTGTGTAGGCGGTATTCTGTCTTTTCCTTGTTCTTTGCAGGATCCATCTGCATTCATTCTGTTCTTTGTTCTCTGTTCGGTCTTGACCTTTCTTTTGGGCCTTTGTTGTACCTTGAACTTACTGTCCTGTACTTTGTTTTTCTTCTGTTTTGTAAGCCAGTAAAAGTTTGTCTGCATGTATGAATCTGGGCGCTCCATGAAACTTAACCTTGACAATAACGACCATGATCAAAACCATGGTCAAAAAAAGAAGCCTTTTCCAATTCCAATGCTCTTTTTCTTCACCTCTTTGGATGAACGTCAAGAAGATCAAGGAAGTTTAGTGATAGGAATTCATAAGGACACAAAAAAAAAAAAACAACCTTCCTACAAAGAGTCTGACGACATTTGCACTGATCTGTGAAGTGGATCTGCAGTAGAACAACTACAGTTCATCAAAACGTATACCACAAAAAGGACACTTAGTGTTACCGAGGTTGGTAATTATTAAAGGAACTCCCAAGTGAAAAAAAGTTGTCACAAGCTGCTCATCTGTGTTGTATTTTGTGATCCAAAATAATGTAACATCCCTTCGCACCCTAAGTTGCTGTTTTCGTGGCTGTCACTTGTATACGTCCTGGTCATTTCACACAGTTAGAAACCTTCCGGATCAATCTAGTAATAAGATAAAGACCTCCATATGACCCCATACAAGTCGGTGCAAAGTCGTTCTTTAAAGTCCTTATGCTGTATTTTTGGCTTGTGTCAATTCACCCTCTTCTGTGTAGAAAAAATGAAATAGAGAAGTACCTTTAGAGAGCTTTGTTTCTGCAGCGCACACTTCTAGTGGGTCAATTGATAAGATTCATGGAGATTACTTGATAATTTTTAGAAATATTAAGTTTAATTACAGAAGATTCAAGAAAAGTTCGAAGTTCTATTTACCTAAATTATTTCAGTGTTGAAGATGATTGATGGATCTGCCGTGTTTACATATCAATCAAAAAACAAAAAAACAAAAAAAACTATCCCTTTAATATAGAAACAGAGAGCCAGGCTCAGTAACGTTTGAATTTCGGTACTCACTAAAAATGCCTCATAGACATTGACTGCATGCAAATTTTGATCGGGATGTGTTTTGATCTTTTAATGTTGGTACCTGCTGCTAGGGAATGAGAAGCTGACCTCACTCAGCCACTATCTTGAAACTGGGATGAGGCCTTCATCACTAGTGTTGTTGTGAAGTTTCTGGAAGGGTCGGCTGATTTGGTTTCATGACTTTGTTATGCAAGGACAACACCGCAGTGTCACACGGGCCGGTCGTACAGATCAATGTTATTGACCTCAAGCAGTTTCTTAAAATACCACTGCTTGGTGCTGATATTTAGCATCTCCTAGTAGAGGTTCCTTTCTTTCATTTTCTTCCTTCTTCCAATTCAATCTGCTGCCAAGATTTTTGCATCAAAAAAATCAAATAAGCAAACGTTTATTCTCTGCTGCCTCACTGTAAAACTTCCAATATGACGATGCTTTTCAGCAATGCAATGCAGGTTGATGACATCATTTACCTTTTAGTACCAGACATATGAAATAAAACACCCAAAATCCTTTTTTTTAATGTTTATTATACACTGAAATTCAAAGCACCTCCATTTTTGTCTTTAACAGATTCCAGATCAAATTTTTCTGAATCATTATGAATACATTGAGTTATTTTATGTATTTTTTAAAATTTAGATAATTATTAGTTTTATTTGATTGTTTCTTTGTTTTGTTCCATATAAAGTTTTTATTATTATTGGATTGGTACAGTGATCTCAGTAATTCATGTATCAAATTTGATACATTTGGCATTATAGGGTTCATTATTACCTAAAAACATCAAAGACAAACTTTTGACACAGGAAAAACCTACATGGAGGTTAGTCAGTCAGAGAACACGAGTCTAAATGTGAAGGTGTGTGTGTGTGTGTGTGTGTGTGTGTGTGTGTGTGTGTGTGTGTGTGTGTGTGTGTGTGTGTGTGTGTGTCAGCTGTGGCTGTTAGAAAATCATTATGCTGAAAGTGAAACACGATCATTTGTTTGTTTACAAAATCTCAAGAGCGTGTTCTACTTTGCAGTTCTGAGTTTGTGTTAATCAAATTAATTAGGGTTCTAAAGTGAAAAGCAGTAAACGTCTTCTTTTTTCTGCTCCTCTCCACAAGTGTGTGACAGATTGGAAAAAAAAAAAAAAACTTGTGAAGTGAAAGGTGTTTAATCTTACGCCTCTAAACCTTTGACTTCAACTCATGTGAATCACAGAGGCAGAAGCAGGACTTGCTGGTTTGTTACTGCAAAAAAAAAAAAAAAAACAAGAAAAAGGAAGCTATTGTCCATCACAGCTCAGATGGTGCATGCAACCTGCACGCTGCTCTTTTTGGTTTTCCAGTGTTTTCTAGGTAAGGTAAGTGTGAGGCCCCTTCTGAAAATATCTTGCATGTAGAGAGAAGGAAACTGCTGCGGTTTGGTTGCCACAGAAACCAAGCGAGAACATGTGCCGTGTGTGTGTGTGTGTGTGTGTGTGTGTGTGTGTGTGTGTGTGTGTGTGTGTGTGTGTGTGTGTGTGTGTGTGTGTGTGTGTGTGTGTGTGCGCTCTGGCCATGACATCACATGTTCCATGACGTCAGCGTGGCAAGAGGAGAGGAGTGGGGGCGACATGAGCCACCTAAGTGTTCAATTGATCCTGTTTAAGCCACTAAGACCTGTAAAGGAAATATATAAAAGCTGTTTCCAATATTATTGATTTGTTCCCTCTTGTCTGACAACATCTGCCCTGCCAAGAGGTTCTCATTTATATGATTGTACTGTTGGATTATTCATACAGAGTAGAACATTAATCATGGCTGTGGAAAGCCTATCATTTTTCTAAGTAAGGTCATGAAGGTGCCACGTTTCTCACAAAACAGACTCTTTTCACACTTTTTTTTTTTTTTTTGTAAAGTGTATATACATTTTCACCAGTCATATCTTGCCTACAAAAAACATGTAGCTCCTGCTTGTTTATTTCATGTTTGTCAGATTTGATCTGAGGGTAGTAGTCTGATAAATGTTTTTTCATGGATTATTGACAACTAACACAGAGATTTGTGACAAACTCCAACAAACTCCTGTGGTCCCACCCCTGGAACTTTTATAGTTAATTTTATAAATAATTAATTAATTTTGTTGTCGCCAATGTTAATGATATTTATTTCTTTTTTTGACCGCCTTAAAGGCAGGGTAAGGGATTTTTGAAAGTTTTGCATTGTGTATTTATTGTAACAGGTGGACAGAACAAGCAAAGCAGGTAAATGGGGCATTTCACAAAACCCCACTTAAACAGAAAAAAATCTTAGCGTGTTATAGCATCACTTTGGTTAATACACATACCTTTTTTTTTTTTTTTTTTTACTTAAACACCACTCTATCGAGTAGACGGGGTTTGACTGGAGAGCGGAAACAAAAACACTCAGGGAATCAGGGCATAAAACTGTTTTTAGAGTAAGTGCGACCCACATCTTGTCATTGTTTGTTTTTAGTGCACGCTATTCTGCCTGAACATGGCTGAGGTGATTCATTTAAAGGGAATCTACTCTGGATTTATTTATTTTCTTTTGTTTTACTTTCTCTCAATTTTATCTTAACCTAATGCGTGGGACAGTATTTGAGAACTAAATCACTTTTATGTGATAAATAATTCACACTGGCAAGAATAAGTATGTGAACTCCTTGTATTTAACTAGTATTCTGCATTAATTTTCCATAAAATGTGATCTAATCTTCATTTAAGTAACAGTAGCAGTAAAATAGACTAAACACAATGCGCTTAAGCAAGTGACAAACAATTCAAAGTTCTTGTCTCTTAGTGGACACAGCCATTAAATGTCCACAGTGCTGGTGGACAAAGTATGTTAACCCACATGATGTTGAGTAGTTGATCTGTATAGGGTTGGAAAGAGACTTAAAGGAATCTCAAAGTGTTTAGTCATTCATTAATCCACAGCTACTCTTCCTAGAAGTGGACACCCAGCCAAGATTACTCTGGAGGTACAATTCAGAATCCTCAGTGTAAAGAAAAAAAAACAGCTGAAGGCTTGAAAACATCACTAGGGCTGGCAAACATGAGGCTCCTGCTCACGGCCTGGACCACTTGCCTTCATTGAGGGGACTAGGAATTACCCTGGAAAACGTCAGGATGGCTGTACAGCAGCGGAAGCTTGGAAAACGTCGAGTGATGCAGCAAGACAATGACTGCAAGCGTCAAAGTAAATCCATCACTTAATGGCTTCAGAAAAAAGATAATCTGCCTTTTGGAGTGGCCAAGTCAAAGCCAAGTCCTCAAGCCCATAGAGATGCTGCAGAACAACCTCAAGAGGGACATTCACATCAAACATCCCACAAATGCGCATGAGCTGAATGGTTGCAAATTCCTCTTGAATGTTGGATTGGTCTGGAGAGCAAAAGGAGGAGCTTCAGCCAGCTGAACTCAGTTTTCCAGCAGCAATGTAAATATTTAACGGGTGTGTTCAACAAAGACACATGAGGTTACAGTTACTTGAATGTTACCGACTTAAGCACATTTTTGTTTATTTTTGAGAATAAGACAAAAATCAGATCTCATTTTATGGAAAATTAATACAGGAAACCTGTTTTAGTCACACTGCACATACACACTGTAATGCGTCTTTACATTATTGCCAGTGGAAAATAAAATGTAGGCTGATTCACCCAGGTCTACTCTAATTTAAGCCTTTAAACCCTTCAGCTGCTGCTTTATCACCTGCCTCCATCTTGTTTAACAGATACAGATAAACCTACCTGGGAAAGGCCCATTTCAACCTTCCTGGCATTCGGACACAGATTTTCCAGTTTCCTGGTATATGGATGTGATTACTGTACACTTAGACTTGAGGTGCCTCTTCCAGACACCAGAAAGTCTATTACAGAGCGCTATTCAGGTTCAGCTCTAACTCTCAGCAGGTTTTACCAAGGATGAACCCCTTAAGCTGCTTTTCACTGGGCTAACAAAACAGCAATATGTTCTGTGATGAGCTGATGAAATGAGTGGTCAATGGATCTACAGGAGACTTTGGCACTCTAATCTCACTGCATTACCACAGGAGAATAGATGGGAAAATGAAAAAAAAGAAATTACATATATATATATATAATTTGTCTGGAAGAGGTACCTCAAATATAATTATATATATATATATATATATATATATATATATATATATATATATATATATATATATATATATATATATATATATATATATGTGTGTGTGTTTGTGTGTGTGTTTTGCTGCAACAACATCTGAAATGTATAAAATGAGCATTTAGGCATTGGCAGAAGACAACATATTTCATGTAGAACTAGGAATGTGCCAAGCTTGCAAACTGTCCAAGAGGGTAATTGAATGATTACGCTTGTAAATTATGGAGATGTGAGTTTTGTCCTCTAAATAAATCCTTGTACCCTAATTTGCATGCATTCAAATGCACATATTCAACAGAAATATGATTATGAATGCATACTGCCATTAACTTGCCAGCGCCTGCCTTCCTCTTTAGTCTCAATTAATCTCCTGAACCCTGGCCATGGCGGGAATAGGTACTGGAGAACGTCCACGTGCCCCCCTCTCAGCTGCCTCCTAATCTCATCCCCAGCCACAGGTTCGCACCGACGCCGCTGCTATGCCAGTGTGGTCCAGCTGATCTCGTCCTCTGGTTCTCTCCTGCCCCCTAAAGCACAAAAAGCAGAATAAGCCTGTAGTGGTCAGTCCTGCTGGATCAATGACTGATTTCCTGGAGCACTTTTCAGTAATGCAAGTGGAAAATGTAATGTACAGGTTCTTATGGATTCCCTCCTTATGCATCAATTATGCTGCGCAAAGAATTTTACATCACAATAAATTGCTTGACGTTAATCTTTCTTTTTGTTGCATAAATGCTATAGATGATAAAAGAGGGAGAAATAGCACTTGGCAATCAAATACTCCCATGTCGTTGGTTTGTTGGTGTGCTTCTTTGAACCTTCCTGATTCACATGCATTCCTCTCGCAATAGGAGCTGTCACTTTGTGTGGAAATTGTCCCTTCAGTGTGTGTGTGGCTATAGGGAGCGTCTGATGTCCACTCCGCACCACTTATCTATGATGTGAATGGGAAGACAATAAGACCCCCAGTGGCTTCCTCTGTCCGTGACCCGCCTGGGGTCTGATTTGCCTTGGCAAGGGGGACAGAGGGCCAAAACAAAGCTTAAGGAGTCTCCAGTAAAGAGGTTCAGAGGTCAGCCCCAACACCCAACTAACAGGCCCGTCCTCTAGTTTGGGCTCTGAAATGGGGAAGAGACACAGAGCCAGAGAGACAATGGGATAAAAGGAAACTCCAAAACCATTAAATTCTGAGGAAGTGATGGCCGTGAATGATGACAGAGACTGAAAAGGGACTCTTGAGGTGGGAGGTACAGTCCATTAATGACCATGGATGCTCCATTATGGCAGCCCTGGGAGGTGGTGATGAGGTGGTACATTTTTTCCCATTAGGCTTCTCTTCCCTGAATGTGGAGACAATTCCAAATTGATGCAGGAATCCCAGATGACCCCCGTTGTGAACCTCAGTGCAGGAGACAACGTGACAACACATGGGCCCCTTCAGAGGCAGGACGAGTCAAATTACTGTTTGCGTAACGTCAATCCTTTCACAGCTCCCTTGAGGGGAAACGTTGATTGATGGACTTTCTCTTTTACAAAGAGTGTAAGAGAGGATGTGGTCATATAGTTCACAACTTCAAAGTGTGGAAGACAATGGATCGCTTCTGATCGCGAGCAGTTCAAGATTGTCTAACTTTTCAGATAACTAAAAGGGATCAGCGATGTAAATGATTCCTTCATTACTCTCTGTCAACACTGTTCTAAAGGATATGTCATGAAACTACATGATCTGTGAAGGACAAAACACCTGAACACGCTACTCTCATTGTCTGACGCTTATAGTTATTTGTCCATAAACCAAGCAGATGTATTAAGGTGTCTACATTAAGATTATATGGCCAGCATATGCTGCTCTGTTATCCTTGGCATTAAGTGGGCTTATTATTCTCTTGGGGGTGTACGTTCAATCCCTCTTATAGGGACATGTTTATTATTTCTCACATGTGCTTGCGGCCATAGAAGATACCCATATATGTTAATGAGCTTCAATAAGGAAAGCTTAAAAATTAATAACATGATATCAAATATTTACACAACTTGGATGACTGAGTGCTGTACATGTCTGAGTAATGTGAATCTGCCTTAAATTCCCCAGGGTATGACATTTCCTAACATTTTCCAACATTTCAATTAAAAAACAAGTTTGCTGGGGTTTTTTGTTTTGTTTGTTTCTTAGAAATGATTCACATCTCTCCCGTATACAACACCTTTGATGTCAAGAGTGAAACCTGTTTTTTCTGTATATTTTTCTCCACTTGGATTCATTTTAACAACCCGGAAATATTTCCGTTGAGGCAAATTCTCGTTTTTGAAAAAAAATTAGAAAGCAGGTGTTTCTTTTCTTTGTTTTCCTGGTTTCTGTTAGAGGGCTGTGGTTTGTGGTTATTCTTAGCTCCCCGAAGTTTGCATTTTTTCTTTTTCCTTTTCAAGATATTCAAAACAAAGATTACTATTAACTGTTTAGGTGTTTTCCTTTTTTGTTTTCATCTTTCACACACACCCACATTTGTTCCTATTTTACTCAATCCAGTTAATGACTTTTTCTCTACAGACCTTTAACGATGACCTGATGAAAATAATTTTTTTACTGGTATTTCTTCCTAGTATTTGAGTAACAACAGTGAATGAATGTGTTTTGAGGTCATATTGCTCTCCAACACTATTCAGGTAACCAGAGCTGTCAAAGTATTACACGGTAATCAATCGTTAAAACAAATTCTGTTTAATGCAGATAAACGCGATTAACACGAGATAAACGCATGCATGTTTCATGAAATATGACCCTCACTCCAACCTATACTTTGGAAAACTAAGACGCTGTAAAATATAATGCACAACGCATCGGTTATGTGACGCTTTGGTTTTCCGAAGAGTGGTTTTGAAGCCTCTTGTTTCTGTAGACTTTGAAATACAAAAAAAATTAAAGAATACATACTTTTCTTCGTACGGCATGCTTACGTGTCTTGTTTTGGAAGCAGATGAGAATACGCCCACGCATGTCAATCAAAGTTAGCTCCCAAAGTTACCAACTCTTTCACAAGACGCTTACAGTGGAATATCCCGCTTCGCTTGTTGTGTTGGTGGCAAAATCAGAAATCGCGACGTCTAGCCAACACTAGGTTAGTATAAACTGCTGATTACGACGTTGGCCAATGGCAGACCAGTCTGTCAATCAAAGGTGACACCTCATATTATAAATAAAGGTATTTCTTTCAATTATTCAGCAGAAAAGCTCCTCATTGCTCTGCTGACAACCTGTCTTACAAATATGCGAAGCTATCATGACCTCATAACACCAGATATTGTAAAAAACTGTATGGACTCCCACTTCACTTTAGGAAAACAAAAACTGGAGTTTTCATTTGCACATCATGTAGATGATCACAAATATTAAATGGCACTTTCATTTACCTTGTTTCTCCAGGTTGCCTAAACACAATTCTGCCAGGTTTCTGCCTGATTACTAAACATTACCAAGTTGACTTGGTGCCTAAACTTGAGCAACCTGAGATCAAAAATACACGTAGCATTAAAGGCTGAACTAAATGGGAACATGTCATTGAAATCACAGCTTAGTCTTCTATGAGTGGCAGCATGAAAGCTGAAAAATATTGCTTTAAAATTGCTAATGCTGAAACTATGCAGTGCATGTCAGGCGATGACTTCATTACTATTTTATTTTACTTGCATAAGGAGCGGTGTTAATGTTATAGGTATGAGATTTCTTGGGAATGTCACATTTGATGATCTTTGAAACAAAGCATTGACAAAAAAAAAAAAGAATTGCGAGCCAGTTTTAAGAAACACGCCCCACCACGACACCCCCATTAACCAGCTGGAACAGTGTTTTTTTCTGTATTATTGTGTCATGTTGGCCAAAACGTGTCACAGAAACTGTGTGACTAGTGAAAAAAGAGCAGGTTATCTCTGACTTAACAGAGAATTACTACATTCATCTGCTTGTTCTTTAACACGATCAGAATTCATCATAACACTGACAGTTCTCTTAACGGACGTTTCCATTTATAGCTATAGGGTTTTTCCCTAAACTAATCCAAGGCACAGAACTCCACGCTTTTACTCCACAAAGTCTGTTTATGTGAACTGTAGGTTCATATGTAACTTCAGATTCATGTTAAAAAACAGAAGCAAGTCTAGACCATAATTATGTGGCCACAAATAGCTTGATTTAAGGAAGCCTGCCAGCTGTTTTACAGTAAGAGTCCTTAAAAGCTACACCTCACAGATGGCTGTGACTGCTCAAAAGGGCTGTCAGGAGGCTTTGACTTTTTTCCAAGCACAAAAAAATGCATCGGTGAAGCCAAAAATAGGCATTCCACAATTTGAGGAACTGCTTCCAAGATGATATTCTATAACAGCCCTCCACAGTCACATGTGGCTCAAATCATGGGCTGTAAACTTTGCGAGATAAAATATTCAACCAGCACAATAGTCGGAGCACAAACGGGCATATGATCGGATCAGAATCAGCAATCAACTGCTCTGTGCATGTCAAAGCCACCTCTGCAGCCCTCCTCCTGAGAAGGAGCACTTTGGATTTAAATGCAGTTACAT
Source organism: Xenentodon cancila (assembly GCA_014839995.1). Taxonomy (NCBI): domain Eukaryota; kingdom Metazoa; phylum Chordata; class Actinopteri; order Beloniformes; family Belonidae; genus Xenentodon; species Xenentodon cancila. Next base: position 18,072,062 of record CM026216.1, read on the forward strand.
CTGTAAGGTTAAGTGCTGTGCATGTTGGTGCTTTTTTTTTTTTTTAATTTAAAAGAAAAGATTTTTTTTTTTTTAGATAAAAAAAAAAAAGAGAAGCTACCATGTCTTTTGGTCTTCCTGCATCAGCTCACAAAGCTGCAGGAAGAGAGAACGGTGCCGTGGATCCATTGACACGAGGATTTATCTGATCAAAGCAACGGCACTAAACCTTTCAACACAAGAGCTTCTGCCTTCTGCAGATGGAGATCCAGGCTGCTGACAGAGCTTAACAGGCTGCAGCGGGGAGTCAACTGGACTATTAACTAGATGTAAGTGTGGTAATATGCAAATGTGACTATGCTAATCACAATTCCCGCACTTGCGTGGGGATTAAGATCAAGTAATGAGCAACTTAACAAGGGTCAGGTTTCACCTTTGGGATGTCCGTGAATGATAAATGTGGTTTGATCAAAGCTACATTGATCGACATAAAATATGAAGTTTAGATCATAATATTTTAAGGAATACACTATTAAACAGTGTTCGCATTGCCTTCAAATGCTGAAGCCCACTACAGTGGATGTTTCTTGACTGAGGATCTTTGTAACATAAATTGGGAATTTGTTTTTGTGTCCAGTGCGCCGCAGCATGCATAATCTAATTTTCCATCCGTAGTGCCCCACACGCCCCACCACTGACTGGTGTCATGGCCCTTATACGGTTGAACTAGGCTTTCTTTGGTTTAAGCTGTAATTAAAGTGGACTAATAGACAATTAGTTTGCTCTAATTTCCAGGACAGCGCTGGTCTTATGCTCACCTCTGAACCACAAGGGTGACACCAGTCTGACCTGCATGGCTGAATCCATAGACAGCTGTGCCGGGGTCGGCAGAGCGAGGAGGTCAGCCGTACTTCGCTAAGCCTTATGAAATACTTGGTTGGAGGGATTTGACATTATGTTGTCTTTGTTGCTATATTGTGTAGTTAATGTAACATCCGTGGCAGTGTAAACATGGCAGCTGAATTTGCCAGCGAATTAACAGCCTTCCATCTGTGAGTTTAATCAATGTTTATGTTTTTCACTGTTTAATAGTTGAACAGATGCTGTGTTCAGTCATACTGGTCTGGCAAGAAATATATCTTTGAAAAGAGAATTTAGCCAGAAATCATTCCTGATTTGTTCCTCATCTTATTTTAAATTATGCAAAGACTCAGATTAGATCCCGCAGCTGTCTTCGGTGTTAACCTTCAGACCGCAGAGGTTAAACTTCAAGTGACTCTGAAGCGGGTAGATTTCCTCCAATAAGTCATCTTGTGCAGATTTCTGTCATAAAAGTAGCAGCTTTATAAATTTAGCAACAATTTCACAACTCCGGGCTCAAAATACTTCAGCAAGACTTCAGACTCCAATGCATTCAAGTTAATGTCAAGTGTATTTGTTGACAATGAAAATGCCGTCATTACCGAAGGCAGCCCTTTGTCTTCATCTCGGAAATTTGACCTATTTGTGTTAGCATTGCTTTGGCCACCTCATTAAGGTCTTCATGTCAGCCTTCATGTGCCCTCAGTGTCTCAGGTTCAAAAGGAAAAAGCACATACATAAACTAGTTTTAACCTCTTTAACTGATTACGCCATTAAGATGGAGTACATCTAACTCAATATTTACATGAGAATGCAAGCCTGCAACATGTTATAAATGCATGCATAGACATTACGTTTTCTTTGATATTAAATCTTCTTGATTCAGAAAGAAAATCCTCTTGTTTTGGTTGCTATTTAAAAGATTTCCAATCTCATGAATACATCCGATAATGTATGCATATCGGACAAGATTTTCAGTGTTTACGGTCAGAGCACACAAACACAAAGCCAGCCATCCAGAAACAAATGAACATTGAATAGCGATTGAGGTAATCAGCACAGCTTGTTGCACGCGCCTGTTAAAGTGCTTTTGAGAAAGATGATTTCAATTAAAAACAGCCCTCAGAAGTCTGGGCCACGAGAGTGCACGCATTACCTTGCCGAATTTAAAAACAGGATGTAAAGGTTTAAGCTGAGGATCACGAATAATGATGTGCACTGGTATCATAATTGGGTAGTTGTTGTAGATGTTCACGAATAACAAACATATACATGTGCTGCCATAGATTAGTTGGATGGTGAAATAATGGTAGTTTTACTTTGTGTAGGGTAGTCCCTGAATTTTACGTTGTCCAATATTCTAATATTTATGTCTGCTGTCGTGCATTCCACCACACATCCTCCTGACATGATTCACATGATAAGGTAAGATGAGCCGTATCAGCGATATCCTGCCTCGCAGTTGTTAGCTGCCTGCAAACTCAAAAACTCCAGAGAGAGAGAGAGCGGCTGAGAGGAAGCTCAGGAAACTCAGACATGTGAACTCTTGACACGTGCTGTTACATAGAGGGCAAGAAAGAAAAAATTGACTTGAAACATTGACTTGTCTTGACTGATTTTGAGTTACGTCGCATTCTGAGAAAAGGCCTGAGATCATGTAGGACCACATCTGGACAACAGCAGTACAACAACAGCTAATTCATTTTTCTGCAGAAGAGCACAAGGGCTAAGTATACCAACACAGGGAAGGCATTTGTTTTGGAATTAAAGCAGACAAAGAGTCCCAGTTGCATGGCCTCATTTTACGTGCAGTCAGCAGCTCTCAAGGGTGCACTGATGCAGGATGGATATGCACCTAAAGGTCCTGCAGGCCATGAGAACCTCCAGCCAGTACAAACGCAATGCGCTGCAGATGAGTGCTTCCCATCTTTTTGCTTGAAACCCCCTGCTTCTAGCTACAAAAAAGTGGACCTGCCCACAACTCTTCCTCCAACCACCACAAACCACGCACACAATCAAATGCCCACAGTCACTAAAATAATAATCAGAAAATCTTCTTCAACAACAAAAGTCACAATTTTTTTTCTGGACATCTTTGGATTTCCTCCCTGTGCCCAGAACAAAAAGTCAAGCACCGTAAACTCCACCAACTTTTTTGGTGGAGCTAAAAAGGAAAAAAAGAAAAAAATAAGAAAAGAAAGGAAAAAATAGTGAACCCCACCAACTTGGTTCTTTATTACCACGTAGGGAGGAAAACGTTAAAGCCAACATTCATCACTGAACCATCCAAACTCATGCACCATGCACCTTAATCTATACATTCTGTTTTTCACCAGACTTATGATTTATTTATTTTAAAATGATTATTAATTTATATTGCATGTTTTGTTTTTTTGCGAATACTGCTGGTATTGGTACATTTCCCTTGCAGAGGAAGAGACCAGAGTGCTGAAGACTCATGTTTGTGCAATAGCATGTCCAGAGACAATGCAAAAACAAATTGTATATGCTCTCCTGGAACCAATACTCACTGTATCTTCACAGTTATGGTATTTCACATCCTTGAAGTTGCAAATATAGGAGTGCATAAGGATGAACAAAGAAGGGTTTTATTTCCTCCCAAATAATCTCAGTAAATCTGTCATCATAATGCAACTTATTAAACTACAGTTTAAACACCTATCTAGTCAAAATGGAGAATGAATTTAAATTAGAAGCTGGATTTTAATGTGAAATTCAAGTAGTTTATTATTTGGTTCATTTAAACCACTTTTTTTATTTCTAATATATTTTAAAAATTCTACCAGTCTACAATATTTTATTGACCCATAAAATATATCAATATGTATCTATGCCCTTAAAGTGTACGGTCATAGATACATATTGATTACATAAACGTAACATCTACAAAATATCTATGTATAGAAATATTCAAAAATGGAATACATAAAGTTAAACCCTTGATTGAAGGTTACATGAACAGCAAACACAAATGTTGATATGTTAATGTGCCATTACGCATATAGACGTCTGTCTGAGATTTGACAGCTTAAAAAAGATGTGTCCTGCGGCAGTAGCATCATAAGGAAAAAAAATATATCTTGTTTCCCCGGGCTAGGAATTATTATGGTCTGTATTAACCTAAACACTCAAACATTTATGATCCATAAGACCAACAAATATTGTATATGTTTGTCCCAGACTTTACTTTCTCTATCTGCCTGTCATTCTGTTTTCAATTCCCAGTCTTCTACTTTTTCCTGACCGTCTCCATCACCTGCCACTTATCATGTGTACGGAAAGCTTGTGCTTTATCTTGGTGTCAATCAGCCTGAAATGGTGTTTAAAAATTAGTGCAATAATTATTCTAACCAGGTCGACCAAATCGGACCCGGATATCATTATGCATATTCTTGTCTGACCCACTGTTCAGTTTGAATCAGCCTGTACATCACTGGTATATACACATAAAATATAATAACCAGTCATAAAAATAATCATAGTAATGATTTCAATAGAAGTCTCAACGCCCAGGCGCCCCAGCACCATCGTGGCAGTGCCACCGAGGACGACCAACCCCGTAGACTTCCACCCCACCTGCACACACCTCGACTGCGGCAGCACAAGGGGAGGGACAGCCAAAACCCAAAGTTGGCACAAGGCCAGCTGCATGGGACCCCCCCCAAACATGCCAAGGATGTGCCAACTAGTGACTAGTCAGCACCCCCACCCCAGAAGGCCCCTGGAGGCTGACCTACACATTAGATCCACCGACAGAGGTGGACCAGAGGCAGAAAGTTCCCACCGCTGGGACAGTCCCAAACAGCAGGGACACACACCAAACAACTCAGGGTGGAGAACCCCCAGCATGCCCCACCTTCCATATAAGAGTGTTTTTGTGTGTCTTGTTTTGTTTGTATGTGACTTGAGTGCATTAAAAAGAAGGTGGGACGTACACGGTGGATATTTCCCTGCATGCTTCAGCCTTCTGCACTAGAATTGTGGCACGCAGGGTGGAGAATCCAGAATTTAAGCCACATTTATATATCTCATATTGAGTCTGATTAAACTCCGGATTTAATCAAACAAATTACATCAGCTTATATCAGCAAAAGAGTAAATTCTCTTATTTAGGCGCAAAAAAGCCTAAAATCGTAAATATAAATAAAAGCCAATCTGAAAGTACTTTTCGGATTTCATTGTTCAACCACGCTGCTCCGCGGCTTTGTGGCAGCGTTTTTCCATCCATCCCGCTGAAGCTTTGGATGTGGATTTGCGTGTTCAGTTTGAACAGCAGGGCTTACATCCTATGTGAGTTCTGAGAAGCAGCTAGTGTGTGTGGACTGACAGCTGATTGCGCCATGGTTTAATCTTGTTAGGGATTTTCAAAAGTGCTGCGTCCACTCAGATGTGGAGATAGGAGTGCCACGCAGCCTTTGTGTGCAAAATTTCTACGCTCCCAAAAAAGGGGGACAAAGGGCCCCCCTGGTGATGTCATTCCACTGTCAGCAAGCAGGCCTTCATCGGAGGAGAGGGGCCAGAACAGGACATACTGTGACCATCACTCCCCATCCCCTCCAACATGGCCCCAGAGCTCCACCCCTGAGCCCCACCGATCCAACGTAGCAGTCCCTGCTGTGAAGTTCAGGACTATAATCTGAGCTGGTGGGACAAAATTTATGACCTTTAATAATCTAAATCTGCCCACACAAATCTAAGTTAATGATGCATATATGTCCCGTTTCTTCTGTTACGTGTCACTCCAGCAAGCTTCCAGTCAAATTCAATTCCAATCAGTGTCATGGCGGTACAGCTGCCTGTCTGGATATGTTCCCTGAACTCCTATATTTATCAGAGCAGTATTTCATCTGCACACAACTGACAGCCTGTCCACATATTGCACATGACGCACAACTTCTGTTGTGTAATAGTTCTTATAGCAACATAGTCGGTGAGGTGCAGAGGGATTTGGAAAATAGCAATGTTTTCATGACTTTGCCTTTCAACACAACAGAAATAGATGTAAAAAAAAAAAAAAAAAAAACAGTCGACACTGTCTTCTAGTCTTCCAGGCCTTTTAGATGTTGTTGAGCTCACCGGCGGAGTCTACTGTCAGTCTACCGATGACCTCCTTCACTTGTGTCGAGACCTCCTCGGACCTGGTGGCTCCAGTTAAACAGCTGCCAGATGTCAAATCAACACCTGACCTTTTATCAGCCTCTTTCCACGCAAATAGGCCTCATCAAGGCAATTCACATCTTTTCAGTCAACTGTCCAAATACTTCTCGAAGACATAAGTACTTTGCTTTAAATGGATGCAAGTCTTAAATGGTAAATGCCTTGTTTTTCTCAAAACTCCTAAATTACAGATCAAAGTCTACACTTTTATCTTTAATATACTTTTCACAAACAGAAAAAAAAAAGTTTTACAAATTGCAAATTGCATTTTCATTTTTTTTTTTTACTCTCTAAAAGATAGTCTAAGTGCAGCTTTTGAAGTGGACCTTGTGTAAGGTGGAATGACGCTTCGTCTCTTCAGCGTTGTTTCATTTTGTACCTCTCTCATGATGTGTTCATTTGCTTTGCTCATAAGAGTAATCAAAGTTGAAACACGGTCGCAACATGCAGCTATTAATTACACGGGGAGAAGACAAAAGAAGGAGCAGAATGACTGTTGACTAAGAAGATGTATAAACTGCTGGTTTGGTTGATGAATGACAGCGAATGTTTTGTGCAGCAATTTTGCGAGAAAAAAGTCAAAGTCTCCAAATTATTAAGGTTATTTCTCAAACATCCAGTTCGTGTTTTAAACATTTCATTATGAATTTACGGTGGAAGAACTGACATTAAGGGCCCATTTATTTAATTAGAGAATGGCAGGCTCTCCAAAATTACACTCTTCTCCAGTCACCAGTAGTCTATTATACCGCTGACAAACCATCCGTTTATCACAGCTTTGTCTTTTTCCCATATTTACTCCTCTTCTCTACTTCCTTTTCTTCCATACACAACTTTTGTCTTGACTGTGACAAGCATAACAAAGATCTGGGGCACTACAAAAACTTTTTTGGATGTGATATCTCAGTGGAAGAATAATAATTACACCTCCACATGTAATGAGATGCTTCATCACGCCCTCCTGCAGGATATCGCAGGTGTTTGACATGACTTCCTTATTTTAAATACATTTAACACAATATAATCTAATAACATGTTGAAGAATTGTCAAGACAGCTTCACATTCTACAAAAACAGCTCCACAAATCTCAGTTTATTGTGTCTGCATGTGGACAGATGTGTCCTAACTTCACAAACTACTCTACACAGCAATTCTTGTTACCAAGAAATTGTACGTCGCTGAGTGACCACAGTTGGCTCGTGTTTCAGAGACGTGTTGCACACGGATGACCACAAGCAGACTACCAACGCCCGGTTTCAGATATGCACCAGCATACAGGTCCGTGTGTTTATGAGTTTTTTTAGATATGAGTCATGTACCTTCATCAGAAGCATCTTCTCCTACCATTCCCTCTTCATACCCCCCATGGTGTCCCGTTAAAGTCAGTCTCTCCATACCACCGTAAATCACGAGCAGACGCAGACAAACAGGGCAGGAAGGGGTTTTGACTGATGACAGATAAATCATCGAGACATGGTGGCGCTAACCAGCCGTGCTTACATCCAAAATGAGTTCACTCGTTTCATCAGATGAAATATATTTTTCAATTTCAGAAGATTTATATGATATAGAAGTTCTTTTATTGTGGAGCAGCAATGAATTAAGATAACTTGCATTGTCCTTCATAATAACGATTTTCATCTGATACACTCAATGTACCATTTAATGTGACAAAATGGTACATTAAATTTTATTTGGGCATGTTACTACTGGGTATAAGAGCGGAATAGATACAAAATTTTTATCACCTTTGACACATCAAAGGTTTAAAATCATAGGCTATTTTCCAAGTTGTGCACGAGTCCTTACCCTTACCCCCTCAGACCTTAACGGGGTACGTTGGACGCTTCACGCCCACATCTCGTCAAAGTTGTGGAAGTAGTTCGACTGCATTTTGAGTCTTTGATGACGGTGAAAATTTAATTTGTCATGAAAGCGATAGAGGTTACATACATAGCAAGGAAAGCTGGGCTCATTTTGCTCTCAAATCAAGTTAAATGTGATCTCTCACTGCACTTTTACAAGTTGTCATGTAAGAAACTGCACACAAAAACTCTTCAAGACCACCTAAACGAAGTTTTTCACTGTGTTAAACAAAATAGCCGTGGATGGGAGCATTTGAAAACGATGATAAGAGTAGACGATCAGACGGAGAAACTTCACCTGCAGCCAAACCACAAACAATTCTCACTCCTAATTTGGCTGAGATAGTTTAAAAAAGACTCAGTGCTGCAGCTCGTTGTTGCAGGTCAACCGCTGCAGGAGGAAGGAGACGATGATGCGGACATGTTCCTTTACCACCAAATTATTGGAAAGTGTGAATGAGGCTGTCGGGGGCCTTGTAATACCATTACACTATCTGTAAAACTACACGGTTGATACTCATCAGTCACCTAAAAAAAAAAAAGAAACCCAAATGCATGAGACATATTTTTAACCATCGTGAGTAACAATTCAGACAGCATTGTCCTCTGGGAAATCTACTCTGCTTGAGCTGAAAAGGCCGTCTGAGGTTGCCGTGACATGCGCGCAGAGGCTGACACTTTGACCACATGCGGTGTGGTGTTGGTAGATGACTTCCAAGGCTTCTGAATACGAACGCATCGGTGCTTGAAAGTGCCTGGGTGGCTCATTGTCCTGAAACCTGAAGGGTAGGAAAAAACTGAGTGTGTGTGTGTGTGTGTATAAGAGAGAGGGAGAAAGAGAGACAGAGTGATGTTGAAGACTCCTTTCTGATCATTACTGAAGAGGAACCATCTTTCTGGGTTCAGCTTAGCAGGGAAGTGGTGGGTCTGTGGTGAGCGCACGCAGCAGCAGCCTCAGTCTGGAGGTGTGCAAGTTCGCTTGAAGCTTTTAGTGTTACCACAGGCAGCAGCGTATATTTAAAGCTGCTACATATAAGACACACACGTATACATACAAATATATGTAATGCCATGGTATACTTGTAGATCTGCTTTATTGATAAAATAGCAACTGAAAATACTGTGTTTATCAACAGCAAGCTTTGTAATCCCACTTTGTCCCGCTTGATGTGACTTGATGTTACTTTCATACACTCAAATGACAAACGGAAAGTTACAGGGCTGCTGCGTAGGTCAGCTGTTTAGGCGGGAGCCCCGAATACAGAGGCCTCGTTACCATCAAGTCCTCGTTGCACTGACTCAGGTTCTAATCCAAACCTGTGAGACTTCCCAACTTTCCTGCCTCTATACTGTACATTAAAAGCTCATTTGTGCATGTTTGTGATCTTTTCTTTATTCGTTTGTGTTCTGAACAAGTCATAGCACAAATAAATTGCACCACTGTTTCTTTCCTCAGTCCACAATCAAATAAACAAGTCATGTTTGGCATGTGGTTGCATCTCTTTTTCTGCATGTCTTTTGCCAGCAAAGGTATTTGGAGACCAGTTGGGTCAGATTGTGTATTATGGTTTTTGTGCACCTTGTTGTGTCCTGTCAGGGCCTGACACATGAACTTCCTCATAATATGTTGTCTCCATTTGGTCTGGAATACTGTGGTTACATAGCATGTCTTTAATAATATTTTTTTTTTTTTAAAGAGGCACATTTTGTCCATCTGGACTGAATGATGACAAAAGCAGTTCAAGTCAAGGCCGTCAGTGACTGCGCACAGACTGATGTATTAAGACAAGCGTAATGCAGGGGCTTCTGGTTGCAATCAGTGCCTCTCTTTTATATGAAGGGCTTTTGAAGTGCAGAAAACACCACCTCTGCAGTGTGTTCATTAAAAACATTATTATACTTTTCCCCTGAAAGTTCATCATCGGGGTACTGAGTCACAGCAGTTTTAAACATGACCCCTGCATTGCAGGTTTGCCCTCTGCAAAAAGATCTAATATGGAGAAAGCACACACTGTCCCATAAACACCTGAATTTGGCCGGTTAATGATCCCTGCACAAATGGCCCCAACCAAACAAAGTAGCCTCAATTGATGGTTAATTTATTGGCGACGAGCACCATGCTGAGATCAAACAAAAAGCTCTCACTTGCAGCACCTTCAGTGCAGTGAATATGCAAGCCCCACCAGCTTGTGCATTTTTCTGTAAGGAGAGTATAAACAGTAGCCGCAAGGAAAACAGAAGGTTGGTTCACATGAGGTTTGGGTTTGGGCCCAATAAATCAGCTTGTTAGAAGTATTTCTTTATACACGTATAGTTCAAAAGTAGAAAAACACACAGTAGCTCAAAAATTATCAGCATGAACGCAAAATATCCTGAAAGAAACGTTGCTGCAGTGGAGAGAAACATAGAACTGACAGAGTTAAATTACTGCATTCATTACTGTGCAGTCAGGAACGCTTTCCAAGCATGTCCTGCTTGACTTTTCTTTTTTTCTGGGAGTATCCTGGAGCCAAGGTGAAGCTGGAGTTTCATTACGAGACAGCTTTAATGGCCAGGTTAAGGGCTTGGAATTCCCACAACCTAAACATATGAGCAGGATTTAGTTTGGCTCTTTTGTTCCCGACATGAAACGGCAGCGTGTTTCTCAGGGCCTGAGGGCGCAGTGGCCGGAGAGCACTGCAATATGTTAAGATCAGTAGATGCTATTGTATGGTGTTTCTTTTTTGTATGTTTTATTTTATTATTATTATTATCTTAAATATCATTGTTAATCAAGAGGAGTATTAACTCATATATTGCAAATTATCTTGTTGTAATAAAACTTTGAAAAAAGAAAACATTGTTCACAGTAACCGTGAGAGTTTATTTTGTGTATTTCACATATGTGTGCAACCAGACCTGCAGGTTTGTCGTCCTTTTGTGCACCTAAAACAGTGTCTCCCTCTTCATGTTGTCCAGACAAACACGATACGTAAAGCAGCTCTTCTTCCTCTGACGGAGGTCCCTGTTGTAGTTTCTGTAGTCTGGGAGCCAGATGACTCTGAGAGCTCGCGTTTAATTACTTCTGGCATAATGCGTCTTCCACTGCCCCTTCCAGTTCAAAGAGATATCCGCCCTTTCCCGCGCTGGCCAATCAAAGTTGTTTTCCTAATATGAGGTGGGTTTTGTACCAAGAGATGTGCAGTGGCGTCACATGCTTCATAAACGCATTGATAGCAGGTCCATCCTGGGACTCCCACGACTCATTTTGGTCCACTCCTGTTGATAACGCTCCACTGAATATTTAAAAATACATTCAAAAGTTAAGGACAAAGTCTGATCTAAGTCTGCAAAACGTTCAAAACATTTGATTGCATTGGCAATGAACCTTTAATGAACATAACTAATCGGTTTCGATGGTTAATGCAACACTTTTTCTGCACATATTGCGTGCAGCTCCAGCTTTCGTTAAACCAAGTCTATTGTCATGTTTCTGACAGAATATTAGTTATTTTAGCTTTTTACCAAATCCTGTCTGAGGATAGAATCATGTGCCCATGGGCTTGACATGCAAAAGGTAAATAGAAATTTCAGGTCTGTAACATTTGGAAAAGATCATTGGTGTTTGGTGTTTTCATTTGCGAGCTGTTGCTGTGAAAATAACTCTATGCATGACTGCAACAGGTCAAACGTAGGCTGCAAACACAAAACAAATCCATCAGCGAGACTTAGTGAACATTGGGATTGGACAAATCAAGAGATTGGTACATTCTGAGAAAATCAGATTCTGCTGGTGAGTTAAAAAACAAACAAAAAAAAGTTCTGGATGTCCATGGAAGACAAAAGGGGAGGATCCTTTTCATGGTGGAGGAAAACCACTGCACAAGTCCTGCCAAGTGTGGAGCACTCTCCAGGAGGTAGATGTATTATTATCCAAGTGTATTATAAAGAGAAGTCTTCATGAGAGTAAATACAGACGGCTGACCACAGGACTGAAAACATTCATAATGCTTGGACGCCGGGCCTGGCAAAGCATAAAAAAGGAGGAAACTTTGATGTGCTTCCAGACATCAGCCTGTCGTTGCCTTCACGTAATGCTTTACGAAGTATTTACAATGAAAATTTTACTTATGACTAAAATTTTACTTATGCATGTCTGTCTGTTACATGAAAACCAGTAAAAAGAGCTGCAACTTAAGAACCTTCCCTCCAGTAAGAATAACAGTTCAGATTCAAACTGCCTACTTAGATGTCATTTGAAAAAGAAACTGCAACCCATTTCAGTTTCGACTTTTATTTATCAGACCATAATTAAAAAAAAATAAAAAATCTGGTTCTTTGCTATGTCTTAAAATGAGGAAAAACAACCTCAAATGAACAACAGCTTAAACAATATTATATTGTCATTGTTAATATAACAAAAGCTAAACCAAATGGCAGAATCTGTGTGTGAAAAACGAATGCATGACACAAATGCAGTCAAGCTGCAGCTGTCAGAGCGGAGGTCTCCTGCAGAAGAGGTCAGCACAGCTGAGTGTAATACTTACAACAAGAAAATTATTATTATCTGAGAGGCTTCGCAGTGTTTACTGGGCATGTGTGGAGCACTGAGGACGTATTTTCTTTTATCTCTGCCTGGGTTTTAATGGCTCTAAGTCTTTCCTCATTATCAGTGAAGATCTAGATGCTCTTGGGTTGTGTAAAGGAAACTGAAAGCGTCCTTCTTTACAACAGCAGCCCCGTCTCTGTCTGCTGTTTGATTTGACGTGGGTGAAAGTGTCAGGGTCACAGTCAGCATGTCTCCACCCCGCTGGCGATGGACCCCATTTTCATGGGGGACCTCCCTCTGTGTTATTGAGACATGCTAGTCATGTCCATTATGAGATGTAATTAGGTTGTTGTGCTTATTAACTCCTATTATCAGAGGAGCCCTGAGACGTCTGCATGTGGCTGCTGGTACAGGCTGCGTTTGCAGATGGCTGTAAATTCATGCTGGCATCTTTTTTTCCAAGATGGAAGACATGGAATAATGCACAAATCTTATTAATCTAAAAATGTTCGCTCTTATTAAATATTAAAAACAGATATCGGCATTTATCTTGCTTTAACACTAGAAATATCTCAGCTCTCGTGTGTTAAGAAGTTTCAGAAACCTACTCACGCTCCTTGTTTTGTAAATCCAAACCTCAAGAAAAAACTCCCGATCAAGAGCTCGTTTATAAATTTGTAGGAGTGAGTGATATATTTTAGATGTATTTCCACTGTCTTAGACGTTTCACATCGCTTCATCTTAATAAGCACACCCCCTCCTTCTCCTCCTTCTCCTCCTCCTCCTCCTCCTCCTCCTCTCCTCTGAGGTGGTCCAGGCATGGGGACATCTGGCCAAAGATCTGGTTACCCACTGATGTGACAACTTCACAGCTCAGATGGCAGTTAGGAAAAACTGTCTACATGCAAACACATTCAAAAGAGACTGTTTAATTCATAACAATGCCTGATAGCCAAAAGAGGCAATTCTGTGTAAGTGTGTGTTTTTTTGGGTTGTTTTGTGCTAAATTTCAAAAAGTATCAACCATCTGTGACTGAGGTGCTCAAAGAGGCAGTTTCACTTAAAGCCACGTTTGACTATCACTGGCACCAGATACTGTGGCATTTGTTTAATGTCATCATATTTGGATGTAAATTTGCCTGTCTCATGCTCAAAGATCAGGGTCACCTACTGCAATACGCGCGGGGGGAAGCAGGTGGAGATTTGAATGTCTCCCTGCTCTCTACAGCGTCATAACACCAGACAAAGGTCAGAAGCCACATTCAGACATGTCGGATACGGTATGGCCCACATTCCTCTCACATGCAGGCTGTCCTGTTGAATTCATGGAGAAAGCCCTTCACCGGATCCCGGCACTGACCTCACTGGAAGCTGAAGAATGAGCAGCGGGTTGGCAGGTGAGGAGGTGAGCACTTGAACCGTGGTGAATGAACGTCGTTCTTCCTGGCATCGCTCCCAAACCTCACAGGGGAATGTGCAATCATGACATACTCCAGTGGTAACCCGAAACTTTCTACTTGTAGGCCACAAAAAAACAAAAAAAAATGTATTCATCTCTGCTGGAAAGGATGGGATGTTTGAAATCGGATCCTGCAGTGATTTTGTTTCTCATTTAATTTAAATATGCAAACACTTTAGACTTTTCTTTACTTTGTCAAAACATGAGAAGTATCTAACACAACAAGGGCATGAAATGATGTTTAGCCAGTCAATTTAATTCAATTTAGGATCCCAGGTAAAAATAAAATGAACCTACCACACTGTGCACCCTGATATATAGATGTAACTCTAAAGCAAAGTAAAAAATCATGACAAGCCGTACATTTGAGCACTTGTGCGTTCTTTCTGTCTTATTTGGGGCTTGTGCAGTGGAAAACAAAGTCTAGAAACTGTTCAAACAAATGTTCAAACTCAAGGACCTTGAGGACCTTGCTGGATGGGATTTAAGGTAGCTGCTTGTTGTTTGATGTTCACATGCCAACCTGCAAAATTTCCCTCTAGGCTGGGAGGAGGAGATTGATTGTGACATCAAACCACTGATGCACTCTGAGAGCAACACAGCGCGGTCTAGAGCAAGTCAAGGTTAAACGGCTTGTGCCACAGTGGGAGCAGAGGATGTGGCGGTGGCACTTGACAACGAGTGTCCTTCCCTGTCAGAACCAGTGTCGCCAGGTGTACGATAGTTATCGTATTTGCATGATAAACCAAGCCGTGTGTGCCTCCGGTATGTCTCCGGTACGACAATCCTGGATTTCCCACATGGCAACACCGCTCAGAACATTAACGGACAAAGAAAGCCTTGATATTGCTGGTGTGCCCATTTGACAAGTAGTACCTCAGGGACTCAAACCATGAGGAAGAATTTCTGGACCTGGAATCTGGAATAGTGGTCATCAATTTCACAGAGGACATCATTCGTTGCAAATCAAAAAAGAAGAATTCAAGTTTACCAGGAGAGCCTCGTCATCCGTGCTCATGCGCGTTCCCAAAATTCTCTCATGAAAGGAATCTGATGCCCCTCCGATTCACAGCCATTTCCACTGGTACAGATTGTACCAAACCAATAGCAAGAGTGGGGGATGGGCTTCATGTGATGACTCTTAAAAAGCATCCAGGAGCCACTACTCAAAACAGCAAATACGGCTACAGAATTGCTGATAACAGCTTAGATCAACAAATGTTTACTGCAAAACAGACAACAGTCATTCACCGTCATTCCTCTTGCACTGAAAACCCTTTGGGATGTCTTGTTTTTGTTGTTTCTAGGCTGGTTTTATTCTGCCAATATCACATGCTTTGTTTCTGTAATTGGCTGTGGGTCCTAGATGCAATTTCTTCTGCGTCCGTTGGTGCTGCCAAGTGGAATCCAGAAAAACCAGAATATGTCTTTGTATCAAAGAGGAAATAAAGCAGGATGGTTTTCAGGCTATACCAGGCTACACATATAAGAAAATAAATTACTTGCTCAGCGCAAGAATACAAGAAATAATGCTGTAGTTATCTTACAAACGGGGATCCTGATGTGCAAAGTCTGTATAGAGCCGCTGTCTTTACTATCTTATTGTCTTTTAGTGCCTTTTTTACGTGTATCTTTCTATTTGTTTTTGTCATAAAATAAAAACTGCAACCAGATTTCAGAGAAACAGGAGTCGATGGATAGATGGATGTCAAAATAAAGGACTTTGGTCAAGTTTATTGATTTAAAAGTATCATCCAAACCTTCATCTTGACTTTGATTTTCACTTAAGAGACGACTCATTCTGCTGACTAACTGCTTGGTCTTAACAACAGAAGTGTTTAGCACTTCAAACTACTTGGTCAGGGTTCATAGGAAAACAAATACGGCCTCTGAAAAGCCTGCGTATATACCGCTACGGTCACAACCACAAGTATTTGTACAAACAGAGATTCTGGCAAGTGTTTGGACAGTCGTCCACATTTAAAAGTAGTTTTGGCTACTGAAAAATATTATGTTTCAGCGGAGTCATGTGGATGCAATAATAGAGCATTTGTGGCTCGTCACATCAGACTGTGCTCCGCTTACTCTAACTGAAGTCAGAGAATGCGCCAGTCTCCGCTTCGTATCCATGACAACGGTAGATGCAGATTTTATGTTTGCACATAAATGTGCAGTTTTTCTACCTATAGGTCTAATCATAAGAATAAGGAAAAAAACAAACAAAAAACATTCAACAGGACGGTTGGTTTTAATGACTCTAATTTGTGTGCTGGTTTCATTTCACCAGGCTGAAGAATTAGCACCACCAGCTGCTATTCTTTAGATGGGCCAGCATTCAAAATTTGCATTTACAAAAGCTTATCTGCAATATGGTCAGCGGACAGGAAATCTGGCGTTGCAGATTGCGCAAGTGTGAAATCTTTCTCCTTCTTATATTTATGGGTTTGGATTCAAAGTTGGATGTAAATGTCAAAACCCAATTAGACAGGACATCATAAAAACAATAGATTTTAATCCCCCACACTGAAACGCCAACAGCCCATTACTGAAAAAAGCCCTCACAGGGTCTAGTTATTGTATAAACTAGGTCTAGAGCTTCAGGCCTTATACAGCTTCACCGATTACTTTCTCCTGCACCCCTTGAGCCCCACTAAGCAAATTGACACTGACAAGAAAAGACCCCAACCGGGCACCGAAAACTGCAAAAAAATAAACCACCAGCGGGCGCCGGCTCTCGTCAACAAACTGCAAACTGTAGAGCAGCACTCGCCTGAGACAGCTCACATCAAGCAAGCAGAGCGAATTATTTCTGCCCTCCCTGAAGTCTTACTGTACCATCCCCTCATCTCCCTCACTGAGCATCTTAAATGGGGAAGCCCATTGACTTGAGTGGGCTCGTAAATCACACCAATGGCCTCCAGAGGTGGGATCTCAGCAAGGTAAGAGGGTCACAAAATGCCTCTCATCCATTTTCTCTACAGAGGGATGTGCAGAAGATCCTAGTACACTGCTGCCACTGTGAATGCATGAAAAACGTGTCAAGTCCAGTAAAACCACAAAAGTAATTGTTTGTTGATGTCAAACTGGAACAACCAGAGTCCGAATCAGAGAGAGCTTCAGTCAAGATCAATCAAGACTCCACTTTTTACAACAAGCAACAAGACACACAGGATTAAAAAGCATAGAGAAAGTATAAAATTAAATTAAATCAACAATTAAATCCATTCAAGTAACAGATTCAGTGTTGTGTGTGTATGTTGTACCAAAAGTGCTAACTTCATATAATCTATTACTCCCAAACTCCAATGTTCATTTTGATAGGCATTTTAAAACTATGCATAATTATGACAATTTCACAGCATTTTTATGCTGAACTTCTATGAAGACTTTTGCCACAGGTTCACAAACAAAGACAGTTTTAACAAGAGTCGCGTGATTTCTGTAACATATGGAGACGTTTATCTCATCTTATCCGATTTTGTTCCTTTTAACGCTCAGTTAAACCCAGTCAGTGCAGGGTGTGCCCTCTAAATTAAACATTAAAAAAAACTACATAATCATAGTGTATTTATAAGTACACACACATGCACATGCGTCATGTATAGCTTTTGAGCCTCTGTCAATGCATACTATAACCTCGTTTTCATATTTGCGTTGTTTTGCAGATGCACAAACTATTGTATTTGCTTTAGTTCACAATGTCAGCTCCTTTTCAAGCATTTTCATAATTGTATGAAATGGTAAACTGTTAATGTCGGCACTGAAGCTTTCAGTTTCTGACCAGTTTAAATGTGGATCAGCTGAGGTTGTTACTGCCTGCAACGCTGCAATCAAATTCAGCTTTCAGACAGTCTAACCAGAGTTTTCTGTTCCGTTTTGTTTTGTTACAGTTTTGCATTTTGTGTGAAATAAATCTTACTAAGGAAATATTATGTTTTCTGTTGTGTCTCAAGTTTAAGACCCAAATGCACAGGTATACTTGAGGAGGCAGGTTGGCAGGAAAAAAACAATTAAAGATGGGCCGTATGGTTGGTGTTTCCTGACAAAGCGAATGGATCTTCCATTCTCCTGCACAAATGCTAATGCAAACAAAAACAACTTTCAGAGGAGCTCAGACTACAAAATAAATGGTAAGCAATATTGTACAGGAGGGTTGTTAGATGAAATAAAAATACAGATATTTTCAAAACCTCTGCATATAGCACAGTATACAGTCAGATTCAGTCAGATTTATTAATAACGGGGAGGAAAACCTGCATGTACTGCATACTGATCCAGATCCAGTTCCAGCACAAACAGAAGCCAGTCACCTCAGTCCCCGGCATCTGCTGCAGTGGCACACTGCATTGTGGGATTTAGTATGTGAAGTAGATCGATGAGTTGAAGACTGGAAATCTTCCCTGAAAGTAGCAGCACATTATTCGGGTATTATTGGAGCGCTGCAGACTGTATTATTTCTCACATTCTGCATAATGCATGCTACGCTTTGTGTTTTGAATAAATCATTACACACTAAATAGACTGAGTCTTTATTGTCATTGCACATTTCTATACTCTACGACAGCTGTCCTTTTTCACAGCAGCATGTGATACATAACTGTAAATTTAACCCTATAATGCTGGATGTATCATATTTGATGCAGGAATTTTTTTAGACCCCCATAAACAAAAAAGAAAAAAAAAAGTTTTATACAAACCAAAAACCAAATATATATATATATATATATATATATATATATATATATATATATATATATATATATATATATATATATATATATATATATATATATATATATATATACATATACATATACATACTAGCCCGATGTAGTCTAAATGATAAGCAAAATAATTCTGTAGACATTATTGAAGACAAAATTTGAACTGTTTTTGAATTCAATATATAAAAAGTAAACCAGATTTTTTTGTATGTTATTTCATATGTCAGGCTTTAAAGGGTTAAGAACTATTAAACTGGCTACGGATAAGTTAGGTGAGGTGGAGCAGTTGTGCAAACGTGACTTGGACAGAAAGGAAGTAGAGCCGCTGCTCCTCTGCATCACGATGAGCCAGATGAGGCGGCTCCTGAACACCTCCCTGCTGATCTTTTCCAGGACGTCCCACAGAATGGAGACCCCGGGGAAGACCTGGGACATGCCGGGGAGACTTTGCTTCTTGGCTGACCTGGGAACACCATGGGATCCCTCCAGATAAGCTGGACAAAGCAGCCGGAGAGGGAAGCCTGGGCTTCCCTGCTTAAGCGACTGCCCCGCTGGTTTCTAGCCTGTGAGGACTACAAATCAAAGATTGAGCACAAAATCCGAGATTTTGTTTGTTTTGTTTCCATTAGATACAACGATGCGTAAAAGCATGTGTAATATTTTATATCTGCAGATTTCTCATGATCAATATTTATCAGTATCGAGTTTAATTGTGTAAATTGTTTTCAAAAAATCCTGTTGCAAAAGTTTTTATAAGACATAGATTGTAACAAGGCCACTAGGTCATTTGTCTTCATAATTATTCATGTGGAAAGTGATAATTTTAGCTCGACGGCTCACATCACTTGGTTTGATGCTGGCACCTACGTACATTTCCCAGGGTTCCCAGCAGAAGGTCAAAGCCCGCGAAGAGGCCGGGTCGAAATATGCCTGCATTGAGCCTAATGACCCACAGCACAATTAACACTCTGCTGCTCAGCAGGTCAGCATGCGGATACGGAGGTGTTTATTGGATGTTGGCTTCGGTTCCCTGGCGGACCTCGTCGCACCCCAGCTGATCATCTTCCAGACTGGAGCTGGAGGCGGTCCAGCCTGACACATGCACGCTGGAGCCCAGCAGCGACACAGGAGCAGGCTGACATACATAGTAGCACAGGGGGACCAATGAGACGCCAGAAAAGTGAAGCCAAAGAGTTAATTTCATCCTCCCATGATGCTCGGTGGAGACATTTATTTCACTTTTCTTTGTTTTTTCAGATACGTTTCATTGAATACTACCAAAAAAAAAAAAAAACAACAACAACAAAAGACTAAAAGGTACTCTAGAAAACATGACAGCAAAGTCACCGGAGAGTACTGCAAAGCTGCGCATCTGCTTACAGTATTTAATGACATATTCTATGATTGATCACCGTAATATGCATCTCACCTGCAAACTAAAATACAACTGCACCGTTTACATGCTAAAAGGATGTCTTTTTCATCTTTCTGTGTCTAATGGAGCGTTTATATGGGTGTGACCACTTTTATAGAGGATGCGCTGCGTTGCTTGAATGTCACAGAAGTGCTGTCACTGCCATTTTGTCCTCTTTGACTCATATAAGAAAGTCAGAGGAAGGACACTGTAGTTTTGAGACTGCGGTTTGAAAGCGAAGTTGAGTAGAGTGGACAGAAGAATAGAAAACACCTGCACTCATCGGTCCCTGAAGATGTGTTCAACCTGGTTCAGGTATCTAACCATGACAAGCAGGACAGGAATCAGGGAAACTCCCCTCAGATCTGTGCGGCTCGTCCTCTCGGGCGCTCCCTCTGCAGGCGCTGAATTATCCACAACCAGAGAAGCAGGTGCGTCCCATCCCAGCCAGATTTTAGACACACTGTCTCCTAGCAACAACACCAGAAGAGGAAAGCACCACCAGCTCCGAGAGGGCTACAGCTATTTACCAAAATACCTTTTGAATACGTTTGACTGTTTTGATATGAACTGGAAAAAAAAAAAAAAGGTATGCACTAGTGTTACTGGTTCTTTGTGATTAAACAAAACAAATTTTCTTATATTTCTTCCCAACAAGTATGAAGGAGAAATGAGTGGAGCGCTCTTATGAGTCCCCTCCCCCTCCGACCACACACACCCACACAAAACACACACACAGTCATCTAATAATTCAGTTCATTATTCCTCCAACACGGTTGCCTTCAGAAGATCATAGTATTTAAAACCCATGTCGAATCATAAGTCACAAATATCAATCTCAAAAGGAAAAAAGCTCTGCTGTCATTTCCAAAATCTGAATAAGGATGTAAAATTACATTTGAATGATGTCACAAACTGAGGAACTAAGCTTGAATTAGAAAAGTTAAGCAAATGTCCTGTATTTTTCCATCACTCAAGATTTTGGATTAAATCAGCAAAAAAAGCCAGTTGGCAACAAAAAAAAACAGTTGGCAGACATTTCTCTCTTTCTCTGTTCTTATTTTCCGTAGATGCTCCGACCGGGAGTGTCGTCCGGTTTGCAGTGATTTTGCGTCGTCCTCAGCATCACCTCAGGTCCCACTTCTAAGCAGTCAGATGGATTTGTGAGCTCACAAGTTTACCTGACGTTTTAAAGATTACATAAGAATCACATGCTAATCTACTCGTTTATATCTCAGCATGTCTTTGCCCTTTTTTGCCAACTAAAGATATAATGAATGTTGACAAGCCAAAAGTGCTTTACAACTTCTAAAAGGCACCGATGGTGACGTGGTCAAGATCTCCTCTATTGTTCACCGAAAGCCTCTGCAGGTTGCAGTAGTGAATTGGAGTGCACTTGTGGTGTTTTATTTTGAAAATTCACCGGATTGTGTTTGCTGTTCTAGTCTCATCTCCTCAATCTGCTCTGCATAAAATAATGCTGCTGGTGTGGCGCAGCTGGGTCACAGTGAGACCAATTCCTCTTTTAGTAACTACTGTATTTTTTTAGCTTTTTTCAGCCACATGAAATGTGCTGGAATGCTACTTCAACCAATTACATTTTAACTCTGCTCACAACTTAAATGGAGGCAATGCAGTTCAAACTACCTTAGACTGCCTTCTGAACCACTGCCTCCTCCGGGTATGTTGAACTCATGTTACGTTTTATCATGACACGCAACCTCCACTATGTTCCTCGACGTGCTCTTAAGTTTTACGTAAAGTCAGATGGCCATAACTCCTGAAAGTCGCCCAGAAACACGCAAAACGATTGACAGGATTTTAAGGTTGGGAAAGTTTCCAAAAAGGATCAGAAATCTTGCTGAATCACATAAAAAGGTGTCAAAGTCCAAGGGTTAATAATTAGAATAAATGAATTTATCACAGGCCTGAATGGGTGTCACATGCACATTTAAAGAGCTCACTTCCCCAAACAAAAGACACAAAAGGCAAGAGAAGAATAAATCATGCTTAAATGTGTCTATTGACTTTGCAAGGATGATAGCAAATGATAAAAAGTGATCTACTCAAGAAAAGACGTTTGAAAATGACAGGTTTGCTGTCTTGTTTTGCATCAGTACATTTCATCCGTAAAATGGATACGGAGAACTACAAAACGGGAACTTCATTAGATTTAACACGTTTTCCTCCGTCCGTGTCTTTTTTAATCTAAGGTTTCGTATATCAGGACATAACAGTCTAGATGATTGTACGCGTGATATATTTCAACGAAGCGCTTTGATAACATGGACTATAACACACAGACGATGTGGAAAACCGTACTTGGGTTCAGTGTTGATATTTTGGAGGTTAACATCTTTAACTGGAAACACACACATCTGTATTTTATTATTCCATAAAGAGTGTCAGTGACGAGCAAGACCATCCCTTTTCCTAAATAGCTGAAAAGCAACACCAATGACAACCATTGAAACAAAACACTAAATAGGCACGTGAAGTCATTAAAATAATAGAACAACAAAGTGTTTGCTATTGTTGGACGGAGGAATGCGGGGTAAGAGCATGTCAAGTATTTGAAGTGTTGTAGGTTTCTACCAGCACACCCAGACCAGGCTGTCCGTGCACCATGAAATGTCATCCATTGTCGACGTGCCTTTATCACAGGGGCTAGTGCTTGATGCGAGTGCCAGAGTTTTTTTTCTCATTGTAGGCCGTCCCGGCAGAGATTAGGGGCCAGGGCTGCTGAATGGAAGTGAGGGGCAGCGCTGTTTTTTTCTTTTGGATGCTTTCACTCGTCGTGAATGAGCGTAATTCTTGGAAATGCCGCCCCCTGAACATTGGAGGAAACCCCCAAATCCAGCAGAGCTCCTAAAGGGATCTGTCTTTGACAAACGACTTCCCCCATGCGGGGAGCAGAGCCCGTGGATCAGCGAATGCCTCTAATAAAAAATGCCGAAGGCGTGATCTTGTCTTCCGGCATCATATAGCATATGTGCGTGTTTCTGGTTTCCAATCTCCCAGGAAAGGTCACTGAGAAGTGATGCTGCAGGTACTTTATCTGTTACTGCTTCCCATTTTAGATATATTGGTCCGCATTAAGTCATATATCACGTACAAAAGGATGTAAAAAGATATGTACACCTAATGTAAGTCATTATATTCCCTTGTAGCAGTTGAAAAGTGGGGAATAATAGCAAACCAAACAGTATTTACGGTTATTACATGTTCCCGTTTCATAAAGGTCAAGCATCAAAAAGCTGCTGAATGAATGACACTGACAGATGCTGTCGATCCTAGCGGGGGGTTATTCTTCCCGTGGTGAGCTATGAGGCGAGGGCTTGGGACAGAAGCAGACAGCTGAGAGGGCCTGATGTTCTCCACAGCCTGAACAGCTGAGACCACTGGCAGCAGGGCCGCTGGGACTCGGATTTTCCGATGAGGAGAGTGAAGGAGCTTGAACTCTTGAGGTGCTTTTATCAACCAACTACAACTTTAAATGGCGCGGAGCCTTTCTCAAGGAGCACTGGACGTGTGCGTTTTCACTTGGGTCTTCAGAACAGATTCGGTTTTGCATAAGGTGGTTAGTTAAAGTGGTTTACACCTGAGCAAACTTACCAAGGTGTGACAGCTCCCTAAAACAGCCGGAATCGGGAAGACGTTCCTTTTGTCAAGCTGCAGCTTTAATAACTCTAATAAAAGAAGGTGTATATGAAGAAAATAATGCACAGTTGTTATCACAAACAGGCAGTTCTGCATCTGCTTCACTTGTAATTCTCAAGAAAACTTTACAGTTACACAACAGTTGTCCAGTGGTTTTGTTATCAGCGGCGGCAAACATGTCGAGATTAGACAGGTTGGTCATTTCAGTTCAACAGTCGAACAACGTGCATTCGGCTAAGGAGATCCCTTCAGTTCCAGCAACCACAGAAAGAAGAAGAAGACAATATTCCAGACTGCCTCTCCGAGTCAGTAACGCTGAAAACTCCAAGACGTACTACATGGATGGGCATCAAAGGTTCTCAAGGGCACTAGAAAGATCGAGCTTTCATCTCCACTCTGCTGGTTATGTAAGCACAGGGAGAACACGAAGCGCTTGCTGTGAAACAGCTCTATTTCTTTTTTATTAAGTTAGCAGGAGAAACACAAACAGAAAGGTAACCTTGAATCTACTGAGCTCAGACGAAAATACTTTCTCCACGTCGGTTCCCTGTTTGTACTAAAGATTCGAGATTTTTCGTACAAGCAGCGGACCAAGAGCTTCACCTACAAAAGGGTTCTTGCGCCGCAGGTATTATGGGATGTAAGTGATCTCAGTAGGGCCTCCCTGCACACTAGACCACCTCGACACAATAACTCACACAGGGTCAAGTTGTGCACTCAGTCATGTGCTCCGTTAGTTTCCACCTCAGACGTGACCTTTGCTGGCCAGAAGCCCTCCGCTGGGCCCGCCGTCCTTCCTCCTGACAGCTATCTGAGTGGTGACATCTGCTTCGGAGCTGCACTGAAGTCAGACAGGAGCCGACCCGGAGGGTCTCAGGAGGCTCCTTGTTGGGTCTGTAGGGCACCGCAGCTTAGTCGGTGTCTTCGCTTAAAGAGCAAAGAATCATGTACCTTTATGAGGAAAAAACACTGCTATCTAAATAAAGCTCCGTTCAGTTGAGGGCGCCTTGTTGGAGAAACTAAAGTTAAAATGTGTTACTCGTACTGAAGCTTGCAGGTCTCAAAATTGCAAACACAGAAGTGGACTTCTGCTCCAGTAGTTGTCACTGGGGTTACAGAAATGAAACATTTTTTACTGGACTGAGCTTTTTCTCGATTGGTCTATTAAAGGAACATTCTGGAGTTACATAAATCTGAGCCTTATTGATCAGTGAAAACTTTTCTGATGGAGCAAAAAGGTGTGAAGAGAATCAGTTTTGAGTTAGACCAGAATATATATGTTTGAAGGATAACGGATTCATCCCAGAGTACAAGTAGTCAGAAGAAAGTGTCATTTTAAACCTCTGACAAGACTCAAAAATGTCCTTCTACTAAACTGATAATATGAATGTTCCCTACAGACAAACCAAAGTAATTTTAACTTTGTGAGAGCACAAAATGTATATAAATAAAAGTTTTTTTGTTCTTTCTGGCCTTAGATTTCGATCCTAACTCCATATCAACAGAGTACCGAAGAGTTCACGTCCTCTGCTTCCCTGGAATATCCTGAATATCCCGTTAGGTTTTATGTGCAAGTAAACAAGCCAGCAACCGTCAGATGATGAGAGTAGTTATGTGGTTGTGACCTGCAGGAACTGCTGTGTCACCGACAGGTGAAAATCACAGAAGAGGAAAAGGAAAACGATATGTCACTGTCAAAGTGTCACTGTAAACTTACGTGTCATTTGTAGCCGACTGCAGATGAAGGTGGTGTTTTATATTTAATCCAGCTTGGAGCGTCTCACAGAAGTAATTATATTTCACTTATAATTTACTTGACATTATCAAAGTGACCATAATGGATTTACTACAGAGAGGCTCTGCAGAGGACCTCTTTATAGAAGATTAGTTTAGTTAAATGAAATTCTCTCCAAGAAATTATATCAAACCAGCGTGATGTGAATAGATTATGACTGAATACTTCTTTTTCAACAACTCAATGATGGAAGTGCTTGTTGCAAAACACAACAGCAATTTCTATAAACGTCAGTTGGGAAGTTAAACATCTTTAATGAGGTGGCGGGTGTGAAATGATAAGCGCAGGGGCGGAGCCACTGCAAACAGTGTATACAGAGGGGAGCATGCACCTCTGGAAGACATTTTTTGAAAAACAAACCTTTAAATAATGACCTCTGGTGAATTATGTGGTTAGTAAAGGACAAGCTGAGACTTAAAAAAAAAAGAATGTGACTAATCCTTGATAATTCCAACACAGTGAGCTCAGGTTGATGATCTCCTCAGACTAAACCTTCATCCTAAGCTTCTCTCACAAAACACCCCAGATGAGCCTAGTCGGGGGATCGCCACATTTGTGCGTAACTTCACTCCCAATTCTCCCGTTTACGTTCTAATATTTTATTCTTCATTGAACCTTTAAATGCAGACTGCTGTGGCAAATTTAAAATAATTAAACTGTGTTTTTTTGCTTGGGAACATGGGGTTTTTGGCACTTACTGCAGCTTCTAAGGATGAAAAAACTCAGCTGATGGAACATCTGCGAGCTTGACGCTGAGCCACTCTGATGGATCATTTTAAGATACAAATCAAGGAAGGTCACAATGATGCAAGATGTTATTGTTGGTGAAAACAGAGCTGGATGTGGACTATACTGCTGGTCTAACGGATCATTGTTTAGCCTAAGCAGCAAAACAGGTTGACATTGTTGTTTTTGTTGAAAACAGCCTCTACTCCACCCGAGATAAATATCTTGGACTACAGGAAGAGGTGGGGTGATACCTGGTTGGCCGTTGGTAAAAACTGTTCTGCCCAGACGGCAGCAAAATTAAATAATAAGGAAACTCGAGCCCATCAGGGAGGCGACGAGTGCTGTAACGGAGCAAATAGGTCATCAAAGCGTTGTCGTCCCTGCTGATGAGGTGATGGAGAATCTGCAAGGCGTGACCAGCAGCGCTCCTGGAATCCAGTCACCAGATAATGAGAGGATGTGATCAGTTTGTCAGATAAGGAGGAAAAACTCTGATATGGCAACAGTGTCTGTTAAAGCAAGGAAAGCGTGTTGTTTACAAAATAAGAGCACAGGTGGTTGCTCGCGGCCACATGCATGTTCATATGACACACTAAACACTTGCGTCATGGCAACGACTGAACTTCAGAACAAAGGTAAAGAGGAGGTAAAGATTGTTACAGGTTCTTCTCCACCTGCAGACACAACAATGTCTATTTTATACACAGATCATAGGGGAATACAGATACAGAAGTCAGACACGTGTGACTTTACCCCACCTGTGAGGTTTGGTGAGGAATTAACGATTATAGATAATGAATGGTTGGGAATGCCATTTACCGTAATGACTGCTGTACCTCTGTGAGCTGGTTTCGTTGTTGATGTGCGACATAGAGCCATAAAACAATATGCAGTCATCAAAAGAGATGTCCGGGACGGGAATGGAGAGCTGCTTTGGCTGGTTTTATCTAAATTAGGGACAAGAAACCACAAAAGCTAGACAACCTATCCTGAAAGTATGCAAATATTCCTTCAAATAAACATGAAACTGATATTCTAACATTAACAAATGTCCTTTTGTGTCGCTTTATTGGCTTGTAACGCAAACAATGCCTTTATGAACTGTTAATGCAAACCAAACTGTAGAATCGTAAGAAATAAAACGTCAAATTACAGCAGGAGGATTCATCAAAGACACCCGGCAACTGTGGAGAATGATGACCATGAGGATGTAATTTTAAACTGAAAGGGAGAAAAAAGAGAAGACATTGTTTAAACGGTATGGAAATGGACCGGCTGAATCCGAACTATTTATTTTCAGCAGGGTGACTCATAGTGTCAGGAATTAAAGGCAAATATTTGCTCCTATTAAAAAACCGGGGTTGCTCTCCTGCAAGGATGCCCAGGTCAAGGAGACCTTGCAAAGAGGAGCACAGATCCGATCCCGATGTCTTTGGGGCCGGCAGATCTGGGCAGCGACAAGGGAAGATCTGCCTGACTTAAGTGTGAATAAAACATGCCGTGGCATGTTGGTAGCGACGATCGAGGAGGCTCCCTGCATTATTCATGTGGAGCAGCAGACATAGATGAGAAGCTGATCGTGGTGGTGGTGGTGGTGGTGGGGGTGCTTGCTGAGGTTGTAAAAGAGGAAGGACAGGAAAAGGAGGTGTAAGGGTGTTGCCAGGCTGCAAAGACCAGAGAAGGTCGTGCATCCAGCTACTGGGTTCAGTCGGTTGTCATCACCCTGAGGTTGCTCTCACTCAGTGACAGCAGCCTCCCGCCTCTACGCTGCACTCTGAAACAGACACCATGAGCAGCAATTTATGGCTTTAACACTTTAGTAGTGCACGAAGATTATCCTGGTTTCTGCTCTATATTAGAGGACGCTGAAGGGAACGAGACTCATCAGAAGACAGCTGCCTTCAACACCAAATCAATACCTATTAAAAATCCTCACATGTGCTTTTGCGAGTGATGAGAATTGGATTGATGGGAGTCTTTGGCAGCGGCGGTGTTATCCCAACCTCACCAACCCCAGAGACAGGTTCTCCCATAAGAGCTGAATCAGTGTTTTCCCCCTGCAGCACAGAGAGCAGCGGAGGAAATGTGTTCCAGTCAGCAGCTCTTCTCCCAGTCAGAGGGAGGCCGACAGACAGGACCGGGAGCCAAAGCTGATGCTACTGCACCACCTGCAGGCTTGCAGCCACATCAAGTGTGTGTTTGTGTGTTTGTTATGCAGTGGGTGTGAGTAAGCCAAATCTTGACATTGGGAAGTTCCTTATCGAGTGCGCCATCAGATATTTTCCATCAGAGGAAAGAAGAAAGTAATGGTCCCTCTCGGTGTAACTGCTATCTGTGACGTGGAGTTTGTTGAGCTGTGAAAAGCTTGTTCTCGCTTTACCAGACACCAATATTGGCGAAGGGGAAGCAGCTGCAGTTGTTCATTCATTTCTCCTGTGACACACCCAGCAGAGTAAGAGGTCAGTGATGAGCGTGATGCTCGCGAGGGCTCTGCAATGCAACCAAAACACCTCCGCAAGAATATTCACTGTTAAAATTATTGATAAATCTTTTAGACAAAGACAAACTGAGGGAGAAGATTATTATTATTATTCCTGCTAAAAAATACACTTGAAGCAATTCCTTAGTTGTTAAGATATTCAGATGAGCACTTTTGTTAGGCTATTTAACAAAGAACTGCTCAAACATATCCAGAATAATATGTCAAAACTCACGTGCAAACACTTTCCTCAATCATGAGTCTTTTTTTTTTTTTTCCTTTCTTTTTTAAGCTGGGGATGTTTTGCTTTTCCCTTTCTAGTAGTGTAAGATTACCCGGCTGCACGGAGGTGGAAGGGAGCAGCGTAACTGGTGCCAGCAGGGCTTGATTACAGTAATGTGAACGCTCAGTAGCAGCTGGAGCTTCTCCGCTAAAGTCAGCAGGAGCGCACTGCACCGGCTGACACACCATTCCCTTCTCGAAGCATAAAACATGCTCCTGCTGCCTGGTTTCTGACTCTGTACAAACGCACTCCTTTAACCTTTGCAGCCAACGTCTTCAGAGCCAAACACAATGTGCACCTTTATTATTTTTTTTAATTTAAATGTGTCATTTAGTGGTATAAACTTCATAAAAAATTAAATTAAATGCATTTGATGAAATGAGTGCATGCAACATATAGATAAACTGCAACAGAGTGAATAAGGTCAACATTTTTCTGATGCTGGGGAGATACTAATAATAATATTAAACATAATAACCATGTGACAAATGGCAAGAATGCAACTAAATGAACAAAACCACTTCTTCAAACCCATCGGTATCACATTAAAACTCGTGGGAATTTGCTGTCATTGGGTTTAAATGCAATAAAAGAGATCAAATGTGATCGTCTACCGTCACCAACTGCAGTCTCGACTGTTCCTGGAGTCTAACTTTCTCTCAGGGAAATTAAAGTAGCGCAAATGATTAAAAAGCATTTCTTTCACCTTCTGATTATTGAAAAAGCTTAAAGTAGAAAGTCCAGATTACACATCAACAATAAAACTGCCTTAAAGTTGCTTAATTACAGTACAGTATTTCCTCCAATGTTTTTAACTCATTTAAATACCTCTTTTACTGTCCTATGAACACTTTCTTGACTCAATAACAAAATAGTTCAACGATAACACTCGTTCACACTTATAACAATACAACAATAACAACATTTCCAAATGATCCTACCTGCTGTTTGATGCGGTTGTGTGTTTCTGCTTGTTTTATTTGGGGTTTTTTTTTTGTTTTTTTACAGTATTAAACTTGAAAATAACTGGTCAGATGTTTTGAAGTGAATATTGATGAGAAGCAAAGCGTTTATAAAATGAAATATCTACGTGCGTATCAATGCTCGGATTGCCTTTTAACACAACAAAATTGGCCTGAATGGATCATTTCAGCCCTGAATACTTCTTCTCTTTGCTGTGAGTCTTTTGAAAAATTGTCCAAATTCCATCTGTGTATTTAGTACAATATTTAACTCCCGTGTTATCATCTTCTTGGTGTTTGGCTGCGCCAGAAAAACCCGGATGGACACAGCTTTTTGCTCCCTGGCTGTGCATGCGCCACTGTGATGACATTGCGCAAAGGCCTTTTTTTTTGTTTTTTTTGTTTAAAATGGTCAAAATGAAGGAGATACCTTACATTTTTATATGGCAAAATTACCAGTTCTAACAAAAGGCAAGGATGTCTGTGCAGGTTTTTTCTTTCTTTTTTTTTTTTATTAGCCCAGACAATAAACATTTATTGTCTTTGGTTGAGGTTTTAGAAGCTCCTCTCACTCAAACCACGAGCACTGTCAGATATTACTGAGTAACAGGATGGCTGAGGACAAACCTCAGTTGTGAAGACGACGACCACAGTTGCACAGTCATCAGGACACCATGATTCACGAGCCACGATTTATGGTTTGACAGAAACGCAGAAAACGGTCGACTCCCCGCAGGACCTCCGTCTGAGGAAATTGCAATAGGCAGGGTGGAAGTGAATGTGGGCATGACAGTTATGTATACATCGACAAAAAGAAAAAAGAAAAGCTTGAATCTGAGGTCACTTTTTGTTTAAAGTCAGAGCACAGTTGGCCCGTCACAACTGAAAACCATCTGCCAAAATCTGTGCATGACCACCTGATTGCTCAAAGAAGTGAATGAATTGTGATTGCTTTCTGTTAATGTGAAATAAAAACATTTTCTAAACACTCTAAAGGTGTTGTTTTAGGCTACTGGTGTATAATAGCATTACATTTAAAGCCTTTCCTATTTATTCTCCCTTAGGCAACATTCACACTGCTTTTCACTCTTAATGCTCAGTTCAGATTTTTTTGCAAGGATCCAATCTTTTTGGTGGTTTTTTTTTGGTTCTCCACATTAATATTTCAAATGCGTCTTATATCAGACTTCGTTGTGAACAGGCATCTGCTATGAAGTGGCGTATGGATGTAAACAAAGAAGCAGCAGCAGGTTGTATGATTTTGTTTTTGAAGTTTTTGTGCAGTGGAAGCAGACAGATTCATAAATTAATAAGAAGAAGGAAAGGAGGGCTAAATGCTTAACAAGGGGCAGAGCAATGGTTTCCACGTCTGCACAGAGGCGTACGTGGATGAGGAGTTGGAGCCAGGAGTGGTGGACGTGACGTGACCGGGTTTATTGAAGCAGGTTTCATCCAAAAAGAAAAAAAAACGTTACGTAAAATTATTGGATGGACTGTCCATTGTTCCAGCACGACCAGCTGGAAGTTTCCTGGTTTTCCCACAGTCCAAAACCATATTTGTTGGGCTGACTGGTTATTCTGAACTTCCATAAGAAGATGTGTGTGCACGCGTGTGGTTGGTCATCAACATGTGGCCCTGTGATGCGTAGATGAGTAGACCAGGGATCCTGAATTCTGGTCTTCGGGGGCCGGTGTCCTGCATGTTTTAGATGTTTCCCTGTTTCAACGACACCCTCATGCAAAGGACTTTGTCCTTAACAGAGTTGTGTAGACCTTGATGACAAGCCGATGACGCCCATTAACGACAGATGTGGTGATGCAAGGAGACATCTAAAACATGCAGGACACCGGCCCTCAAGGACCAGAATTCTGGATCCCTGGAATAGACCACTGACGGTTGCTGTAAATTACAGCCGACCTGGCGAGGGCGTGTTCCTGCTTTTTACCCCAAGACAGCTGGGATAGAAGAAGTTTATCCCAGCGAAGAGGGAAGAAGAAGTTTATCCCAGCGAAGAGGGAAGAAGAAGTTTATCCCAGCGAAGAGGGAAGAAGAAGTTTATCCCAGCGAAGAGGGAAGAAGAAGTTTATCCCAGCGAAGAGGGAAGAAGAAGTTTATCCCAGCGAAGAGAGAAGAAGAAGTTTTACATGATGGAAAAATCCATCTTTCCTGTTCAACTTTTATCCTGAATTAAATCCTCTTCAAGACCAAATAAAAGGACATATTGTATCAGAATTTTTATAACTTGTCCTCACAGATGTAAATTTAATTATTCATTGTATTAATTCGGTGTGCCATACCTCTGCTTTTTGTTGTTTATTGTGTTTATTTTTACTCAACTACATTTCAAAACATTGCAAATATTTTATAGTCGTTATGCTAAAATAGTTCGAGTCATTTTACTTATTCTTAACCACATCACGAAATATACATCAATTAAATTCTACTTTTGGACACTTGGGGAATAAAAAAACAAAAAAAATGTAATGCTTAAATTAAAATATCTCCTTATTTATCAGCATATTAAAATCATCAAGCTCCCAAACGATCTAGTAAAGTGGTTTAAATCTGCTCCCTTCTGCCCGCAGACGTTTCAGGCTTTCTTTCTTTTAATATTTTCACTTGATATATTTAGAGGATATTAGTTGATCGTGACATGACTGATATGTCACATGGTTTTAAACTGAGGATTTATGAGTTCAACAGAAATGAAAACAAAAGCACACAAGAAACAGAGCCATAAGGTGATTATAAAAATAACACAACTCATTAATTTAAAGGTAAATAAAAGTATGTATATACATTTTCCAAACAGCAAACTTGCTCTCAGACGTCGGTCTGTCCCAGCAGCTCAGAAAAATTAAATAAGTTTGATACAGGATCAGTAAATGCAGCAACTGAATCTCAGAAATGTCTTTTGTTAAAGGAATATTTTCTCTTTTGACAAATATTTTCAAATTGACTATTTGTTAATCTGATTAAACTTTTCCTGACAACCTTGAGAATTTTGTCTGCAAAAAAAAAAACAGCAAAAAGTAAATTAAAACGTAATATTTGAATGGCTTGCTATGCAATTGTTGCAACCCAAAAGCAAAATATAAAGGAATTTGAAATTAAAAAGAAAAAAAATTGTTGGTAGTTATTTGACAGATTGTCTCATAAGTATTAACCTTTTATACTAATACTCAAGTTAGTCACATATTCACAAAGAAAAACGTTTTTTCCATGTCACACAGGGTCATTAAAAGTTTATGATAATGTGAGGTCTCTGTGTACATCGAGGCGTGTTGGTGTGAAACGTTCACTTTCTCTGAGCATTTTCTTTTTTAGGGGGAACTAAGTGTAGCAATGCTTTCACTGACTCTCATTTCCTGATAAAGCACTGAACCTTTGCCCAAACAATGGTCCTATCTGCTCAACGGACCACGATTACAGCACCCTTGGTTCAGTTTAGCTGGCATGAAACGTGATCCTCAATGAGCCGTTGATGTTTTGACACGACTGATTAACTAAGACTCCCCCGATTAAAGCAACATGCAGGAGGAAGTGGGATTTTTGAGGGGGGCTCTGCATCTGTGAGAATGTGTTTGTGTGTGGAGGGGGTGGCGGAGTGGTCTCAGAGGATAGCCGTTGTCTTTCTCAGAAAAGCGAACTTGTCTCACCCAAGAGACAGATGAGCAATGTGTTAGGGCCTTGTGGTTTATGGACAGAACGCGGTTCTCAGCCTTGCTGGGGTTTTCACTGGAACAAAAGAAGAAACTCTTTACTTGGAAATAACTGACAGTTGTGCGAGTTTGCTCTGGCACATATTATTCCAAATGCCAAGAAATTGCTAAAGATGTCTTTGGTGAAGTATTGAGCAAAAAAACAAAAAGAGGAGGTGGATTTGTCTTCCAGAAACTCAAAAAGTCAAGTGTTTTGTAATCATGTTGAGCATCATATATCATGAAGTACTTTCCACAACAGACACACGACACAAGGATCTTCTCAGCGTCGCTGTTTGTTCCTGTATTAAGGGTCAAAGTGTGACTTATTTCACTCGATAAGTTCCCATTTTCTACTGATGCTGTTCATATCCCAATGAGTGTTTGTGCTCTTTTTTCTCTATTGCTTGACTGAATTGATCACAATTATCAATGTAGCTGAGTGTAAAACAACAGCTACACGTTTTTATCTCTATCCAGTTAGTCTAAAAAAAAATAAAAATAAAGACAAAGCAAGAGAGAAAGAAAATAAAAGTGTGTCAAGCTGAAGGAGTAAAAGAAATCAATGCTCCCATAAGATCCTCAACACATCAGATCCAGTGTCAAAACATCAAATGAAACAATCTTTTTGGAAAAAAACACTCTTCTTTTCATCCAGTGCAGTTTGGCTGATTTCAAGCTGTTTCTGCGCTGTACTTTCAAATTTCACCCAACTGTGTGCAGACGGACAGAAATAACTGGCCCAATAACGGCCAGGACAAAAGGAAAAGAAAGTCCAAACGGATCCGCACAGAAACAGAGGAGCAGGCAGCTTCCCAAGTGGGTCAGTGCAAGAAAAAGTATTTTCAATATGCTTGAGTTTTGCACAAATACAGATGAAAGAGAGAAAGGAATGACTCCTACTGAGATCAGAAGTGCGACACATTTCGTTCCTGGCACCTGCGTCTGGTTGTCTGATTCGTTTTCTCTTCGTGGGAATAAACGCCTCTCCTACTGTTCATCTCCAACCAGCTCAAAATACAATGACTTATAGTGTTTAATATTAATCAATACATTATTAACTCTCACAGAAACATTTTTTACCACATAAACTACTCCACTCTTTCTGTAGATACTATGAACAAAGCCAGGAAGTTATTAAGAAGAAAAAAGCACTTTGAAGATGAGACACTGGGAAGCCAGAAGAGAAAGATGCAATATGAAACTCTTTGTCAGGATCAGATGCAAAATATTTTCTCAATGAAACGATGCCATGATATATTTGAAATCAGAACTACACAAATTCAAAACATTCACACCGTTCACAACATCACTTCAGAAGAATATACATGCAAGATGAACCCTAAACACAAAAACCAGGACACTTCTTGACGGCGCCGTTCGAAGCAAATCTGCAAATGTTACAGCGTCACGTCCAAACGGTTTGAATTACGTGCAAAACTCCAGTTTGGCACCTGGACTTTTGTTTTTTTCTCTGCAGGCTCACGTGTGTTGTAATGCAGAGTGGATGGCACCACTTGTTAACGTGAAAGCCGTGGCCCAGCATTAATGGCACCATCACAGATGTGTAAGTCATCCTGGAACATGTGCATTCCTGCTGCAAGCTGAATGATGCCCCAGTACTCACTTTTCTGTCATTTCAATAATTGGACTCCCAACCTGTTCATGATACACCCTCCCTTCTGCTTGGATGGACTCGGAGACCCCTGTGACCTGGATAGTAAGTAAATAGTTTGTTTGTTTTTTTTTAAATGTGGTTAGACCCAGGGGAAGCTGAGAAGATTTATTCATATGCATGACATCACTTTTACAAATAAATGCAGTAATAAAGTGCCTGATTTCAATATTGATTTTCAGCCTTTTTCAATGTTTCTGTTGCAGAAATTCTGACATACAACCATTTTCTCACAGAGACTACTGCAGGGTGGTGAACCCCTCCACATTTCTACCACTGAAAGACTCAGCCTCTCAAGGATGGTCTTTTTATAGCCAATCACATGACTGAACTGTTGTCAGTTAGCCTAATTAGATGTGAGATGTTCCACCAGGTGTTTCCCTTTTTTTTTCCTTCGGGTTTCTGTTGCCTGACTGGTTAGAAAAACAGAACAATTGAAAATACAACAAAGAGACAAGCAGGACATGTTGCTCCCCTAAAGGGAAAGTGTAGGACTGTCTACATGTCCGCACTCAGGGGCCACGATCTGCCAATCTGTGGGGGCTTCCAGGAAGGAAGGACCCCACACCATCAGCGTGTTTGGTGTCAGAGAAGAGAAGAAGGCAGGAGGAGTGTGTACTTAGGCAATTCGCTGCTCCATGCATGCCTCCATGGGGAGGTGTTTAGGTCCTGTCCGTCTAGGAGAAGCTCCCAAGGAAAATTGAGGACACCCTGGAGAGATCATGTCTCTTGGCTGGAAAGGGATCACCTTGGCAGGTGGACGTGTGAGAGGAGTGTCTGCGCTGCTCTACTCAAGCGGCTGTCGCCGCCACATAAACACAGATAAGTGGGAGTTAATGACATCAGACCCCCACATCTTAAAAAAAAAAAAGAAAGAAAAACAGGACACTTTCAAACAGGGTCTACCTTGGCTAATCAACCATACATTTGAGCTACATTATAGCACAAAGGAGCCTTAAACAGTAGTGTAAATTACAATTGCGACCTTTCTCCTGGGTCATAACCTGCTGTGATTGACGCCTGCGGGGATATACTTTGCTGTCTGAATCCTACAAATCTTCATCCTTGAGAGAATGGGCGGGGCAGAAACGCACACTTCGAAATGTTGAGCTTACTTGGCTAGAAGCAGACTTTGAACTGGGAAAGTACATCGGCTCCGTCGAACGACGTTTCACAAGAGCAGAAATTGAGAAACGGCCAACAGAACAGGTGAGGAAAGTTTAGCAGTAAGGCACAACAGAAAAGAGAGAGTAAATATATATAGAAGCAGAGGCGCTGAAGAGCAAACAGGTGACACAATCAGGGATGAGAAGGGTAATAAAGCAAAGGAGAGATGAAGGACAGAGGCAGGCAGGAAGGGATTGTCAAACCAAGACACAGAACCTGAGATCTAAGAAACAAAAAAAGACATAGTAAGGGTTTAAAGAAAGAACAGGAAAACCAAGACTGGCAGAAAGCATGACAGCAAGGAAGGATTATCAGGGTTTATTCTCTTTAATAAACATGATCAGTTTGCTTCTTTCCTGCAGTCACTTGTCCACACAGCTGTTACGCATTTTCATGCAGGATGAATCTAAACGGTGCAGGCTGATGTGGCGTTAGATGAAGTACAGCAGCGCTCCTCCTCCAGCAGAGACGGCTCATTCATCTGGAGCGCAGAGCTGCCGCTTCTGTCTGCAGCCGCTGATGATGCAGGGAGAGCGAGAACCTCTGCAGCGAGGGTCACGCCGGGACATCAGCCGGTGCAGAACGAGGTCACCGATGTAAGACAAGTCCCGGTGAGGGACAGGCGGCTCTTCTGAGACCGCTTGCAACCTCCACAACCAGGCCTGAGCTGCACTCATTCAATTAAAAAATGCATGCACCCCCCCTTCTTTTTTTTTCCCCCTCCTTCAAAGACTCAAAGCCCCACCCAAGATCAATCCACTTCACTTCCTCCGTTTCCTCCTTCTCTGCTTATTGTTTCCATCCTCTGCCATGTCTGCTGGTGGGGTGATGCTGCAGAGGACACACCCATACACACTCTCCAGCCTCTCCTTGACCCTGACAAGTTCTGCTGATGGTGCTGCAGTGGCAACGCAGGAGTGGCCTCCCATCTCCCTAGAGCACGACCGAGGAGGGGAGGAAAAACACAAATTAAAGGAGTAAATTGAAAGGGCATTTCTTTGCAGAATAATGACTGGAAGAGGAGAAAACCTTTAATGTGGAAGAAAAATGGATAATGGATCCTGAAAGACTTCTTTTGAAATGAAAAGGAAAAAAAATGAGATCTTGTCATTGACATCATGCAATTATGTTTCCTAATGAGCCGGTAACAAAAGCAGACTATGAATGTACGTAAAAGGCAGAAGGAAAATAGCGCTGTGGAAACAGGACATGAAGTGAGCGTGTGACTGGGAAAAATCAATGTTTTGCATTAACACGGACAAAATGTTGCACATATTTGTCAGTTGTACATTTCCGCGGTGTTGACGCATCTCTGGTTTAAGGAGCAGTTTTTGAGTATAATTCAATCTATTACAATCAAATATTACAATCAAATTAAGTTCTATTCAGTTATACTTGATTGCTGAAAGGAAATGATATAATTGTGACTCACTTGAGTTAACTGGGAAGTACTGACCTGTACTATTTGTCTGTGTGGCTTTTTAATATAAATCTAACAGATGCAGCTGTTGTTTAATACAAAGGGAAGCAATTACAAAAAATCTGAGTTTTTTTTTTTTTAGATTTTGCATTTCTTGAAATTCAGACAGAGAGAGGAAAGACATTGATGAGGTGCTCAAATAAGTGAGCTGTTTTTTCAAATTTGACCAAAAAAAAAGAAAAAGAAGAAAATCAGCTGTGTCATCATTTACTGGTTGGTCCTGTACACCCAGGGGCATAATTGTGGTTTATTTAATGGTTAGTCAAAACATATTGGAGGCACAGGTGTATAATGAAGGTAGGCTTTAATTTGACAACCACATTGGATGAATCATTTATGAATTGCAGTTCTTTAATAACCAGAAACATCCTCCCATCTTTTTTAGAGGATTGAATGCAACCAGCCAAATAATAATAACCATTAAAAAAAATTGTTTTGATCAACTCACTAGGTAAATGTAGGCTGATCAAGTTAAGATAAGATGATTGGCTTCGTCACTTCAGAGCATTCCCCTTCACATGCTAAAATCAAAAGGTCTTTCATCAAAGTATTTTGTGCATCCAGTTAGATTTATATCTGCGTACACTTCCGTCAGATCATCAAATAACCTATAATCTGACCTATGCGAGTTCTGCCATCTCCTCACCATCTCCAAGCTGCCCACATTGTGACTACGCCATTAAAAGAAAAATCACTTACCCTACCTTTAATGTCAGAAGGCCCCACACGTTTGGCTTGGGCCCCAAAACTCCTGCTTCCCGATGGATGTCGCGTAGCTGCAGATGATGTGGACACATAGAAACGGTAGATGCGACCAGACCAGACCAACATACATGCCAGCCGGCGTTGACACTTAAAACACAGAGATCCAGCACCACTGATGTCCGAAGAGACTCAAGGAATCAAGGAAGCCTCGGGTCTCGTCTCAGAAAAACGGCAATTCATGTCAACAATCAGGAGCGTCGTCCTGCGATTCACAAATGTTGTGACTTATAGTCCATAAAGCCACAGTTTAAAGTGAGATTGTGTCAAACGTTAGTGAACAAACTGATTAAATGTTCTAATAGAAAGTGCTCAGTGAAGACAAATAGTTATAAATGTGTAACATCAGCTTCGGCACATTGTCTCAGATGAAGATCAGTTCAAACTGATGATAAATTAATGCTTCAGCAAACTTCAGTTAAAGCTGGTCTCTTTTCAAAGAAGAGCAACTGCTTGTGCTCATTTTATCGAGGGGTCTGATCTGAAATTTTTTTTTTTCCTTTTTAACTGCCTGTTCTGTAGTCAAACATGAAAATCTCACCAGTTTCAACATGAGGAAAAAAAAAAATTAAAAAAAAAAGACAAGCGTAAAAAGAAAACTTCCCCTCAGCTGCCGGGAGACGACGATTCAAAGATTAGAGGTCAAAACGAGTTTGTGTAGAAAACAAGAGTTCTCCTTTTAATGTCTCCAGCCGCATCATACTGTACGTTTACAGTAGAGACTAAAGATTTTAATTTGAATTTGCACATATCACAGTTTAAAGTTTTCAAATAAAAAATACAACACAATCATGAAAAAAAAAAAAAGACATACGCACAAATTAAAACCTATAAAAAATATAAAAACAGTACTCTTAAATTTCATTTGGAAAGTACCATTTCAATAACACAACATCTGATAAATGCACAAAAGAGCAGACAAATTAAACCGGTTTTCTTTAAATAGAAGAAAA
Source organism: Xenentodon cancila (assembly GCA_014839995.1). Lineage (NCBI taxonomy): Eukaryota > Metazoa > Chordata > Actinopteri > Beloniformes > Belonidae > Xenentodon > Xenentodon cancila. The sequence continues at coordinate 18,111,718 of CM026216.1, forward strand.
AAAACAAAAAAAAACAAAAAAAACATTTTCATGATGCACGAGGATGTAATTAAATAACCAATCAAACAAAAATATATACTTCTCTATATATCTCTCTTAATTTTTCAAGTCAAAGCACTCCCATCCCTTAAACAGGGAAAAACAAGATGTTTAAAAAATAAAAATAAAAAAATAAAAGTCAGAGGATCTGCAATGTTTTCATGAGCTGCCATTGTTGCATGGCCTTTTGAAAACGTCACATTTCAGCAACATCAGTTTGGCACAGAAAAAAAAAAAAAGAAAGAAAAAAGACGGTCATGATGGCAGTAGCACTTTGCATTATAAAAGAGGGCGGAGCTGAGCTCTTTTTCCAATAAAACAAAAAGAAAAAAGAAAAAAGAAAGATTCTGTGCATCAACATCAGCCAGGACAGTAAGTGGTGTCTTCTCCCTGCAGCAGCGGTAGCAGCTCAGTCTTACTGCAGCATGCTCTTGATAGTCTTGTTTGTCGACTCGTCATTCAGATGCTTGGTCGTGTACCTGCAGACGAAAGACAGCAGGTTTACACACCTCTCTGAAAGACTGTACTTAATGTATACATGATGAACAAACCCCCTGGTGAAAAATCAGATGAAACCGGTTTGTTTTAAAAAGTTGTTTTTTGTTCTATACATACGAGCATATTGTGAACGTTAAAGGCTCAGTGCTCTCAAACAAACTGTGTGATTCAGAATGGGATGAAAGCATAGCAAAAATCTCTATACAGCCAGTTCAGATTTGTGCTGGAAGGTCCCTAACACGACTTTTATTCATATTTTGACATCTGATACACATTAAGTATGCAGCTGTGATAGGCCTGCTAATGAAGGATTTGTTTAAAACAAGTTTACTGAACATCTGGTGACGCTTGGTTGAGGAAAATAAACACAATTTACTACGTTCATTTATAGCACATGCATCTACAATATCATTTTCCACACTCTGTTACATCAGATTTGTGACCACTGACTGAAGATTTTGCATGAAGAGGACTTCAGAAGTCTGTCCTGCCTCTGGCTGGGGGCAGAGACGAGTGCAGATGTGAGCTCGGCTCAGAAACGACCCTGTCAGATCAGGCGGCTCCACGCTGGACGACTGCGAGGAACGAGGTGTCAGAAGTAATAGGCCTTTTCTGAAAACGCTTCAACACCCAGCCAGGATCAGAATCACGACTGACCGACTGGAAAATGAGTAACTGTGCTGAAGGGGAGTAAAAATAAACTAAGAGGTTGGTTTGCTGCTGGTGAGCAGACACTGGCCGTCAGTGAAAGTGTGCTCACTGGCAGAGCAGTTACAAGTCACGTAACGGCTGTCCTGGAGGAGGAAAAGCACGCTACCACATGAGCCAACCTGAGAGCGTTGAGAAGGCCTTCGACGCTGTTTGGAGGCTGATCTTTGAGGACTTTGATGCAGCCTTTCATCTGTGGACCAGAAACAGGACATGACGAGAATGAAGAAGCTCTGCACTGGAACCTCAACAAGAATGTCTGCGGACTCACGTCGATTTTGGATGACTTGGCGAATGCTCCTACAGGATGGACGTAGTCGTACAAGATGATTACTCCAACCATCACCCTGAGACAGAAAGACACCGTCTCCTCGCTGGTGAAGCGGCTTCGGTACTCCCTGAGGGCACACGGAGGACGGGTAAGGTACAAGCGGAGCGCAGAAGAAAGCACGAAGCAGGCGCAGGAAGTCGCTTACGGTGTTTCCAACATGACTTTACACACGCTCGCCATTGTGCTCAAGCAGTCCGTTGTGTTCTCAATGGGCAGGTTCTTGTTCTGCAACGACATAAAAGACATTTGAAGTCGGGTTTTCACGAGGACGTTACCGTCAACAGTGACGGAGACTGATGACACACCTCTGACACGAACTTCGTTGTGCCGTCACTTAACGTCTTCAGCATGGGAGTGGCATCAGCGTAGAAGAGAGATATCCGATTGGCCAGCTCATTGTTGACTTCATTCTCGCCTTCTGCCTGGAAATAATTAAAAACATACTTCCTGTGAAATATCACTGAGCTTTCAGCGAGCCAGAGACTCGGCGTCAACTTAACCTGCTGGCTTTTTGTTCACCGTTCTGGACACCTGACCTTCATCTTAAATTCATATCCAGACCTTTAGCTGACCCTGATATCAACAGTAAAAGTGTTATCGGCGCAGCTGCTCTTCGAAATGACGCTTTATCAGGTGAGACTGGAAAGAAAGATGTCAGAGTAATGAAACAAAAGCGCGACTGATTCAGAGACGTGTTGAATGGCAGATATGCAGGAAGCTCAAACGCCATTTGCTCCGCGAGACTGATTTCTTACCTCGTCCCTGTGAGGATATCAAGAAATGTCATTATAAAACTCTGAATTAAGCAGAAGAAATCATTAAATGTTATCTGGATATACATTTGTGCAGCTTCATTAGATTTATTCATCAAATAAAATGGTGACAGGAAAACACGGATATGAACCGCATCACCCAACCCTCCTCCCGCTTCCCAGCTGACTAACACGTCCTGCTGCTTCCCAGCTTCACACACCAAAAAGCACCTGGCGTAAAGACAAAGCGTCTCTTGAACAGGCTGTTCTAAATTTGTCTGCATATTTAAAAACAACAAGAACATTTCCTGCCGTCGTGAGAATCCTGACAGAATATAAATAATTTCCCTCCCCGCCAAAACTTCCAACCACTTCATGTCTTAACAAATGATGACAGATCAGCTCAAAGACTGAGACGCGTTTTCATCTCAGACGTCTGAATGATTCAGTTGCCTGAACGGTGACTAAACTGTGTGCGACTGAGCTGCGAGGGCCGACGGGAGCCGCAGCATCTTTCAGCAGTGACAGGTCCTAACGACAACTTGTCTGGCTCCATTTGCCTAATGGCTTATTCCGGTTTAAAGAAGAAGAAAAGGAAAAAAGGGATCAGGGAACAGCGTCAGTTCATGATGTCTGAGCATTGTTCTCTCCGAGTAGCTTTCAGGAGTTCTGGAATCATCTGAGCAAAGATCAGCAGACGGGCAGTGCAGCCGGAGTGACAAGACACTAAATGACGACTGCCTGAATTTCTCCTTTCAAGAGCCACCGGTCAGTTCAGGGAGCATCTTACAGGACTTGAACCACTTTAAATGAGCCATTCCCTTTTATGGGGCTCTTAAAATGATCTCTTCTTTATGTTTCAGAGACTTTAATGTATGCACACTGAAACTCTCTGGGAACTAACTAAGGGGACAGCTCTGGTGACACCTGGATCCATGCGTGGGGAAACCAGAAAACCATTACTCCCTTTTATTTTTGCAAAGAGCTTATAAATAGACCAAATGCACACCTGAACGTCACGCATCTCTGAGATGAACGGACAGAAATGGGACACGCAGCGCACTCTTTTTTCTTGTTTTTTTTTCCCCCATTAATGGCAGCTCGGTCCCACTAAGACTCCCGGTAAAACCAGGAACCTGTTCGCACAAAGCAAAAGCCTGAAACTGCCTCAACAGCACAACACGGACTCACCATCAAAGTTACTCTTGGGTTCATGTTACTGTCATTTTACACGGTACCACACACACACACACACACACACACACACACACACACAAAAGAAAATACTCAAGACACTCATTGATAGTGATGCACAAGATTTAGAAAATATATTGTTCTTTCCAAGTGCCATGTATTAACTCTGAATGTCAAAAAAACTGTATTTGACCAGAAAACACAGGAAAACGAAGAGTTTTACATTATATTACATGTATAACCTTGCAATATGAGTCAACACAAAGCATATTCTTCTACACTATCCCATCCACCTGGTCAAGAAAAATAATGATTGATTTACATTTCATCTCAATTATTCAACCGATTTTGATATATTTATCATTTCCAAAACTGCAAGCAGATGTTTGTCCTTCACCTGGTTTCAGACTGCATTAGATGATCTTTGGTCTGTTCAGATTACAGGACTCACCGTTTTGCAATCCTTAAAGTTAAAAGTTCCTGTTAAAATTACACGATTCGGTCGACTCGGTCACCAGGCTGGTCTCTAAAAACCACATCTTAAATAAATAAACTGCACAGAAAATGAGGTCAAACTGTCAAATTGCCCTAAAACGTTCTGGTCTGAAAGAGCCTAAAGTGGCCTTTAAAACATGTTTTAAGAGCGGCATGAAGATGTTCTGCCAAAATGATCAAGTGTATTACGATACTAAGTTTGGTATTGATTCATCGTCAATGCACATGTCAATTTGTTTCAGTATAATCATGATGGAATAGAAATAAGCGTTCTTTTTTCGAAGTGTCTGTAAAAGCTTTTTACTGTCCGAGGTTGATGTTTGGAGCAAAGCAGAAAGACATTAAAACCACTGAAGTGTTTGTTTATATGTCAAGTCACATCTTTATTTCCATATTTGACGATGACGCTGCATAACACACATTTCCCAGTGTCTTGCAGGTGCTCTTAAGAGTTGAACAAGGCCATTTAATTGACGTGCTGTCCTTGTCCCAGTGTACACGTGCAGGAGGGGAATCTTCTCGCCGTCTCAAACCATAACATCTGCATTTGAGCTCATCAGTACTGGCAGCTTTTTAAGTTGAGCAATTTAAGCGGAGGCAAATTTTGTCTGGTGTGTGTGTGTGTGTGTGTGTGTGTGTGTGTGTGTGTGTGTGTGTGTGTGGATATGCATTTAGTTCAGTTTGTGAAGGACATGTTTACATCTTAAAAGGTACCAAGTGTTTCACTGTAGCCTCCAGCTTGTATAAAAATGTAATTATATCTGTCATTTGAATGAAAACATGCAGTGCACAGTACAATCTAATTTTCCTCCTGCTAAAGCCAGTGAGTTAAAGCGCTGAAATAAAAAATAAACATCACACATTTGAGGCATTTAACCAAAATTGTGGTGTAAACGATGATAAAACGAGGCAAAATTACACTGCGAACGTGTCTTGTTGTGGCTTCATTCATACATGTCCCTCTTCTGTATTTTCAGCATCCTTAGTAACTGGAGGCCTGGGGATAAAATGTGCTCACCGGTACGTTGTTGATCCGCATTCGACTCAGCGTTCTCCGGTAGTAGCTGAAGTCGTTCTGAATGGCAGGATTTGTCATCTACGAGAGACAGAGAGAGAGAGAGAGAGAGAGAGAGAGGGGGGAAAAAAAAAAGAAAAACTTGTAGGTGGCACATCCTGCTGTAGGAATAGTAATTTCTGGATTAAACGCTTCACCGTCATGACAGTTCGTTTTTAGCCAACAAGGCAGAAATGTAGCTTTGGGGGAGGAATGACATAAAAACAACACTGATACAATTACAGTTTTATCTGCCGAACTGGATTTGAAACGTTTGACACACATTTCGCCCCCTTACAGCCGCATCCTCGCACCTCCTGTCAGGAAATATTTGGCCAATCTCCCGTTCTGAGATTAGCAACGGCATTGAATCTGACATTCAAAAAGCTACAAAACGGGACTCATTAAGGAGAGGTGGGCTTGGGAAACAACACGGGACAAATGCATCCTTACAGCGACGTTATTTCCCCTCAAAGCTCGAGACAGAAGCCAGAGGAGTCAGGGAACGTCTGACACGGCTTTCTTCAAAATATGAATCATCTGGTTTTGACTTAACCTCGTGGAAAGGAAGCTGGCCAATAAGAGAGCGTCTCTCAAAACAGCACCACCAGTGAGAGCTCATTATGTGGCTAATTATCCTCATTCCTGCATGAGCCTGTCAGTGTCAAAGCTGAATTGGCAGCGTGTTAATCCTGCGACAATAGACTGGTACTCGGTCTGCGTCCACCGTGTCCACCAGGAGAGACAGGCAGCTCTGCCAGGGAGGGGCTGCGTGCCACACAGACACTCAAACTAGGTCAGAAGCCCATGGATGGGTGTGAAACATTGATGAATAGGCCTGGCATGCCACCTTGCACCCCCTACCTTCATGTTTTATCTCGCCAGACTGGGTAGTGGGTACTAATTGGGGTGTCACAGCAAATCGCCTCAGGGAGTCAGTGAGCTGTTTTTAAGTTTTTGTGTCTCAGAGGGAAGGAGGAACCAGTTGACCCGCTGTCGACGAGTGCTCACAGAATTAGTTGTTTTTTTCCCCACAATGAGCATTTGAGTGAAACCTGCGGTTGATTTGTGCTGTTTTCAACAACATTTCGTCAGCAGTTTGCGTTTTAAGTCGAGCCAGATCAGAGTTCTTAATGTTTCCCCCCTCAATCATTTATATATATAAAAAAAAAAAAAAAAAAAAAGAAAAAAGCTGCCACACTGCAGAACTGAGCTCAGGATTACAACTTGCAGAGCTCCGTCCCTGCTGTAAACCCGTTAGTCGCTCCACTTGCATCCAGAGTGTTTTACACAGAGCAATATCAGGATGCTAATTAAATGGTAATCAAGCGCTCACTACTGGGAGTTTAAAATGGCACAGAGCTAAAATCAATCCAGGGTTATCAGGAGGTTTGGTTTTCAGCTCAGCAGAAAATGACAGGCAGGTGACGGGGTGGCGGCGTGTCAGAGAAACAGACGGTCGTACTTTAAGCTCATCAAAGCGCAGGGTGAAGTGCAGGATCTCGGCGAACTGCTTGGCCAGGGCCTGCTCCCGCTCCAGGTGCTGAGTTGAGTCGTTGTAAGTCTCACTGGTCAGAGCTCCCAGAAGGCTGTGCAACGCTGCCTCTGTCGGAAAAAGATCAGTCAGGACAGCCAGGATATTCCTGGGCTCCGTTTTGACTCTTCAAGGTGTTTCACCTCTCAAAGATGCACTTCTGACGTAACAGCAAACGGCAGATCAGATTACACGCAGCATGCCGGCATTGTGGATTCAACCGGATTCAACCGGAACCGAAGTTTCTTATTTGGCTACTTGATTATATTTAATGTAATCACGTTCTGGACTGAAAAGCATCTCATGGTTCTGGGGAATTTAAAAAACATCCTCTGAGTTTTTTTAAATAATTTCTAAATTTAATATTTACAAAATAAAAGTAAAATCATAAAAGTTTAAATGACAAGGATTAATCATGTATGTAATAAAGACAATAATGTAATGCAGAATGCTTGTAAACATTGTTGTTAGTGTCTTACAGCCTCTAATTAAAGAACAAACCTCTGAAAGATGAAATTTGTCGTTACTGCAGGTCAAATGTCTTTTCATGTGCACGCAAACTCAAAATAGTTTCAATAACACCAGATCTGCACCCCAAGGGGCTTCACAATCTGCACAGCACATAGGACCCCATCGCAGAGCTGCACGACCCGTCAGCAACAAAATAAACAACACAGAATAAATGAACAAAAACAACAAATGGAGGGGGGGAGAAAAGTTAAACGCAATCTCTTCGAGGACTCCGTATGAAGTCGAGGAACGACTGTCAAAGCGGATCACCGCTACAGCTAGACGCGTTAACAGAGCAGAGCGTCAGACGGCGGCGGCGTCCTGACGAGGACAGATAATGGGGCAGCGGTGGTGCCCAAACTGCCCACGGCCTGGTGCCAGTCTTCGGGGAGGAGGGGGTGTTGACGAGGAGAATTTGAAGGGCTGAGTGGGTGGGGGCCTCAGAGGCTTTCCTATTCAGATGCAGATGAGACATGGGACTAATTGTCTTATTGGCATGGAAATGAAATGGCAGGGGTGGGGGGGTGGGGGGTGGGGCATGATTTCATTCAAGCAGGATTACACTCATTGTTTTGACAGTATGTAAATAGAAAGCCTGCGCCATGCCTCGACATGGCATACCCATAGACCAATAATGAGGAACACGTTAAGTGAAATGTAGTTGAGAACTCCCAGGAAAGTAATATGAAACAAATATGTCTTGTTCAAACACCTAGCCTTCTTTTTTTTTTTTTAAAGAGTGTCTAGAAAACCTTTAAAGCCCAGATGGAATTTTATTTATAGATGCAGACGGTGCGTTGAGTTCAATCTCAAAGCAGGAGGAGCGAGGCTTCGGCGATGATATAACCCAGACAAACCGAGCATCTGATGCAATAAGGTCTGTGGTAGCAAATTAAATTTAAATACAATTTATTCCAAGAATACTCAACAATTCTTGCCAAATACAAATGACGATGCACGTGTCATTATGACCCAGAAACGGGCAGATTCAGACAGGGGTTTACTTAAGATAATCAGAAGAGGACTTTTCGGAGCCGGACAGAGAGCTGGCAGTGCGGTGCGGTAAATTGAGCACGTCTGCCGTTCAGTAATGACTCCCATCTGCTTGGGCCAGCATTTGTAGTGAAGTGGCTGATTAAAAATGGCCTTAGCGGTGCAGTTTCCCCCTCCCCTCGTCTACATCCCAGTCAAAACAGAAGTTAAGATGGAGCTGCTTTTAGGCTGTCAGAAATGAGCCACTCTAGTATGTCGGGAAGTCGGAAAGGGGCGGGGTGGCGGGGAGATGTCTGATCTCATCAGGTCATGGCAGAGCAGGCAGGCAGGCAGAGCTTGGGCACGAGGGCACTTGAAGAGAAAGGCGGGCGAGTGGTTGGCAGCACTTCAATGTGGTCTTGAGGCTGCAATCTCTGATGACCACACTTGAAGAGATTTTACATTCACAGAAAGAAGCAGGTTTTAAGATGTTTGTGGCAGGAGAAGATGCCGATTCAAACAAAACCTGAACATTTATTACAATGATAGTCTCAGACATGCACGACTACTAACAGTAATTTATTTGCAAATGCCAAGACTAAATGTTAAGCTGTTTTCCCCCCTCCTTTTCCATAATCTTGTCAGACTCTTACAGTAACGATCGGAGCCTGTCAGCAGCAAAGACAAACATTTTTCTTTGCTCAGTGTTACTACATCACAGCTGTAAAGCGGCTGCTGAAGATTCTCCCACTAAAGATCTCATTAATATTTTTCAACACAAAAAAATAAAGTGAGAGAGTAGGCGCCCAGCTTTATAAATCCCATAATTTACCTGCTGAGTCTAAATTTCAATCAGTAATGCAGGAAATATGGGTCTGAGCAGGATTTTAATCCACCAGTTTCAGCTCATGAAAATTCAGAGTTTATGTAAATGATTTGCCAATAACAAATGCCTAAATATGTAGACTATTATAGCAGATCTGATTATTATTGACATTTGGTCATGGTATGTTGTTGAGATCTCAGAATCTGTACAAAATGTGGCAAAAAATACAATATAAACTAAATGTGTTGGTGTAAATGCCAGATGTCTGCTGTTCCTGTGAGTATCTTGGAGTTTGTTTTGGTGGAAATGTGTTTGTTTCAGATCCAGCGTTAATAATTAGATAAATGGATCTCCTCTGTGGCTCTGCTCTGCGTATTGCTCCACCAGCCTGTAGTAGACCTCCAGCTCTGTGCGTGTGAGTCTGGACGCCAGGCTGCAGAGGCCAACATGGCCCCTGAAGCCAAAAGTCAAGGCAGTGAATTAGAGCATCAGCCGAAGCTGAGAGATGACCTACTTTGTTACATAACAGCCATCGTCAGGCTGCCGCCGCCCACTGCTCCCATTGACTACCTTCGCCGCCGCCGCCGCCGCCGCCGAGATCACGGGGTTGAGGGCGTTGAGGCATGATGGGCTCCACCCCCCTCCTCAGCTTCAGGGTCATAAGAAGATCAGGGAGCAGCAAGCCTACGTGCCCCACCCCCAACGTCTCAACGCTAATTAAAGAAGCCACAGCTCCATCCTACACAGAGGTCAGCACGCTGTGCCACGCAAGCAGCATGTTGATATATGCATGGCTGTGGGGGGTTTCTGAGAGACTTCTTTACATGTTGTGTGTGTATGTGTGTTGTATGTCTGTTGACACATCCAGCTCAGCAGTCAATAATGCAGATGCACATGCAAACAATTAAGGCCACGTAAAGTAACATATGTGCATACACATAAAATGTTATATATATATATATATAATGCATGCATGCATATATATATATATATATTGCACTGGACCGCTTGCTTTGCACCATGTCACTTTAATCAAACCGAAAAACTGTTGTTGTCATGTCAACTTGTTTCTTGTCTCCTTTTAACTTGCACTTTGTGTTTAAAATTTATTTATTGTGTAGCACCGAGGGTTTGAGAGTAACGTAATTTCGATTCTCTGTATGTGTCTCACATGTGGTAGAATTGACCATAAACTTGACTCTGACTCTGACAATTGTGGATTTTTGATAGCATTTTAAAATGGTAAACAGCAAGGAAAGTCTCGACTAATCCATTTTCCAAAAACGCCATTGTCTCACATAACATTACTTAGAGCTTGAGGAAAATATAATAAGACACCTGCGCTTGTTCCACTTGGAACGCTGCATGTGTGAGCTTCGGTCAGAGTCGGGGGTTTCTCATTTCTTCTGGCCTACATAAAGTTGCGCTGGAGGCTGCACAGTTACATACCTAACCTCTGGGAAAACTCGTAGAACTTCTTCAGTTTGCCCACCAAAGGAACCACAGCCGCCCACGCCTGCTCCTGTAAAGCCTCATCGTTTGGATTTTGGATCGCCTGGAAATGACGACGACATATCACCCATCAGTCTAAAGAATCGTTACACATTTGCATATTGCAGAGCTTTTTGAAAATCTGTGATTTAAAATAGTTTGAAAGTTTGATTGAAAGTTAACTTCTTTTTAAATTTTTTTTTTTTTTTTTTTTTAACGATAACGATTTTCATGTCCCTCTTCAGCACCATCGGGACCACATCAATGGCTGGTTTGGCTGCCGTGGACCACAGATCCATGTCTGGAGGTTTACCAGATACGTAGAAATATTCACTTGACGCATTTATACTGAGGGAGGACGTTTATGGGGGAGGTTCCTGGAGGTTCTGTCAGAAGAATCTTCTGACAGAACCTCCAGGAGGAAGCATGAAGCTCTGAAGTTGGACACAACACAAATGAAGGGCTAAACAGTTCAATTCAAGACGGTATTCAAAAATCTCTGCTGTTTTCTTTCTTCATTTGACTTGACAAAACACTAAAAACCAACTTTGGTGGGTAAACACCTGAGATGAACATTACAAACTGGGTTGGAAAAAAAAAAAAAAACTACTTCTGCACCTATGCACATAATTCTGGGATTTTTTTTTATGACCTCTTTAATTGACTGGTCATGTCGCTTTTACAAAAACTACTGCAACACGCTGTCAGTTCACAACCCAACCGTGCCGGTTCTGCTGCAGCTGTGTGTGCGCCGGCAGTCAGGTGTGTAACTGCGTCAGATGTACCTCTCTGATCTCCTGCCCTGCTCCTTTGTAGGCCTGCAGCTCATCCAGGATCGCCTTCGCATCCTTCAGCACTACGTCCACCTGCTCCCACACCTCTCGCTCCGCTTCTGTGGGCTGCGCATCTGCAGAGGGACAACAGTCACTGCAAATCAGATGTGGATCCCATCCATATTCAAGTCAACTGATATACAGGATAGTTTAATAAACAAGCTTCAAATATGGGACTAAAAAAACTGAAATAATCCCATCTGCTATCTACTGATTCCAATTAAGTTTTGTTGCCATTTCTTTTCCTGTCTGAGGTAAAAAAACAAAAAAAACAAAAAGACAACACAAGAAGTGATAAAACTCCTGTGTGACTCTGGGCATCGACTTGTATTGGTTTCAGATTTTGGTTTCAGCAGCACAAAATGGCAACACCATAAATCTTTTCCACCACCTGAAGCAAAAACACCTCTGCATGTGCAATAACTGCTGCAAACACCTGCTTCCCCGGACATGAAAAACACAAAATACGCAACTCAAATCAGATGCCGCCGTCTCTTTGCTGCAAAATCTCAGTAATTATTTGGACAAATAAGGGAAGAAAAACAAAAAAAAAAAGAAGAAAAAAAAAGAAAAAGAGCATCTGAGAAATTTACATCTAATGCCTGAAAAGAGAAAACCGCTCCCAACACTTTTACATCTGTTAGATGTAAAAGTGTTCTTTCAATATAAAAGTCTTTTACAAACAGTTGAAGCCATAGAAAAACAGGATTCTCTTAAGGTATCACAAAATCTCAAGGTTTGCCAAGTGTGAAAATAGTACAGCGCAGGTTCAAGCTGTGCTAAGGGGCCTTAGGCTACTCAGTAGCTGAACTTCAGCATCTTCATATCTGAGAGGAGGGGGGGGGGGGCTTTTGAAACTCTGCAGTGATTGATATTCTGCATGCACTTTACTTTGGAAAGAGAGGATTGATAAGGGGAGAAAAAAAAGCGCATAGGCTCTAGTACTAGATGCCTCTGGGGGACTGTAGTATGAACAAGATAAATTGGAGTGAAAAGAGTTTGGAGTTGATATTGTTGAGGGGGAATGTTCATGTGATCGATATCGGGAGAGGGAGCAATTAACCGCAGAGAGACTCACTTTCAAAATCGAGGAAAAAATTGGGCTCCTGTTCCAAATCTGTGCACGTCAAAACTTTCAGTAGGTTCCCCATGTTATGGTACCTGTTGAAGAAAAGAGAAGGAAATCAATAAAAGCAGAAGATCGCAACAGACAAGAGGGCAGGTGTCAGTACTCTGCTGTGTGTGTAGCGGCTCACTCCCTTTCTCTGCATCAAGAGTTCTGATGCTGGTATGAACCCGGTGGCACCCCACGGCTCACAGGCACCAGTGTTCCCCTTGGGCTACCCCCACCCCTCCCCACATGGTGTCCGTTTCCTGCGCTCAGCCTCTTAGGAACCAGATGTCAAACCCAAAAGTCCCAAAAATAATCAAAACTACAGTTTTTCTGCTCTGTTAAGTTTCTTCCCAGCATTAGAAAAAGTCTTTACGGGCAGTTATATGCAAATTCACCAATCTCCACAGGGATCTGTCTTCTTATCTGTGTTCAAGTATGAAGTAGGGAGTTGCTTGTGTCGCTGTAACACATCCAATTAGGCATTCAGAGAGAAAATTGGCAGCCAAATGTGTCCAACATACCACCCCATGCTGTTTATCAACCAGACCTGCAATTTGAGGTGCGATTTTAAAATTCAGCATTTCATCTCTGCAGAATCACAAATGACTTTAGGTAGTACAAATGCAGCGTCTTGGTCATAATAGCAGAAACACGACATGAATATTTAACATGCTTGAGCAATGCAAGTGCTTAGAGTGCATGTGTTGCAGCAACAACGTCTCATATTTTCTGCAGGAGGACAAGGCAAGATGGCAACAGCCAAATACAGATGGCTCCAGGTCATATAAAGAAAAGAAGAGGAAGAAAGAAAAAAAAACAAACAAGTGTTAACACAGATACGTTTACGGGAGAGAAAGTGAACGTGAGGTTCGGTGCAAGATGCCAACATCGCCAAATACAAATGTGTGCTTTAAGAGGTCAAACGACTGATGTGTTACCGCATCAGAAATTCCCTGGATTTTCTATGTTTACCTTTGATGCCAGATTGGCATCATGGTTGGAGACATGGGATGGAAAGGATGAGATTCAGCAGTTTTAGGTTTAGGTGGCACTAAAAAGATGAAGCCATCACAAAAGAGACTGGCCGCTTGACTGTGCGACTGAATCCAACGGCTACGTCAGGCAAAACACTGTGACTAAGGCTTTCACACAGCAGTGGGGATGTCGGCTTCAAAACTAAAAAGTAAATCTGTTACATCTTTGACTTAAACAGAATCAGGCGTTTCTGCCGCTGCAGACGACGCAACGTTCGGTCCTTTCGTTAACTTGTGACTGACACGCTACCCTGCAGAGGAAACGTTTAACAGAGATAATCCACCAATGAGTCGGGAGGGACCAGTTGTGATCATTCCCCAAACTGAAGCTCCAACCAACAAGTCAAAGTTGCACAAGCTCTCTGTATTGAGCTTTGTCCTGCCAAAGGTTTCCACTTAACTACATTTGAAGACTGCTCAGTGTAATCCATGCTTAAAAAGGATGCAAAGCAGGCGTGCTTTGTTAGCGGAGCGGTTGTAAAATGATACTCAGGTGACCTGCGGGTTTTACATGATGGTAATGAAGACCAACAGGATGACTTGACTATCTAAGCTTCAGAGCAGTTGTTCAACACCCATACCTCCTCTGCGTGCCACACACAAAATATATGCAACCTCAACATTGGGTGCCGCAGCGTTAACGGGGAGCTTCTCGCCGCTCTCTGCTCCATCAAGCCTGTGACTCCTAGAAAGCACAGAGCCGATCTTTCTCGGCGGCAAAGGCAAACAGATGTGTGACAAGTCAGAAATCTGCATCGGTTTTAGCAGGGCGGTGTCAAGCTCCACTATCGGAGACAGATTCAACCCCTGGTGACAGCGTGGAGGTGGGCAGGATGTGTTCGGAAAGGGCGAGACGAGGGTCAATGCAGCACCACCCCGAGATGAGTGGCAGGTGACAACCTGAACTGACTGAGTATAGGGGATTGGGTGGGGGTGGGGGAATCAGTGGCGACATGGTAAATCATGCCAATGCAGGTAATGCCGGGAGACAGGGAGGTGCTGCGACAGAGCAAAGTACGCACTCAGCAGTTGGCAGCGGAGGGGTTATACGGGGCGGTTTTAAAATGCATGAGATGCATCATGTAGGGAGAGGAGGGGGATTATAGGGATTCTTGAATCTTAAAAACCTGGCAGTGGGTCATGTCCCTGTTTTGCTTCTCTTCATAAGCATTTAAATTATTTGCTATTAAAAAGATCATTTTGAGATCTGAGGGTGAGTAAAACAAAACAAAAAAAAAAAGACTAAGTGTGTACTGAGCTACATAACATCTGCCTATGATGAATTTAACCTGACTGAATTTAATCTGGACCAGATTGACAATACAGAAAGGAGGGCGTATTTCTGGACATCTCTCAGGTTGTTTGTGAAAACCCCTTTTCCACAAGTCAAACCCACCGACCACCTGCACACACCCACCTGCCTCGTCTTATTGTCCTCCCCTAATGTGACCTGAATGCCTGACAGTGCCAGCGTTGGCACAGAAAGCAGTGGCTGTCAGAAAGCAGCGAATGATGCAGCCTCAGAAGATAAGAGCTGCCGCTGACCTCGCCCTGCTGGATGATGCTGGCACTGCCCGTCGCTGCCGCGCGTCCTCCAGTCCTCTGCTGCCACCTCTCAGCCACTGACTGGGGTTCAGCTGGCAGAGCGGCGTGTGACGAGGGCACAGACAGCCTTGCAGGGCCCAGCGCACCCCTGCGCTGGTTGAAACGCCGCCAAATAAATCCCCATCCTTAAAATGACCTCATTTCAACATCCTGAAAAAAATCAAGTGCACCAGGAAGAGAAAATAAAATAAAACCAACAGATTAACTAAGTGTATTTTGAAGCTATTTAAATCTAATGAACTAGATGATTATGCAGCTTAAACTTCTTCACTTCAGAGGCATTTATCTTAAAAAAAAAAAAAAAAATTAAGCCAAACAAAGTTTAACTGGTTGCTTAGTGATATGTAGTAAATGAAGGGCAGTGCTGGCATGTCCCGGGCACTGCAGAGAGTCCCACAACAGCCTTGTTGTTGTTTTGAGCCCCCCCCCCGCCGAGCCATCGCGTGCTCACAGTGAAGGAGGGAGGGATGCTTCTGAGGCAAGGGGGCAGAAGCTGAGAAGCCAAAGCCCGCGCAGCCATCCCATTGGCTGAGCCGATCTACCCAACAGCTCACTGTATCCATGGAGTCCAAAAAAATTTGGAGCCATTGAAAAACACGGTAGCAGCCAATCAGGAGCGAGCAACCGGTGAAGCGCAAGTACAGTAGTAGTAGGAATTGAAAGCACATGAATACATTAATTCAGATGAGGTAATGTGCCAAAAACAGAGGATTAGTAAGGGAGTCAACTGCAGACAGACAGCGGAGGAATATTTCATTCCAGCAGTAAACACTTAGTGATTTGAATTTTTTTCTGTGCAGATCAGCAAATTTACATTTTTGTGATTACTTTAGTAATGAAAAACACCCAATCAAATTATTCACTCATAAAAATTATTATCACGTGTAAGTAAAGATATATATATATTTAAAAAAAAAAACTAAAAAAAAAAACAACAAAAAAAACCCACTACATCTAATATATAAACATTTCCAAATATTCCGTGACTGCAGGTGAAGCAGAGAGGTTCAAGCCTACACGGTGAAGACACCAAAACAGTGCCACGCCTATGCAGCAGCCTGACCTCTGCATGGCACTGTCTTTTGCCTTCTCCGAGCTCCGATCTTCCCCTTTAAAACAAGCGCACCGAGAAGCGGGGCACAGCTGAAACGGAGCACTGCGGCAACAGAGACAGCTCGGGGGGCTGAGGGCTGGCCAATGTGAGGCGGGGATAGTGCTGACATTCCACTACTCTGCTGCAGCATGAGAATCCACGTGCCCTGCCGCTTTACTATAGAGAGGGAAAAAAAAAGAAAAAGAAACAACGCCCTCTCCTCCTCAGCCCCGGCACGGAGCGTCACGTGGGCTCCATCATGGACAGGCTGAGAGCTTGCCTGGGGTGTGGAGGGGGGATGGGCCAAGACAGCCGTCTGCGAGCGCGCGTGTTTCCATGTCTGAAATAATGTGGGTTTCGGAGCGAAAATTCACCGCCTCCTTTTCTGTTAGAAAAAAAAAAATACAGTATATATATGTATACACATATAAATATGTATATATACACACATACACATCTTGATTAAGGTGTATAGGTAGGAATCTTTCATGAATATGATTGCATGTGTGAAAGGGGAGGGATTTGGGGCGTCACACTGCGGCAGAGGCGGGCAGAGTTAGGCAGCTTTAAACTTGACCTAGATTTCCCGGGTGACACGCCACATCGCATTAGCCCATTCGGCCAGACCTGGACCCGCCGGAGTTCACTGATGCTGTCCTGATTCGACAGGCAGAAAATGGGGGAGCACTTCCCAAATGGGGATGGCCTGCGTACCCATCTACCGCCATCTCCTCCCCCTTCCCAACTTAACTTCCCCTCACCCCAATCCTCTCTTCTTGCTGATGCTACCCAGCTGACCAAAAATGGCACAGAGGGCACATGGCGGGGCTACAGAGAAAAATAAGGGAGGGGGGGGGGGGGGTCCTCCATTTGTTTGTTTATGAGGGTGAACTCGATTTCCTTGTAGCCACGCCTCTTTACTCTTGCACCCGAGTAAACATCAACTAATACCCCCCCGCTCACCCAGATTCAGGCAAATCAAAACATACCTAGAGGAAGACTGAATCATGACAACCGACGGTAATGCTGGAGATGACATCCAGTATCGGCTGTCTCATCTTACTCCTGCAACTACACAGGCAGCTAAAAATACTCCCTTCAGGAAAACAACTCCTACAGAGCTTCCTGCATCGCATCACTGCAGCTGCAATGAACCCAATAACCGTGAAAGTAAATGAGCTCATGAAGCTGACGGTTTGTCCAGGGAGGCAGATCAGAGAGAAGGATGAAAGTGGGAGCGTCTCATCCTCAGCTAAGCTCTTCTTCATGGACGCCACCTGATGAAAGTTGGAAACCATGGCAACAGGCACATACACAAGTCTGCTGAAACGCTGGCTCCATTGAAACGGAGCTCTTTGGAGAGGCTCTTAGCACCTCTCTTCAGTCACACCAATACAACACTTTATCCCATCAAAACAGAGATGCTGACAGCCTGGATGGTTTCAGTTTCAAATCAATTTTAATTTAATAGATGAAAGGATGGGAGAAGACTTCTCAAGCGACCACAAATGGGCCTGGATGATCCTGTCAAATGAAGACGCTGCGCAATATTTAAAAAAGAAAAATAATTAAAACGACAGATGTTCAAAGGAGCCTAAAGAGCTGTAACAAGCACTATTTGAGGTCTGAATGAACTTTCCTGCAAATTCACCACTTTTTCTCGAATATTTACCCCACCCTGTCCTTGAGAGTCCTCTGGCTCCTCCTTGGGATGTGTTAGGAAATCATTAAGGAGGGCACATTGACTCACTGTCATCAGTCAAAGATGCCCCTCCCTCAGGGGAGCTGCCTCCTGAATCCATTCAAACACATGGTCCATTCTTCTGCAGAAGCAGCCCTGAGCCATCATTACATGACTGACCTTCTGACTGAATGTGACTCAACAACATCAGCACATCTCTAAATCTCACTTGTTCATATCAGAACTTGCGAGCATTCAGGGGAACAAGGGTTTACGCTTGTGAGCGCTGAGCCAAATTAACCCCGAATCAAATTTTAGAAACACAGAGGAACATCACCTTACACATTTATTTTCCTGCACACAGTGCTACCCTAACAGGATTTTTGGGTGGGGCACAGGAGAGGCTTTGGAGGGATGACGAGTGTCAGACTGAAGAGTGCCTGCAGTTTTATTCAGTAGGAGACGAGCACCATCTGGAGGATGACGGCAGCTGTGCACTTCAGGCGGGGATGTCGTGGAAGACCACTCCCAAACATTACACCAGCAAATGCTGACTTGACAGATACATCCTCATTTAAAAACGCACATGACAAACAGTAACCTTTGTAAGAAAAAAACTAATTCTGCAGAAAAATGTCAAAGCTGTGGCAAAGGACACACATTTTTGATTTAAGTAGTATAAATAAAAAAAAAAACAAAGATGTCAAAAAGAAATGCATCATCCACTGCATATTAATATATGTTCATATTCTAACTTTACCTTAAATAAAATGAGAACTCTGCAGACTAACTTTACTTCCATGCGTTAGACGTATTGTCTGCACGTCGAGTTTTTCTACTTTGTGCACCTCCACAAGAAGGTCAGATGGTCCACAAGCCCTTCACAGAGAAACCTGCACAGAGTTACACACTGTCAAACCACCACCAGCATAAATAATAGATATCTGAGGAGAAGCTGGGGGCTTTTAGCTGACTTAACAAGCCACTATACATATTACATCCATTTAGACATATCAGCTCAAATTTCCTGTTGACTGATGAGGGGCGGGTAGAGCATTTTCCGACACAATTTCACAATACTTTAATTAGTACATTTGGTAATTCATTAAAGACAAAGAAATAGATGTTGGTCACTAATCAGATTTGATAACTGTAAAACTTATACTAAACTGCAAGAAAATATACATTCTGAGAGCAATCCATCACCTTCCTCAGGTGGAACAGTACAACGCTTCACCAGCTGGGGGCAGTATTCACCCAGTAATGAGAGCCAAGAAAGACCTCACCTCAGGATACCAATGCACCCCCACCCCCCGGCTTAGCAAAGCTAATCCGCACCCCCACCCCATCTATTCACGGAGCACAGGCGGCTGCATTAACTAAGCTCCGTTCTCCATGTATAATGTAACACACGGACTGCTCCCATACACCGCCACGGGCTCGTGTTCTGTGGGATATCTAAAATAGCTTGCTATTTATTCAACCTATATCATGAATGGATTTGAGTCTTACTAAAGCACCAAGCAACAAGCCTTTAGCCTATAAACCCAGGCATACACACATGATTGCTCTCTCGTGGGTAAACATCGACTTACTGCTCCATACAAGCACTACCTGAGGCTTAGCTGTCAAAACGGTGAAGCATTCCAGCATCAGCATTAAACCAATCACATGATAGCTTTGTATCATGGTAACAGTCTCCAAGGAAACGCAGAGGAAAATACAACGAGGATGAGCAGGCATCCAAGCAGGAGGAAATGATGGGATGGTAAAAGGGAACACAATGAAAAATAAAATAAAAATACTTTCAGCCTAAAGAGACTGCAAGCTTAAAAACTTACGATTAAAAAAAAGAAAAGAAATCCAAAACCCTCTTACATAGTTTTTTTTTATAAATGCAAAAAAGGCAATTCATAGTTTATTTTAATGTTTGAATAAAAATGAGATAAAACCGTTCTGCAAGAACTTTGTCTAATAATTCATTTCATTTTCCTTTTATGACGACCAGTGGTCCAGCAGGAAAGCCCAAACCATGATGCACCCTCCACCCGACACCATACTTTGACGTTGGTACGCTCAACCGTACTTTTGTTCTGTCACTAAACTAAACACTTCCCTGGTGGAATTGAAGATTGCTTTGCGTTTTGCTGAACAGCACATCGGCAATGTGTGTGTTTTTTTTTTGTTTTTAAAGAAAGCCGTGGCTTCTTTGGTGGTGTTTTGCCATAGACGGCCTCCGTCTTTAACAAAATACAGGAAACTCACGAACAGAAATGTTTGCCAGCTCTACTAACGACTTCAAGCTTGTGGCAAGTGTCTTGAGGATTCATCTTTACCTCGTTAAATGTCCTGTATTTTATGCCACAGGAGTCATCTTGGCTGGGAGCCCACCTCAACACTAAACCTCGTCCATTTATAGACCACTTTTCTGTCTTCAGAAATCTTTATGCAAGGCGAGATTCACGTCAGCAGCCATTTCTTTTGCACAGCAAAATGTAAAATACTGAGTATTTTATTAAAGTAACTCTAAACCATACTTCCATGCTTATTTCATAGTTCAGTAGTTTATGCACATTGTGTTTATTGTTGAGCTGTAGATGAAATTCAAATTCCTAGGGGTTCACATACTTTTTTTTTTTTTTTTTTTTTTGCTTCTGTGTGTTCACTCCACCCCTTTGAAGATAGGAGATGCTGTACTGTACCCTGAGGTGTTTGATCAAAGCATGTCAGACATTTCTTTAAGACATCAAGAAATTATGTCAACAAAAAGGGGGCAAAAAAAAAATCTATTTAATAAGAAGAATAGGAAGAATGAAAGCCCAAAGTATTCAGGATGAAAATGAGGAGCATGTGGGTTATTTGGGGTCATAAATTCAGAAAACAAAAGTCACTTTTATCAGCGCTTGCAGCGTGTGGTGTGAGCCGTGACCCCGTGAAACCTGCTGCTGCACAAACACTGTGGCCGTGAGGGGGAACAGGAAGCTGCGAGCACCTAACTCCTTTTTATGGCCCACAATTCACTTTACTTCCTGACACACTTTAACACGTACACCCACAGCATATTAAGACTATTATACACAGTTCCACCACCGTTGCAATAAAATGCATCTTCTGCATCTGTGTGGTTAAATCGTAAATGTGTGCAGACGTTAAGGCGAATGCTGCTGATGTGGTCAGCTGGTAACTTTTACTGTGTATCCATTCGCCCGCTCCAACTTCACCGATGCCACTTGGGTGTAGAAACCAGTACATGTAAGGACAAGTAAAAGGCCCGCTGCCATTCATTCAAATTCATTCTGCGTGAGTGCCACACTATCTTTTACATTTAGGCACTGCTGTGAATTCAAACTAGTGGAGGCGAAAGTTATGAATTTGAATAGATATAAATAGACACATAAACAAATGACTTGTACATGCTAAACTGCAGACAAGCCGTGACTGAATACTTGATTAAAAAAAAAAAAACTTTAAACTGGTGTGAAAACTTACCAACAGTGGAGCTCTGCGACTTGCAGTCAGGAGCAGGGAAACCCAGCCTGGCAGGTGGCCCCGGGTCACAGTCCTCCGGCAGAGGTCAGCCTCTGAAGCACAGGTCACAACAAAAACACCAAACGTAACTCAACAATCAAGAGCATGACACAAATAATATCCAAAAAAAAGAAACGCATGCCGCCTTAGTTTCCTTTAAAATTATGTTCTCAATGCACTAAAAACATTTACGGGGGAATTTAAATTTCCCAGCAAGGCTACACGTACAGTAATGACTAAGCTATAACACCACCCTTATTCAGTCTTGTTAAAACTACCCCAATAAATATGAGCCAATTGCAGATTTCTTTTTGGTTATTTTTTGCCACTTCCTATTGTGTAATACTTCCTCTGATTCACTTCAGGTTTTCAAGACTCTCCGGTTCCTCTTGCAAAGACACTACAACACAATTCGCTTATGCAACAGCTGTTTGTTCGATGAGAAAAAGCAATCCGCCTCAATAAGGAATCAGAAAAGATAAAAGTGCTTAAGACCCGTGTTCAAAGGCAAGAGAGTCCGCTGAGCTCTCAGCTGAAAGAGTCAGCGTCGTGTCTGTAAGCCACAGTCTCGTTTCACAACTCGTGCAGCCCTACTTGAAAGTACAAGCCCACTAGACTGTGAAAGTGTCACGACCGACGCACTTGTTCCCTCGCCAGCCTGCATACAAATGCATGGCACCGGCAGCGGTGTTGCTCATGCAAGAATGTGATCAGACTTCAAACCTTGAAATTTCAAAAGCACGAGAGTGGTGAGAGAGCTGAGGGAAAGTGGGCTGTGGAATAAGAAACTGTGAAAAGAGCAGGAAACTAATATGAAAGAAAGAGGTTGACTAAACACCGAAGTAAAGACACGCCATTCTGAACATGAAAAAACGAGGTCATAACGGCGTCTCATCCCTGCCTCGGATAGAGGCTTTTCCTTCTGTAAACTGACCGCGACTGGCCGGGAGTCAGCTATGCATCACGTCTGAATTAGGCGGCATTGCAGTCAGCATTCTCCGCTTGTGTTGGAGAAGGATGCAGAGAAACGCCGCCTGATGGGCCAGCTTGTGTCTTGGAGAGCATGTGTGCAGGAAGCGGCTGCTTGCGTCTCGGGGAAGATTTACAGATGGGTTTGACTGAGCTGAACTTGAAGGCATCTGTGTCATGAAGTGTCATGAAGTCCGGAGACGCAGCCTTGCAGAAGACAGGTCTTTTAAGTTGGTGTCTGCATAGAGCAGAAAGTTATAAAATAAAAACAGCCTGATGCGAGTCAGCAGGTGGAGAAACAGTGGGATGTGATTTGCTGGTGTTGTTTTAGGCTGGAAAATCCTGCCAGGAAAACTGCAACATCCTCATTAAACGAGGCTGCAGGTTCCAGAGGTGGCAAGAATGTTGATTAAAAACAATAACGGCAACAACAACACGAGCAACCAATCACATGAACTGTGATACTGCACTTTCCCAATGTCATGCAGCCCCAAAGCTCAGTGCTACAGGTCACAGAGGGGAGCACGGCTACAATTATATCACTTTATTTAGTTCAGCAAAAGCAACAAACTAAAATCTATTCTAATCTTTGGTCACTTTTTACATTTAGTATTATACATTTGAAGGTGCCTGAGCAGTCAATCTTGTGCTGAGTTCAGAATTTAAGGCCAAAACAAGTTTAATTTTCAGTTATTTCGCCACCTAGTTTTACAAACGCCTGAGATCACTACTTCAAAACCATTAAATGGTTTGGAGGTTTTGAATTGATGAACATCTTTTTTTTTTTTTTTTTTTACTCCAAAAGTGTAAAATTTTAAATGGCTGTCAACATTCACACCACCTAAACAAGTGCATTAAATGCTTCCCCGTCGCGATGTCAGTCTTGCGTCTTTTTGTCCACGGGTTGCTGCTGCCGCTTTCAGAGCAAACTTGTGACAGTCATTTGACGCGGGGCTAAATGTCAATTAACAGCTGCCTCTGGTTCGAAAACCAGATGACAGCAGGTCTCGTCAGGTTTAAAACAGGCGTAAAACAGGCTTTAACACTACCATTATTCACTTCTGTGCTGCTGCAGGAAAAGACCCACATGATGAAATCATCCAGAAGTGCGTGTGTGTGTGTGTGTGTGTGTGTGTGTGTGTGTGTGTGTGTGTGTGTGTGTGTGTGTGTGTGTGTGATTCAGCGTTGGTCATCCCTCCAAGCTGTAATTAAACCCAATCCATTGCAGAACAAGCACAGCGATAACCAGTGTGAGTGATAGCTCGGTGGGGGTTCAGAGTTTGGTACTTTGGTCACCTCACAGGCAAACCATGAGTCACATGAGAAGGTCTCTCTGCCAAACAAAGGCTTGAAAGAAACATTGCCAATGAAGACCAAGTCAGAGGGAGGGATGACTAGTGATATACAGCATGCTTTACTTTGAGGTATTGTAAAGTTGGAGAAAAAAAAAAAAAAAAAAAAAAAAAAAAAAAACACTTCTAATCACGTACCCTAAATGTGAATGTATAAGAACGCCTTGGAATGAACTGGTTTTCTGTATTAACTTCCTTTAAAATGTGACCTGATCTTCAGATCTTCATATAGAAGCACAATTACCATTTCTCAACCATTTACTGAACACAGCAATTAAGCATTTACAGTTCTGCTGAAAAAGTAGGTGAATCCATGTATTTATTCACCAAGTCCACGTAGCTGCAGATGCCACACCAACCCGCCTGTCGACTTCACACTTCACTCTTCCTTCGCTCGCGAACAAGCACTGAAGTTGCTTAAACTCCTCCACTTGATCCAGAACCTCACTCTCAACCCGTAATGGGCCTTCTCCTAACAGACTTAGTTTGGAGGTGCGGATTGTCATCCCTGCTGCTACACACTCGGCTCTGAACCAGAACAACCAGAGAAAGTTCGTGCAAATGCATTAGATGTACGGGAAGGTGGAGACCAAAATCCAAAACAATACCCAGGATTACATAATCCGTAAAAAAAAAAAAAAAAAAAAAGGCAGGTCTTGTGATATCAGTTTCAACGGCACCGACTACAATTCCCATTAAAACTTGTGTTGCCATGACAACGTGTACTCTCTGCTCCCTGGTTGCAGCGAGAGCTGGGGACTGAAGAGGGACTGACTGACACCCACGGAGCACAGTAGAGCTTCTGTGGAAAATCATTTCATTAAGAAAACTCCCAGAGATCACTCACAAGCTGAAGATGTTCGAGCTGAAATGTCCACTACTTAAAAAAAATAAAAAACATTCACACAATGCCAGGTAGCTACTTTTAGACTTGCAGCCAAACCGTTTTTTGGGAATAATTTACCACCGTATTCAGTAAAAATGCAGAAAAGAAACTACTTCTGGATGCCACTGGATAGGCGTACAAACAATCAGAGAAACTATTTATGCAACTTAGGCAGAGCAACAACCAGACTGGTGAATGACTGATTTGCAGTAAAAATAAATAAATAAAAAGATTCTGCAGCCATCTCGGTTGTTCTAAATGGTCGCTCTTTAATGGTCCTGTACGAGTCATCGCATAAAGCCCACTCCACTCTATTGTGGTTGGTTCTGTACTGGTGGACGTGGCAGTGTATGGGAGGGGTACCAGACCCGTTACACGAGGGAGAATTTTAATGAATACAGTTTAGGGTTTTCCATCAAAATCCACATTCTGATGTGATCCTCACAAACCACTTCTGTGTGCAGGAGAACGCTTGTAATAATAAAGCCGACATAAAACAATCTTCACCTTAACTTGGATAGTTGTTTCCTTGCAATGGTGAAGGATGATGACTACAATATAGCCTTAAATTATCAGGCATTTTTCAATTTTATGGAAAAAAAAAAAAAAAAAGGATTTTTCACAAATCATCCTTAGTGGACAAAAGTCAAGGTGACCTGTGCAGTTAATGGTCAAGACATTTTACTGACAAGCTTGCCATAAAAACAAATAAACCATAAACTTCCAATAATTACAATATTATGCTTAAAAAAAAGTGCTCTTCTTCTGATGTTACAGGCAGAGGAGAAAAACCTAACACACCTAATGTAAAGAGTTTTACAGCACGCGTGGGTGAAGGTTTGTTGCGGGGGGGCAAACACAGCAACAGTCTAGTGGAGGAAGAAAAAAAGAAATACTGAATTTATACCATGCTGCTTTGCCATCTGCAGCAACAATCCTGTGCCGAGTCCACTGACGTGTAGGCGGCCACGTGAGGATGCCATGCCTGGTTTAACACGCCAAAATACAAACTGTCACCGTCCACACTTTGCTACGGTTTTCCATTTATCGTAACGCAACTGGGCAACTAAATTTAAATAAAAACACTAAAGTGTCTGTAAGGACGAGGGCAAATAAAATCATGTCATGTTTTGGATTTTCTTCATGTGTGAGCCTGAAGGGGTTTTCTGTGCATATGTGAAAGCGGTGGATTTCTTTTCCTTTTCAGAAGGTCATGTTATTTATAGCTTCATGTTGGCAGGTTGTCTGCACAGTCTTCTTTGTTTCAGCATTCACACAGAAGATGCTACTGAGAAGTAAAAGAAGTCTACTGAAGGTCTTCAGAAGGCCTGCCTGCAGGAGAAACAAGATACAAGACGGCTTTCTCTTCTCATTATGTGCTTCAGGGCTTCAGATAAGCCAACGCACAGGACCAAAGTGAGAAAGTTGAGAGGAATGCTTGAGTCACCCAAGAAAGCAGCGCTGCAGAACAAACTGGCACGCGCACATGACGCATGCACATCAGAAGTGTGTTGCTTATCGCGGCCAAAGGCTACAAACACAAACCGGCACAGTTGAGGCCTCCACAAAGCTCCAGACCACCTCTCGCTGCTCATTTAAGAGCAAGAGAGTCAGCATGCGTGAATCAACGACCCATCAGACAAACGTGCGGGTGAACCGAACGGCAGTGCAAAGCTTCTTCAGAAGCAGTGCATTAAAAGTAATCCTAAGAACACGTTTTGCATTGTGTGCAACACGTCCATCCTCCACTTCTTCTTCCCGTTCAGGGTCACAGGGGTCTGCTGGAGCCAATCCCCGCTGTCTTCGGGGAAAAGGGCAGGTCCAAGTCCATAACATGTGCGACATGTATGCTATTATATAATAATACCACTCTGTCATATGAAACGCTCTGCTAAGATTGTTCTGGCCAAAACAACGAGCGTACAAAAACAAAGTCCGCACAAACTAAAGCAGATCAGGTGTGAGCAGAGTATTTGAATATTAACAGATATGATCAGAAGGACTGTGTATAGAAGATAAAAATCAACCCGAGTCAACGCTTTTTCCGAGGAAAAAAAAAAACACTGTAGGATCAGATACGACATAAATCATAAACCCCTCGGGACACTCGAGGGCTGAAAACACTCTCTTCATACCCTAACAGTGAAATAGACAATTGTTTAAGAAAATCTTCTCATCCAAATGGACAACTTTTAATTATGTGTGAATATGTGACAATGGAAGGATTAAAGACTTGACTCAGACCAGAGGAGCTGGGATCATATCACACAGTGCGAGTGGCTTTGTTCTTCCACAACAACGCAATTATAACGTTTAATATTCTTATTTGGCAAATACTTTTGTTGCCAGCCTTTAAAATGGCATTTCCATCTCATTTATAATTGAATGCATAAATGTGTTTTTTAGAAGTACTCCTGCCCGTACGCGCCCCCTTCGGCTGCAGCAGCTCCCTTTCATGATTCTTGAATTCGACTACACACGCAGGCAGCTAATAACCCATTACCAACGTTAGGATAAATCTTGATCTCAAGTGCAAGCTCCGACAAGTCTCATCCCACAAGCTGGTGGTACCTAAGTTTGTTACGTGGCCGTCTGAATCCCCGTTTTTCCCCAGAGTGAGCATGGTAAACGTGTGCTCGGCTGTAGTGCCGACTGCTTTAAAGGTCCGATCAAAGTTTAACGTTTTATATTTCAGCCAGAAATATTCTGCTCTCTAATAATTCAGCCATGCGCAGAAACGCTGCGACAAAGTGAGGGGCGCAGTCGACTTCCCCCCACTGGGGAGTGACTCAAGTATGTCATCAACTTGCGTCTGATCTGCTCATGGACAAGAGCAGACACGCAAAAGCAATGTTAGGAGAGAATGATGTGCCCTCGAGAGGCAAAAGCAGTACTTTAACAGAACACATGGAAGTCCATAAAGCCGCCTTTGTTTGCTGTCGAAACACATTTTCATATCGCTTGGTGACTAAACAATGCAGTTGCCTTCCTAAAGCACGTATCACAACATTTCTGAAAGTGTGTTTCCGTCTCTGCTGGATTAGGCCTCGTCATGACCGCGGCGTTAAAGCAGAGCGCTGAACAGGACGGATCGGTTAGGGGACGTTAATCCAAAACTCAGCAGAACCAAGGATGCTCACATTAGCACTAGAAAACAAGGCAGGAGACAGTGAGATGAACGACAGACCTGAAACAACATTTATTCATCTTTCAGTTTAATCTGTGTAGTGAGCTGCGCCACAGAGCGGCCCGTTTAAGCCTGCGGCTGCTTTATGAGATTGTTTGGTTTGCGTAAAGTTACACAATTTTCTTAAGTTATTACATCCACTTACTATAGATCACAAAAACACAACTGCTCACTTCAGCGCAGAATAAGGAGCTTAAAGCTTAAAGAACTGAAAAATAATCTCCCGTGCCGCTCGATTAAGTGTCCACAGAGACTTCTGTTCTGAGAAGTGTGTTAAGTCCTTTTAGGAAAACAGTCAGTGTGTAGTAAACAGATCCTGGACATGGTGGCTGCCTGGAACGGTGCAACGCCAGGTTTAAAAACCACACAACACATTACAGCTGCGGCTCCACTGTTCGGTGCGCGTGTGTGGATCCACTTGCTGGTAATGACGTATGAAATATATTCCGCGGGTGTCCATCTGCAGCAAAACCTCATACCGAGAATAACTGCTGTAACTCAACATGAAGCCCAGCAGCCGGGGACACTGGGTGTGTCTTCAGAGGGGCCCGGACCAGTCCGTGTCTTCAGGTCATGCCTGCAAACCCAAGAATGCCTGTGCTAAAACCATCCCCAGAGGCACTTCTTCCCCCCCCCCCAAAGTGAAGTTTGAGCATTTTTTTCCCCCTTGTTCGTTTGCAGGTTTGAGACACACAAAGAAGCACTGGATCCGGAAGTGTATGGGAAAGAGTGCTGGAAACGTGATAAATAATTAAGATTAACCAACATTAACACTCGCTTTAGCCTCGCCGTGCAACATGAGCTGCAGAATCAACAAATGTCTCGGCTAGAAAATACATTTGCTGGAGAAAGTATGTGGAAAATCTCCTCTCGTGGGATTTCTCTGGGTTGCATGGGTTCAGATGTGCACTGCTTTCATGGCTTCGTTTCATTTGCTGTGCATATCGTCGGTATCTATTATTTTATGTGCAAGAATAATAAACGCTGTTTTCACTTTGACAACATTTGTGAATTTGGATGGTGTCGTTGGGCTGCATCCAGTTAACCTTTAATTTCTTAGAACAAGTCATGCCAAGGCACACTTGCACGTCTGTGCCTGCACTCGACTGGGATTACACAGGGACTACATTGTATCAGGTGAACCATATTACCACTTCATGGCAATCGAACCTAAAACAGTGAGGTGAAAAAAAAAAAGTTTGCAAAGATTACCCGCTGAAGCCTTTTTGTTGTTGCAGGATGCCTCCGCTTTGCTTCCCTTACCACTAATGCAAGTTTTACGCTAAAACGCACTAATCAAATGAAGGAAAGGACTTTTAAGTTTCCTTGAAAAGTCACTCCACCCATCATCAAATGTGTTCACGCTGGTATGATACGTGACGTAACAGGTTTTACCATGCCTAACCTCTTACAACTAGTCAGACACTGTCACATTTCCCTGCCAGGCTTAAAAAGGTCTAAGCTAGAAGGATGTTTATAAATGTTTGCAAAGAAAATGCCTAATATCGAGTAAATTATCCTACCTCCTTGTTTTTGGGGTTGTTTTTTTTTTTTTCTTCCAAAACATACTGTGAAAAACTTAAAAAGTGTGCAGAAAATGCAAATGAGAAAAGCGTTCTCTTCATTAATTACACTCATTTCTGAAACCAAACATTAGGGGCTTCTTTGATTTTAGGCTTCACAAAGTGCTTAAAAATCACAGTTAACATGCCAAAGCTACTAAATAAGCCTGTCATTTCTGTCTGACGACATGAGAAGAAGTTGAGTTTCAGTTTAGGGAGACTTTCTACATGCTTCTATGCTGCTCATTGCAGCGTCTTGTAAACCAAGAAGAAAGCCCGATGACTCTGAAACATATACCAAAGACGCTTTTTCAATTTCACAATAAACGATGAACACATTTTGCTGTGTGGATGTTTCACTTCCACTTTCAGCATCTATTGCAGACACTGTGCAGAAAGGAAATAACATGTACTTTTGTGCTTCAGTGGCAGTGCAAGCAATAGATGCAACCATGTGTTACACTCGACCGTAATCCATCTTTAAATTAAATAACTGGACCATGAAGATTGTTGGACACAGAAGGGACTGTGGCCACCCGGTTATTAATTTGACATATCTCTAGTTTATCAAAAGATATGCCTCTCTTTTCTGACCTAAATAGTAGCCACATACCTTAAAGCAGCTGCATTGAGCAAATAACAGGTGAAGTTAACTCTTTTAAACTTGCTTTCAGAAAAACAAGTTATACTTGTGCAGTCCTCACTTTTAAAACTGGCTCTGATCGTCTCCAAACATGCCCCCATCTGTCAGTGTGTGCATTTGCTTTAAGGATGCATCATTTGCTGCATCCAACGCGAGCAGACGCGACCGGAGCCGCGCAGTTAAGTTTAAAAGTGTGCACATGATGCAGCTGGTGGCTTCACCGTAATAACACGCTACGGCGTGTAACGTTCACAGCCTCCGGCCAAATAAAGGAAAAACGAGGCCAACGGGCGAAGCCGCGCGGCTCCGAAAACGGGAAGTCAAACGCGTACAGGATGATGCGCGTTCATACGGCTGCTGCTGTTCTTATTTCCAACTGCATTCATCCCACAGTAACTTAAAACACACGAGTGTACTTTCACCCGAGCGCGTTTACGAGTCGTTAACTCACCGTCCGCGGGAGAAACGGGGACACTTGAAACAAGCTTCGGTGAACCGGTGGGTCGTAAAGGCGGTCAGCTAATGAGCCGGGGAAAACGAGCGACGACTCGGTGTTTTCTGGGTTTTGTTTTTTTGTTTTTGTTTGTTTTAGTCTTTTCTTACCTTGATGCTCGCTGGGAAACACGGTAGCGGATGTGTGGATCACCACGCTGGAAGCAGCGGTGCGGACTCCGCGGAGAAGAAAGGCGATTTGCTGCCGCTGTTTCCGGGTTAGTTATCCAGCGTCATTGTGGTCGGGAGGAGAGTTGGGTTTGCGCTACCTTGGAGCGCGGAGGGGGGCGTTTCACACACCTTTCCTGCCCATCTGAGAACCGGACCCGCCCTTTCAGACGACACCCGCGACACTGTGCCAACGGCCACTTCCATTGGATTACTACAAGTATCCGCGTTACTGTACGACTCTAAATATCAGCTGCAGCTTATGTACGTGGCCCTTGAACCAGATATCCCAGGATTATTCACACTGCCTAAGTGCCCTTGGGTAAAAAATAATAATAACTTAGAGCCCCCAGGAATTTAACTTGATATTTGGTAAATAGAAACTGAACTGAATATAAATGAACACAACAGCCAAGATGACCAGTATAACTATTACTGTGTGCAGTTTATAACAGTTAGTTGAAAGGCAGTAAATATGTCAAATGTGCTGTAAACATACCTCACTCTGCCAAATACAGTTAAATACAAGGCATTTCTTTTTACAGTTTTCTGTTAATAATAAACTCACATGCTTGTTTCATTCATTTTCAGTAAGTAATAATAAATAATAAATAATAATAATAGTAGTCGCTGCACACAGATCACAATTATAATCAGTGCTGCTCGCTTTTGAAAGCCGTCATTTATAAAGCAATCACACTGGTTCCTCCCACTTGTTTTTCAGTTTGTTTTTTTTAATGAAGTTTAACTGATTTGAACAATCAGTTTACTTAAAGTACTTATTTAACTAACTAAACTGATGTGAGAAAACAGAGCCAGGCTTGTTATGTGTGTGGAAAATGTATTGCTGTCAGAACTGACGGACGAACTGTGATTTAATAAGTGAAACGATTCAGGAAACAGAAATGACAGAATTCTCTGCAGCACATTGATTACGTTTGTCAACGTTTCTGTGAACCATAGTAACAAATCTTTCTGGATTGTACCCATGATTTAGGTGATTTTGCAGCGTAAACTGCAAGACGTGAAAATCTTTAAAGTATTTATCTAAACAACACTTGATTCTAATAATAATAACACACCAACAGGCCTTTTCTATAAAGGCTTTTTTTTTTGCACTGTAATTGACAATTGTGGTTCCTTTTATTTAAAGGGTTACCCAAAAAAAAAAAAAAAAAAACATCCCCAAACCCAGGCATCTCAAAACATGTATAACATCAGCTTAGTCTTTTTCCGCTTCTCTGCTTTGTGGTCGATCAGCGTTTGTTTGATGAGCTTGCCTACTTGCAGGTTCAAAGGCTTCCGTCGCCAGATGACACACCTGCCTTTAATTTGAGATCATTAGCTGATCCACGGCGGAGGGATTTCGCAGACTGTAACTGCTGCTTATTGCACAACGGTCAAAGATCAAACCGAAGCTTTTCTTGTTCAGCGTTCTCTACAACATTAAAATAAAGCAGTTCGGTCTCACTATTCTGCCAGTGTTCATTATTCATCACTGTCTCGCTGGCACCAATTAAGGTTAATTAGGCAGCACACCTGTCTTCAATGTGCTGTGGCCTATAAAGAAGCTCCAAATGAGCTGGGCAGGTCCCTTTGAAAGAGAAAGAATTAAAAAATAAAATACAATAGCAGGTAGAGCTAGAGTGATTTGTAACTGAAAACGTATAGTTGAATAATTTGCTCGGCTGCTCCACCGTTAGTTATGGGAAAAGAGAAGATTCACGTTAATGTGGTCATCATTGGCCACGTTGACAGTGGTAAGTCCACCACAACTGGCCACCTGGTCTACAAATGTGGTGGCGTTGATCCAAGGAAACTGGAGAAGTTTGAGAAGGCTGCGGCTCAAGTAAGGAGGCACCATGTTGTGTTTGGGTTTATGTTAAACTGTGTAACTACACCTTTTTTTATTTTAAATTTGCTTTACAGCTGGGGAAGAGCTCCTTCAAGTTCGCCTGGGTGCTCGACAAGCTGAAAGCCGAGCGTGAGCGAGGGATTACAATTGACATTTCTCTGCTGAAATTTGACACCCAGAAGTACACCATGACTATAATTGATGCACCGGGCCACCGTGACTTTATCAAGAACATGATAACTGGGACGTCGCAGGTAAAAGGCGTACATGGACAACATCTAACGTCCCTGTATGAGCGTCTCACACATTTGTGTGCTGTTCCAGGCTGATGTTGCCCTTCTGGTGGTCTCTGCGGCTAAAGGAGAGTATGAAGCCGGTGTGTCTAGGAACGGTCAGACCAGAGAGCACGCCTTGCTGGCCTACACTCTGGGTGTCAAGCAAATCATAGTGTGCGTGAACAAGCTGGATCTGACTGAACCGCCTTACAGCCAGAAGCGTTACGATGAAGTTGTGCGAGGTGTGACTGGCTTCCTGAAGAAGATTGGCTACGACACCGTGGCCGTGCCGTTCGTACCCGTTTCTGGCTGGACTGGGGAGAATATGATCAGTGCCACTCAGAAGGTGAAGGCTCTTCAGGCTTCAAATGGCCAGATGTTGTTGTGTGTTAATGTGATGTCTTTGCAGATGCCGTGGTACCAAGGCTGGAAAGTCAGACGGAGGGAAGGGAATAAAAGTGGAAAGACTCTGCTGGAGGTTTTGGATTCGATTCACCCACCTGTGCGCACAATTAACAAGCCTTTACGATTACCTCTGCAGGATGTTTACAAAATTGGGGGTATGGAACGATCCGTTGTCCAAAATGGGTTTCATTGTTGTAGCAGAAAGGCTTAGAAATGTAGTGGATTTAAAAGGGCGTCTCGATGTCCGTCTTCACAGGTGTGGGGACTGTGCCAGTGGGCAAGATTGAAACTGGTGTCCTCAAACCTGGCATGACCCTCATGTTCTCTCCTGCCAAGCTGACTGCAGAGGTCAAGTCCATTGAGATGCACCACCAAGGCTTGCAGACCGCTTTGCCAGGGCACAACGTTGGCTTCAACATCAAAAATGTGTCTGTCAAGAGCCTGCGGCGTGGGGACGTGGCTGGCAATGCCCAGCATGATCCTCCTTCAGATGTCCGCAGCTTCGAAGCACAGGTTTGTTAAATGCAGTTGAGTTACTTGTCTTTTTTTTTTTCTTTTTTTCTAAAAACAAGTTCCAATTGTCTTGAAGGTAATCATCCTGAACCATCCAGGGCGGATTAAAGCGGGCTACTCCCCTGTCCTGGATTGCCACACTGCCCACGTCACCTGCTGCTTTGCTGAGCTGAAGGAGAAACTTGACCGCCGCTCTGGCAAGAAACTGGACGACAATCCACAGATGCTGATATCTGGAGACGCTGCCACCGTCAAACTGGTTCCCATAAAGCCCATGTGTGTGGAGAGCTTCTTCACATACCCTCCTTTAGGTAGAGAACGGCTTTCTTTATGCACTTTTTCGTTGTATATTCGTTACCGAATTGACTTTTTGGTTCCACAGGACGCTTTGCAGCGAGGGACCTGAAGCAGACGGTCGCTGTGGGGGTCATCAAGTCAGTGGAGAAGGACAAGGGCTCAAAATCTTCACACAAGGCCCAAGTGTCTAAATAAGCGCCTTAGTATTCTGGTAATACTCCCAAATGTAAATGTTTTTATTTGGTAAGGTAGAATTTGTGTTGACACAAAGGATTTATGTAATCTATTGAGCAGAGATCTAAAGTTGGATGCATTTTTGTTAAAACACTTGACAATAAAGTGGTTTGGATGAGTCCTCTGGTCTTGAAGTTGCTGTGATGCTCGTCGTGACTTTGAACTGGTACAAGGTACATGAAGTAACAACTCAAAGGTTGAGGAAACTGAAGGGAGTTCTAGCACTTCCAAAGATTAAATGCATCAAACTAAAGTGAACTCTGTTCCCCTTTGAAGTACACTGCACTTCTACGAATTACATTAGCTGGACTGTCATGTGACTACATTACTAGAAAGCATGAAGGTCTGTCTTGAACAGTGTGCAGGCAATTTTTTTTTTCTTAAAAGGAAAGGTCTAGTGGGTTTTGGATCCCATGCTATGGGGCAAGTCTTGGAAATTCATACAATGGGGAAAAATTTGAGTTGCACAAGTGTGGTAATGGTCTCAAATGATCCTTTCAGGTTTTAAAATCCTAGTGGCCTTTTTTCTAAAGGGTAAAGTAACGTGCAGGATTTGATCTAAAAGCTTTGGCTTTGTGACAAGATGGGCCTGAACTGGTCATAAAAACTTGAGTCTTTCTATATGCAATAAGGAAACTGGTGGGGGACAAAACGCGTTTCAAAAATTCAAAGCTAGTTATATTAACCAGTTGTAGATGGAAGATCTTGTCTCTGCCTCCTGTGGAGTCTAAACTCAAATTCTTTACATGACACAATGCTTAATATTTATAAGGCAGCTGGATTGTAAAACCAATTTTAAGAAGCTGGAATGAATCAGTTTTTAGTTTAAGATTTATTTTTTCCCTTTTTTCAGGAATTTAAGGCTTTCAAGTGGGACTAAAGCACCTACCAAGAAGGGTGGGTGTTTTAGTCCAACAGGAAGGTGGATGGCTACTTGGCTCCATCACATGTCCAAGTGTCCTTGGGCAAGATGCTAAACCTTTTTGATACTCAACGAGGTCTTCCCAAAAAGAAAAATCAAAGTACTGTAATTGTGTGAAGGGTAAGTACAGCGTAGGGCCTGGATGAGCTTAAAAAGGATCTGTGCTGCACCGTTCATCAGGTCTGAGCCTCGGTCTAAGAAAGTTCAATATTGTCCACAAATGTTAAAGTATTAAGTACCATAAAGCCTTAATGGATAAAGTAACTCCAGTAGTGTTTGGTTGTACTTACTGTAACATTTCTCCAAGTGCCTGCTGTTTATCTTAAGCTCAACAGTAACTTCTCCAAAGTGCTCAGGAATGTTTTCCTCCACTGATGCAGAGTTTGACATTCCAATGGGAGGCTCCCTTGGAATTTAACAAAAAAAAAAAAAAAAACAGTCTTGAGGATTAAGTACAGCACTTTTAATGATACAATGGGTTGATGGGTTTCTCTTAACAAGGGGAGGAACTGCAAGTCAGTGAGGACCAGGTGAAAACACAGAGGCTCTGCACCCTTTTACAAAGTCCAACCTTCATCTGAAAGACATCTCTGGTTCACAGGCAAACCTTGAGATGTGCTGAATCCAATAACATGGAATGATAATACATATTAAAAAAGAGAGAAAAAAAAAAAAAGTCAAGCTCATAAGGTTTTACAAGACACTGAATTGTGAACCCAGGTTGTCGTGAAACTTCTAGCCTGTCAGATGATTGTTATTGCTGAGATGTCCTCTCGAGTTTCCTGTACGTGTAGCTGATAGTGGCTTAAACAACAGGATACCTCTTCGCGTAGTCCTGCTTTATAATAATAGTGGCTCTTCAAACCCTGAGGTGAGCGTGTTTTGAACGCAGCACTCCACTCATTTCCAGTCATTGTTACACCATGCACAGAAACGGGTCAAAAGGACTGTGGAGATGGCGTCGCGAGTTCACACACATAAGCACACATACAGTGGACAGTGTAACAAGGAGTAAATTAGTGACCTACAGTGAACCACAGGCTTTGATTTTCCACCACACAGTAGCAGCAGGTTTCTATACGGTAAAACAACCATAATACGTGTACACACAAAGCAAGCAAGAACTAGGGCTACATTGAATGAGAAGTCTTTTCATCTCGGGTGGGGGCGGGGTCAGTGGGAGACTCGAGACCCGTGCCTCCTCAGTCAACTATGGTCGTAAACGATGATGCAAGACACAAACGATGACGTGACTTATTTCACATTCCATTTCATGTTTGTCCTTTTCCCCAGAAATATAAGCTGATAATTACTTGAGGGGCCGGTAAAATTAATACAGATAAAATTCAAACTCTACCACCCTGATGCTTAATCTGACAGGCAGAGAGCAATGGTACATGTTTTGTACAATAAAACATGTATATACACACACACAAATATATATATATTTATATATATATATTTACATACATATATATACACAGGAACAGCATAAACATAGACTTTTAGGTAAGTGCTAGGGTTTTGAGTGGCTTTGTTTCAGCCATGCTATAGGGTTAAGATAATACTGGTAGAGGAAGAATACACACATTCTTTGTACAGCACGGATGCAGCATCCATGTCTAGATGAGCCTTCTTGGTTTTCTTCTTTGTTTTATTTTTTGAAATTGAGGACGCTTGTCGTGTGACAAGGGTGTTACTGTAGGATAGGAATATACATGGTCTCCCAGTTGAGGGAGAGGCGTAGTGCAAGTCTGTCTGGCTGTCAGTCACTCAGGATGTGCACAAAAGACATGGGGAACACCCCTTTTCTTTCCGGATCTCCTTCAATGTGCCCGATCTGGAGGGAAATAACGAAAAGAAAGCATGTAAGATGGAAAATAGGATTGTTGTGGCGGCAACGCGGAAGCAGAAGATGCAGATGTACCAAAAGTGCACTCACCCACCACTCCTGGTCCTCTTCTCCTGTAACTATGATCACCTCTCCTTCAACAAATGTCAGTTCGTCATCGTTGTCAGCCTGGCAATCGTAGATCGTCTTCACCCGACGCACCTTGTTCTTCCCCTAAAATTACAGCAGGCAAAACTATGAAAATGAAGACACAGTCTGACCACCTTTGTTTGCCACCAGGTTCGGCGAAGGTTTGATTTAAACAGGACATGATTTCTCATTTTTGTGACCCCGTTATTGCTTCCGGTTGGATGTTATTCAGAAATTTGCACTAAATTTTGCTTAAGAGCAAGTACCGTGTTGATCTTCCGTGGTAGGGGTACAGGCGTCTCTGCGGTGCTCGCCGAGGTCCCATTGGTGTCCTCGGCAGGCTGTTGCGACGGCGCTGCTATGGTTGCCTGCTGATTAGGTGAAGGCGGCTCTTGAGGCTGCAGTTGAGGCTGCGGCTGAGGGTGGGTTTGAGGTGGAGGCGGAGGCTGCGTTTGCGGCCGTGGCGTCTCTCCGGGAGGCGGTCTAGGAGAAGACTCGGCAGTCCCAGGTTTTGGGGGAATGTCTGCAAGGTGGGGCTTGGGAGGGAGGTCTTTGAGCTGCGGTTTCGGTGGCAGATCTCCCAGCTGAGGTTTAGGAGGAAGGTCAGAGAGCTGCGGCTTTGGAGGAAGTTCTCCAGGTTTAGGGGGAAGTTCAGACACCAGCGGTTTAGGGGGGAGGTCGCCCAGCTGAGGCCTGTCCGCCAGAGGACCCTTCTGTGAGGCTTCAGCTGCTGGCGGAGACTTCTGGAAGACCTCTGGAGGAAGGCTGGGTTTATCCATAGACGGATGGTGAATGGTGTCTATCTTACGTAATGCCACTGGAGAGGGAAGCATGCAGAAACATGAAAATATCCTTCACGCACGCTTCACACCGACACAAAAACGTGACAAAGATCACAAAACGTGACAAAGATCGTACCTTTCTGAGGTAGTTTGGGAAGAACCCTTGGACCAAGTGTGGACTTCGTGTTGCTTGAAGTAGTGCTGCGAAAGGATTTTTATAGGAAGTCAAAAAAAATTTAAGTCACTCAAAACGAGTCCCTTTTTAAAACTACAAAACAGTTTCTAACAGTGAGCCAATATATTAGTGACAGACAAGGGCTCAGAAGGCTGCAGTCTGCGATACCTTTGCTGCTGAGGAATCCCTTCAAACTTGTTGGAAACAGGAGACATCTTACTGACTGGCGGAGGGGTCGAGTCGCTTCCTAAAAACATCAACAACGACGACGACAAACTGATCACTTAACACCGCATCAGAGCCGAGATATGAACTGATTTCAATGTGGAAATAAATCAACATGCTGTGATGGTTAAATAAAACAATGAGGGAAGCACCATCTGGCTGAGCTCTCCACATGCTCGGGTTATTCTGCCGTTTAATTAGTGATTTGGTGTTAAAAAAAAAAGTATGTGTGAATGCAGAAAACATAAAAGAGGCAGGTGATTACTGAGAGCAATAACAGTAAAATATCACTTCCTGCGTGGAAAATGAAAAAATCCAAGCTGACTTTTATATATATTTGACAGTTTCTAAGACAGTAACAAAATTTACCTTATAACTTACTGATAATAAGTTCTATTTTATGTTCTTCTTGAATTTAACTGTTGACTTCTGTTGATTATGTACGTGTGTAACTACCCTTTAAAACTAGAAATGATGTTTTAGTAAAGTAAAATGATGCAACGTGTTTAACATTTGCAAACAGATGCTCTTTGCATGTGCACATACTACTGATGATATCCAACTAATATCCCAAACATTTTATAGCTTCTACTACTAATTATGAGGCCCCTGATGCCTTTTTAATTTCAAATTGATTTTTATTCTCATTAGGAATAAAAATATTACGTGCAGCTTTACACATATCCATAAAACACTCTAAACTGTGTCAAATAAAAAGAAAAAAATGTGTAAAACTGTCTGAAATTAAACGACACATTACATTTTGATAAATTTATGATATTAAAGCAGATGTTTGGATTCTCAAGTGTCCACTTCTACACTTATTAACAAATGACGTTTGCTCGTGGAGTTGCCACGTGGATACCAGATGGAGAAATAAAGTAAAGGTCACAGCCTGAAGTGGACTTTGAGTTTTAAATATTTTGTCATACTCTCCAAGAATTTATATGTCTCGCTACTGAAGTTCGTTTGACAGTTTTTCTGAGGAACACTGATGCTCTGTTTTCAGGCTGGAGCCACACCTGAGTGAAACCAGCCATGCTGTTTACGTGTGCTTGCATCTCACCCCCGGTTAAGCCCCCTTTATTGTGTGGACTGTGAGAGAGAGGGCTGGGTGGGTCAGACAGGGTGCGTTTGTGTCCAGGAGGGGGGGGCGGAGGTCTCTTCTTGGACAGGGTAGAGCTGCCTCCTGTTGTGAGTGTGGAGGGTGGGCCGGATGGGGGAGCAGCTGGAGGAGCGATACATAAGACACATGAGGTGATGAGGTCCATCCCAAAATATACCATTCTGTTAAAACCCAGAGCAGGTCAAGGAGAGTAAAGTAAGGTATGGATGAAGAAGTGGAAAGTTGATGAAGACATGTCTGGGGGGGGGGGTGGGGCAGAAACAAAAAACTGAAGCAAGAAAAACATACTGTTTGTTTAAATGCACAGCACACAGCATAAGAATATTAAAACTTTGAAAAGGCTTCGTAAAATGTGGGATGTGGGCATGTTTGCTGTTTTTAATTAGTAAATATCTGCATGTGTCTACTGGGAGTCCAGACCACTCACTGGTCACTAATGTAGAGGAAAGTAGGGTGAAAGCAGCGAGTAGAGAGCTCAGCCAGAGAGGAATCAGCTGTGGTTAAGAGTTTACAGCTCAAGGATGGCGGGTCGTACTTCCAGACAGATAAAAAAGAAATAACGTGCCCGAGAAGCGGCTTGCCTTCGCATTTGGGTTATTAGGCTGAATTGAAGCCACCGCCCCGCACATTTGAGCTGTAAAGTAGGAAACAACTGAGGGATAAGGGGGGAGAACATAAAACAAGATATTCACTGATGTATGGTCGGGTGCCAGCCAGTGTGGCGTAGTGCGAATGAGAGCCAAGGAATGCCAAGTGTGGAGCTGAAAGAATAGAGAAACAAAAAAAAGAGAAGGAAAACAGAGCGAAATGAGGAGTGTGGGAGAGAATCTACAAGCATGTCAGTCTTTAAAAAGCTGCTCCCACACGCTGGAAAATAACAAGATGAAAATCTTATCAGTGACGAGCAAAGCAAAAAAGAGGAGAAACAGTATGAAGCTGGCCCCAGAGAGCACGCTCCTCGGCGCCAGATGAGACGGAGCGCCGCTGCAACGTGGAGCATCTGAACACTCAGCATGCGAGTCTGTACGCACGTCATCGCCTGATTCTGGAGTCAAGGTTAGGACCGCAAAAGTCACACTCAACATATAAAGGACCTCTAGTTCAAATGATCTAAAATGTGTCTGCAACAACAAACTGTCTTCGATCATAAATATCAGGGCTGCAGAAACTGAATTTATGAATTCTAAGGGACCAGAACCTAAATTTAGACGGCATGTCCAGCTGCAGCCATAACACACAGACGCAAGGCAGATACTCGGTATCCACGTTTGTTGAATCTAATCCACCTTAACAATGACAGAAACATAAACAGAAGTGTCAACGGTTGGAATATTTGGGTCCATCTGCTCTAACGTATCCTGCAAATGTCAGCCAGCTAAACCTTCACACTGCATTTCTTTTTCAAAAGCAACGATAACACGATTAGTAAACTGGATTATTTTATGTTCTAAACTGAAGAGAGACTTGGTCAAAGCTGGAACATTCATGGGACGGAGCCAAGGCAGTCGCGCTCCTTATTTGATTATCATTTTTATTTTCCTCTTTCTTCAAACTTACATCCAAATACGAGTCAAACTTACTAACAAGATCAAGGCAAGTTGGCTGTGAACCCTTTGGATTTGCAAGGATTTCAGACCTGATTAATAAAAGAAAAACAAAAAAAAAACCAACTTTTTCATATTATTAAACACAAGGAATAATCACTCACAATTTAGCTCTGTTTTTAAACATTTGTTGCTGATTAGTTGTGAGTTTTAGATCATTGTAGCTTCAGAACATGGACTTTTATCCTGAAGGGTCATCCAGGCCAGTCCCAGACCACGATGCTTCTTCTACCATGCTTCATGTGGAGGTTAAGCTTTGAGTGTAGCATTTGTGCATTTTAATAACGTTTATTTTTCGCACACTCATCAAGAGCGTGTAAAGTAGACGCGACGGTGAGGACGACATTTTTTCGAACTCTCTCACAATTTCTCAAGGTCCCGTTGAAACACAAGTGACTTGGCTTTAGTAAAAATACTTTGCAATAAAAATCTGTGCAGCCAACTTCTGAGGTACAGCAATGGTAGCATGACGGGAAAGTAGGTGGAGTTAAAGATGAGAAGCTTGATCTGGGTCAGTGATGTCACAGTATTCTGCAAAGCTGAAAGACCTCAACCTAAGACTTTTATTTTGTACTCTTTTCCATCCTTCGTTTCCTCCAGGGTTCTTACCGGAGAACTGATTTACGGACAGGATCACGGTCTGGGTTGTGAGTCGGCGGTTCACTCAAGGTGTTCAGTAAATACATGAAATGCAGTAAATGCGTCTATTTATGTATAACCACGAGCAAGTTGAACGTACAGCCACATTTTGGGAATAATCAAAGAGGAAATCCTGCTAATTCCAAAGAGTTCATAAAGAGTTTCTGGCATTGGTATATTTGGAAATCTTCAACTACGGGGAACCGGTTTTTTCTTTGTTTTGATCCTTTATTAAATTTCGTTTCTCAGACACAACCTCCAAGTGGGACAGCACTGACCTTTTCTTAGACTGTTCAGGATCCTGGATTTCCAAGTCTGAAAATGCACGATCATGTATGCTTTGCAGCAGATATAATTTAGGCCGCCACAATCGCGTGACACTGATTCAAGATGAGGAGTGACCTCGCATTAGACAAAATCTTGTAAGAGGAAAAAAAATAAAATGAGAGTGTTAAAATAAATGATCGACTTCATATCTGCAGCACCATAATGAAAATCTTCGCAAATCTAACCAACAGATTCACTAAAGGTCACCTGTTGCAGTAGAAACAAGTGAAAGTGCAAGAAAATTGATATTTTTATGCTCACATAACAGATTTAATGAGTTGTTGAGATGGATGCCGTTGTAAAAGCTTATACTATCATCTGCTATTTGTTCAGTGGTTAAAGTTGAAACAGCTTAACAGCGGGAGGAGTGTTATTTTTAATTGCAACACTGCAGAGACAGCGCATTCTCTGAAATGATGAAGTGTGTGTCCAGCTTCCCTTTCACACGCCTGAATAACATTTGCCACCCTGCCCTCTCCTGCAGCCACGCTTTCCTTAAAGTTTACTTTGTAAGCAATCTTAATGACACCTGCTTCCCGCCCTCTGATCCGTCTACTGACAAATTACATACCACTGCGGGGTGTGTAAATCTGACAGCACTAAGAGGAAACTCGCCTGTGAAGCATTCCTCCGCACCTTTTATTCTGTTCTGGACATAATCATCTTCTAACAGTGATAATGAAGTCAGTGTCACCGGCTATCTTTTCTCCACCGTAGAGCAAACGCACAGCCCGCAGAACATTTTGCATTGCAGGTTTAAATTTGCAAAAGCAGTAATAGCATAACATGATATCCTGAATATCCCGAATGTACCGATGTTTGGTTATAAGCTGATAACACTGATGTCTGAAAACAAATGCAAAAGCTCTTGGAGCAGGCATGTCTGACCTTTGCCCTGGTTTCTGGGTGGTAGCGGCGGCCCGTCGGCCACGGGGGAGGAGCTGAGGTCGGTGGAGGCGCTGTACATCTGGTTGGTGAAGGCGCTGTAAGAGAGACGCTGCTGCTTGTCCCTCTGGCTGATGAAGCCCGGCAGGGAGAGCTTGTCATGGGGGGACAAGCTAGAGGAGTGGCAGAAGCTCTGAGGCCTCGGAGAGCGGTCCTTCTTGATGGGACTGGGCTGCAGAGGAACACGTACCGGATGAGAAAGGACAGACACGAGTCGGAACAATCTGCAGCACTAAAGTCGTAAGATGCAGAACTCAAACCGGCTCA
This sequence comes from Xenentodon cancila, assembly GCA_014839995.1. NCBI lineage: Eukaryota > Metazoa > Chordata > Actinopteri > Beloniformes > Belonidae > Xenentodon > Xenentodon cancila. Next base: position 18,154,841 of record CM026216.1, read on the forward strand.
GTTAAATCCAGTCTTGGATGTCATGCAATGTGCTCTGCAGAGTGAATTAAATACCGAGAAACATTTGGGAGGCAACAATTTTAGATATTTAGATATCAACTTCCATCTAATGAATGTCTAGATGATGTTGTCCAGGGAATGTTTATTGTTTTGTTCTTTGTCCAATCAACAGTAACTCGAAGCCATTCCTTGACTCCAGGCACACCGATCCTGGTCTTTTCCTTAAAGCTACAGCAATATAATAGATTTATACACAATCAAGAGCTACCTCTGCATTCCACATTTGAGGTTTAGTTGTTGTAAGCTTGTTAATCTCTGAACCTTAATCTTTGTCACACATCAGCAGGAATGAAACTAACTCAGAGCTGAAGTGAACATCAAGGCAAAGGCAACTACGAACCTCATGAAACTCACGACTGAAGAAACAAAAAAAAAAAAAAAAAAAAGGTGACCAAGCAAGAGACTAAATAAATACATCTCAGAGCGTCCTGCGGCCCGGCCCGCAGAAGTGGAGGACGGGTGGATGCGAGATGCTACCCCACCTCCTTAAACGAGCAGCTATGAAAAGATCTGAAAAGATCAGGTGGAAAAGGATGCGTTTACTCTGTATTCTGTGATATTTTCACACAAAAAGCATCACAGAGTGAAAACTAAAAAAAAAAAGAAGAAAAATAACCTTTCTGGAATCAATCAAATAAGAAGAGCCTTGATCTTTAGACATGCTTTCACCCTTGTTTTATAAAACCAGGAAAACTTTATTAAGACATCAAAACAACAGATACATTAAGAGTCAGTCACTGAAATGTCTGACTCAATTCAGAAATCAAAGATGAATGTAATTTTTAGGAACCAGAGTTTCTCAGTTTGTGGAAACACTCAAAGAGTCCAAGAAAAGACTTCCTAAATACTCTACTGACAAGTTTTACCGTACTTTGATGGAAATTCCGTCAAGTATGTCTCATGTTAAAGGAGTCTTGGTTCGATGAGGCTATGATTTGCTTTGTTTTATTTATTTTTTTTATATTGAGTGACTCTGACCAGCTCTCATCATGCCAGACATTAAAATACTTCCAGGCCATTTTTCACTTAGGAAGGTTCCTGAACAACTCTGGTCCTGGAAACTTCCTACTGCCTTGGTTTCAGGCATTTTCCTGTTCCACTTGATTCAAACGAATGAGCCAGGTTTTCATCAAGCTCTGCAGACGAATGATATTAATGCATTTGTGTGAATAATGTGGGTTGGAGTAGGGTCACATTGGAAACATGCACAGTGAGGACTTTTTACAACCGCTGGGTATGTCGTATTGCTGGAAAATAATCGACCTCTGGACTAATAGGATGAGTCATCAGACGATAGCTGATGGCTCCATGAATCAGGTTACGCACACAACCATTCTGTTAGGAAACCACCATAATATTTTTCAAAGAAAGAATTAGATGTGTTGATAAAAAAAAAAAACTTTAACATCAGAGTATCTTTTGGACTCAAAATCTATGCTTATTTAACATTTACTACTTTCCTTAAACAAGGAGCCGTGAATAAAGCAAATACTTGTCCACAGATGAAGTAAATGCTCAAATCTTTTTGTTTCTGAGGTTCATTCAGTGCAGAATTACGAATCAATGGGGGCGCCCTTTTAACAACACGGGATCAACAAACATCTTAATTTGACATGTCGTGTGAATGTAAAAAGACTCCAGCGAATGAGCTGCAGAAGAAATCAAAACGTGACTTCGACGTTGCGTTCACACCTTATCGTCCAGATCGTCGTCGCTCTCGTCCATCTCCTCCAGTCTGAGGCTCCACTCGTACTCCACATGGATGTGAGGGTTGAATTTCCCCTCTGCAGCCTGCACCAGCTGGCACACACACATACACGCACACGCACACGCACACACACACACACACACGCACACGCACGCACGCACACGCGCACACGCACACGCACACACACACACACACGCACACACACACACACACACGCGAGTCAGTATTGCAAACCTCTGCTCTGAAATCTCTTCCAATTAAATCAATGGAACTAGTTCAAATAAAATGTTATGAGCAGGATACTTAAGAAAATTAAGGGAAATTGATGTTCTAGGTTGCAGAATCACATTTAACACACAATAATTTTTTTTTTTTATTATATCCAGTAAGTAGAGGCATCATTTTTTTGCCTGCTTGTTCATCTTTGCGTTAATAACAAACCCACATGAACAATAACTTCCACTCTGCTGTCTACGTCGCCTCAGGGTGAAGACAGACACTTGACTGCCATCTAGTGTTCTGGCTAAAAATAGCCAATAACTGCTCAACACACGTCCAACCAAGTGCAATCCAAGCTTAAAAACCTTTCATTTAATTTACTTAACCTTCAAGATTCTGTTCTGATTTGTATGATGTTTTTTTGTCAGATCACCGGCCGTCTGCTGTGATGTGCACCAGCTCTGACGGGGCAGCGCTGTACTTACTGCCTCCTCACACTGAGTGTTCCTCAGTCGCCTGGCAACATCCAGAGCCGTTTCTCCATTCTGATTGGCTGAAGCGTGAGGAAGCATAATCAACAGTTAGAGGGAGAGAGATGCACGCGTGCCGACAACCTTAACGAGGAAAAGAATCGTGGTGGTGTGTGACTCACTGATGTCAGTGGCCGGCTTGCCCCTCAGGAGTAACTTGAGGCACTCTGGCTTTTCGTACATGCAGCAGTAATGCAGGGCGGTGTTTCCCCACTCCGTCTGCTTATCCAGGTTACCACTGCAGGGAAAAACCCCAGACTCTCATGGTCAGAGCACAGTTCGCATGCCAGAGGCTGTTTTCTACATGTCTGCAGCTTCAGGTTAATATGCTGTTAACCATTAGACTGAGCTTTAGCTCAAAAGACCCCCGTCGAATAGTAGTCAGCTGTGAGGCAGTAACTCACACACAGAAAGACCAAATTCTGTGTCTGACATAGTCATCCAAAAGTAATTTAATAAAGGCATGCATTTAAAAATCAGCATGGCACTGACTGTATGAGCACAGCTATTAATTAATGAAAGGATCCCATTTCTTTGTGGAGGCTCTGTGCAGTTGGAGCAGTGGTGGGTAAACAATTGAAAAGAGAGGAATAAATTAAGGCAGAGAGCAAGTGCTTGACCCATTTCTGTTTGCCTTGTGGGAATCTGAGCTGCGCAGCACTAAGCCTCTCCTCCTCTGTGCAGTGGAAGCACAGAACAGAAGCAGACAGATCAAATCATGAGCTGCGTGCTTTTACGTAACGGTGCTGCTTAAAAGGAGACTTTCCTTTCAAACTGCTCGTCAATGCGTTGGACGGCTCTAACGGACTGCGTACACATACATGTCGTACTAATCTAATCTTTTAAACACAAATGGCTCTTAAAAAAAAAAAAAAGGTACCTGTTCTGCACAAGGAAGTCCACCAAGTGCAGGGAGGTGTGATCGGCGGTCCGTACAGAGTAGTGCAGTGCCGTCTCTCCAGCTTCCTGCAGGGGGCCATCGAACACAGGAAAGTCATCGGAAAGCACTGGGCAGTGTCCATTCTGTATTCTGTTGTGTGTTGACGTCTGTGTATCTTTGAGCATTTAAACAAGCTGCAGTAAGCAATACGGCTCTGAAAAATAATATCTCCACAGGTGTGAAGCTGGGTTTTGGCCATATTTGCGAGACTACATGGTTCTAAATATTTAATATTCCATTCAAATATCACCGATAAGGTTTTGTGCAGACTCTTTATTTTGTCATGCTCCTGATCATCCTGGATCGAGGGGACTTGCAGCCCTTCAGATGCACTGACAGCAGCAGATCAGATATCAGTGAGTCAGACTTCATAGTGCAGACAGCAGCAGCTCCCTCTGTTGCCAAATCATATCCTCTTTTATCCTTTTATTCGGCTGCAGCGCCGTACCCTTTTTTACAGAACTACCATGTTAGCATTATAAAACCCTGACCCATTTACGTCAGATTAAGTCTGATAATGCATGCTGTTTACGGTGAAGTGTCCTCACTATACTGCTTCTTCTTATTTTTATTTCATGCCTCAAGCAGCACCATAAAAGCCACAGAAACAAAGTGGAACAGGCATCCACAGATGGTGTCATCCAAGTACATGTGGAACCAACACAGATGATTTTCTGGCACTCTACCTGCTGGTGAAGTTATTTGGATGACTCAGAGTTTTCCACGCACTACACCCATTTCTATCCTGGTAGAAATGTGTCAGCGCTGGTCGCCCTGATGGGAACAGAGCTCTCAGCGCTCTCGTGCCACAGCTCCCCGGGCTCCGTGGTCGAGTGGGAGATCGCAGTGTGTGCATTGGAAACACAGTGTCATGATGCTTTGGTGGCTAAAAGAAGGTAAACGGTCACGGAGACCAGATTCCTGGCATATTTTCACGCTTTGTCCAAGACATTTACATTGAAACCTGTAGTGGCTCTTTTAAAAAGGGGAAAGGAAATCATATTTCTGTAATCGTTTCTATCAAATTTTTTTCAACTCAGCCACCAAACCGAGTGAGTCATTTAGGCTCCAGTTTGATGAGCTGCAGAGCCTTTATAGAGCTGGAATAAAAGTCAGAAATTTGGATACAATAAACTATTTAAAAAAAGAAAAGAAAAGAAAAAAAAAAGGTTCTCATGACTACATAAGCAAGGGTTTTGTTTTTGAAATCTCTGCATACAGTCTTGCATTCAGTGGTCCAACTCACCGGCCCCGCCTCTGGGAGTGGCTCCATGAGCTCCACCCCCTCCGCGTAGACCTGAATGAGAGCCAGCAGGTCCCTTGACTGGACCGCCTCGAACAACTCGATCATCTTAGCTGCCGCCGACGTACACGTCTTCCTCGCATACTTGTGGTCCACATACTTGGCGTTGATGAACTCCTTTCTCACTGTCCTGTGAGCAAAATGTTGCGTTTCAGAAGTGTGTTTTCCTGAGTGGGCGGATGTTTGGATGTGGTACTCAGGAGTACTTACATGTCACTGGAGGGGGTGGGCTTTGGTGAAGGGGATGGGAGGTTTCCCTCCATGATCTCATTGAAACTACTGTTCCCGACATTCTTGGCCAGCTGGTTAACAAAACAAGAAACGAGGTCATGTCCCTGCTGATTTAGGGACAGAACTCTGCTCTTTCTTTTTTTAATTATTTCTAATATTTCACTGGAGAAGAACCTACTGTAGAGGCGGCCGTGCCTCAGAGAAGCTATTTACTCACTTGGCAGACAATGTGCGACTCACCAAGAGTTCTGAGGTCCCTAACTTGTCGAGCTCCATGGACTGGATGCGGGAAATGTGCACCCCCATCTCTCGGTGGATGCCAGAGCACTCGATGCAAGTGAGAATCCCCAAGTTGGTGGACAGCCATTTAGGATCTGCAGCATGTACGAATAAATCATGAGAAGAAGCAAAGGAACGAAGGTAACGCTTGATTCAAGCACTTCTCTGTCAGACAGAAAATGTGTGGTTTCAAAATTGGTGAAATGTTTAAACCAGGGATTATTTTTTTACTAGGAGGCTGCCTGCGACAGATTTACACTGCATCAGTGATTTTATTGCATAATCTAATGCCAAGCAAAGGGCACGAGCACGTTGGCGCACACTAGATCCATGTTTCCGAGTCGAGCACAAAGCCGGACACGGCGGGCATGCGCAGCGCTCGCACAAATTCAAACATCACATTGACCAGATGCGAGCTGGTGACGGGTCACATGTTCAGCGTGAGGAGTGAATGCAAGGTGGCCTGAATAGCTGGGAAATCCAACAGAGGGACTTCCAGGGAGAATATCAAATAAGACGGAGACGTCCTTCTCCGAACAGAGGTGACCTTTCAAAGTCGACATAAAGTTTCTGCACTGATAGAAAGAGAACCGTGCCAGAGCGAGGTGTCATCACCTCAGAAAACAAGGAAAATGCCACAGGAATCCTAACATCCACATCTGGAAGACGTGTTATCCCGATACCTTGTACATGAACAGATCCGGTGCATAGACGAGACGAATTACCTCCACTCCCTGCAGGTTGCAGGGCTCGCCGTCGGAGCTTGTGCGACTTATGTAACAGTGATGTAATGTTGTCGTTTCTCAAAGCCTAGAAATGTCTTTCCCCCCCCTCAGAGAGAAAAATCCTCCCTTCGGTCAGTCGGTGAACTGCTGTGCGTGTTTATGGAGACTGAGGAGAGTGTGCGAGCATGCGTGTGCGTTAAGTGTCAGAGGGCCTGCATGTCTACGGCTCTCCTGAGTGCTGACTCTTTGCTTCCTAATGTGGGGGAGGAATAGGACTGAGTTGAGTCCTGAACGCCAACAGCACCAACATGCATTCACACACTTATTTATTCCGGGCTGCCGGGCGATTCGCAGTGTGGCTTCCGTCTAAGCGCGGGACGACGAGTTAAAGGCATCTGGGACGCGGTGAAGATATCAACTCTACCGCGCAGCTTTAAATGAATAATTCCTCTTTATTTTTAGTTTTTGTATTTTTCCCCACTGTGACGAGGTGAAAGTTGACACGTATGCTGTAGACGGAGTGTGAGTGGGCGCAGACGGCAGCTGTACCTACCTGCAGCCCCGCAGTCGCAGCAGATTTCATTGCCCGGCATGCGCAGCACATCTTCTATGATGGCTTTGGTCAGGTCCTCTAATCCATCCTCCCCTCCGCTGCTCTGCTCGCCACGAAACGCCATGTTTAACGCCTCCTCCTTACTGTTGGTCAACACTGAGATCCAACTGCAAATAGAGCCAATCGAACGCAGAGTTAGAAAAAATACTTCTGTAGATATTGTTTTTAATTTCAGCTTGTAAAAAATATTCTTCCTGAGAAACTATTTATTTAGAACACCAAACGGAGAAAACAAAGATAAAAAAAACATTTGGTCATTGAGAAACTAGTATTTCAACAATTCAAGAGCCATCAAAGTCACAAAAATTTGAAAAAAAAAGCAGATCTCCACAACAGACTCTGGGATTAGGATTTTTCTTTTAATGGTTATGAAGATGTTTTTATCTCCTAAAAGATGAATTTATAGTACACGCAAATGTAAAAAGGACTTTGGTGCAATTTCCATGAACTCTTTAGTTTGCATTCATGAGGGAAAAGAAATGTTTTGTCTTAGCTAAAACTGATTAACTCATTCTTTACTTCATGATGCAGAAATTTAGACAGTAACCAAAATCCTAAATATTATATAAACGAACAGCAGACATTTATGTATAACAGCAGCAAAGTTGACTCAACTCTCCACGAGATTTTCTAAAAACATGTTTATTGAAGCTCTGACACCGACATTGTACTTGTGCGTAGAGGTTTGTTTTCTTTGTAAAAGGTCACGGACACGCATGAATCGACTAACCCGTGAACGCACACCCACACCGGACCGTGGCCACTGACACAGACAGGAAACACCATCGCTCCCTTTCAAACATGGACGCCTGCAGCTCTGTACACAGCAGCACAATCTGCTCCTGTGATCTACACACAGCGCTCGGCCCCCGACACACACACACACACACACACACACACACACACACACACACACACACACGTATAGTGGGCTTTACGAGGCTCACGTAGGCACTTCCTCTGTCACTGTCACTCAACCCCCTCTGTGCAGCCAGAGAGCACATGCAGAGCTGGCACACAAAAGCCAAGATATTTTAAACATTTGTAGGTGTGCGCATACCGAGCCAAAGTGTTTTTATGTTTACTTGTTATATGCATTAAAATACGCTTCTACTACAACTGAGGGGGAGCGTGATTGCACAAAGCGGAGGCTCTACAGAGTACTGAATATTTCCAGGGAATGATTACAAAGATGCTGCTGCAGTTGGAGCTGCGTTAGAGAACCGGCAGAGGGAAGCTGGACGTCGGAGGGCCGGGTGCAGTGTGCGTTTGAGCGGCCGCGGAGCGATGTGACAAACACACAACAAGACTGGAACGAAGTTTCCACCATCAGACGACGACAACTTTATCCCGAAACAAAGAAGCCTCACAAATGAAGCTGTTCTCACCAGAGCCTCAGTCGAACCAGCTATTCAGCCTGAGGTCTGTTGCAGTCACAGAAACTTATTTTCGGTTCCAGTGATTACATGTTAGGTCCGAAATGTTAAACTTAAGCAATGTGGTTGTGGGAAAAAAAAAAAAACAAAAAAAAAAAAAACTACTGTAAACTTAGAGGAGGTTTGTATTGTCCTTGACAGCTGTTTGCATCGAGCCCAGTGCGTCGTCCAGCTGTGAGCAAAAAAAAAAAAAAAAAAAAAAGGAGCAAAAAAATGTAAAGATCCTCGTCTGTTATTGGTCCCATCTTCTCATGGTGTAATACATCAAGGTGAACTTAAAGTGGCCACATTAAGCTCATTTCCACCCATCTCATTTTAATTCTGGGAACCTCTACAATCTCTCTCAACCCAGCATAACCCCAAAAGGGTGTAATTATTTCAGTCCAACAATTAAAAGACACGTCCAGAAAACAAGAGGACTCTCAGACAGGAAGGGCTCGGATAAGTAAGATAAGAAAATTAAAAGGAAATTCGAGTAACCAGAGAAAGTTCACAAAGTTATCACAATGTGGGGTCCAGGAGACGCAGCAAATCCAGTTTCATAAACACACTTGTAAAGATACATACGTAAGATTTAACTTTATTAGGACTGTTAAATGTAATGATCTTTTTTAATGTCAGCAGGGTTTGTTTTTTTTTAACTGTCTGCAGACATTTATGGAATTTTTTTGCCTAAATCTTAGGATTCAAAGAGGCTGTTTTTTACCCACATTTCTAAATTTGTGTTTCGACATGACATGAACCCTTCAGGTGCTGTTTAACAAATAAGAAAAAGAAAATCAAAGCTGCACTATATATGTGGGAACAGTTAGTCTGAAAGTTAAAACAGAAATTGCTTCCTCATATTTGCATCTAACAGGTTATTTTAATAAATTACCAGTTTGACCTCTAGTTACAAACCCCAGTATTACCTGTTGTTTTCATCTGAACTTATACTGCAATCCTAACTCAAAAGCATGCAAACATTAACAGCAACATAACTGCTCCGGAAAACACGGCACTTAATGTGACACTTATTCATGTTCAGTCTAAATTTAAACTTTTGCTTAAACTAAATTGTGTATAAAGGTCATCTTGCAAAACTGATTAGCTGCAGACACTAAAGAATAATGCATGACTAAAAACAAAAATGTGTGAAATCTCTAATATTCTGATAATGAGTGTATGCCTACCAACGTGCAGAACGCGTGTGGGCACTAGAAACAAAGATAAGAGGTTGTAGTGACCCGAAATGCTGCAGACCATAAATTCCACTCCTGTCCTCACTTCTACCCACTCACAACACCCACTCAGTTCCTGACAAAGCTCAGAATAACACTGAAGTGTGACAGCAGCCACTCACTAAGATCTCATTAGAAAAAAATTAAGAAATATTCACATATGTCTTTATAATTAGGTGAAAAGCAGAAGTAATTTAAGGCCATGTTCAACTTTAATTAATACAAGAAAAAGATTCATAGAAAGATATGTTTAAAACCCGTAACTTGTCTCGTGTTTTTGGACGTTAGTCTAGTACTCACATGACAAACTCCTGCTCATCTTCGGCCTGGAAGTGATATGTCCGGTTATCTGTGGAAAACAGAGACTGCAGCGATAAACATGCAAAATACTTAACTTTGCATTTTATAATACTGAAGGCAGCAGCCAAAACTGTTCAAGTGTAACACATGTCTGTATGATTACAAAATAAATAAAAAAGGTATAGTGTCAGGACAAGAAAGAAATGCAAGTTCTCCTTTAAAGATCCGTTTTCCCTCAGGCTTTCTCAAAGCTCTCATCATGCTGACATGTGAAACTGAACTGTATTCGGTAAAAAACTTACGAGAGATGAGATCAAAGCACTTCCTGTCTTCGCCACTCGGCTTCACCTGGCAGGTGAGCAGGTTGAGCTTGACTGGCTGCCTGTTGGACTGGAAGCATGAAGAGAGCGAGTGTTACGATGGAGCCCAAACAACCAGAAGAAAGGTGGCTTTAAAGGCAGGGTAGGCCATGGCAGAAAAACCCTTTAAAAAAAACACGTTAAAAAAGTAAAAGCCTCTTCCTTCAGTCCCGCCTCCAAAGCCACGCCTCCAACAAAAACAAACAAACGACTTCCAACACAGACACGGTAAACAGACAGTGTTTGAGTCGTTTCCCTTCCACAGGTGATTTTTTTGAATTTCGTCATGAGTACATTTATATCAGTGTGTAAAGACAATTTCAGGTTATAATTCACACATCTGCATCCGGTGGCGATGGTAAAATGGTGCCTTCATTTATCTCATCTGCCACCTGTGAGTTTATGGGATTCGTGTTTGGCTGATAAAATCCACGTATACTCGAGGGAATACTGCTTCAGACTACACTGAAGAAAGGAGCTCGTGCTGCAAAGCCTGCACTGCAACCCAACTCCATCTTGACATGTAAAATTAAGACATTTTCTTGACACAACAGCCAAAACCGTCCCCAGATGAATTACCAGCCAGTCTTGATATTCCTCTTCATCTGTAATAAAAGCTACCACATGCTGCCAAAAGAAAAAGAAACATCCAATTTTAACTTTATAAGATTAAAAAAAAAGTAAATTTCATATTGGAGAAGCCGGAGCCGCCAGATGGCTGGTATTTTTTCCGATGAAGCACTTGGATAATTGTTGCAGACGGGTAAATCACCTTCTTTAATGTTATTTACATTACTTCTGCAAGCCAAGCTACAAAACCGACACAAAAGTACAAATGGTAAAATCCAGCCCCCGTGAAACAAACCGACTGTGGTAACTGGGCCTCGTATTGTACTAATGGACACAGTTGGCACATGCACACTGAGCTTCATCTCCTGCCAGCGTCCGGCCGGAGGAGGGGCCAGGGCACGTGCTAATGAAACGCTAACAGGCCGAGAGGAGCCGTGGAGCTGGGCCGGCCCGCTGGCAACGCCACGCCAACTAGAGTCACCAGGAATTCAACTGCCACGAAAGCTGGAGGAGAAACAAAGAAAACCCCAACAGGCTGGGATAGGTGCTTAACCCCTCTCACAGTAAGAGAAAGTATTACAAGCTCCATTCTGAATAACACAAAATAAGCCTGAGAAGACTTACAAGGTAAAGATTTACTACCGATCAAACAACCACCTTCTCTGAAGCCTTTTTAACCACACCGCAGAAAGCATTTCAGGCAGCATCCATATCAAGCTTCACACCATACTCGCACCTTAGCACAATAAAAACAGATAATAATGATAATAAAGCTGCAGAAGCTCATTGCAGCATCAGTCATAATTATTATGCACAGAGCTTATGCTCCCTGCTGTGCTGCAGCTGGTAAATAAGCTGCCAGAGGACCGACTCCAGCAGCTCCTACAGCTCATCCTGCAAGCCCACTCACCGCCAACCCTAAACGCCGAGAGTAACCGACCTTAAATTCAAACATTTACAACAGCGTAACACAAAATGTTACCTCACGGGCATCGAGGATCAAAATGTTAACAGCCTGGCAGCGGCAGACAGAATAAACTCAGTCTACCATAACCGGGTGTCACTTCATTTAAAACAAGAATATCTAATTCAGTGTTTACAACTCTCAAATGCAGCACAATGACTCACTGTAACAGATGTTTGCCAGTATTTACCATATTCACCAACTTATCTCAGCATGCCAGCAAGCGTACATCTGCTATGTATCAATAAACCCAACATACAGCTGAGATTAATGCAAATGTCATTAGTTAATCTGCTGAAGTATTTCCGTTTGCTCCATAACGACGACCTACTAGTGCTGGAGCTGCAGCTGTCTCTGGAGGAACGCCATCAGCAGGACAACAAACTGCGATTGTCCTGCCGTAAAAGCTGCACGAGGCCTGCCTCCAAGTCAGGGAGACAAACGAATACAGACTCTCAATCAGACTCTTTTTTTTTTTTTAATTACATTCAATTTTATGACAATATTAAAGTCTCAGATGGGGCAGCTCAGTGGGAGCTGAACCATGCAAACTTAAAAGGCTAAACAAATAACAGGCAGGCACAACAGTTTGTCAAGTTCTTTAAATGCCCTTAGTTTCAGAAAATCTGATGGTGATGAAGTGTTACCGCTTCGAAGGGGACAGCTAAGTGAAATGCTGAGTAGAGCAGAGGAAATACTCATCGAGTTGCAGCTAGAAAGTCACAGCCACAGAAAAGCGAATCATATGCAGCGACAGCCGTTATGTTTGCAAATGCTCCCTCGGTTCACTGCATCATTTCCTGCAGGCAGAGAATCAGCTTGGGGTGGTGGGTATCGTTGCTGCAGTTTACTACTGTTCCTTAAACTGCTATAAAAAACAAACAACGCTTCGAAATGTAGAAGATTTGGCAGCTTTATCATTGAGAAATAATCAAAAATTAAGTTTGATCAATTCTGCGCACAGCATTACGGGTCGTGTTATTGTCATATGGGGAATCTTCATCAATCTGACCACATTCTTTAAGAAACAAAAAGTCAATTATCTGTAATTAGATAAGCGATAACTAAGCTATAATGATTTAAAAATATTTGGGATAATTTGATTTCATCTTTTACAGTAATATCTGTAGTGAACAGTTTGGCAAAAATGCAAAAATGCATAACATTTGATTTCCATAAACCTTGTAGACTCACTCAAAACCACTCCGTGGATTTACTGGACTAAACGTCTCAGACCAGCAGCATGGATGGACAGTGTGGCAGAATGGACAAAAATCAATCAATCAGGAGGAGATGCAACACGCTGGGTTACGTCTTCTGCGCCAGAGTGGGGACGACGCCAAAGATGTGCCAGTTTACACCATACACACACACACACACACACACACACACACTCACACACACACACACACACACACCATCTGAGATGAGTCACCGTGGCGCAGCAGGCAGTAAGGGGGAGGGGGAGAGGGAGAGGGAGAGGGAGGGAAGGAGGCGAAGGGAGGGGGGTCGGAGTTGCCATGACAACCCATCATCTATGTCAATTCCGCTCTGCCAACCTCCAGATCGGAAAAACCTATCACAGCCTCTGCACAACGTTGGCTCTTTGATCTGCACAGGCACTCTTCAGGGTCAGCAAATTCGCGGGACTGTGTGTGTGCGTGTGCTGTGTACTCACCGTGGCATGAGAGATGGTGAGGATGCCCCCCTTCACTGAGCACTGCCTCCTCTGCCACACCTTCCTCAGTCTGTTAGAGGGAGTCCACACATTAGTGAAGGGGTCGTCATGCTTTTCCTTCTCGGCCCTGACTTTAATACCACCAGCATCGTTAAGTAATTGCCGTGTATGGCGCTTACCCGTCACTCTTCTTCAGCAGGTAGCCTTTCTTCTCGCTGCCAAACTCCTTGTTTCCCTGGAGCTGGTGCATACTGTAACCACCCTGCTTACTCTGCGAGTCCTACACGGGCCCAGACATTATTTGGGGAAAAATTAAAAAAAAAAAAAAAAAAAAAGACAACTTCAAACACTGAGTATCTGCAGAGAAGCAGTTTGATAAAAAGACATGCAATTGGAGCACAGACTATAAACTTAATCTCCAACAACAATGTGAGGGGGCTTTTGCCAAAGGCAAAGTGAGAGTGTTAACAGGAGAAGTAAAGTTAACTACAAGACATGCTCTGCAACACCCCTACAGGGTCAAACCTCTACTGTCAACCACAGCATGCTCAACATGCACCAGCACTTACTCTTCTAGACTTGATTCCAGACAAGCAGAAGGCAGAAGGGGGGGAGATAGAGGGGAGAGGTGTGAAAGATCCATCTCAGGCGGTGGGTGTGAAAGAGTGTGCTGCCTGACAGCGTGCCGTCCAAAATCACAAAGTGTTTACCGTCTAAAAGTACTGCAGTTTTTATTGCAACTACAAGAGAGGCTTTAGAAAGTGTAAATTAAATAGCTGGATGGCTAATTTTCATGCAAATAAGTGCACTGAGAGTGTGAACGAGGCAGTTGTGTTTAAAGGTGTGTGTGTGTTTGTGCGTGTGTGATGGTCAGGCAGTGCGTGGCTCTCCACTGAGCAGCCAGTGAGGTACAACACTGGTCACCAGCAAAGCAAACCACACACTGGCTAACCAGCATGGTACAGCACTGGGCACTCGCTCTGTGCTGCAGGAGGCAAGCTCCAACGTGGGAGAAAGTGTGTGTGGAAAAGAAAGGCCGTATCAGATCTGTCGTGGCCATTTTTAGCCTGGCGCAGTTCAGTTTGGGGTGGCCTTGCGAAGGATTTCTCTTCATTTTGACCCCACGGGGCTGGGTGTGAACTGCATACCTCCTTCTGGTCCAGCTGGAGGGAGGACTTGATCAAATCTCGCAGGGCGGTCAACTGCTTTTTCTCCTCGTCCTGAGTTTGTTTGATCTGTGGAGGAAGAAAAACCAAAAAAACCGCAACAGTGAGAAGGGAACCTTTTGCTTGGTTGTATATTGGATTGTACATTGGATTTCAGCATCATCTGCAACAAAATGCACAAATCCAGAGTAACTGAAATTGCAAGTAGCAGAGTATTAAAACGGTTGCTTAATGCTGCAGCCTGAATGTGGCCATGGTCGTTCTGATGCCCACAGTCTGAGCTGTGTGGCGGCCAAATGTACGCACTGAATTTAAAAATTAAAAATGACTGAAACTCAAGCCAGAGGTCCATATAAGTATACTTGTAACTTAAAAAAAAAATAATAATCATTTCTCTGACTTCTGCTTTCTGAGGCGTCACCCTTTTGGTTTATTAGTTTCCAGGAGATCCTGATACATAAAAGTCACTGCAGACTGCTCGACTTCCACAGTTTTAAAAATGCTGCAGTATTGTGTTCTAATAAAACTGCTGCTTCAGGAGCACCGCAAAAAAAAAAAAAAAGTTTGTAGATGTGGGTGTAGATTTTCAAAGTACGGCTTGTGGCTCTGAGCTAAATTTACTTTACTGGCTCTTGATAATATCTATGTACTAGTTATGTATTACTAGTTCATTATTTTAGTTTGGCATCCTCCTGAAAGAACCAGTTCGCTCCAGTTGGTCATAAATGACACAAGACAGCTGCTCATTCACCGTCTGCTCAAGTAGCCGCTGATTAGGCTTTATGCAAATGAGTTCGTGGTGACTCCTGACTGTTCAACTCTGCAGACTTTTCACATACACAAGTAGCTGCAGAGCAAATTGAAAGAAAGAAACAAAAAATACACTAAATATAGCATTTAAAGGACAGGAAAAAAAACACTAAACACAACTCAAGACTGGTTTAACTGTAATTCTGCTCCAGGTTTATGCGTATAAATGATTGAAGAGCAGGGAGTATTTACATTGTAGAGATCAGCTGCCAGCTTCTCGATGTACTGCTTCAGCTTATCTGCTGTCTTCAAGCCATCTTGGAAAAAACTGAAGAAAAGAGATGCATGTGAAGTACATGGACGTTATTATTCAGTTAGATGCAATTCAGTTACCTATGGGAGGACCCGCTTAAGAAATGTCATGTGTTCCAGTGCGCCGCTTTTGGCCTTTACGAAGGTCGGACACTGAGAGAAATGGGAGCAGTTTGTTTAATGTATAGCTCAGCCCCTTCTAGAACCTTTGACACCTTTGACTCTTGGCGTTAAAATCTTTCTGGCCGAGCTGAAGGTGTTTGGCACATCCTGGAATCAATTACAGATCTGTCAGCAGTAACACCTCGATGGGGCTCTACAGAAGCAAATCACCACTAATGACCTCCCTCTCTCCTCGTCTCCTGCCCGGCACCCTCCTCTCCTTGGAACATACATCTCCTTCCTGTTCTCATTACTTTCTCTGCCACATCTTGCTCATTTTCTTTCAATCACTGCTCTGAGGATTCAACAACTCTCCTCCCACTCCTCCCAGATATGCCTGTCAGGCCCTGCTGACCTTGCAAAGTTGCAGAACGTATGGCTGAAGTGTTTTTTCTGCAGGTCTAGAAAAGGATTCACCTCCCTTGATTTCTTTTTTTTTTTTTGCACACTCAGTAATTGACACCCATAATGAGTTTTGGTCATGAAAACCTTTTGCAGACAACTGCAAAAAGCCTCCAAAAGCAATTTAACAAGCTGAACACAGTCATCTCAAACACACGAGGTGAGGACATCTGTGTTCCTGTAACTGCACCTTCTGGCTGACCTATTTTACATATTAATGCATAAAAAGACAGTTCATTAACATTAATGCAAGACCTCATCATACCACATCTACATCACTTGCTTGCTCAATGTTAAGGAGCAAACAAGACGATGCTTTACACCTAAAAGCTTCTTGATTGTAACCACAGTTAAAGTGGTTCAGGCCGAACACAAATTGCTTCCTTCTTCTCAAGCCGTGGGCAGTTACACATTCATCTCTCCATCCGGCGTCCTAATGCTCCTAATCCATCCTCGCTACAGCCTTTGTATCCGCCAAGGCCCAGGTTGAACAGATTAGCGGGGAAGTGTATTGTTTTGTCCCAGTGTTATGACAGAACATAGCAACACCGAGAGAAGAATCTGTCAATCTGTCATGGGCCCGTGTGAGCTGCAGTTCTGGCGAGGAGAGCACCGACTTCATTTACCCGCCAAACCCCATGGCTGTCAGAACATATCCGTATTACGGCCTGTGCAGATTTATGAGAACTATGTGACTTGAGCACCCTCAAGATCTGTGAATCATGCAGGGGAAAATTGACATCAAGTGTTGCAGAAGAGAAGAGAGGAGAGGCAGCAGCTTACTTACTATTGCATGTTGAGAAACATTACTTAGTGGGTGCTAAAGCACACGGCAGGGGAGCATTGCACATTTGGGTTAGGGGGATTATGGTGGTACTTACTTGCACTGTGCGTGGTAATACTTAATCAGGTTCTGCAGGAGGTCCACTCCTTTCTTGGTCTTGATCTCATTTACTTTGATCAGGTACTGCAGAAAAGAGGAGAGGAGTAGAGTTCAGCCAGGAGTTAAAATTCAGGGCATGTTGAATGAATATAATGGGTTTAATGAAGCGTTGGTAGTCAGCGGTGTTGAACAGAAAGAAAAGCTTCTATTTCATCACAGACACTGATAATATGACCACTTTGCATTATGATAATCTTGTTGGAGTGCGCATATGCTTCATGATGCCTGATGTACGAGCCAACGGTGTGTGTTGACATGTGGGAGGTTGGGACCAGACTGGTAAACACTGCAGAACATGCCTCCTAGAGAAGGAGACTGTGTCTCTGCTTTGATCTAAAAATAAATAAATAAATAAATAAAGGGACGATGGGAAACATCTTATATTAATATAAATCTAGGATCCTTCAGATGAGTAGCTTTTTTTTAAGTGAATATGCTCAGTCAGGGCATCTGAGGATTCAAAACAAATGTCTTCAGACAACGCTTTCACCAAACAAACGAATAAAAAAAAATAATCTCGATCTTAAACTAATCCTATAGAAAGCCAAACCACATAGATTTACACAGAGTCACAGCTAAAGAGCACTTTCAGCCCTGCAGTCTAGTTTAATCTATCCTCTGAGGCTTCTGATGCCAACACACAGTTTAATTTGCTTCTTATAGCATGCAAGTTTGCATATGCATGAGCGCATTCGTGTGTGTGCATGTACAGTATGTGTGTATGCATGCATGTGCTGTCCCTTTGTCTGCCTGACGGCGCTTGTTGGACAGGAAGATTATCCTCATTTTGTCTGAGGCTTGTGTGGATTCAGTGTTTTCGGAGAGTGCCGCCGCATGTGCCCGTTTCAACCCTTTTGTGCCACTGAGCGAGCGGCGTTTGCACTGCTGCCGCGTCTGTGCAGAAAATAATGCGGCCTGCTGAGCCCTGCCTTTCCACACTCCTCCACTGGCAACGTAGGATGAAAAGGGTGAGAGAGTGAGAGCATCCTGTGATCTGGTGATTGAGTAACATGGAGGGAGAGCGAGAGCGCCAGCGAGGAGGCAACAGAGAGAAATGAGGTTAAGTGGGACGAACAGATTGCACCACTAACTGCAGCACACAAAACAACTCCAGCGGCACTAATATTTCCAGCATTAATGACTGTTGATTTAGGATTTGTCTGGCATTTGTGATTATTCTGACTCCTCTTTTTAATGGCTGAAAAACTTCTGCATTTACAGCCTGCTTTAAAGTACAGCGAGATCACACAAATCCTCCAGAGACACAGAACTAGGTCGGATTAAACTAACAGAAGTTGCACACTGCGGGGAAAAGGTAAACAAAAGAAAGGAACGCATGTCTAGGTCTTACCTGAAAAATGAAATATCTGACAAATCAAGATCATTTACAACCCAAAACAACAGTTTCATGAATCCAGATCTCACTTAACCAATGTGCCAGTGCCATTTACACAAACACAACCAGTGACAATGAGTCTGTAAAGACCGGATGAAACGTACACCAGATCAAGTCCACGTAACAAGTTTACC
Source organism: Xenentodon cancila (assembly GCA_014839995.1). NCBI lineage: Eukaryota > Metazoa > Chordata > Actinopteri > Beloniformes > Belonidae > Xenentodon > Xenentodon cancila. The sequence goes on from CM026216.1 coordinate 18,173,241, forward strand.
TGCTTCTCCCTTTAAAAGCTGATTTGATGGAAGCAAGGTTTACATCATCATCACATGAGGCTAGTAAAGTACTTGATCTTAAGCGGTTTGGCTCCATTTTAATTATCAGTAACACAATAAAAGCATCAGCAGCTGATGAGATATCTGGCTTTCAATACTCATTATTTTCACCCTCTGTACCGAATCTTATTTTGCCTGAAACATATCACATGTGTACACAAACAAGCTGATTACGTCCTCAATTCGCAGCCTTTTGGAAGCTTTTACAGACAAATATATCTTTATAAACAACAAAGTCATCAAACTGTCAGGACACTGAGGCTGGTTTAGAAGCAACTGGTCAAAATCACCTTCTTATGCTGCACAGAGGACACAGCAAGCCAATACCAAAGAGCTCCTTGGAGCAGAGAATCAAAAATTAAAACTAAATCTGGAACTGAGAAGAGCAAAGAACAGAAGAGGCCAGCGGTTGCGGGATGAGGGAGCTACGACTAGTTTGTTGAGAGTCGTGCCGGAACCGGAGTTGGAAAAGCTGAAAAACTGACAAATTGTTGGTTTGAGCCGGTTCAAACAAAAATGCTTTTGCCTGGCTTTTCATCTGTACTGTTGTTATTCTGGTTCATTTTTAACTATTTCAACATTTCTGTTGTAAACATTTGGAGCAAAAAAAAAAAAAAAATTTCAAACACTTTTATCTTAAGTTCAATAAACGCAACATTCGTCGTTTTAAAAGTCTGTGATTTCAAGGTTGACTAAAATAATCGTAATTAGGGTTCGTTTCATAATCAAGCAGCCATCTGGTAAACAGGGTGGAAAATGTTACCGGATACACAGATGGATATGTCCAAAATGACATGAAAAAGTAGTACTAGTAAGCCAAAGTAAATATACATTTAAAGTTTATCAGTGAGAAACGAGGCAGAAAAATCTAATAAAAAGATGTCCTCTGTCTGCCGATGGACATAAAACTTGTTGTGTTGCAACATCCGTTTCCCTTTCAGGAGCACAAAACTTCCAAGTTTAACTTTACGGCTAAAAAAGGAAAGCAGATATGCTTGATTGGGTGTTTTAGTATTTTAAAAAAAAAGAAAAAAAAGAGGCTTAACGGATCATCCGCGTGGATTGGGAGGGCTTTACACGGCGAGCGTTAGTGGTAAAGACGTGGAGCAGAAGGAACTGGAAAAGCATCTTCTATTTTTTAAGTCTTGCTCCTCTGTGGAGACACGGGGAACCACAGCCTCGTTAAATATCCGGGGAAGTTCACGTCGGGATATAACGCCACAGCACACTTTGCTCAAACATTTGACCCATTTAATATTGTTTCCTGATCTAAGTATTTTTACTTCCAACTGGAAAATGAAAAAAAAAAAAAAAACTACATAAAATTTCCCCCTACTTTTCTTTTTCTTTTCTTTTCATTTAAAACGTTACCGTCCTGCAAAACGATCCAATTCGCGCCCCGAAGCCGTGACAGTAACAGTAATCTTGCGTGAATCATTTGCATTCACCCGCTGTTTCATTTTTGAGGTGAATGGAAAACCCAACTGGGGTTTAAATGTGACTCAGCTGCACGTTCCTGCTCTGAAACCGAAGTCTGCAGACGGTGAGAAAGTACGGAAAGGAAAGCCATCACAGCCGCAGAGAGCAGGAAAGATGGCAAGGTGCAAAATGACGGCGGCAAGTTTTGTAGTAGTGAATAATTCATACAAGCATAAGCAACGCAACAGCCATCGGCCCATTATGTAATTTGAGAAAACGAAAAAGAAAAAAAAAAAAAAAAACAATTCCTGCCAGGATAAAACGGTGAATAAGGTGTAGGCGTCGCCACCCACCACCAGAGAGGATTTGGCAAAGCGGAGCGAGCACTAACAGTTTGTTCTGATTCTCACGAGCACACACAGTGCTCACATTTGTTTTACACTCCAAACTCGCTATCAGATTTCTTTAAAGTTCAGCTGTGGCTCGACATGATTAAAAGCTTACAGAATCAGGAGAGCATCTGAAAATGCTTACATTAAAAACACATCCATGCTGAGTACGCAGTCCAAGCTGGAATCTGACTTTTCTGCTGAACCCTTCAGGTTGTGTGTTATCGTAAATCTTATCCACCAACGCAGAACCACTGGAAGGACTGTGTCATGGTCAAGAGTTGACAAAGAAAGAACTGCTGTTGTATTTGGTCTCAATGTGACTCAGTGAGAGACTGAGTGTGTTATGGCTTTGATATCAATTATTAGTATCCAGCGTTTTCTTTTCCTGGACAAAAACAACGTTTCTGTTGGAGGACGATGCTGTTTTCATCGCTGTGCTGCAGTGAGACTCACCTGACACAGCAGAAATATGAAGGTATAATTCAGAAACCAGAGAGGCCTACGGTGCCACAGCGGCTTAAACACTTTACTGTGTTTAGAGTTCACTGCATCACAGTAATCCGACCACTATCACTGCCGAAAATCACTATCCCATCCATTGATTTGCATCCGGTATTAACACATCAGACGTTTATCTGGATGATCACAACCAAATCCTGAGGCCTTGTGGCATTTCTGCACCATTTAAAGCACTGAGAACTTGTGTTTTTTCATAATTTAAAACAAAATCCATCCACTTTTGGTGTGCTCGACTAGGAGTGGCCCAGTCTTTGAGCTATACAGGACATCTCTTCGGACAGCTTGAAACAACATTGAAGACATTAGTCAAAGATGAGGAAAATTAAGAGAATTGGAAGGTCTAGTGTCAGTTCAAGGCCTCCCTTGGGGGGAAAAAAAAAGGTGTCAAAAAGAAATGAATGAACTGGCTGGTAATTAAAATCAACCTGCATCATGATGGCACAGTTACCCGTAAGCTCATGGACGTTTTTACACTCAAAAGATAGCAATTCGTCCAGCTGGTAAGGTAAAAATAATCCGTGGAAGGACAACAACCAAACTGTTCAATAAACAATCCAACATTTAAAAGACCATCATCCCACTGAACCTGTCCAAAGTTACGAAGCTCATAAAAGCCAAGAAACAAAAAGGTTTACTGGAGCCGCCTTTCACCCGTTGATAGTTTCTGTAAGAAGACGATAAAGGTGATATGATGATAATTAAATCAGATTAAAACTCAGCCGACTTCATGACAGCAAGGAAGCAGGTGAAAGTGGGTTTAAGGAAATCCAGAGTTATAATCAGCCTAGAAAGGTGCAGTCAGTGCATCTCTGGTGTAAACCTGTTTAATTACTCACCTCGCACATCTGGAGTTGAAACAAGCGCCGTTCTTTCTCCATCTCCTCGGCTATCTCGGCCCCGGTGATTTCGGTGCGGATCATCCCATGCTGCTTCGCGTGCTCTCGCTTCTCCTTCTCTATCTTTGTACTGACACAGAAAAAACGAAAAGTCAATTCCGTGTCTTTTTTTTTTTTTTTTTTTTTTTTTTTTTTAATAACTTCTTAAAGATTATGTGTGTGTCTTGTGAGCAGCAATTCTTGCGGTGCCCCCAGAAGGTCCAAACAGTTTCTGCTCATCATCATTTTTCAGTCCTCTGAGCTAGTAAGTGCAGTACGCAATCATCCACTTACAACTTGGCCTCATAGTCTTTCCACGCTTTGTCAAAGGGCTTCTTTATGTCCTGCGGAGACAAAGAAGGACAAGATTCAGCAATCTACAAAGAGGTCACTGTGAGGACAGCGTTATTTCAAGACTTGGACCACTACTTGAGGTCCAGCCTCATGATTCACAGCTTGGATGCCAGGGCAGTGGCCACGCCCACTCCCCCCCCTTTTTGTACCTCCAACATCAAGGGATCGTGGCCCAGATACTCACCGCTCGCCTCAAGCACAACACAAAGATGGTGTTTTTTTCTGTGAGATTTACAAGTTAAGAGGAGTGTTCTCCTAACTCCCCTGTCTGTCTCGCAGCTCGCCTTGATCACAGGCTCAAAAGTTTAGAGGTGGCTACAGAAACACGCTGACGAGGCAGGGAGAGGGGGATGAAACAGCAGGAAGAGCAGCAGATTCAGTTTAAATCTTACCCCTTTCACGCCTTTCAGATCCCCCTTCAGCAGCGAGTCCAGGGTGAAGATCACATTGTGGCTCAGGCTCTGGAGCTGATGGAGGACAAGAAAGGAGACAGTTTTAACGAGGCAGGGAGATGTTCCAAGAGTTGTCACCTAAAACCTCAATGACACAAAAACCCGCAATAAAACCAAACATATAAAAAAACGTAGCGGAGCAAAGCCTCAGACCTGCAATGGTTGCGATAAGTCACTTATCTTGATCACAATAGTTTCATTTCATAAACATGAAAAGAGAAATCAAACAAAAAAAGAAAGTGAAAATAAGAAGAGTTGAAAAAGAAAAAAAAAGGGTTTTGGCCTTTAAGCCATCTTGCTTTCAAAACTTTAGTGTTTGAGAAGTCACTACGGAAAAAGATGCACAAATGCAACTCACAATAGTCCCTAATTAACATAATACTTACTCCTTTGCGTGGTGTTTAAACAGACTTTTTTATTTTTATTTTGGGGGGGGGGGTCGGGAAGTGAAAGCGGAACAAACTGCGACCAAAAATTGACAGACTCATAGTCTGCCCTAAACTGCCCACAACCAGTTTCCTTTATACTTAGAAAGTGGCGACACACCACCACGAAAATTAACACCAAACCTTACTTGTGGCGTCTAAGCAGAATATTTACTTTAGCTTTGAAATGAAGAGCCTGCGCAGTTACCTAATAATGTAGACAACTCCCAGTTAAAGAATCCAAAGCATTACGTTACATTAAGTAAAAAAGCACAAAAAACGCCGGACAGGTGGAGGCATGATGCATGTAGCTGCACTGACACAGGCGAGCAGGTGAGCAGTTTCCATGGTGACGTGGCCAGATGGAGGCAGACTTCAATCAGAGACGTTGCTTTAGGCACGGAAGAGGACATCAAGCACAATATATTATGTACCGGTATATCATGGAAGGTTTATCTTCTTGTAACCCTTGAACTGATCATAAATCCAGATGCCGGGATGCCTTAGCAGAACCATAAAAAGAGAAAAAAAAAAGCTTTTGAAATATATTTTTGAGGCAAAGACATCGAAGTTTCTGCACCCTGTCGTTTTTACATCTAGGTCACCATTGAGAAGTCATTTTTGCCACCTGTCAGCGTTGCAGGTATGCATGTAGGTAGGAAGATGGACACGTTAACCTGAAATAGTGTGTTTCGGAGGCAGGTGCAGGGACTCAATCAAACCTAACAGCAGCCACCACATAAACAATCCAGACTTTTTACTTTTTACGCGCTGGTCAGAGGGAAACCCGATGAAAATCAACACAGACCACTGCCTCGTCAATCATTAAAATATTATATACCAGCATAAAAAACAGGGACCCACTAGTCCAATGCTAGTATCTAGGCTATGAAAGACTATACTGACACGCTGTGAAACCTTGGCCTGTTAAGATGAACACAAAGCTGATATCCAGGCAGGAACTGAAGAAAAGCTCAAACACAGCTCTTCCCCACACACCAACCACCACGGACTTGGTGCAGTCGCATCCCCGCTGAAATTAAACCCACATAAAAGACAACTTAGGCTGGATCACCTCGAGCTTTTTCGTTTTGACCACCTCTCATACGAGGCACCTTCATCTGGGTTAGAACACTAACCGAGGCCCAGTTTGGAGTCGACATTCCTTCTTTTTTAAACATTTATCCAAGAGTCACTATACTTGGCAAACTATTTGCAGTAACTAATTAATTTTCCTCCATGGGACTTTCAGGCACGCCTGACAATCTCCTATGGCATACTAGTGAGACCTGAAGCCCTAAAAGACCCAGGTAATCTCAGAAGTACGACTAGCCGACGGACGTCAGTTAGTGTTTTTAATTTGTGAATGTATTTGGTCCGGGAACTTTGTTTAGGTCCTGTTTGCAGGGGAAGGTAAAAGAAAAGGACTCCTTTAACGTGCCCAGTTCCTTGAAAAGGTTCCTGTGGTCAAATTGCAGCCAAATAAGGCATTTCTACAACATTTACACACTATTTGCTGGAAATCACCAGTGGGTGCTTCTACACTCGCACAAGTGCTTCAGGTTACAAGAGGAGTTAGTAAACGCCCACGGGTGCTCAGCTGAGACTCTTTACCCCTACTCACAAGTTGGTTTTGGTTTCAACTTACTCCAGAGTCTGAAATTTTGTCCATGTGCTTTTTTGATAAAACCACAGTCGGCGATACGGTTCAAGACTAATGACAGTCCTGACTGCAGAGGCAAACTGAAAACAGTTTGTACAAGTTAGAGGTTCATAAACGTTTGGTGCTGGACAGCTGGCACGCAGCGGGTTTACAGAAATGGTTTAGTTTTATTTTATTATTTTTTTACCCGGTGGCCAGAAATCTCTTTATTGACAACAAAGGACAAGATCCTCAAACGCAGGAACGCCGGTAGCTGTAAATAAGAACGTTTTGGAGTTTTTTGGAAGTTCATCTTGTTACTCGGGTTAGGTGAAGCAATCCACTTCGAGAGAGATTCCTCCAGTCCCAGACAGCAGCGGGGTTGTCAGAGGGGGTTAACGGATGCACAGAGAAGGGAACGCATTTACCCTCAGACCAAACTCACAACTGATGGCAAAATAAGCCCATTCCCAAGAAAAGATTACGGTGTAGGGAACGGAATATCACAAAAGGAAAGAGACAGAAATGGTTGACATCTTTTCGTGAATTCTAAAAATATGGAAAACCCATCTGATCTTTTACGGCTTGGAAGACCAGAAAATCCAACTCGTTCCTGGTGCGTCGAAGACGTAGCCAGGACTTGACATGTCCTGCAGCTCTTGTTGCCGCAGCTTTGCTCAGCAGCTCTGACCATTAGGATCAGCAAGGTCATTTACAACACTACTAAGCATTTAAGTCCTTGTTGTTAGCCAAGTTCACGCCGGCTCACAAAGCAGTCACGGAAGTAAACAACACTTAACAGACACTAATGTGCTTCCTAAGTGCCTTTCTTGCATATAGCCAACATCGAAATCAATCTTTCACTGGCGATCTGCCTGCAAGCTTTAATCTTGGACACTGTCAATGCTTTTTTTTTTTTTTTTTTTTTTTTTTTTTTTTTGCTCTCTTGAACAACACGATTCTCAGGAAGGAAATAAACATTGACGATGATTCAGGAAATCAGGCCAGATCTGTTAGTACAGTCCTCGTGGTTAGGTCGACAGCACATGTAGGACACCCAGGACGTCGTCTATTCATCAATACCTATCTGTGGTACATGCACATACCAGCTGCCCTCAGGGTTGAACTATTGAAGTCTATAATCTCAATGGACGGCTCCAAAGAAAAGAAAAAAAAGAGCAAAACAGAAACAGTATGCAGATCGTGCTGGCAGGTGACTGATTAGTATAGGTTTCTGGATGAACACACATGCACAGTTGTTCCTGGTGCTGCCAAAGGTATTTATGGAGTCTAATCTCGCCGTCAGACACACAGGAAGAAGCGAAGGGGGGGTCTGGCTCTCCTTCCAACAACAATCACTCACACAGGACTCCAACAGGACATATTATTCAACAGAAACGTCAGGGGAAATCCACAGCGCGCTGATAAGAAGCCGTGTGGAGGGGGGGAAAATGGTTTAATAAAAATCAACGCTGTGAGGCCCATATTTCCCGCAGTCAGCTGTGCTGTCCAACCGTGATGACAGTTCGACTATGTAGGCAATTTTCATAGTTGTAGTTGGTTGTACAAGTGCAGTCTGATGAGGATGCCGCATTCAGGTGGACAAACGCATACGTTTAAACCCACCTTCGACCCTTCACCTAATTTAATCCTAATCTCAACCTTAAACCCAATCCTAAACCACTTAAGCACACGAACACAGACAAAAAAAAAAAAAGAAAACAAGCTGTTGTGTGGAAATTCTTACTCTCTTACTATCCTTTAAAGGATGAGACTACCATTACAGGCAGGATGCGCTCTCAGTCTGAAGGCGATTGATTTTACTGTGAGTGCTGACTTGCTGGACTCACCAGGTTCTTCAGTAGAGCGGACAGCTCCTTGGTGAGGGAGGAGAACTTGACGAAGGCTGTTCCCAGGTCGGGGTTGTCCCGGCTGATGAAGTTGCTTCCAAACTTGTCCAGGGCCTGGGCGTAGTTTTCTTCATTCTGAACGTGGTCTGTGTTGGAAATTGAGAAAAGAAGAGAAAAGCTGATCAGTTTATCAGCCCTGAACTCTGGCTGATAAGCATTACCTGCCAGCGACTTTCTATACATACGTCATGAAAACAGTCATGGAAACACACAAAGGAGAAAGTAAACAGGTGCAGGGTACGCAGGGTTCCCTTTGCCAGTCCCGAGCCGCTATGGTTGAGCCCAGTCTCAGCTTTACATACTGGTTTTCAGCAGATCTTTCTACCTCATCTACATTTTTTAACGATCTCATGATCACAGACTGTAAAATCCTGAATGTCTTTCTAACATAAGTGGTGAACCCCTCTTCATCTTTACTTCTGAAAACGTTATTCGCTCACCTTCCAAACCTTTTTAGAAGGAAACAACGTTCCAGTATTTTGTTAATCTGTTTAAAAAAGTAACAGAAATTCTCACCTTTAATGTGTGCTACAGATTTTGGTTAAACAGTCAGTTTAAATGAAACACAAATCACTGTGTTAAAGTTCATTCTTACAACCTAGTAATATCATCTGAACTGGATGGCAGGATGAGGTTCTCATAAAAGCAAATAGAAGCTGAATTTTATGACGTCGTTTTGTTCAAGAGAGAAAGACATGTTTTCAAAAACAGTTAAAAGGAGAGAAAAACAGTGTTTCAGACAAATCTAGTGTATTTCTGCTGTGTTTCTGTTCCTCTCTGTGGATCACCGTTTATAATAACACAGATGTGACAGAAATCCTGACGTGACCCTGCAATGGAAAGTTCTTTCATGTGACCAGCAAAAAAACCCAAAAACAAGTCAAACAATAACAGACACGTGAAACCGTGCCCCGTGATTTTTGAGCTGCTCTTCTCAAGATACTTTTGTTTTACTTTGGGATTCCGACAACGGCAGGCCAGTTGATGCCAACATAACAACAGGTTCTCTCCTGGTTCTCATGGTGAGTAAAACTGCAGGAGCGGTCAGTCGAACGGCAGCATCCCTCCGTCCTTGTCACCGGAGGCGGCGGGTGAAGGAGCTTAGACTGATGCCAAATGTACAGAGGAGACCTGAGAAGGTCAGGACAGACACGAACCCTGCAGAGCTTAGAAGCATGTTGAACTTACTTTCATCATACTGGAAACACAAATACGGTGCAAACAGGGAAAATAATGTTCATTTTGTATTTTTGTTTTTGTTTTATGTCTTTTTAAGCATAAAGTTAATTATACCCTTTGAAATCTAACATGTGTTCTGATTTTTTAATACAATCTGTTATTGACCTTCTGTGTAAAAGATTATAAAAGTAACTGATGAGGTCTGCGATTTTCACACTGAAGTGAATCTGCGTAAGAGTATAGTTAAAGTTTGTTTATTTGTTCACCGTCGCTCCTTTGTGTCAGAACTGTATTATAGGATGACAGGATTACTTCCACCTGGCAAACTTCCCATGAATGTAGCTATTGTGGCGCTGGGGGTCAGGATAACTTTAAACTCTCCACCTCTGTGGCAGAGAGCTTCAAAAGAAAAAAAATTAAACACATTTAACATGCTTGACATTGAATGAAATGAAATCAACTACCTGAACAAGCTGAGCTGCATTTGCAATCTCCATTTAAGGCAAACAGACCTTCTGCTCCTACAAAATATAATTTATCAGTTTACATTTATTGTCCTAGTGCTGCAGTTTGACATCATAAGGCAAAATGTCTGATAAAACATGACCTTTTATTTTAAAAATGTAAAAAAATGGAGCCAACTATTTTCTGAATCATATCGTGAGGTGATATTTATTAACAGATTTAGTAGATACGCACTTAATACTGATGTACGACATTTAATTTCAATAGAGCTGCTTGTGCAATTTGTTTTTGCTCCATTTTTGTTAAAATTACCTTTGCAGATAGATGTTAATAAATACTGCAGTCAAGGCTAAACCTTTTAATTAAGTGTTCATTACATCATGTGTATAGCACAAAGTGAAGATTTACCATTTAAAGCAGCACAAAGGACCTCTTATGTGAAAATATCAGCTTCAACTTCATTTTAAGGGGTATCTGCTTCCTTGAAGGAGGTGTCATCTACCTCTTACAGTCTCCCATCGCTGTGATCCGCAGTTTCCTGCAACAACTATGTATTATTTATGGTAATATGTCAGACATCAACAATAACGCAACTGGCTCACAGAGCTACAGCGGGCAGAAGCAAGTAAGACACCCCAGAAAATAACGATGAGAGGGAAACGAGGACAGGAACCGAAAGAGTAAATCTTTAACAGTGTTGTCAAAAGTGGTCCTTTGTGCTGCTTTAATCCAAATCATATAAAATACAAATTAATACTGCATATTGGTGCAATTGGCATATGGTCCACATCCTCCAGCCCTTAGAAAGACATTGTATATTTTTTTAATATTGTAATTTTAAACACCTACTTTCATATGTTTAGCAATTCAGTTAAATTCTGCTTTATTTATATAGCGCCAAATCATGGCAAACGTTATCTCAAGGCTCTTCAACAATACAGTTGTACACGACAGTACACAATTAATACAAAGCCAATAAAAACACAACAATTATTGCTTCGCTAGGGAAACCAACAGATTGCGTCAAAACTGTTCCCCTGTCCTGAGCAAGCACCGGGCAACCGTGGAGAGAAAAAACTCCCCAGGAACAGGAAGAAAAACCTCTGGCGGAGCCAGACTCAGGAACGGGGGCCATCTGCCCCGACCAGTTAGGGGTTGGGGCTACCACATGGCACAAGTCATGATATAAATGACCTCAAGAGAGGGATCGCTTACTGTATCCTGCACCGTTTTAAATGTTTAATGGATGAGACACAGCTGACGCACTGTGCATTTGTCTATTTCTATGAATTAGATAAAGATCAGATCACATTTTATGGCAAATTAATGCAGAAAATCAGTAGGCTCCAAAGGGTTAAACATTTTCTTGCTACTTTTACACTCTGTTTAGTTATTTAAGAGTACACTCCTATGTGGAATGCTGCTGGATAATGTTTCACAGCTCCTTATCTTACCACAAGAAAGACGACTCATTTTAACAAGAGTGACCTAAAGTAAAATGATTTGACTTTAACTGGTAGCAACCATGTTGGGTATATGAATTTGAGCTGTTTGAGCTTTAGTTTTCCCCCTCCAGTGTTTTGAATTCAAAGGAGTTTAAAAGGCAGACAAAGATAAAATTACTCTTTTCTGTTGGGAACAAACAAACATCTCCAACTGTCAATTTACAGGGAGGGGGGCTGCTCTCAGAAATATTCAGTGGAAAATTACAGCGGATCCGAGTCACAGCAACAGGGAAAACAAACTCAGGTGTTGATTTCTGGGACAGCCCGGATACAAGCACAATAAACCATCTGTCCCACAAAAGGCGACGTTCCAGGCTCGAGGAAACCGATCCCCATTTTTATTTGAGGTTTCTATGGTACCCTTGGCTTTCCTACGAACCCACTTTATTCCTTTCTTTTTTGGGGGGAAAAGGAGGGATATGAAAAGCGCACAGAAAGACAAGCCAGAACAACGCCTCTCACCTTGACCTGAGCTGTAGATAGCCTTCACTGACTTCTTCACCTTCTGCAGGGAGGTTCGGTCCTGGTCCAGCGCCTGAGAAGAATCAACCCACCACCCAACATTTAGTCACTTCATGCATGAGATACTTCACACATTCTCATCAGAAAGCAACAAAAACATCTTAGACATTCAAATTCATTTTCACACATTAGGACACAAGAAAAAAAAAAAATGTATGTATACTACATATAGCTAGACAACTCACCAACCTCACAGAGACATAAATGATTACATTTTGTTGTCAAACATGCAAAATAAATACGCAGCTTCATCACTGTAAGGATCTTTGTTAGTGTTTTGTGCGTCTCAGGTTAATGCAGTTTCAGAGTCAGCTTAAAAACCGAAGCACCACGGTTAAAATAATTATCATTAATAATATTATTAATGAAAAATTCACAAACTCTACAAGGTCATATCAACATGGCTGGTCGTTTAATTATCAATGCAACCTTTGTCCATTTAGAAAAGAATTTACAGCTAATCATGACAAAGTTGCTTAAAAGTGATCCTTTAACCCAAGAAATGGTGCATCACACGAGGAAAATTCATCATCATAAACGTCACCCACATGCAAGAAAAAGTCCTTCTGCGGCTAAAGCGCTCGGGTCACGCTCCTCCAGATAAAATACCAACTCCATCTCCAGTTACAGCCCATTCAAACACACCTCATAACTCACGCGCGTCCGTTTAAAAAATAAATAAATAAATAAATAAATAAAATCACACAAGGGTCTGCAAAAGAAAACCCAACAAAACTCAACTTAAATCAAAACGTTCATTATCCTTAAAAAATGTAAACACATCTGTGTCTTGATTTTGTTTCAATTATCAGCAGATGTGTCATCATCTAGAAAGGGCTTACCCTGCCTTTAACTATTTTTGGTTAATTTGGTTTTGTCGTTGTTCACATATCCAGAGATTTTTACAAGATCTTGTTTATACTTCTGCATACAGTCTCAGTTGAGGACCATCATTCGATCAATCCCACTGCAGCGGGTCTTAAGGATTATAGGACATATTTTGTCCAACACAACAACTTCTGTGGTCAAAAGGTCACCAACAACTTGACCCACACGAAACACACAGCAGGACAACATGTAAACTCAAACGCAAATCCACCCAATTCTGTCCTCAAATCAAAGACACAATCAAAATAATCCAACTTTTACTTTTAACCGCATCGTTTCCATACCAAACTGAAGGTTGAAACTTGAAAGTCTGAACTACGACTCCCGTTTTTCCCTCTGAAGAAGCCAGTGGGCCGTCTTGAGCGCGTCTTATCCGATACCGTCGTCCTCTTCACCTCCTACTATTTCCTCTCATCCATCTGTCAGCCAGCTCATTTATTCCATCTACTTTGTCACACCCTCCTCCCCCTCCAGTCCCGCTGATTAAAACGATGCAGTTACAAGCTTCCCAAGCTTTTAATAAAGTTATCATTTTATGATGCGTTGACAGGTGTCATAGAGTGAACTGTTTTTTGTTGGGGTTTTTTTTTTAATCACTCCCTCAGGTATGTTGAAATAAATCTCGTTTATGGTGAAGAAAAGCTGTCTTCCACCTCATCTAGTTCACTCCCTCATAAATCCTGTTCCTCTTATTGAATTTTGCTTTATGTTCTGCATTCATGAAATTCTGCCTCCAATCCTGTTTTAAATTTCAAAGTTTCCACAAGGTTTCCAGAGGTGGCACGAATGTTTGCAAAATAATAAAATAAATCACAAAAGCAACTATAAGGCATTCATGGAGCCATTACGTGAAAAACCATGAGACAATGGGAAAGATGGATGAACCAGCAGCAAACGCTGCAGCTTATGTTTCAAAAAGGAGAAAAATTTCCCAAAGAAAGCCAGAAACCGGAGCAAAGACTGTAGAGGTCACTGTCCTAGATGACCGGCTCCTGTCGGTTGCTGGACATATTGGATTTCACTGCTTCATTTACCAACTGGAGCTGAGTAATAGTTTCCCAGGTCATAAATATATCTCTGAAACAGCTTATAAGACTGGCTGATCATACTTCACGTCAGCTAAAAGATGCAGACAATCAGCTTTAAGTTGGACGTTGGACCCCCGATGTGCTCAGATCGAAGCGGATGTTTATTTGATGGGACAGTGAGGATATTTAGTACTTTGTGGATGTAGAAAACAGTGTTGAGTTCAACCACTTGACTGCAGCTTAAGAACTAGAACACACTGCAGAAAAACAGGATGAAAGTCACCCGACACATGCGATACCCGTATTCTTCATGGCATGTATTCATGGTTTATATACTAGAAGGAAAGCTGATGTATTTGGAGAAGTTTATTAAAGATAAGCAACACAAGCAGATGTCTGCAATCTTAGCTGCTACTAAATAATTAAAAATGTGAGTCTGGATTAACAGTTTTCATAATAATTTATTTTGACAGTGCAAATATCCACCAACTTTAACCATGGGGAATGAAACCATAACTCTGCCATGTTCGCAGATAATAGATGATAAACACATGCAAAAACACCATTACATCAAGGTCGGCCGCTGAAAAGCAGAGGCGCACACACAACAATGACCTAATTAAATTTCACAACGTAATTAAGCTGTCCTTGGCTTCTCTCGGACAGTTTTACATGGCTCTACCCCACTTATGTCAGCGGTAGTTTGCCGCCGCAGGGCCCTTTCTGCCAAGGGCGAGCCCTTTGATCCCCTGCATATGGGAACAGACTCTGCAACCACAAACCTACTAACACTGCCTTGTAACGTCGGTCCATGGTTCAAACTGAGATCCAAAGAGGGTGACGGGGGACGGGGTGGTGGGGTGGGGTGTTATTAAACCTTACTCTCCTATTATGACAGATTTTGTAGTAGTTATTTATTGTGTCTCTTTTGTTTGCTTTATATTCTACCAACGTCTGTTTGTGCATTGAAGTGTTTCTTCGTTGTATGTGTTGTTTCTGTGTTTTGGAGACGTGGCAGCAGCAGATGAATTGTCCTTCCTGGGATGAATAATCTAGTCCGACCCTGAATCTAAGCTTACTGGGGACAGCGTGGGGTTCAGTGTCTTCCTCATGGACGTCATGACAGGGACTAGGGAACTCACCACTGACCTTCTACCCTTCTGCAACTACTCAACCATCTGATCCATGGCTCAACAAGACCAAAGAGGTGGTGGCTGACATTAGGAGGAAAAAGGTGACTGCATGATTTGTAGCCTGCGTACATACAGCATATCTACGTTTTTGTTGGTGTTTTCACTCATTTATACTTTCTCAGTTGAGTCAATGTGTAATAACACCACCAAACTAAGTGGCAGTGTGGTTCTTTTTTGCAGTATCTTGCTGTGCTAAAAGAGTTATTGTAACCATCCATCTTCCCAGGTGGCTCAAAAACGATGAAATAGTAGTAGCACCAGTAAATATAATGAAAACACCAAGCAGACCAACCATATTTGTTGAGGTACGCCTCAACCCGACATGTGGCGAAACTCCTGGAGATGTGCACATCAGATTATGGTGGAGGTTACAGCACAAGATTACCCCCCTAGGGTGTAAATACGCGGTCAGTTCAGCACATAAGCATCAATTATGCTCAAGTCAAGGTTGTTCAGGATTCTGTCGCTGTGGTCTCTGGATTGGAGGACAACGTGGACATCGTGTTGAAGAAGGGGATGAGCAGATGCCCCGCTGCAGGCAGTGCTGTAGTCTGCTGAAGGCAGCAGAAAAAGTGTTACAGATACCAACAGGATCGACAAATTCGCCCATAAACCCAGAGACGGAGTCATTAAAAGAGAAGGTCAGGGAAAGAGCTGCTCTCCATCATCATCAGACCGTTCCTTCGCCTCCATGACTCACTACAGACATAGTGGACCTCATTCTTCAGATTAATTTAGCGCTTCGGCCACCTTAGAGAATCATTCCTCTTTTACGACAACCCGTAAGTATGGCAGGAAAACAAACCAGCTAAGGAGGAAGTCAGAAATGGGAACACCTTGGAGAATCCATCACATCACATTACCAGATCAGACGAATCAACTGATCAGAGCTCTTCTTTAAAGCTCCTGAAGTGGCATGAAGCTTTGTGAACGAAAAAAAAGAAAAGAATCACATGCACATCCTGTGGGATTCAGAGGTACGTTGTTTTGTGAGAAGGTCACTGCAATAGTGGAGAGCATGTTGGAGACCCAGGATTCAGAACTGTCTGAAGTATTAACATTTGGTATTTACTGATTTGATGAACCAATGCATTCCATGTTTAATATGAATATTTGGCTTTACCACATTAGTTCTATAACAGAATTCCTGATAAGCACAACTCCACATAAATTGCATTCACTGTGCAGATGAGAGTTGTATTAAATGTCTTGAGAACAAATGGATATTCAAGAGTGATTTCCAGCAGATTCCACTTAAGTACAGTCCCCTAGACATGTTGTGCTTTACTGCAACAGATTACATCCCCCATAACAGCTGACACGTTCACTAACAAACCGTATTTCCTCTCGGACTGCCTTTCTGCAATGCACCAAATCCAACCTTGATCCCTCAGTTACAGTCAGAAAACCTGTGATTATTAAGAGGTGGTGATGCTGATTAGGATGAGGAGTACAAAGCAGAGGCTGAGCAGGCGGGCTGACCTTTGGGGCTCTCGTGTTGAGAGCAGCTGGCACTGCCTCTCAAGGGTTGCTCATAATCCATTTTGTCTGTGTGTGCTCATAATTAAATATGCAGCCTCAGTGTGCAAAAGCTTTAACATATTTAATTTCATTCATTCAGTCAAAACCCAAATGAATATCTTCACACTGCTCAACACTTTTCTCTGTGAAATGTGGATGGATGGTTTGTTAAATCTGTTTTCTTCTCTGCTTTTCAGGGCAAAAAAAAAAAAGACAAGTCACTGAAATAGCAGTCTCTTGGCACACACTCATTACAAACCCTTGGCAACAGGCAAGAATGCATCCAAAGTCTGATTGTCCAAAAGGCCGACAACTATTGAATGCCGTGAAAAGATTGTTTTTATCTGGCAGCAACCAATAGCAAGCTCCCACTCAGCTTGGGGAATTACCAAGTGTTACAAAGCCAAAACATCTGCGGTCACTCATCTTTCCACTCCTGCAGACTGATACGTATAGAGACTATATGTTTATTAAAGGAATTCAGGACATTTCATGCAGCCAGCTTTCAATTACACTGACAAAAATCTGTCCTTAGGACTTATTTGTGCGGTGAAAGTCAACATGTGAACGCACCTAAAGGGGAGTCTGTCAGAGATGGAACTAAAGGGGTCAAGGGCAGATTTAGGGACGTGAAGGGCGGTGGTCACACATGGTGCTACAGCAGGAGCAGATTTTATGCTCCAGAGAATTTATAAAAATGTCAAACACAAGACAGAAAACAGTACACCCAAAAAAAAAAAATCATGTTTATGAGAAAACTGCAGTCCGATACGAGTTGTAGGACAAAGTAGAATACCATCCCTTCATCTTGCAGAAGCTTGCAGACTGGTATTAGTTATTAAATGCAACTCTGGACCTGTACGTTGTACATTGTGGATTCAACTACCAGCAATAAAGCTTTGAAAGATGGATATTTTTGAAGTGTGCCAGTGTATCAATTAATACCTCTGTCCTCTGTTCGTATTTTAGGTTTTCTCATAAGCGAAAATGCTTTAAAAAAAAATCTCCTCAGCTGCGGCGAATGTGATGTCTGTCTTTGGATGGCTTTGGGGTTTGGACTGATCATCTGCAGACCAGACACGCATACCACTTAATTCATAACAAAAACTGTGGATTAAAGGCAGAACACACATGTGAGTAAAACAAAAGGCTATTTGTGCAAAGAGAGAGAGGGTCATAGACTTAACACTTGCAGGTTCTTCTGTTTTGGTAACTTTTTTCAGTCTGTTATGTTTTGTTAAACACTACACAAAGGAATCTATGACGAACTTGGTTGAATGTCTTAGTAGATGCAGCATTCCTTTATTATCAATGCTTCAGTAACAGGCCTTCCACCCGCCAAAGTGCGATTAATGTGGCCAAAGAGGTTAAGGATCCAAATTCCTGGTTCCCACATACCACAAACAGTTTCATCCAGGAGGTCGGAGCTTCAGGGGGAAACTTGTGGCTGAAATGACTGGGCATGACTGACTGGAGGCTGTCTCAGCTTTACGCTTCCTGCCCCTGGCCTTATCCTCCCTGAGCAGCTCCCTGCCGCTTCCCCTGCAGCCGTCCTTTGACAGGAAGCAGGAAGCGCCCAGGCTTGTCAGAGTCCTGTCCCGGGTCAGCAGCTCTCCGTGTAATGACACCATGTGCTCTTTTGCTGACAGCTGAAGAGCAAAAAAACAAAAAAAACAAACATGTTTTCTGGCTGTCTTTTCTTGATTCACTCTTTGAACCAATCTCCTCTCCTCCATGACATTTGTCATCACTTTGGTGGACAGCAGCGTGGTTGCCACGGAGATGTGATCCGACCTCCTTGTGCGTCAGCTCAACATTCTTAAAGCAGGCGTCCCTCTTGTTTGTCAGCAGCTCTCTGGAGCTCAGAGGCGCCACTTTGGCAGATTTTACACTACGAGCAGCAGACAGGACACTAAAATGACCAGAATAGGAAAAATGCTAATTACTTCCAAGAAGAAGGAAAGGGCATAATTATCAGAGGACTTCCCCAGGATGTAGACACACAGTCAAAAAGCATCTGCAGTGGTATTTTAAAACCAAAGTCACAGACATCATCAGTTTTTGCTCCTCAAAACCTGATTCCTCATGAGAAATGGACTCAAACATGTAAAGGCTGAACACCGGCTGCCTCCTTAGATGGGCAACGATAGCTTCACTGAGTGACTTTAGTCGGTGACCGCTTCTACCGTCGACGCGTCGCTTCGCTGTAAACCAACCAATCAACGCACAGCTCATTCACATGCAGAGTCCATTTAGTTATCAATGAGCACATTAAAACAGCTCGTCATTAGAGCAGCCAATGAATGCCTTCCATTGACCGTATAAGTGTAGTTCCTGGATTCATTCATTTAGTTGAGATTCTTTATTTGATGTTATTAAAACAGTAACTGTTTAATTTGTTCATATAAAAAAAAAAAAAAAAGAAACACTGGTATTGAATCCACCCAAAGGAGAAAATGGCATTAGAACAACTGAGTTTAAAATACCAGGTGAAATGATGGTGTCTTAAGCCCCATTTTCACGGGATTAAAATTATCTGGGGACCTGTGGTGATTTATAATAATCACAGAGGATGTCTGTGATTTTAATCCCGACCGAATGCACATGTCAGTAATTCAAAAGTGTCCAGGCTGGAATCCTTAAAAATATTCCTCTCGTCGCCTTTTCTGCCTCTTTCCCGGTGTAATTTTGGCAACAGCCTATATCCACTCCATATAGTGTAATGATCTGATATTTTTAGCTGATAAAAGAAATTAAACAACATTAAGCTTCGCATAGGAACTTATAGATGGATGGATGGATGGATGGATGGATGGATGGATGGATGGATGGATGGATGGATGGATGGATGGATGGATGGATGTCAGATCATTCCTAAATTATGTAAACACATTTTACCCACACAAATACTAAACTAACAATAAAAAACAGACAATCTGAGCTTTAAAACCTAAAAACCTTTGAATCTAGAGACTATTTCCACACACAGAGAAGAAGTGAATATTATAGCATTAAATTAAGCGGTGCTTGCTCTGTTTAAATGATGAAGTAACGTAAGACAAATCTGTTTGTCTGCTGGTTGAGTCTATGTGGCATGACTCAAGCAGGAAGGGTGGGGAGCCATTTTCATTGGCAGGAAACAAATGCACATCCCTTTCTCTGGGCCGGCAGCCGGAGAGGCCTTCAGCTCTTCAAGAGGAATGGGAAAACTTTTCAAAAGGCAGCTGAATCAGATAGCCCATTTCTTACACACACAAACACACATCACCAACTGCTGGTGGTTTTGGTTTTGGTTAAGTATTATATCAATGAACCACCAAGTCCAATGTGGTCATGTGTGATAAGATTAGATCTTTTACAGACTGTTGACATTAATGAAGATCCCCGAGTGCAGGTCATTGAAGGGTCTTCCTCTAGAAGGACTCATTACTAACAGAAATTTGTGACACGGTTTAAACAACAGTTGAACTGCAGCGGATCACTTCCCAGAAATCAATATATAGCTGTGTAGGTTACACCAGATAACCAGTGCATCACTTCGCTTTAAAAAGGCAAAAACACCATATAGTGGTTTGCCTGCCACCCTAAGCAGTCTCTAATTTCCATTAGATTGTCCAGCAATAATGCTCATTGATGTGCCGCCTCTGTGCACCCACATCCCATTTGTGGCAACCTCCCATTAGCACTTGAATGTCCCAGAAGGAAGCCACAATAACATTTCTAAAGCTTCTACTTTCATCTGCTTCGCAATGCTTCAAAGCATTCCACTGGCAGAAAATAAAACCAAGTATAATTGGCAATAATATGACATATTCAAAGTTTCCTTCAGTCAGTATCTGAGCTCACGACAATTTCCACAATATGCTTCTTACGGTTCACAACATGCAGAAGTGCCATTTGTTTTCTCTTTTAGTCTTGTGGGTTTTTTTTTTGTTTGTTCGTTTTGTTTTTAACAAATTTAAATCTACAATTGTCACAAAGAAGCCATCTCTGGCAGCATCAGACAGGGATTCATCCACATTGTTCTGCTGCCATTAGTCCAGCTGTTTGCATCCTGTTTTACACTCTCAAGGAGAGAAATGAGCTGCTCAGCTGTGAGTTTGTCTGTACGCACTGGACGAAAGTCAACTTTCAGAGCTGCAAAGATGCTGCAACGTCTCCAGGGACTCGGATCAGGAACTAACGTCCATGTGTGCAGCCAAGCTGTGTGTGCAGCAATGTTACATTTGCACATCATCTGGCGACTTCCCCGTTAGACTCGTTTCTCACTCAGCCTTCTGCTCGCATCGACTGTGCGTGCTTTCACAATCACGCCCACAGACAGCACTGCTGCACTGAGGTCACCTGGCATCAAAGCCCCCTCTGTATTGTTGGAAGTCCTTACTCATGTGAAATTGGATTATTCAAGTGAGCAAAGTGGGAGAAAGTCGCAAAAGAGTTTTCAAAGCAAAGAGGATGTTTAATTTTGGATAAAACTGCACCTTAAAAATGGACAAAATCATATTTTATTGAGAGTTGTTAATTGATATTTTAGTCAGTGAAACACCTGATATCACCAAAGGTCGCTGAGAGAAAATTATTTCTACAATTAATCCGTTTGCAGATTTTCTTTTGGTTTAAACCACATTATCTGTTCTTCAGTAGATCATGGTCAGAGATTTAAATTAACGATTGTGACTGATCAAGAGTTTACCATCATTTAAGATTAAAAAGAAAAGTCATAAATCCCAGAATTCAAGGCCTGCCAGCAAAAAAAGAATGATACTCGGATACTTATACTTAAAAAGAGTAAAACATTTGATAAATGACACCTAAAAAAGTACAGAATCAGTTGTTTGGATAAAGTGAGTGACAACATAAATGTCATACTCACCATCTACTATCATTATCACATAACTGCAAGGCTTTAGAGGATTTCAACATCCTGCTCATAAAAAGAACAAAAATAGGATTTGATTTCTAAAAACCTCAAAAAACGTGAAGAAGAAAAACTGACCTGAACCAGACAAATGAGGATGCCGTTCGAGATGAATAAACAAAAACAAAAAAACAGCAACAACAAAAAAGGATCAGCTGTGATTATTCTCTGAGATTTTTAACATGCACTTTTTCCTCGAATGCGTTTAATAAATGGATTACCTAATTAAATAAGGTCTGGGACTCTTGGTCTAACATAATTGACTGCGGTAATGTTTGGCATTTTCTGACATTTGAGGCGATAATGGTTCATTGTTTGAAGCTTTAAAACGACTGCTGAGATTTTTATGAAGTGTCCATAAAAACACTTCCAAGCTATTTCATTTATAACAGGGTTCGACTGCTTAAACAGAGTCGAGACACCCCATGTTATTGCATCCAAATTATATCAATTAAATGACTTCAAGAAATACTGCCCTTAAAGAGATGGCCAAATCACCATACTTGTCTGCAATAACAGACGGTGTGAGCCCATTAAAACAAACTCCAGCAAACGACTCCAGTCTCTAATCTTTGGCTGATCAGGTGATCGGCCTGTCAGCTCGTCTTCCTACCAGCCAGCCTTGTTGCAAGTCTGTAAGGCGTTCAGCCAAAGAGCGTGCTGCCTTGATGAGCCTTGCTATTAGACACAAACTATTAATATTTCTTTTATTCCAAGCCTCTTAATAACATTCTTCCGCAACACACGTACGTGAATCCTTGACCAAAGCTGCACGCAGCATTTCTGCAGTGCAGCTGATAGCATTCCTTGAAGTGTTTCCAGCAGAAGAGGTTCAGATTTC
Organism: Xenentodon cancila; assembly: GCA_014839995.1. Classification (NCBI taxonomy): domain Eukaryota; kingdom Metazoa; phylum Chordata; class Actinopteri; order Beloniformes; family Belonidae; genus Xenentodon; species Xenentodon cancila. The sequence continues at coordinate 18,195,349 of CM026216.1, forward strand.
ACACGTTACGGGAGTCCACCGGGTGAAACACAAGTTGTTTCAAAACCACAGGTGTATCCCCCCTCTTGCAGGGCATTCGGGTGTTCAGACACCTCAGCAACTGAACATCTTGAGAAACAGAAAAACACCAAATGAAATGTCAGACCGCAACCTTCCTGGAGGCTTGAATGACCTCAGCGGGACGGCTGTTCTGAGAAAGGTAGCATCCAAACTCCATACTGAAAATCTTTATCAGCAGTTTAGCTGTGGCTGTGCGCGCACACAGAAACACAAACCCAGACAGAGATGCACTGTTTACCCCTGAAGCTGCAGCAAGACAGCCAGCAATCATAGGGCAACGCTGTCTCCTGGCTCTGTGAACCAGTCCTCGAGGACAACAATGCTGCTATGACGTAACTATAAAGAAAGAGTGAGGAAGAGGACGATGAGGAGGATCTTTTGGTCCTTTGTTACCTCTTAAATACAGGCACGGGCAACAGAGGAGCCGAATAATTGGCTGGTGATCAGCATCGGCCAGCTGGTTCAGACCGGCTGCTGGCTGATAAGTCAGTTACAGGACTGGACCCAAATACTTGGATATCCGGATATTCGTTCGTTAGGTGGGCTTTCAGAAGCCCCCCTTCCCCCCATTGGCATACAAGTCATTTTCCATCAGTCAGAAGAGCCAAAGACCGTTGCCATCTCTCACTACTTAGTTACATTTCTGTGTTCACACAATACACTTATTAGAAATCAGAATCAGACTAAATGGGTCAAGACCTGTGAGAAAAAAATCGGGAAAAACAAATTGCATCTCTCTCTCTGAGCATCTCAAGTAAAAACCAAAAAGGGATAAAAGCAAAGAGACAGTCGTCTCCAGCGCCGCATGATTTGAGGAAAACATGATAAATATTGTAGCGGAAAACTGCGATGGTGTTGTGACTTGCGATATAAGTATAAATATTTTAGTATTTGGGGTCGATGGAGCTAAAATTAACCCCCACCCCCTTCATCCTCTGCTCTTTCCCTTTCTCATCCCAACGTTCACAACACTCTCCATGTAAATAAGCGTCTAATCTGGCATTTTAGGCAGTACGGTTCTATCTGATAGGTCGCATATTTATTGACATTTAGAGTGTGAGTGCATGGAACTTGGGAAATAACTGATGACCATATATTGCAATAAATATAAGGTCTTTGTTGCGATACATTAACCCAGTGTACCTCGCCTAAGGCTGGGGCAACAGCAGAGGATCAGCACACCAGAGCAGAGCCTGGTCCACAGTTAATCCGCTGCCAGCTAATAGCCCTTGATGATATATGCAGTGCAGCTGTGGGAGGAAGGTAGGCCAGCAGCTGCGATCCACCACCGATTATCAGATTTTAGCTGGAGACGGCAAACAAGCAACACAACACAGTCTCACCTCCTGCTGTGAGAGACAGAGCAGGCATTAATAAAATGGATTGAAGCTTTATAGAGGCAAATTTAAAGGAACATTCCCTCATTTGAATGCACTTTTATTGCATCCTGTGAGGTTCAGAGGTTTACTCTTACTCTGAAACGTCAAATCCAGAGGAATCTCACAAATTATTTGTATTGCAGAGGGAAAGAAACAGGATAACTGGCGAGGTAACGGCCACAAAAGAGTTACAAGCCAGTATTCTTACAACGTCTGTATTTCGCTCAGAGAAACGGCGAGGGTTGTGCCAGCCAGGGCAACAGACTTAAAACCTGTGCCAAATCAATACGCAAAAGGATCTGCTGTGGCGATCCCTACAAGCGAAAAGTCAAAAAGAAGTTGATTACTTTTGTAAAGTTACTGGTACGTTAACCCATTCAAAATTGAGTTTAGCCAGCTTCTCTGCACACAACTCTGAAATCCGCTGCAAAAGTAAAACTGGCAAAAACATCAAATGTTAAGTTGAGCTCTTTAAAGCGCACTGTTATTTGCACTGACCAGACTTCTTTTTAAAGCATCAAAACAACTTCCAGAAAGTAAATTATGTAGCAAGTAATAATAGGAACTGAAAGTAAAACTGAACTAAAATATGTTCTCAAATGCCCATAGCCTTTTAAAACATTTACTTTCATGTTCTGCCTTTTTTGTCACCTTGCAGCTACAGTAGAAAACATGCCAATGGGTCATATAGAAACGTTAGGGTCAAGATTTTAAATGATGGAAGTCCTCAATATGCAAATGTCTCACTCCCACTACGTAAAAAAAGCATTTCAAGACAAAAGTTATGTGCATATTTTCAAATCCAAGGAAACCATCTGAAATATTTCTCCAAAAAGCATTTTGTGTTAACTTTGTTGAGAGATTGACAACATTTTTGATCTCTGTTAAACAGTACGTGAGTGCAGTTAGGAAACACCGTGTCATTACCTGCTTACTCAGCACTGCTACTAGAAATTAAGAAATGCCAACTTCTTTACTGTGCAGCTTAACTGGAACAATATGACAATGGACAAAAAGAAAACGTTCCCGTGCTGTGCGTGACTCATTGGCTCGGAGACTTAAGGGACAGATGATGAATAAAAAGCCATAACTTCATTAATAATTGAATCTGACACAGCTGTGCCTCAGTGGTTAATGTTGCAGAATGGAGCCTTAAATAACTGGCTCTCAGATTTGTTATGTAAAGCCAAGTATGATAGAAACTTGTACTGTCGTTTTGAATTATTCACCACAGTCTGCCTCCTTTCTGGTGGAGGAAAATTAAAAGCAGCCCTAAACATCCAAATATGGAGCCACACCAAAAGTAAAAACAACTAACCATTCACTACATTTATCTAAAACTATCACATTTCAGCCAACAACATATTTCCAATTCTATGAATGCTTAACGCTTGATTAAGAGGAAAAACACATGACGCCCCCAAAATCCCTAGTAATCACATGACGTTTTTGTAGTTTTTAAACCAATTATTGTCAATAAACGCTGCCAACTCACCCTCTAAAGCTAAATCACCAAATACACGAGAAGAAAGCAGGAATTATCTGTTATCTGTGCTACTATTGTTGCAGCCGACTCCCTGCTGGTGGACTGGATGTCACATGTGGCGAGACTGAAGGCCTCACATGACACTGTGTCATCGAGGATATGCCCCCCAGGTGCTGCTACGTTTTCTGACAGAGGACTCGAGGCTGTTAGAATAAATAGTCTACATTTTACTCCCGTCCATCCTTTAAAGCAAAAGAACACACAGCAACACAACAGCACAGCACATTTATTTCCGGGTATTCTATGGCTGTTTTATTGTAAACAACAGCATATTAGTTGTTCGCTTACAGTGTTTTTTTTTTGTTTTTTGTTTTTTAACCAAACCAATGTGAGAATCCAGAAAGTGTTGTAATGTGGAAGGCATTTCCTATCTCTTTTAGACAAACCTTGGCTCTGGCGGGGGTTGAGGCTGTCCTTTTGATAAGTAGAGGCAACTAGGGTTTTCCAACGCTCATATCGTATTTTAATGAGGTTCCACTTGAAGCTTTATGCTTGCATGTTTCGAACACCCTCATTCCTGCTCACAAGAACAGAAATGGGGGGAATCTTTACTTTACAGCTTGTATTAAAATGCAGCTGTCTCACGTACATAAAGAGAAACGTCACTGATCACTCCTCCCTCCTCCCTCTAAACCTCAAAGATACAATCAGTAGAGGATTTGAAAATAATAATAAAGATTAACGAGTTAAAAGCGAGTTAAAAGCGAGAACAGCCAAGCACCGCCTTGTTTAAAGATGCAAATGTATGAACACTTTGCACAACCAACTAAATCTAAGCGACAACTTGCAGGGTGAAAAGACAAAACCTGTGAGTGAGAAATGTCGGTGAAGGCGAGAAATAAAAATGAGTCTAACTCTTGGTTTCATATTGGTTATTTTACAAGCTTAAGCCCTGAGGGAGATTGCTAACAGTTTCCAACTAAATGATCTGCTCAGCTCTTCCAGGATCTTGAGCGTCCAGATTTGTGGGATAGATGGGGGACCAGGTATTTAGTCAGTGAGCCGTCCAGCCGAATTTTGAACAGACAGTATTACAAAAAAAAAAAAAAAAAAAAAGGATGGCTTAATTTTTTTTTCCATTCGATCACCTGAAAAATGTTTTGAACCTCATCAGTTGGCCGTGGCGCTGTAATTATATGTACTGTTGCTGCAAGGGCTTTAGGGCCCTGTGACTGGGAACTCTGGAGCGGCCAGGGGCACAAACGATTTTTAGCCTGTACTACACTTTTCATCCTTTGGATCCGCCTGAATCAGCACGGTGTGAACGCACCACTGCAGGGGACGCCGAACGCCTCTCAAAAGTTGTTGAAACTGTTCAGAATAGAGATGCACCAATTGAATCGATTTTCAGCATGTCTGGTCCGACCAGTGATGGACAGGTCAATCTCACTTACTACGTAGACTGTTAATACATAATAAGACTTATTACTGATTCCATTTTGCATATGTGTCACGTGCATGCACGGCGGCACATGCAGGGTCAAAGTGCTGCATACATTAGCTGGAGTGTTAGAGGGGAAATTTTTGACTGTGATCAAACCATAGGCTTAAATTTTATTTGACTTATAAACATGTCCTTTATGGATGTTTAGATAATCTACTTGTATAACAAGGCAGGCACACGTTAATACGCAATCTTCATAAAATCCAGTCATTTTCATTGTGCAGCTTTGGAGACTTGTCATTTTCTGTCACAAAGGGCATTTTAAAAATGCAAAAGCAAAACGGGGAGGGAGGAGAATGCGACTCAAAGTAAGATTTACGATAACAGTCCACCTCCTGTGTGTCAAGGAATTAAAGGAGGAAATAGTCACTCTTCTACATCCTGCTATCCGCTACAGAGAAACTGAATGACAGTCTCTACTTGACCACCCCTTCCTCATCAACTCATCATTTAAAAAGTTATTTCCGCCTCATTCAGTTTTTGGTATTTTGCAACCTTTTATGACAGAATATCACAGCTCATTGTTCAGTAACCGCATGCAATAACAGAATATGTTATACATATTTCTGCACACGCATGTGGACGGCAGACTTGACGGGAACTAACAGAATGACATCATGAGGCGATGACTTATTTATTACAATCTATACGTGCAGTGGTTTGAAATAAAACTAATTTATTTATTTTTTCCCCACAAACATGAGATGCCATCAAAGTCCAAGGAAGCCTTATAGTGCAGCAACTGAAAAGTATTGTTATACAAAAGTAAAAAAAAATATATAACAGGCCGTTGCCCATTAGGTCAAGCTCGGTCATGCTTGAATAGAGTGACTGTGAAAAGTCAACATTTTACTGATCCGGCCCATGTGATGCGGTGCGAGAGGAATGTTCAAAGGAATGCCAGTGCAATGAGGGTTTCCCTTGTATACTGCTATGGCTCTATGTGGTTTAAGGAAAGCAAATCCTGTGGCGCAAAGTGCCATCTGTGGGGTAGAGGGACAGACAATACATGCACCGCACCCCACCCCGAGGGAAATGCAACCGCCTGCTGCCAATATTAACTTACTTCAGAAATAATCAGAGAAAGCAGGAGAGCCTTAGAGCAATAATCTGCCACATTTTAAAATAAGCAGAATTGGTGATAAATAAAGAGACACGGACTGATGTCCTGATTGATTGTATACCTGACTGATGGAATACCTAATACAGTAGCTGTCAACACACGCAAATTGTGCATTGTTGTTGTCGTCTCACTCAACCTATAACAAGGCGCCGTGATGTCACATGATTCATTGGCGAAGCAAGCAGAGCAAGGCCACCGGCACTGCAGCAACTTAGCAACTCTTCAAACCTCTCTAGCAACAAGTCCATTGACTTTTTCAGGTCTTCTTGGACACAATGTAAAAGCGAGTATTGTTTTCGCTTGTTTCTCGGCGAGCAGCCGGAGCTGCCGTGGGCCGTTCCCCTGCACCAAAGTGCTCTCAAGGCCTCCTTTTGCTCACGCAACAGCTGCTCCCAGCTCCAGTCAGAGCCATACCAGGAGGTGTTCGCTCCTCCCTGACCTGCAAACGAATTGTGCATGCACAAAACCACCGCTGGCTGATCCTGTACTGGCCTTGTTGTTAGTCTATGGTACAGGCCCAGTGCTAATAAATAATAGTGAATTTTTTATTTATTCTTTCAAACTAAAAAGTTAGTCTCATTGAGACACGGGGTCTCATTTTTAAAAGAGACATATTTACACAGTAAAACCACTGCAATGAATAGATAAAAATAACTAGAAATATGCAATTAAGTTCCTCAATATCAAGAGTTACATAGATATCAGTATGATCGTAAATACAAGCAGAAATTCATGACAAGAGATTATGAATATCATTCTACTTAATGGAATTACTGTAAAAGCAGTGACTTAGTGGTTAGCACTGTTGCCTTACGACAAGAAGGTTCCTGGTTCAACTCCCAGGCCCGGCAGGAGTCTCTGTTTGGAGTTTGCATGTTCTCCTAGTGCTTGCGTGGGTTTTATCCGGGTACTTTGGCTACCTCCAACGGTCCAGAAACATGCATGTAACGTTGATTGTGGAGTCTAAACTGCCTGTAGAGGTGTGCGTGTGCGCGAGCGTGTATGGTTGTTTGTATATATGTGACCCTGTAATGGACTGGCAACCTGTGCAGGATGTACCCCCTGCCTTTCACCTGTAATGAGCTGGGAGAGACTCCAGCTGACCCCCATGACCCTACATAGAATTAAGTGGGTATAGAGGATGGATGGATGGATGGATGGATGGATGGATGGATGGATGGATGGATATGTATAACTATTCACTACACTGGCCTATAGTCAGAATAACAGTTGTTTTTTTTTAGTGTGACCTGCCGATGCCCGTTTTATAGTTTCCATTTTTTTAAAGAACTAAGGCTTTTATTATTTAGCATATATTATATAATTTTGATTTGTTTATGTAAAATTTGTAATGAAATTAGTAGCAACATAGTTATTTGCTGCTACATACAAACATTATACCGTCTCCAACGGTTCAGGTCTGAGTCCATGACTACACCCAGATTTCAGGCGTTATCAGTGGTTTGAAGCTGTAATAACTGAAGCTGTGTGCCAACTCTTAAATGCTCTTCTTTTGATCCAAAAACAACTGCTTCACTTTTTTTTTTTGTTCAGCTGAAGAAAATTATGGCACATTCACTCATTGATTTGTTCTATACATCTACTCAATGTCACCTGGTGACATTGTAATGTGCGTGTCATCTGGGTAGTTATGATAACTTATCTTGTTTTTTTATTATTATCTGAGCTAGCAGAAGCATGTAAATGTAAACAGGAGGGGTCCTAGGATAGAACCATGGGGAACTCCACATGTATTTTTGTCGATTCCGAAGTAAAGTTACCCGTTCACACAAAGTAGTCCCTGTCCTTTAAATAAGACTCAAACCAGTCAAGTACTGTCCCAGAAAGTCTGACCTAATTCTCCAGTCGCTCTAGTAACATACAGTGTCAATGGCGTCTAATGCTGCGCTGAGGTCCAATTATATCAGCACTGTAGTTCTTTACAGTCTGTATTTATGCAGAAGTCATTGAACACCCTGAAAAGAGCAGTCTCAGTGCTGTGGTGAGCACAAAAACCTGACTGGAAGACGTCAAAGCTGTTGGTCAGAGTTAAGAAGGTATTTATTTAACTGTTGAAACACAGCTTTTTCAATAACCTTACTGATGAACAGAAGATTTGACATATTCTGTAATTTTACATTAGCAATTTGTCCAAATTGTTCTTTTTCAACAGTAGTTTGATGACTGCTGTCGTTGAGATCTTGGGTTGAGTTTACTTTTATTAAAATGTGAAATATATTAAAATAAAACCATATTCAAATACTGACTCAAAAAAACTGTTTTAGTCTCCATTACTAGATTTCACTTCCTGTAAGGCTCTAATACCACTACAGATTAATTAATATGAAGCAATACATTTATTTATATTATTAGGAGAAGTCTTGTGATTGGTAGTCTGCTTTGCCAAAAGCCAACCATCATCACTTCCTCATCAGTCATTGTCATGCTATGAAACTTAAAGTAATCAACATTCGCACTCAGCATCACTTAAATGGTTATCTCTGATTTTTGTCCAATATTTAAGTCTATGGTCAGTAAAATGTCCACATTAACATGTTGGTTCTGCTCCGACCTTCAAAATGTTAAAATGTTGCTTTCATTGCTTTTATGGAAGGAAAGTGAGAATACAAGACTGTTTCTGCTAATGAAAACACTCATTAGTCACAGGCCTAATCCCCAGTATCAGACGAAGAAATTAGCACTTCAAACTTCACGGGCAGAAAAATCGGACCGCGACGGTCAGTGTGCTTGCCAAATGCTCTTTGGGAAAATGCAGCGCAAACAACAACACAACATTAACTGCTATGCACCAAAGATGACAGCAAAATAAAAGACAGACGCATCAACCAGCTTCCGGTCTGCCACCCACACAGCAAACACACACCCCACATCTCCTTTGTCTCAAGCACTCAAGACTGCAAAGCAAAAAGGTTATTTTTAAAATGTTATCACTCCATCTGACTGCTCTTTGTTTTCCACATTTCTGCAATGATCCAAGCGTAAACATCTTCGACTCTTCTGGAAAAGTTTCTGAGGCGGAGACCGATGAGTCATGAACAGTTACATGTCATTACTATGCGCTGATCAATAGCTGGTGCTAAATTAAGACGATATGATGCAGCAAAAACTTATTCCCGCTTTCCCAGCACCTTCTGACGGTTCAGTGGAAGCACACAGAACAGCAACGCTCTTTCACTCAGGTTACACGATTAAATATTCACACTGTACCTTTGCATAATTTACCCTGTCAACACAGCAATGAAATGACTTGGAGAAAATAGTTGCAAGTGTTTTAAATTTGACTGCAAGAACTAAGCGCTCAGCAGAAACCCCGGACATTTTAAACAAACTTCACTTCAGGCGATGCAGTGCCAAAGGCACTTCTCTCCTCTGCTGCCGCTTTATTTTGTGCTCAATGCAAGTGAGTTGCTACATGTCTGAGCAAGAGTCAAAAGAGCACTGCTAATTTCATAAAACAGTAATCTTGACACTATTTATGGCTTTAAGCTGGCTGTCTAAAGCCATGGGTGTATCCCAGTCTGAGTGACCCGGCGGGCTGATTTTCCTCACCGCAACCTTTCAGGCGCATCTTGCCTTTGTATAAACACTAAGGAGGATGTTGCTCGCCGTTTGGTGCCAGTATAATAGTGTTCCTCGTCACGTGATCTCTTCAGAAATTCCAGAGAAGCTACCGAAGCCCAGTGCACATGGCGTCCCTCTCCAACAGATGTTTTTCGTTTGTGCTGCAGCGGTCTCTCAGATCACAGGCACGGAGCCAGAATGGTGATTCATGATGCGAGCCATCTACTTGTTACAGTCAGCAGACACCAAGTGTGCTCCATGTTAAGTATAAACACCACCCTGGCTCAGTTTTGGTAGATTTTCTATTGTTATGATATAATAAAGTTGTAACTGAGAATGGAAGTGATGGACTGCACTGACTATGTGTCTTTGTATTTATTTTAATGTCAAAGGGGAGACTGTGTATGAGTTTTCTCCCATAACACATCACTATTCACTTCATATTAATTATTTTAAATTAAGTTTAGATGCCATTTAACACAGCTATATTTGCTCAAAATTACTTCAATTTAGTCACACTGGTGTCAACAAATGGAAAGATGGGTGTCAATCTCCATATCCCTGATTTGCATGACAGATTACACTAAATACTGCAAGCCTTGTTTCATATTTATAGAGCTAAATGCGCTACAAAAGGGTGAAATACGGTTTATATTTTGGCATTAGCAGACAAAGGTGAGGGTGTGCACTCTCCCGGTTTAATGCTCCATTCAGTCCATTTCAAGAGAAACACACATGCAAACACTTCACAACACACCCACCTGACCTGATTGTATACCCACCTGTGATTTGTTTTGTCCCCTCCTTTTGAATAATTGGATCTGTTTTAAATGCACTTAGGTCTACATGACTAACAGTGACAAAAAAAAAAAAAAAGTATTTTGGCCTTAAATAGACAGACACACACACACACACAGACACACAGGGCTACAGGCTACCAGCTCACTAGAAGCTCTGAGTTATGTAATAGGGAATGCAGAGAGCTGCAGGCCTGAGTGCTCATCCCTCTATTCCCTCCACTCTTCCAACAAAGCCATCCACTCCCTCTATTATTGCGCTACATATTCAGAAAGAATCCCTGAGATAACGCATAACAACAGAGTTCATCCTTACATGCTCTGGCTCTGCATCATCAGTCTCCATGTTCATGTGAATTGTGCTTTTATGCATCCGCTTTCAGGCTAAAAGGGGTGTGCAATAACAACGAAAAATCCACTTTAACAGCAACAGGTGCAATTATATTCTTCTGTAAGTGGTTAATGTGCGGCTTAAAAATGCATTTTGGGGCCCTCGAGGGGATGCTGAAATGCTTTTACCATGCATTGTTGATAAAGAAGCTGCATCTCAGTTGAAATATAATACAGATTTGTGAACGATCTCAATAGTTGTAGTGGTAATAATAATAATAACAATAAAAATATGTGTTTTTGCTTTTCAAGCCATCTTCAAATATCCAAGCATCCATCCTATGAGGTCTGAAAATATGGCCTTACCTCCTCCAGCACATTCACTGTATTCCTGCAGCTCTGCAGTCGGGTGGTGAAGCTGGATGTTGTCGGGGAATTGTAATCCTCTGTTGTTTCCGAGAGAAACTCGGACACCGATATTTGATCCGGCATCCTTTAACGGAGAAAATGCCCTCAGAAGGTTGGCGAGAAAAATGCTCAGAAAGACAAAACCATGTAAGATGTAAAAATAGACGGGACGCAGTGGGGGTGTCTGGGAGCGCCGTTTTTCCTTGCAAAACTGTGTTAAAAACTACTGGGATGATTAAGACGTGTCGTCTTCTCCGGTGACTTCTCAAATGACTTCACTGTTCTCCAGGGGCCACGGGAGGAGGGATTTCGCTAAATTTCCAGAGGCTGCGTCTCCGCGGTGAACGTTTTCGTTGAGAGGACGTCTACAAGCGACACATTTATAAATAGTGTCACTCCGTGTCTGACTAAACCTCGGATGAAAAACCGCGGTGAAGAATAGCGGATGCCCTCATTATGCTCTACAGATGTGCATTAAGCCGCTTGTCGTCAAAACAGCGTACCGTTACCAGCCCCTGTTTTAAATTTATCATAGTCCAGGGCCTTCGGAGGTCTTCTGAAACTGCAGCCGGGTTTTATCTTCTCTCCTTCGAATGTTGTTTGTGAGGGAGGGGTTTTTTTCTTACTAAACGCTGCAGCAGATACAGCCAGCACCACTCTCTCCTACTCGGCCGCGCTCAAAGCTGTGCAAAGGCAATATCAAGTTGACACACCGAACAGGCGGGATTTCCGGTAAATATTTTCAATGTAAAAAAAATCAGTAGGCACAATATAACGTAAAACGATCATATTCTACGGAGATCCTGAAGCAAAAGGGGCTTGTTCTGCTAAAAAATGTTACGCGTCATCCTTGTCGGTGTTGTGTTTAGTCTCAAATGAGCGCAAGCATGTCACTCATTTTGAATTTGTAAAACAAATCATCAAAGTTAATTTTTTTGCTTCTTTTATTCTGAAAGAAATTGTATCGATTTCTGGTAGCGTCACTTCATATTATCTTTACGCAAGTGTCTCCCACCCACCTCGCCTGGTCGACGGAGGCGAAGTGCTGCAGTACGCATGCGTGATCTAGATTCAGCTGCAGTCAATGATGATCGGTTTGATCGCTGGCCTGCGAAAACTATGCAAATAAAACAATCAAAGTGTTGGTTAAGCGCCAGTTTCTGGCGAACAGTTGTAGTCGTGGGAAAATATGGGAAGAATTATCCCATGCAACTACTGAGAGTTTAACCTAGCTGCCTTCTCAAGTAAAGTAAATTACCATATTGTCTTCATAAATGTGATCTCCGAGGTTACCGTTGAAGCTCGTATACACACAGAGGCGATTTAAAGGTTCCTTGCATTTTAATTTAATCTTTTTTTTAGTTTTATGTTCTTTTATATGATGGCAGTGATATTTTTTAATTTGTTAATATTTGTTTTTATATTAGTTCCCAGAGGCTAACTTGGTTTTACAAGACCTAACGATAAGTCATCTCCCCAATTATCCGCAATTAAGTTAGTCTGAAAATGTTAACTTTAAATTTCACAGAGTTTGACAAAATTACATAAATCAGTTCAGTTCTTTTTTAGACGCTATTTTCTGTGGGTTGGAACCCAAGAAGTCACTGCATGCATTATATGCTTAATTAGAGCAGTAAGGGGCGACAGGCCGGGACTCGAACCTGCGCCGCCTGCACGATGGAAATAGCCTCAATAAATGGCAATCGCGCAACCCACTATCCGGTTTATCTTTTTTTTTTTTTCAAAGATAAACTATGCAGTTTCCATTTTTTAATTCCCTCTCACTGACTTTCACTTCCTTCTTGTAAACTGCGGGAATGCATTATGTCAATGCAAGCTTGACAGGTAGTCTATAAGTGGCGGAAATATAGGGGACATTGCGTTATTTCTTTCCTCCCTTCAAGTGTCCATCATCAAGGAAACCCTAGACCCTCTGTTGGTGAATTTTAAAACACAAAGCGCCACCTTCTGGGCATGTTTTATTCAGAAAAAATCATGTGCAGAGTAAGTTGTGATGCCTTGAAAAGGTAAATATGCATATATATATATATATGTGTATGTATGTATGTATGTATGTATGTATGTATGTATGTATGTGTGTATATATATATATATATATATATAACCCCTTTAAATTTCGTTGCTACATGTCTCAGGTCATTGCTGGTTGAAGGGGAAAAGCTGCAAAAGATTAGTGTAGTACGTGTTTAGTAAATTTGGTCAATCATATAACTGACTTTGTGCACGCATACTTAGAAGAAGTGATAATACTTTGAAGGCAAAAGGTCATTGCAGCAAATACTGAGCTGATTTATATTGTATTTCTTCTTGCTCATTTTACATTTTTGTAATTGATTCAAAAATAATTTTATATTTATGAAAGCATTGTTGTTTTTAAAACGTTTCTTCACACCTGCCAAAGACCTTTGGACTCTACTTTACAGTATGTTGTGTACGATTTGATAAAGACCTATAACAAATGAGTGTTTCAGTTTAAATATTTAAATGTTGTCTTTGTGCTATTTCCATTACATATGTTAATATAAATATGTCATATCATGGAAAAAATATTTAATTAAAAAATGTGCAATGTGTCCCAGCTTCTTATGTGTCTAATGTATAAGTTTTCTTCAAGCCGATCACATGAGGTGGTGAGCGTTTTATTTTGAAAATACCGGGCGGAAGTTCTGCTTTATCAGGTCTGCAGTACAACTCTGTGTCTAGTCTTCACCCGGACCGTGTTGATACCCGTGTATAAAACGAGCGGGGTGGGGGAGAGATTGCTGCTTTTAGAGGAGTTTATAACAATTATATTTACCGGAGCATTGGTCCAGAGGTGGTCACTGTCGTCTCCGGTTAAAGAGCTCGTTCTGAAACTCGCGTGGGTGAAAGCAACAACCGGAGTTCAAAGTGAATGGCTGAGGGTTCCTCGGGTAATTAATGTGCTACATACATTGTTTCACAGAGTGAGAAGTTGCATAAAGATGATCTTCAAGATTGTAATTAAAAAAAAAAACAGACCCCAAAATAGCCACTTTAGCATTTTCTTCTGTTAGTTTACCATGACTCAGGCTAGTTCTGTCGGCCAGCTAACGTTAGCCGACATCAACAACTTTTACCAGACGTCGTTTTCGGTCGGAGGAAGTTTGGGGTTTTTTTTGGTGGCAGGGATTCAAACGTTATCCTTTCACGACCTCGGGCTCGGACCGGAGCCGGCGTGACAACACGTGACAGTGAACTTTGACAGCTAACGGTGTAACTCACCTGTCAGAGGAGCTAAGCTACGTGTTAGCACCGCAGCTAAAGCCGTTAGATCTTCTTTTTCAGACTTGTAATCGCATAAATATCTGAATGCTGACAATATATCGGCATGTAAGTATCTTCTCTGTTAAATTGGTCGCTTCCTGTGTCAAATATCCCGTTTGTGACGTTTGCTGCCGTTGATACGTGCGCACAAGTAAACATCTGTATTCAGTTTGACAAAATCACGTGGGTGTTAATGGAAAAGTGCCGTGCAGATTCTACTGCGAATGAGGTTTTTGTTTTGTTGGGAACGCAACTCAGGTCACCGGTGCTTTTGTTTTCAGACCCGCCGGACCTCAATCCAGATGGGACTTCGCATCAAAAGACGACACAGCAGAAGTCTAGAAGAGGTCGAGCCAGACACAACAATGACAGAAATCTGAGTAGCAGTAGTTATGATGCACCTCAACAATATGGGCACTTTCACCACCCGTTTGGCCAAAATAATTTAAATTATGCAGAGTACTATCATCTTCCCTACCAAGGAGAGGATATAACTAGGAGGAGAGGCAGAGCTAGAGGAAGGAGAGAAGGAAATCGAGGTGTAAGTGGAAATCTTCATGGTTCAGGTCCTGGGTGGCAAAGACCTGGTGGTGACTTTTCCCAGTATGGTGCGAGCAATAGATATACTGGTGGCCACTGGTCAGGTGCCCAAGCCGTGGATGGACCCGATGGACCCAGCTGGCGGAGAGAAAGCAGTGAAGAACCAAATGCTCAGGATAAAAAGCACTGGAATGTTGGCCAGGAGCAGAGGAGGGGAGAACAAAATGAGAAAAGTGATCACTTAAAGGAGAACAAATCAGCTGGTCACAGGCCACATGGCAATAAAGGTGAAAGGTCTTTTTTAGATACCACAGAGAGAACTCAGCAGAATAAGTCAGGCACCAGAGCTCAATATTATGATCATCAGAAGAAACACTCGGACGTGAAGCGACGGCAAGGACCAATCAAACCAATTAAACCACTATCTCAAGAGGAAGCAGGCCCTGAAAGAGGTGCCAGTGGCCAGGACAACTGTGATCAGGGCAGGCCGTCTCAGGGAGCTGCCAGTAAAGCTGGAAAAGGTTCAGGGTCACACACATCTTTTCAGGCTAAAGGGGGGAGAAGAACCATTCATCAAAACCACAAAACGAGCCAGAGGAGCTGGGACAAGATGCCCAAAAGCAAAGAAACACAAACTGGTAAGAATGGAGTTTTTGTAAACTGATGTGTGGCTACCAAAGAATAAAATTCCACGAGTTTACTAACTGCTTTCACATTTCTGTTACCCAGCTGCATTATTATGTTAGCGCAACTCAATTATAAACAGTCAGATCTTTTTCTTTTTATCTAACTTGCCTTAGGTTCAATATTAGATTTATTGGGAAGTTTTAAATTCATTATACTTTCAATTTACAATGAAGTAAAATCTTTGGTGTGGATACAGTTACACAGGTGATGTGTTCAGCAAGTCCTTTTTGTGCTTGTTAATCTTCAGGCCTTTTCGTCTCTCTGTGGTCTGTGGATGGGGGAAATTATTTTGATGCTTTTAAAAGAGGGTTTATTCTGGTTAAAAACGTATTTGTCTGAATCACCGCTGTCTTCTGAACCTCTGGTCTCTCCTCTCCACAGGTTGTCTGATTGAACAGCTGTCCGAGGAGAAGTATGAGTGCATGGTGTGCTGTGACATTGTCCGGGTCATGGCTCCGGTGTGGAGCTGCCAGAGCTGCTTCCACGTGTTCCACCTCAACTGCATCAAGAAATGGGCTCAGTCTCCGGCCTCGCAGGCAGACGGTAAGACAGTTCAACCTCAGATGATGAGCATTCATTCTCAGTTTGCTGCTCAGTGTTGCATCTAAAACACAATTCATTCTCAAAGTAACTGCAAACAAAACCTGCCTGTCACACAAAATATGCAGAGAGGGGAACTTTGGCTTTGTCAGTAGGTTCAGCTGATTCAGCAGTGCATTGTGTTTTGTTGTGGTTGAAATGACTGCAGCCCAGTGAATTTGGTGTAATTCGGTTTAACAGTGTAAAATGCTAAATGGTTTTGTATTTTAAATTTGCTTTTTAGATTCAGCTGACGGTTGGCGATGTCCAGCCTGCCAGAATGTTGCAATGAAAAACCCAACCACTTACACCTGCTTCTGTGGTGAGTGTTTCTTACATTCATGCAAATACACACAGCTTGTGTCTTTTGCTTCTATAATACTTATTTAAAAACAGTAATTTATCAGCTGTTCAGGACACAAATTAAGTCAAATAGTTATGATGTCTCTCCATGCTTTATGTGGTGCACAGCTGCAGTTGTGTTTATTTCATGTCTGATTTATAGGTAAAGTGACAAACCCTGAGTGGCAGCGTAATGAGATTCCACACAGCTGTGGTGACATGTGTGGGAAGAAGAGGAGTGGAGTGGACTGCAACCACCCCTGCAACATGTGAGTTGTGAAAGCAGAAGAAAACTTTTTTTTTTTGTGTCATGTAGGTTCAGGGCAGGATGTTACAGCTGTTAAAGGCCTGTTTTAAGCACATTAATAAATCATATTAGGCTTGTTAGAAATAGAAACGTTTGTTTTTTCACAGCTGTGAGGTCCGGTGGTTGCCGTGTCTCTCAAATAAAATCTAGTAGTGCTTCAGTCCGTCCAATAAAATCTGCTTATATATGGAAAAAAAAAAGTGGAAATCTGTTTTATAAAGACTGGAAATTCAATCTTACAAATGGAAGATTAATCTTTTTTTAGATTTATTTTCAAATTTCTTTAATTGTAAAGTACTTCAACTTTGACTGGTCCTCCAGCTACGTAACTGTCTACCAGAGTATGTTCATATCTATAAAAGCTTCTTTTTTTTCCCTTGCAAATATTTTTACTTTGAAAATGTAGTTAGTGCTAATAACCTTGCCCATCTTTTTATCTGCGGAACTTACTTTAGTTTCAGGCACTGACTTTCCACTACTTTCCATTTACTTGATCCTTATTTCTGTTCAAACTTGTGTTCTTGTGGGACAGAAAAAAAATGAAGGTTAAGTCCTTTCGGATCTAATAACAAGGAGAAAGCTTGAAGTATGTGCACTTACGTCTGATGTTAAATGCATCTTGAATGTCGACCTGTGATGGGATCTCAGTTGGGTTATCAAAATGAAAATAAACACACAGCCACACAATCAACTTTCAGCTGCACATCAAACGGGACATAACCACATCTGCTGAAGTTTCCCTAAAGTCACAAAAGCATTTACAAAGTGTGTTCATTATTTAAACATTAACCCATTCTGACATGTAGGCTTTTATCGCTTAAGCTCGGAGCTATGCACATGTTGCTACAGACAAATTAGCTTTTCTTTTTAAGCATAAATAATCATAAGGTGGAAAGTTATTAATTTAGTGGAGACATGCATCACCTATAATGCTGATGTGGCCTTGGATAAAACGGAGTCTGACACCGCTGCTCCAGAATATTCATGCAGTTCCTGAAGAAAGGCCTTAAATGACTTGTGCTCATTATGAACAGCAACTTTACTATCATATTTAGATTGTTAAAAATGTGTCAGATATTGGCCCGTACATGACATGTAGTAGTATGAAGTATCTTACAAAAGTCTTTTTCCTCAGCTTATGTCATCCTGGACCTTGTCCTCAGTGTCCTGCCTTTGTAACCAAATCCTGCGTCTGTGGAAGGACAAGGTACTTTTGATTATATATTAATTGCTATCAATTCTGTAGTGTTTAGCCCTTGAACAGTGTCATCGTTACTTTTAGTTTTTACACCTTCATTACTAATTGAACCGCCTCCTTTCAGTCAGCCGGTGCGCTGCGGCCAAGCTACGGTTCTCCGGTGTGATAAGGTGTGTGCGGCTTTACTCAACTGTGGTGAACACGCTTGTGCAGATGTGTGCCACAGCGGGGCGTGTCAGCCCTGCCAGCTGCAGGTTGAGCAGGGTGAGGCTGACTTTCGAAGAAACACGCTTTTATTAGTGATGAGAAAATAATTGAAGTTAAGGATCTGGAGTATTTAAATGCGCCAAATTGTTATCTCTGTTTCTGTTTAGTTTGTTACTGTGGTGTTACCACACGTGAAGTCCTGTGTGGCACAGATAAGGAAGGATTCGATGGCTCAGGACATTTCTCTTGTCAAAAAATATGTGGGAAGTAAGTGACTGCACAGCATGTATGATGTTCATAATGCAGCACTCTGCAGTTCTTTGACTAAAACAAAGCCCTTCATTACGTGATGCTCTTCTTTGTTCAGGATGTTGAACTGTGAAG
Source organism: Xenentodon cancila (assembly GCA_014839995.1). Classification (NCBI taxonomy): domain Eukaryota; kingdom Metazoa; phylum Chordata; class Actinopteri; order Beloniformes; family Belonidae; genus Xenentodon; species Xenentodon cancila. The sequence continues at coordinate 18,213,568 of CM026216.1, forward strand.
TTCATCGGTGCCAGGAGAGTTGCCACCGCGGGCCGTGCCAGAAGTGTCCACGCTCACCGAGCCTGGTGAAGTCGTGTCCCTGCGGTCAGACCGCACTGACCAAACTCCTGGAGCTTGGATACTCTGAGCGAAAAAAATGCTCTGATCCCATCCCGTCCTGTGGAAAGACATGCAACAAGCCTCTGGCCTGCGGCTCCAGCGGTAAGAAAAAGCCACAGTTTGTCTTTAACTTTGGGCTCATTACTTACTTACTTTATGGACAAGTGTTTTGTTGGGACTTGTAATGCTTATGTGGACCAAAGCTTTTGTTCTAATGAAGACAAATGTCAGTTTTGGTGAGAGCTAAGCTGTGAGGTGGGTTTGGGCATGAACTGGTAATGGTTAAGGTGAGTTGTAATCTGTACATAATGAATGGAAGTGAATGCAAAGTCCTAAAAAGAATAGCTGCATGTGTGCTTGCACAAACAGGATGTGCTTTCTTTTGGGCCCACTGGCATTGTTCTTGTAGCTTATCAGTAGATAATTATCTTTCACTATTTCAGACACAATCCATTTGTGTGAAAAATTGTGTCATGAGGGCAGCTGTGGGCCATGCTCTCTGACCTCAACCATTAGATGCCGGTGTGGCTCCAAGACTAAGGTGGGAAGAAAAACGTCAGCAGAACATGTTTGGGTTTTTTTAGACCACCAAAGATTATAAAGTTGTTGTTTTTTTTTTTTTGTTTTTTTTTTCCTTTTTCAGGAGGTTCCATGTGCAACAATTCAAAAAGAAGGTGAGTTTTTAATTCATCTATATAAAATAAGTTAAATACAGCAATTATGTGAGTGACAGGTTTGTGTTATCTGTAATTTATTGTTTGTTTTGTTTTGCAGAAGAGCTTGTTTTTACATGCGAGAGACGCTGCAACAAGAAACGCTCCTGTGGTCGACACAAGTGTGGCGAGCTTTGTTGCGTTGTGAGTATTTATGGAATCTGACCCGTCAGTTCGTCGTCATAGTCTGGACTATAAGCTATAGATCATTAAATCTAACCCAATACCTAACTAAGTAAGCCATAATACAACATAACTGATTAATCAAGTTTTTCTTTTCTTTTTTGTATTGATTTATTCCAGACATGTCGAAACCATTGTATAAAGCCTAACAACGTTAATGCTAGTATGAATAAATTATTATTATTATTATTATTATTATTATTATTATTATTATTATTATTATTAATTTAATATGAATTAAATAAATAAATATTCATATATATATATACGAGAACCTCTTGTAAATAAATCTATATAAATAAATTAATCTGTTATCAATTTATGTACACAAAATAAACAAATCTATACACAATATACACACACATAACTACACTTTACATTCATCCATTACATAAAGTTAAATTCTCTCTTCTTTATTTAAGGTATTTTGGTTAAAAAAAAAAAAAAAAAAAAGTGTCACCACTTTAAATGAAAAAATAAACAAACACCTTGTGCCTTATTTGTATTTGTATATATTTTTTTTTTTCTTCCCTTTCTTGTCAGTGTGGACATCGTGCACACGCTGTATGTACGATGCACACCGAAATTAGTCTCTGCTTTTAACCCATCAACTAGTTTCACTAGTGAGCAGTGGGGCTGCTAGCAGGGCAGCGCCCCGGGGAGCAATTGGGAGTTAAGGGCCTTGCTCAGGGGCCCCCAGTGATTTACCATTGTGGGCAGCCCTGGGCTTGAATCTGGGTCCTCCACGCCCAAGCCCACCACTGTAACCACTAGGCCACCACTCCCCACATATAAGTTTCATATGTTGAGAACACCTACTAGTTATTTTTTAGCCACATCAGCTTCATCATCTGTTCAGTTTGCACAGTCAGGTATATTATAATGTTCATAAAATTCATGTTGATTATAATCAGAATGGTTTGTAAGAGAAGCAGACTTTCTCCAGCTTTGAAAGAGCAGTTTTGTTTTGTTTTTTGTGTGTTTTAAGAAAAGGTACTTTGACGTTTGAGTTTAAAAGCTTCATGCCTCCTGGTGGTGACGCTAAATTTTAATCTTAATTTGCAACCAATTAACTTCCATCCAAACAAGTTCACAAGTAGTGTAAATGGGATGTTTATTAGATGGCTTATGTGGTGATGTTTCATTTGCATGTGCACCCGTGAAGAATGTGGAGCACAAATGCCCCCTGATCTGTGGCTACAAGCTCAACTGCGGTCTCCACCGCTGCCAGGAGCCTTGTCACCGTGGAAACTGTGAACCCTGTTGGCAGTCCAGTGAGTATAACAGTCATTTTGCTTAAAAGCCAATCTTCTAATGCACCACATGGGTTTATTTAAACATTTTGTGTTATTTTTTGCCTTTTGTTCATTATGTTTGGCACAGAGTGTCTTGGTAGTTTTATCTTCAGCGTGTAACGGCTCCTCCTGTTGGCAGGTTTTGACGAGCTGACGTGTCACTGTGGGCTCACTGTGTTATACCCACCAATTCCCTGTGGCACGAAGCCACCAGAGTGCAAAAACCTGTGTACAAGACGACACGAGTGTGACCACCCAGGTAAACTTAAGAATAACCCTTCACTTATAAACGGTACGTAGAGAAACTCTGAATGTGCTTCTCACATGTTCTTCTGGTTTAGTGTTCCACAACTGCCACAGTGAAGACAAGTGTCCACCCTGCACATACCTCACTCAGAAATGGTGCATGGGAAAGCATGAGGTAATGTCCCTTAAAGCTCATAAGTACACACGTCTTTTTCCCTTTTTCTTTTTTGTCTTAAGACCTGCATTGAAAATGATATTCTTTTTATTGACACACAGCAACGTAGCAACATACCATGTCATCTGCAAGACATCTCTTGTGGCCTGACGTGTAATAAGATGCTGCCCTGTGAAATGCACCGCTGCAGGCGGTTATGCCACCGGGGAGAGTGCCTGCCAGACGGTAGCTGCCAGCAGCCCTGCACACTGCCACGTCCAGACTGCGGCCACCCGTGCTCCGCTCCCTGTCATAAAGGCGGCAGCTGCCCACGCACCACCTGCACTGCCAAGGTACAAAACACCAGCATTGAGAACATCTGGAGGGGGAAAAAAAACATACTGTCTTTGTTGTATTGAGGTTTGAATTCTCGTGGAGTTGAAGCACTCAGGAAGCCAGGTATGCATTCCCTCAGTGCCTTGTAGCTACACTGAGGCTGCCAGCAGTTGACAAGTGCCATAATATTGTGTAACTGTCATAAATGTTTAACTGAGATGAAATAACATGCCAGTGGCAACACTCTCAACTCAAGAATTAAACAGACAATGAGGCCTTTCACAGCTGCATGAATTGCTTGCAGAGAACAGTCGACCTTTCAAAACAAGCAACGTATTACTGCACTGGTGGGGGGGAAGACCCATGAGCAAGGAGCGCGTGTCTTACGTTCTGGTGGAATTTGTCATTAACAGGTAGCTCTACAGTGTGATTGTGGTCGAAGAAAGGAAACCGTGGCTTGCTCAGAAGCGTCCAATTCATATCAAAGGTCAGTTCTGCTGGCTGCGTGTTTGACTTTTGAATTGCACATGTGTTCTGGTTGAGATATGCGTCCATGTTTTTTGCTGCAGGCATGCAGCCATCGCCATGGCCAGTAAACTCTCCGACATGCAGCTCGGTGACTCCATGGACATTGGCCCACTCCTCACCAAGAAGGAGCTGAAACAGACGAGGTAGATAAACATGGAGAGATTTGAGCCATTTCAGATATTGTTTACATTTTTAAGTAATCGCATGACTGCCTTCAGTGCTTTAAATTTTAATTTTGGCTGTTTTCTAAGTTTGTTTTTGGCCCAAATAAAATGTTGCATTACATATCTTTAATGTTTTCTTAGACTGGAATGTGATCAAGAGTGTGCCACTTTGGAGAGAAACAGGCGTTTGGCAGAGGCATTGCAGATAGACTCGTCTTCTGACCCCTTCAACGTTCGCTCCGCATCTGTGTACAGTGACAGCCTCAAAGAAGATGCCAGGTCTGACTCTGATCCCGTCGCTGCTGCTGCCCATTGGCTTAAATATTCAGATCAACTACCATCATCTTGTTTTCTGCTTGTCTTTCAGAAAAGACTTGAAGTTTGTCACAGAAGTAGAAGAAGAGATCAAGAATCTTGTTGAAAATGCCAATAAGGTAATGTGATTTACTTTCCCAGTTTTGTGCTCTGCCAGTTGGGGTCTCAGCTGTCTTGTGATGAGACGCTGCCTCCGGTGGCCCCCGCAGCTTACATCATCTTCATATTTTCTAACCCAGTTACTGAATGTTTAGCCATGACGGAGATCAAACACTTCTGAGGGCCCCTCCATATTAGTCAGGTTGCATTGGCTTGTACGTTACCAACAGGACAACAAGCCTCTCTAGTTGCACATGAGGCTGTAAGCAAAACAGCCGTCTTGTTTTTCTTTTTTGGCCCTGAATAAGGCTGTCAAGGTTGCCAATCCTTTTTAATATTTCTCCAAATGTAAAATATGTTAGTACTTTTTCAATCTGCTTTGTGAAATGTTCCCATTTTCTTAAATTTGATGCGTGCTCTGTGACTTAAAAGACCATGGGTTAAAAATTAAAATAAGGTAAGTTGTTTGTCTAAGAAGGCAAGAGCCTTCTTAAAAACAGGGAAATTAAATGTAATTTTCTAGCAGAGAGAGATGCATTTAGAAAACCGGTCACATCTACACCACAAGCTGGATGGATGCTCCGGTGTTGCACTGCAAAGATCCGCAAGATTAAATCAAATGTTTTTCCCAAGGTTGCCGTTTTGTGACAATTTCAGTTTGTTATATATAACAATTGCAGACCTTGGATCTGTCATGCGTGTCTGTCATGAGTGTAAAATAGGTTTCCTAATGGGAATTCATTTCTGAATGCTGCAGGGAAAACAGCCTAAGAGGAGCCACTGCTTCCCACCTATGAATAGAGAACACCGGAAGATCATCCACGACCTAGCCGAGGTGTACGGCGTGGACAGCGTGAGCTACGACAGCGACCCCAAACGCAACGTGGTCATCACAGCCCACAAGTATGGCTGTTTCCAACTATGAGAACGCTTATCACACATGAAAGTGCTGACTGTGGCTTTGAGGATGAGTCTGTATCTTTCCTGTTCCCAGAGGGAAGTCGGTCTGTCCAAACTCAACACTGACATCACTGATAGAGCGGGAAACGGCTGCAAGGGCCCCTCCTCCTATCGCTCATATCAAGCAGCACAGTAGCAAGTGAGTGTTCCTCTGCGGTTAGACGGTCCTGTAAATAAAGAGGCGCTTTAATGGTCTCACTGCCTACAATTAAATGTCTTCTCTTCTTGTTTATTCTTCTCTCAGGGCTGCAACCACCTGGTCGAAGATGGTTAAGGAGGAACCTGTGATAGATTATTTTGATGTTCAGGATTGAAACGAGGCTTAAGCAAAGGAACGTCTTAGAATATCCGCTTAAAACTTCAGTCTGCATCTGCTAAATATTCTTAAGACTGTTTTTGTTTTCAGTTGTGTTCATTAATGATCCTTCATCTGGCTTTGTTATCAAATTAAATTATGTTTGGAAACATTTCGGAGATGTTATTGTCTCAAGGGAACATAAACTCTTAGTAAATGTAAGAAGAGTCAAGTTGCGCTTCAGTTTCTATTGAAGTCTTGAAGATTTTAACATGTTTTGAGGCAGATCATTTTGAAAAGCTCCTCTTTGTTTTCTTTGCTTCCTTTTTATGCAGTTCAATAAAAATGGAATTTTGTATATATTTATGAATTTAATATTGGCTTCAGATTACAGTCGTAAATTGAATTCAGGGGCTGTTTCTGGTTTGAGGTTCCTCATCAGCATGCCAACTAGTTTGTTTGTTTTTTTTTCTCCCAAGCAGCCGATGTCTTTTGTTCTTTCTGCTGGTCCTGAGCCAAGGCTCCGGTAGTAAACGTATGCTCAAGGAGGTGGCGGGTGGGTGGAAGTGGGCCGCGCTGCAGAAAGAAAGCTTTGTTTGAAACTCCAGCTCTGACCCAGATATGGCACTGCACTTTCTGAAAACTTTCCCTCAAAGTGTGAAGTATTTTAAGATCAGGCTGACCTGATAGGGACTTGCTGGAGGAAACTCCAGCAAGGCAGCTGAATCCTGCACTACAGCTAATGCTCCGATCTAATGCCGACTCCTGCAAACTGCAAGGTTAAGAGTTTAGATGCTGACTCGGATTAGTGTTACTGCTGTGCTTACATGAGACAAACCCCCCGTGCTGTCGAGAACCTGATGAGCGAATTCAAGACCAAAGAGACGACGAGGAAGCCTTCCACGAAGACCAGCTGGAAATCAACAGATGCCTGTAATGAACAATAAAATTGTTCAAGTTATAATTGCTTTACTGACGATATTTCAACAGGCCATTTATTTATTTAAAGGAATATTTCACCACTAGGGATAACAGAACATTTGAGAATATAGAAGTGTTTGGCAAGAGAACACGGATCAAATTACTGCATGCAGAGACTAAATGTTTAAAAAAACCTGAATATAGAGCTTATTACTGAGAAAACAGAAATAAATAAAATGAGACGGCGCATGCTATTATGATTTAGTTTCCAGATATTTTTCATTGTTTTGGTTGTTTCCCTGCTTTTTTTATGTTTCCTTCTTTTTCTGTGCCAGTCCTGTCTTTGCATGACTGCCACTATTTTTTGCACTTTGAATGATTGACTATATATAGTTTAATTCTACAGAAAGGTAGTACCAGCAGCTGATTATTCAAAGGCATATGTGCCATGTATAGTACTGCGCTACGATACAGTAACTATAGTATTAGTATACTATTTCTAAAGCACCTCTGCCTGATGTATCTGGTTAAAAACTTGGATAAAGGAAATATAAGATAAAACCTGCTGGTGGTAGTTCCCGAGTATATGTTTTAGCCTTTTCTAATTGGATATTTCAGTCTCGCAATGAAAATGTGAGCACCGGTGCCTTTTTAAAGTGTTAAATCGTGCATAATAATAGCAATTAGGTACAACTTTTCATCCATTCATCAAGGGCTCCATATGAAAAACGGGGTCCGGTAGTTTCGGTGAGGGCGCTAGGGCTGCTGCCTCTTTGTTGCTGTGGTGAAAACAGTCTCTTTGTTCTTGCACTGCTTTTTTTTATTTAAACGATTTGCTGTATAGAGGACGAGCTGAAGTCAGCTTCTCTCTCTGCTTGGGTAAAAATCTTCAGTTTGAAAAACAAAACAAAAAAAAACAAAAAGAAAAGACAGCAGCACCCCCACGCACGAGAAAAGGAAAAAGACGGTCGTGGAGATAATTTGATGACACTCCCTGCCGCTGGTGATTTTTCATTATATGGACTCTCCAGCGGAGACCGCGCCTGCGCGGTCCTGCGCGGTCCTGCTCTCTTCCGAACAAGGCTTCACCAATCCGGCTCTGGCTCCATCCCCTGCTCGGCGTCCCACAGGCCGGCGCTAATAAGTCGCTTAGCTGTCCGGTAATGGGGAAGTGATACGGAGACGCTGCTGCTGTGTGAGAAGCCGCGAGGAAGTTGAGGGGAAGCTCCACGCCGCGTCGCGCCGGACCGGACCGGACCGCTCCACTGAGACAGACACATCCTACAGTTGCTGTTGTTGAGGAGCCTGAAACGCGCATAGTGATGGAGAGGAAGGTATGGACGCTTACGCTACCCCCTTTTTTATGTATATTTTCATCAGCACGTTTGTTTTATTCCACATCACTTTGCCTCGCTGCGTGTCCGCGGCTCATGCACCCGCATCCACCATTAAAACTATTCTTTATATATTTCTTTACCCTGTAGGCGCGTTGCGAGCAGGATTAGTGCGCACTGGAGTTTTTTTTTTTTTTGTTTTTTTTTTTTCCTTCGGCTAGCTGTAATTTATTGTACGTTTAAAAAAAAAAAAAAAAAAAAAAAAAAAAGCTGTGCCAGGATTATTTTCCACCTCGTGGTTGGATTAAGGATTATTTGCAAGGTTGTGCAAAATATTAAAAACAGGGAGTTGGATGTTAATTTTCTGACTGTAGGCTCCAGCAGCTCCTCTCTCTCAGCCTGTCTGCATCATCACACAACACAGTGGATAGTTGCAGAACCTCAGCCCTCCACCACTACCCAGCCCTCCCCGCTTTGCAGCCGCCGCAGACACCAGCGCGGCTTGTTAACCTTGGCTGGTGGGGGAAACGCACACTTGAGGAGCAATAGGAGGGATGCGCGATGGGGACCACGACTCAAATCTGTCACCTCCGCCCTCATCCCTCATACACTCGCATCTGATTCAAGGAGCACTCAATAAGGGTAATAATTATGATAAAAAAAGAATTAAAAGCTGTGTATGCAGGGGTGTAAGTGCCCCCCTCACCCACCTACACACACACACACACACACACACATACAAGTGTGTTTCAGATCAAACAGGAAAAGTTTGAGTTTCACTGCTGATCTGCTGGCAGACTGTGCTTCGCTCAGCACTTGGAGAGGAATTTGGGGTGTACTGGTGAAACCAGATCTACTTCTGCTGATTCAAAGGAAAATCGGATTTTTAAAAAATGTTGAAGCTGTAGTCAGAGACAAATTCAAATCAGCTCCAAATAAATATCTTTTTTCCCTTGTCATAGTTTTGTTTTTTTGTTTTTTTTTTAACTTGTAATTTATTTCGATGCTTTAGCCTATAGAGAAGATTGGAATGAGTCACATTACGATGTTTTTGTGGTTCACTGTGAAGACAATTCTAATAGCGTTTATTAGCATAGTTTAACAAGCGATTGGCATAGACTGTAAAATTACTGGACAAATCCACAAAACCCAAGAATGGCTTTTTTAAACCTTTTTCTCCTCAGGCTGCGTGGGCAGATGCTGTATGTTGCAAATGGTTGAAACAAACAGGCTTTGGATGCAGGGTTGCCAGATCACACAAGAAAAATAACCAACTGGGACTCAAAACAAGCCCACAACAACCAACCCAAGACAAAACAAAAAAAAAACCTACAACTCATAACCTCTTGAGAGCTCAAAGTGACTTCACACACATGAAAAGTCCAACTTCGCTTATATAAGTGGAACTGGCAACCCGGCCGTGGCGACCTGATGTCAGCCAAAGTTAGCTGTGGCTACCAGCTCCTTTAGATGATCCATATCAGTTACCTCTGTGTTTAGTCAAGCCTAGATTCATAAGTCTACGTTCTATATTAATAATAGACAGTGTTTGTTATTAGTTCATCCTGCTGCGTGTCTTTAAGTTATTGATCATAAACATTCAAGTTAAGTAACCGTCGGTCTCTTTATTATCACCTTATCACCACAGGTGTGGAATAGCCAGCCTGTCTAAACTCAGAATAACCGACACCACAACTATTTTTTCCCCTCTAACTGTAGAGGGTTCAAAGGTGTATTCAACCACTTTCACCTGCTTTTAGTCGGCTAAACTAATTTGCATTGTCTGGCCCTGTGAGCTGCATTCATCAGTCTGCAGGGCTGCAAGGTTTCATGAAAAGTTCAAAGTGAGATTATGGATCTTGGGAAGTTGTGGCACCAGCTGCATCGTCTATGCATAATTATTTTGGTAACTTAGAAAACCAAAAGAAGTAGGAGAAGCTCTGGTTTTGTCCAAAATCATTTCCTCCTTTAAATTTTAGTGTATTATTTCACAGTCTCTATGTAGCGGAGTTCTGTGTAGGGAAAAATGAAGTGAATTCATCATCAGAAAACATTTACATAAACTACGTGAATTTTCACACAGATAAAACATAACGGACTGGCTGTACACTATTCATGAGCCATTGTAGGATTCACTGGGTGCACGCTATAGGCTCTACATAGTGCACTATAAGCTCTGTGTAATTGGGCAGGTCTACAAATGGAAACTGCACTATCTAGTGCACTATTGGTGATCAGTGTGGACGTTTGGACACAGCCCTGACGTATTCTTTATGTGCATTACCAACCACAAGTAGAAATGAGAACAATTACAAAATCTAACAATGCACTAATTTAGCCAAATCTTGATGATGATGATAATATTAATAATAATAATAAGACATAAGTTATGTGTATCTGTATGTGTTATAAGAGTTCCTGTTAAGACTCAAGACCTTGTGGGCCGGGTTCTTTTATTGTGGGCCGGCTTCTATTATTGTGGGCAGGGTTCTATCAGTGTGGTCAGGGTTCCATTATTGAGGACAGGGTTCTGTTATTGAGGACAGGGTTCTATTATTAAGGACAGGGTTCCATTATTAAGGACAGGGTTACATTATTGTGAACAGGGTTACATTATTGAGTCCAGGGTTCTATTATTGAGGACATTGTTCTAAAATTGAGGACAGGGTACCAATATTGAGGGCAAGGTTCCATTATTGTGGACTGGGTTCTTTCAGTGTGGACAGGGTTTCCATTATTGAGGACAGGGTTCCATCATTGTGGACAGGGTTCCATTATTGAGGACAGGGTTCCATCAGTGTGGACAGGGTTCCATTATTGAGGACAGGGTTCCATCATTGTGGACAGGGTTCCATTATTGAGGACAGGGTTCTATCAGTGTGGACAGGGTTTCCATTATTGAGGGCAGGGTACCATTATTGTGGACAGGGTTCCATCATTGAGGACGAGGTTCAATCATTGTGGACAGGGTTCTATAATTGTGGACAGGGTTCCATCATTGTGGACAGGGTCCCATCATTGTGAACAGGGATGCATCATTGAGGACAAGGTTCAATCATTGTGGACAGGGTTCTATAATTGTGGACAGGGTTCCATCATTGAGGACAAGGTTCAATCATTGTGGACAGGGTTCTATAATTGTGGACAGGGTTCCATCATTGAGGACAAGGTTCCATCATTGTGGACAGGGTTCTATAATTGTGGACAGGGTTCCATCATTGTGGACAGGGTTCCATCATTGAGGACAAGGTTCCATCATTGTGGACAGGGTTCTATAATTGTGGACAGGGTTCCATCATTGTGGACAGGGTTCCATCATTGAGGACAAGGTTCAATCATTGTGGACAGGGTTCTATAATTGTGGACAGGGTTCCATCATTGTGGAAAGGGTTCCATCATTGTGGACAGGGTTCTATAATTGTGGACAGGGTTCAATCATTGTGGACAGGGTTCCATCATTGTGGACAGGGTTCCATCATTGAGGACAGGGTTCCATTATTGAGGACAGGGTTCCATCATTGTGGACAGGGTTCTTTCAGTGTGGACAGGGTTTCCATTATTGAGGGCAGGGTACCATTATTGAGGACAGGGTTCCATCATTGTGGACAGGGTTCCATTATTGAGGAAAGGGTTCCATCAGTGTGGACAGGGATCCATTATTGTGGACAGGGTTCTTTCAGTGTGGACAGGGTTTCCATTATTGAGGACAGGGTTCCATCATTGTGGACAGGGTTCCATTATTGTGGACAGGGTTCTTTCAGTGTGGACAGGGTTTCCATTATTGAGGGCAGGGTACCATTATTGAGGACAGGGTTCCATCATTGTGGACAGGGTTCCATTATTGAGGACAGGGTTCCATCAGTGTGGACAGGGATCCATTATTGAGGACAGGGTTCCATCATTGTGGACAGGGTTCCATCATTGAGCACAGGGTTCTATCACTGTGGACAGGGTTCTATAATTGAGGACAGGGTTCCATCATTGTGGACAGGGTTCCATCATTGTGGACAGGGTTCCATCATTGTGGACAGGGTTCTATAATTGTGGACAGGGTTCCATCATTGTGGACAGGGTTCCATCATTGTGGACAGGGACGCGTCATTGAGGACAAGGTTCCATCATTGTGGACAGGGTTCCACCATCTGGGTCAACCCAGCTGTGGATAATAAAGGATCTGCATAGGCATTTAAGTGGAACAGAACAGTCACAGCTCACAGTCTGGGAGAGTCTATTGATTTTACTTATACTAGTCACTTTTTGTTAAATAAAATCACTGTGTTTGTGTGACTGTTATTGATTCAACTTGTCCCTAAAATTACTCTGCAGTTGACCCCAAAACTCTGTTTATCTTCTTTTGTAGATTACTGTAGAGAAGTTCTGTTACTTTGGCACAGTCATTAAATTACTAATAGGACTTTTATTTTCTTTAATCATATGAAGTTCAAACTGTTAGTTATAAAATTTATATCCCGACACATGAATTAATACACATAAGATCCTATTTTTCTTTTTTAGTTTTAATGTTTATTATATGTTAGAATTAACAACATCTCTGATTTCATCAATAACAAGTAATAATTAAGAAAATCTCATTAGGGATATTTTGATTGTATATAACCTTTTTTTTTGTTTAAAGTACAGAGTTGATGCAGAGGTCTCATAAAATTGTGTATCAAATATAATACATTGGGCATAATAGGGTTAAACTAATTAATTTCTATATCCAATATAAGGATATCGTTTACAGTATTGCCTTGTCGATGTGTTTTTGCACATTATCGTTATTGTCGTTATCGTTGTGTAAAATGAAATAATCACATTTTCATATGATCAGCAGCACATGATGTAGTACACAGTTTCATCATTTATCTAACAAGAGCCAATCAAAATGCAGAAGCAGTGTGGAAAAAAGCTAAATATAACCATGATTAAATTAGTTTGCAGTACCTCCTGTAGCAGTAACATTTTAGAGTAGCTGTTTTCTATATAATGTAATCTGCCGCTCCGATTTTTGTGGAGTCATTTTTATCCACTTTTCTTTAAAGCATCTTTAGTTCTTTGAGGTTTTCTCTCTAGATGTTGCGCCGCAGCACTTTAACCAGGTTGAGGTTTGGAACTCGAGTGAAACACTGGAACGTCTTGGTTCTTTTCTTTTTCAGTCGTTCGGATGTAGATTTGGAAATGTGCTTGGGATCCTGTTGCATGACCCAATTTTGGCCAAGCTTTAGCCACAGACAGATGGCCTCCCTTTAACTCGGGACTAATTTTGTATACAGAGGAGTTCATGGTTGACTAACTGACTGCAAGGTGCCCAGGCTCCTTGGCTACAAAACAAGTCCAAATCACCACCCCTTTGCCATCACCCTTAAGAGTTAGGCTGCTTTAGTCAATATTTGTTAAAAAAAATAAAAAAGGTTTAAAACCGATACACACCCATAATAACCTTTCAGGTCAGTGTTGGAAAAGATCTCCTTCCACGTTACACCTCCACAGCTGCACATCACAAAGACACTCAAAGCAAGCTCAGATGTTTACTGAAATGACTAACATTTGATGCAGGTTGCTTTTTTTTTCTTCTATACCTACGTAGGCAGCTGCAGTGATATTTAATGCAGACTTTGGTTGCATAACAGCTGATCCTAAGGACAACAAAGTCAGCAGCACTTGCTGACTTTGACTCTTAAGAGGCAGCTGTGAGTTATCTTCTGGTTATGATCAGATAAAATAGATTTGGCGAATCGGCGAAGCCTGTGTGAGACTCAGAAGAGCAAATTATGAAGCAAATGAATGCAACTGTCACTGTTTCCAAATGTGTATGGCTTTGAGGGCGGCGGGCGGGTTCACGAGCTGAACTGAGGTGTGGAGCTGGTCAAAATGTTTCTATGAAAACATATTCATGTGAACTTAGCCTTAATATGAGGCCTGAGTGCTTGTACTGGTTTTCTGTGTTAAGTTTCAGAAGTCTTGTTTATTCAGATGCAACTTTGGAAACACAACCTTTGTCGTTTAGTTTTTAGAGGGAAAAGGCTTTCTCCTGGCAACCCAGATAGCAGACACATTTGGGTCTAATCTGGGCTATTTTTTGCATTTATGGTTCAGTTACAGCACTGGCAAGAGTTATGTGGGCCAGGCGTGTCCCAAGGTTAACGAACTGGGCCAGTTTGGGGTTTTTTATTCATGTATGCATCGTATAAACCAGATGTGGCCCAAATTTCATAGGATAGTTTTGACGTGGGATGCCACAAGTGATGTGAGGGACAACCGTTGCCCAAAGGCTCAAAGGAAATGAAGAATTGGACCAGAGTTTAGGCAGCCACACTCACCTTGAGTCCAGGCCAAATGTAGTCCAACGAAAAACTGCAGAAATTGTCCAAGTATGGGCCAAAGATTCTTTGCTATCTGGGATGCGTGTACAATCTAATCACTTTATCATTATACTTCAATTGTTTCTGTGGATAGTTTGATCTGCAGAAGAATGTGTTTGAATGTTTCTCTCCATTGCTTAGATGATCAATGACTTTCTTGAATGTTTTCAACATGTGCATAACCTTCTCATTGTAGATTTAAACAATTTGGAAATGGCTTTCTAAGTTTGAAGGGCACCAACAACTGCTTCTCTAAGATCTGAGCTGATGTCTTTTCTTCTTGGCATTTTGTTACCACAAACTTCTTTTTTTTTTTTTTTTTTTTTTTTTAGACTGGAAATAGTCATGAAGAAATTATCAAGCACATTGGCCTCTCCTTTAGATTAGAGATTAAGTGGCTCAGAGTGTGAGGTTCTTACGTGCCAGTGAGTTTTTTGCCTTTGGAGACAGGCTATATTCTATTTATTTGCATTTCATGATAAACGTACACACGACCGAGGAATAAGTTCAGTGTTGCTTGCTTGAGATTTCTCTCACATGCCACAACCTTTTATGTAAAGCATCTGGACTTGTTTTCCCTATTTGCCATCACATTTGTTAATGTAAAATCATAAAGGAGCTTTAAAACGTTTTTTTTTTTTTTTGGTTTTAACTTGTTTGTAAAACAATGGTAAATATGTAGATTCAAGCCACGGTGTCTGTTTCTCTCCTTGTTGCTCTGGTTTCCAGGTCTGATTTACGGAGGGAACCAACAGTTTCATGATTTCAAGGAATGCTTTTCATGTTCGTGTCTTATATGAAAAACCAAAACGGGCATACAGCTGCAATTAGTCCTTGAATGAATGTTGCATAATGGCTGTTATTTCAGGGAACGTCATCCTGCATGCTGGTTTTTCCATAGATTGGTCCCTCAGATGTATTTTATTTTCCAGTGTGGACTGACTCTTGCCATATAGTATATACATGCCATTTCCATGTAGTATTGCTCCGTCTTCTTTTTATAGGGAGCTTTTACTTTTTTCTCTAAAGGAGTCATGAATAGAAGGATGATTTTGAAGCTTATGGTATATTGTTAAGTTGAAGTGTTTTAAATAAAAAGCTCTGAAATAGCTCGGTTATACGTTGTGGTTTCCGGCACGAGCAGCTGCCTCAGATTTTCTCCTCGGCCACATTAGTATGCGGTGTGCCATCACAGCCCCTGAGGTCCGGCTGCGGATCAGAGGATCAGCTCTTTTACAGTCTGCTGAGCGCTTAACCTGGCTTTTTAAGAAAAGTCAGTGGGTTCAGTCGTGTCTGAAATTTAGTTTGGGGTTCACCCACAGAGTCTCTCATAAATTTCTGAAACTCATTTTATCACGCCTTGTCTTCACCGGCGGTGAGATATGAGTCGACGGACTAGAAGCCGGACGCATTTCAGCTTTGTTTCCTAAATAGTTGGTCACCCAGTTAAAAGTTCCCCGGCTTTGTGTTTTGTGTTGTTTCCAGGGATAAATGGACAATGGAGCACTTCCTTTTTTGGCTGGCGAGGAATGTGTTGGCTCAATGGCTGTTTGTTACCGTGGAAACAAAAGAGCTTAGAGTCAAACCTAGGAAAATTTATCAATATCATAATCAGAGCTGAAACGATCAGTTCGTGATCTTAGTGGCGCGAGGGATTTTTACTACCACATGATCATTTTGCAACCTCTGAAAAGTAGAGATGTGCTAATTTTCTTTGTTTTAATTCATACGAAAATGTAATAACAAAGGTTGAGAAAGTCATTTAGAGACATCACGTTGGATTCTTTGATGTTATACATTTTGTTTTTGCAAACATTTTACAGCTGAGAAAAATCATTTGCATTATTATGTTCACAATTCTTTTCTCAGTTTACAATTAGTTTGTCCTATCGTTTGCATTATAAAATGGCAGTAATGCTTTCTGTGTCCACATGTGCAACAATGAAGATCAATTTTATGCGATTTGCAGCGTATTAAAAACATATTTTTTAAGCTCTGGAAAAATCCCAGTCATTTTCACAACATTATGGTTGTAAATGGAGCTTTTTGTAACCTAATTTCACACCATGGCGCCCTCCAGCCTACAGTAATAAGAGTGCTGGTGTTTTTAACTTCTTTTTTGTTGTTGTTTTGTGCTGCTACCACTCATGATGCAGATAAAGAGACTTTGCACTCGACTCCTAGACAAACTATCGGGCTGTTGCTGGTCCCAGAGTTCACAGAGCGTCTGGTTGACCCATTTAAAGGATCGTGTTCAATACTGCGTCACACTTTATTGCACATTTTGGTGCAGCTTAACATTTAAAACTGGCTCTATGCATGCATGATGATGGTAGAGCTGCTGATCACACTTGCAAAGACTCCCGGTTGTGTTGCAGAAAATGTAAACTTTACAGACAAAAAAAAAAGGGATCTTTTAGGAAATGATGACAAATATTGTGGTGCATTGGCTTTAGCTGAAACAGAAGCTTTTGTGTGGACATGTTAAAGTCCTACAGCTAATGATTGCTCTCACTGTTACTGAATCTGCTTATTTTTTTTCTCAGTGTTTGAAAAAAGTATTTACATTTTCATCTGTGAAACATCTGAAACGAATGGAAATGTCCGTGATGTTGTCTGACCAAAACCTAAGGATATTCAATTTAGTGTTCCATAATTGCAGCAAATTCTTATATTGAAAACAACAACAACAAAAAGAAATCCAAAGGTTACTTCTTTTTTGTTTTGTTCGTTTTAGAGGTTTCCACCAAGAATGGCTGCTGTGGTTGGGTTCAGTGGCCGGGTTCAGCTGAAGTTCGAACTGTTTGCAGTTTGTGTGCAACACCGCCGTCCTCACTGGCTTTCATCTTGATGTAAACTGTTTTGATTTGTTGTTCGGCATCTGGAAATTGTCACAGTGAGACGACACGCTGCGTGAAGTAGGTATCTTTCAAGTACTAAAACCACCTGAATCCTGCAGGCCTGCTTTTTAGTAGCTCTGCATCATATAAACGAACGAGATGCTGCTTCACATGAGCTTCTCTGTTGAAGGGTTTGTTTAAGCGTCGGCTTATGTTGAATGTTCAGAGCTTTATCTCCATCTTCTGGGTTTCGTGCATCAACATTGCATCTGAGTCACAGGGCTAAACATCGATTCTTCTACAGAAAAAAACTTGTCAGTCTGGTTCAGACTCAGGGAGGGTGGAGGGGTCACTTACCACAGCATGTTTTAAGAACAATTTTCTGATTAAGTGTGGATGAAAAAACAGCTGTGGCACAATAATAATTTCTTTTTCAACACATCCCAGCTACGTTTGCACAGGGTCTTCATTTTTCTTGCAGACTGCGTAACTCTTTCCCTGATGTTTACAACAAAGAAAACAAAAGAAAGACATTAAATGTGGAATTTCCTGCTCCTTGGATTAATAAGATATTCCTGTTGGAGTTTGGAAATATATTTAAAGCAGCAGTTAAGGCTTTTAAAAAAAAATACCGTTTTTGAAAACTGGCCCTTTTTCCCTCACATGTAGAGGTACAAACAGAGACTATTGCAAAAGGAGCACACTTAAAGGTTAAATAATGAGAAAAATCATGATGAGGTAAATAATGCGAACATGGACGAACTCTCTGTTCCCATCGTGATGTCTCACTTCCAGCTCGTCTTGATACAGTCCTGCTTCGACCAACTCTGGCCTCCTTCTGTCTGCTCGTTCTCGCATCCAGCAGAGCCAGAGCGGTGCTGAAAGATCAGGGCTAAAACTGAACCAGGATGAAGAGCATGAAAGAAGCAGGGGGTTGAAAAAGGAGCTGAAGGAAGGCTGTGTGCATCCAGAATGACTGGTGGAGACATTTGTATTTAGAGCATCATGCCACGTTTGTTTTTCATCCTGCAGAGTTTTTTTTCCTACCGAGTGTGTATTCACTGGACATTATTGTTGATCTGAGCCCGATGACCTTGGTGCTGACTAACGCAGCAAGTCGAAGCCTTTTCTCTCTCTGTGAAACTCTTTTTTTTTTTTCCATTTTCAGTTTTACAGTTTTAGCCCTGAAATCGCTTCTGTCTCAGTTCAGCAGCTGCTGCTCCACTTCTCAAGTCACTAAAGTCGGTGTTGCGTTCACATGATTGGCTGTTGGCATCGAACGCAGAGCAGATTATCCCGTTGCCATGGCTACAGCAAACAGGAAATGCCCCAAGGCAGGTAATGCTTCAGGCTTGTCCCAGTGGGCTGTTTGTCACTCGCAGGGAAACTTGGCTCTTTGCAGTTGCGTCATCTTTCCATCTGCTCCTACAATGGCTTCTCTTTATAGAGTGACAAGAGCAGCCAAGGAGCCTTAAACTTCAGTTGGATAAAGATGCTTTGTCCCAAACAACCCCTGAAAATCCAAGGTCAACCCCTAACTCCTTATCTGCAGCTTCCTGCGTTAGGTGCTTAAAATGCCTTCACAACAAAAACATCTGCAGGAACACTGCTGCTTTGTGTAAACCTTTATTTTTCCACCTGTTTCCCTGCAGTATATTGTACCTAATCCCATTGAACACCAAGTATCAGCAGATGCCCTTTTATTTTTCAGCCGTCACGGGAGACTTTTCTCGCTTTCTCTGAAGGTCCCTCTTGGCTGCATATGCTCGGCTGTGAGAAATCAGCACTGAAATGTACTTCTCCTCTCCTTAATCCCCTCTCGGCGAAAGTGCAGGTCGTGCTTTTGTAGGGTTCCCTTTGATGGGCGCTGATGGCTATTGAGTAGCTTGCAGAGAACTCCGGCCTTTAAGCAGCTTGAGCCGAGTTTTGTCTGCGGCTCTTAAAGTGAAGATTGTGAAGTGAGGGGCCCAGTGGTGGGAGCAAATCAGATTTTTCATGCCCTCATTACAGTCCATATTCCCCCTAGTGCACCTCATCTGTCTGTGACAATAATGTTGACGAGGGCAGATTCGTGCTCTCTGGTATGTAAACGTTACCACTGGGAGCCGCGTGTTACACGTCAGCACTGTTATAAAAATTTCCCTCTCTGTGTACCCTCTCCTTCTCCCTTGTTTCTTTCTCTAAATGTTAAATTGTTGTAAATAACGAGGCCGAGCTCTCGCACCCTGTAATTCCTCGCCTTTCTTTCAACATATTGTATTTGCAGAGCCCTGTCGGTGAAACTGGAAAGCTATCAACAGTTTTTATTTAAAAAAAAGAATGTAATCTCGTGAATTTTCTCATTTGTGAAACCTCTTTGGGACCCTTGATTGAATGTAGCATATCTACTAGAGCATCTTTAATTACAAACACCAGCTCTCACCGGCCTTTGTTGCTTATGATCCTCAGAGAGGACATATAATGAAAAATAAACTTTTTTTTTTCCACTTTAGAACATATATCTGGTCCCTACTTACTAAAAAAAAGCTTATATGGCATAATTATATGGCACAATAGTGAATCCATAATCCATAATAAAATAGTTTGTAGAGAAATGTTAGTGAAACAGTTGTGTAGGCCAGTGTTAAAAGGTTAGGAGATAGACCAAATAGTTTTTATACTCTGCTGAATGTGATGAACTCATCGTCTCCCCCATGTGGCCAAAGAAGGAAGTTTTTTTTTTGTAATCTTCACAAAGATGCCTCAAAAGTAAAATAATTTATCAGATTTTCCCTGCAAGAAGAATTACTTAGCAGTTAAATTTTTAAACATTGCTGCAGATAATTTGGTGTTGTGACTCAAAAATGCCCCCCAGACTCCAGCCATGAATCCCATCTTACCAATCAAGCAGTCACCCCTTCCCCACCCGCTAGTTTGCTCCCTCTGTTGGTCATTACTAATACATCTGCAGCTCCCTTACCCCCCTGTAAGCCCCCCTTTACCCCCTTGTCTGCTCCTACACTCTGGGACATTACCATTTGGTAAGACTGACTGGCTTTGGTGAGGGAAATGAAGGGGGTCCGGCAGGGGGTACTCCTCCGCTCGAGGTTGCCTCGTTGCATCGCCTGCACTGCTGGATCTCTTTGTTATCACTGAACACCCATGTGTCGATTCTGGAGAAATGGGAGATTGGCACAATCTCTGGATCTGGATAGATAAGCTCTGTGGGTTGAGCTTATGACCTTGTAGGAGACACACACTCCTCTTGTGCCTTTTTTGAATCATCTATTTAAAGCCAGAGCCATATGTTTTCCAATACAAGGTTACTAAAACGTCAGGCAGGACTGATTTTGTTTGGATTTTGACAACGAAGAAGACACAGATGTTTTGAGGTGGCAGCAAAAATAATTTTCCAGCGAAGGTTGGTGCTCCTCAGAGTAATTTAATGGCAGCTGCAGTACGCCTTTCTTAACAGCAGGTGTCGCCACTAGGCAAATTAAAGCTACAAGGAAGGGCCAGCATTTGCCAATCAATAAGTTGATTGCAAAGTGTAGAGGTTTGAAGGAAGTTTGAGGGTCAGTTGTTTGGACTTTTGCATGATTATTTAATTTCTACGCCTGTCAGTTATTTTAACTTATCATGATAATTAATTTGATGATTGAACCAAACAGACTTTGATTCTGGTGAACAAACTCTGAAACATGATGCGTCCGTCACACAGTGATGACCTCTGAACTACTGGTCACAGACACCTACTAACCAGCTGTCTATACAATAACTGTGTAGCTTTCCTCACTGCGTTTGAGTTCCTAACATACATCCCTTACATCCTTTTTTCTTTTTTTTTTTTTTTTTGTACTCTTGTAAGAATATGGTAATGTGGAAGAGGCCCCCCAACACAAACACACCTTTTCACACCAGTGAAGCAGTGGAAAAAAAGAAACAACGCAAGTGACAATTTGCAATCATATGTCACAAAGCCGAGCCCTCTTTGAATTTGCCCCACTTCACCTCCTTTGTCATTCAAATAACCTCATGAATATTTCACTGCTCTGATCTGACAGCTGGATGAGAGCAAGCGGCTGAAGCTGGAGCAGGCTCAAAGAGGGTCGTAATCTTCAGCGCGGTGTGGTTTTACTCAGAGAAATGTCTTGTGTCTAAAGCTCGTGTGTCATTGGAGCAGGGAATGGCACATCCCATCACAATTTAGGGATCAGAGCACATAGAAACTAGAGATTGTGTATAATTCTGCAGTTTTTCCCTTTATTCTGTCCTTGAAGGGATGGTGTGTGATGGCGTGTTTTTTTTTTTTTTTCATCTTTCTTGGGAGGATTTCAGCTTTTGAAATTTTGTGGATGACACTTCAGAAAGCTTGCGTGAAATAACAGCAGAAACCAATTATAAGTGTCAGGTCCCACAGTCAGCCCGCTGCGCTGGGTGGCTGCTCTTACTTGCCCGCCACAGCACTGCAGCCTGAACGCAGCTTTTGGGTCGACAACTGGGTAAAAGGTAATGAGGCAAGTGGAGGAAATGCTCGTAACCTACAAATGCACCCAAAAGAAACACGGGAAGCGAGGGCCCTCTGGATGTGGCGTCGGAGCACGTTAGCTTTCTTGCACCTTCAACTGAGTCAAGTGGCGTCTACGCTCACTGCTTTCAGAAAAATGACCTCACCTTCCTCCTTAGTCATCAACTCCGGATCATAACTCCATGTTATATGTGTGTTCACGTGTGTTTATGTTATGCAGCGGGCCCCTTTAAGAGCCCGATGTCCTTTTTTTTTTCCGTTTTCTTTTTTTTTTTTTTTAAGATTGAGCCCATACTCGGTGCTCTGTGTGTGTTGACCGTGGCCTCTGGGTGGGTCACCGGGGGGAAGCTGCAGTGCAGGAATGGCTAACTGACTCTCACCTCCCCAGCCCCCGTTTTATACCGAGCAGCAGCCTCGCTCGCCGCCTGCCCCTTATCTACCAATGGAATGCAACAGCTGTGCCGGGGAGCAGGCGGGTGGGCTGGCTGGAACCCCCTTGGCAGACCCCTGCATGGCTTTTCTCTCTCTCTCTCTCTCTCTCTCTCTCTCTCTCCCCACTACCACCACCACTCCACCTCTAAGCGAGCGACGTGCCGGGCTCCTGAAAGCCAGCTCAACTAACAAGTGAGCGAGACACAGTGAGAGACTCGGCAGAGCTGCTGCACGTTCAAAATAGAGGGAGAGGGAGGGAAGAGGGAGAGCAAGAGAGAGAGAGAGAGAGAGAGAAGGAGAGTCAGGGACAGGCAGTGCTGAAAAGGAGAGCACAAAGAGAAGGAAAGTGGAGCAGGGGAGGGGAACAGGAGGCTGGGTGAAGGGAGAGGGAAAGACAAAAGAAGGAGAGGGGAGACATAGCAGGGTGAACGGAGGGGACTGAGCAAATGGCTACGGAGGAGACGGCGGGGGGAGCCAGGAAAGCCACCAAGAGCAAACTGTTTGAGTTCCTGGTCCATGGAGTGGTGAGTGGCGCTGTCCGTCATTCCTGTGACGAGAGCTGGGCTCTGGCATGCATCTGCGCGTCTGTGTGTGAATGTGTGTGTGTGCATGAGTCGGCGCGGCGGTCTGTGTGTGAGAGATAGCTGGGTTAAAGCTGGCCATGTGAAGGTTATTTCCAGCCCCCTGGATCTCTGCCTGTCAGGAGATGCCTTGAGAGAACAAGAAGTGGATCAGCGAGGACGGATGGACGGACGGATGAATGAATGAATGGATGGATGGATGGATGGGACCGGGCATGGAAGGATGTAGACCACAGGATCTCTCATACACACACACACACACACACATGCGCACGCACACACACACACACACACACACACGCACACACATGCTCAAAAAATGGATAATTGTAGAAACAGAATCTCAGCAGCAGATGCAAAAAGCAGCCAGCTCCCCCTTTGGCTAACAGAGCAGCACACTGAGCATGCTTCCCTGGGAGTCGCAGACAGAGGGGGGAAATGACGAGCTCGCACGGAGCAGCCTTCCAGGCGGCGTGCTGCTGGGCTGGTGGAAGGATTTGAACCTGTAAGGTCACGGGACAAACGGATGTAGTATTGTAGATGGAGCGGCGGCAGACAGCCAATCCTGGGAATCACGCAGAACAATCAGCCCATTCATGTGAAGCTCGCATGAAACGTCAAGTGAAGTGTTGCGTTCGGTGAGAGGTTAGACAACTGTTACCTCAAGCCTCACAGACGCTCTCTAATAGCTGCACATGGAGCACGGAGTGGTTTGTTTTGGGAAGGAGCTTGATGGTGAGGCAGAAAGCTCAGTCTGTGTCTTTTTCCTGTCGGAAATTCAGCGTGTTTGACTCAAGATCGTAAATAAACCGGCGATTTATGGCAACGTTTCCCAGGCGTCCCTGTGTTGTTGGGACTTTTACTGACAGGCATCTCGCATCTGTCAGTGAAAAATGTCAGTGTCTCCTTCTGAAATACAAGAGATCAGGTTTATTCCTGAAATTTAGAGAGTTTTTAAAAAACAAAAATTATTAATATGCTTCGTCTTCCAGTTTCACTTTAAAATAGAAACGAGCCATTTCAGCTTGTATTTGTGGTCATGGCAAATACTAGAAGCAATTTTTGACACCTTAAAGAATATTTTTTCAAATATTTTTTTTTCTTGTAAAACATTCAAAACAATCAAAAAGCTGTAAAAAAAAATGTTTTGACAACCCACGACAGTTTCTGGTATAACAGTTTTTCTTTGTCCTTTTCTTCAAAAGGATAAAATCAATGGGAGAGAGGTGGCAGGAATAAAAGACATTTTGGGGACAAGGTGCAATAAACTGATTTTGTTTTTAGCTTAAACCTCTCAGACAACAAGTGATGAGACAAAATTATATTTTATGATTTTTTTTTTAATGCAAAGTTTTCTATGTGTGGTCTCAACACACTGATTTTTTTAATTTTATTATATTTTTTCCCCTTCACGATCATAAATCAAACTCTGGAGCTAAAAACTGAATATTACTTTTGCTTAAAAGATAGACACTGTGCTTTTTTAAAAAAAGAAAAAGTAAACTATGAGACTAAAAGAAGAAAAAAAACTCAATTGAGTTTATTTGTCCAGATGATGAATAATTTTGAGTGTTTAAAACACAGCATTTGAGAAAAACATTAAAATATTCTCGTTAGAGAGCTTACAGTTCAAGGCTGGTGCTTCTTTTAATCATTTTAAGAGTTTTGAACTGGTAAAAGTATTCTGTATTTCTCAAGAGCAATACAAGGTTTATAAACATGTAGTAAAAAGAGTCAGAATTATGTATCATAGGGTTTAGATTTGATTTCATTTTTAAGCCTAAAAAATCAGCCTTCCACTGCTCCTGTTTTTTTCCTTCATAACTGACTGAATATTTCAAGTCTTCATGCCCTCCTAGTTCAGTTTAAGGCTATCTGGCTATTTTCAAATCAAATAAATCAACAGGGTAATCAATAATGTGCTTTTTCCCATCATAATCAGACACTGCTTTGTTTACACTATTGTTTCTACCCTCTGATGAATATAATTTTCACCAATCCTGCATCTTGGCATTCGTTTAACCTTCAATGAGCAGGTCAGGAAAGAGGGACCTGAAGGTCCGAGTCGCTCTCATTGTTTTTGTACAACAACAACTTGTTCGAGTTCTGGTCCTCGACTTAACTCCGCTTTAATCAGAGCTGATGTTGAGCGCCGCGACACCGGCGAGATTTATACTGCGAAACAAGATGAGGTATTGTCTCTTTGACAGGAGCGGTCATTACAGGGGCTTCGGTGCTGAAGTCCTGCGCTCGGAGACACACTTTAGGAAACAATAGAGCAGGTGATTGATGAGCCAGATGAGTGTGTCCTCTCAACAGACCAATTAACCTTGATGAGGCTCTGGCTGCTCCAAGCCAAATATTTCCTTCTGCCTCTCCCCTCTGTCTTCCTCTTTTCTTTTTTCTCTCTCTCTCTTTCTCTCTCTTTCTCTCCCTCTCTTGCCCACATTTGAAAATGGAAAAGTCTTGTTTTAACAGTTGCGGCAGGTTCCTTGCTGTGTGTACTGCAGAATGGAGAAATATTTATACTATGGGATACGGGGATGATTTGGCGCAGTTTGTTCGCTTGTGGCAAGCGATGACGTTCTCTTTCCTTTCTTGGGAGAATGAAGGAAAAGGAGCATTTTGATGTAGAAAACACACACACACACACATGTTCAAGATGTGTGCACACGTACATAAGACACATATGAGTGCAGTGCGCATAGTTGTGGTCGTGGAGCTCGGCTCTGGTTCGAGGACTAATGGGGAGGCTCTTCCTCTGTCTCTCACATTATCCGTCTTAACCCCCCCCCCGTCTCTGGCTTGTGTGTGTGTGTGTGTGTGTGTGTGGAGGTCAGCAAGGGCCACGGTGAAGGGAAAAGCCTTCCAGCACTCTGTGTGGGAAACCCTGATAAGCCAAAACATAAAATGACGCTGTAGCTGTGTCGTCTGAAATAGAAAGGAGAAAAAAAAAATCCGACTGGCTTTGTGTACGAAAACGGATATAAACTTCACTTTTCTCTCGCAACTGCAACGTCTTTGTTACCAACTTATACCTTTCCATGGCAACTGTTCATTAAATTGCTCTTTCTCAAAGAAATAGTCACTATAAAACATTTTCAGCAGAGAAATGTTATTATGTTCAGTTTTAATTAATTTTTCAGTGTTGTGAATCATGAAGTCGTGAATCATGTGTAGGATTTAGAGGCAAACGGGCCATAACAACACTAGTAAATTAAAAAAAATTATGTTTGATTAACTGACCCAATCAATTAATGGATAATGACGAGTTTTCTTATTAGTGAGCAGACACCGCCCACTATTCCAGGTCTGGATAAAATGACCAGTTGGGTACTTTTTTTCCCACTATCATGAAATAGCTGTTAGATACCGGCCATAAAAGTCATAATTTAAAAGCAAAAGGGTTCGATCTGGTGTACGGAGAAATTAAAACTTTCTCTCCTCTGCCTCATTTGAAGGCATTCTTGGACTTGAGCTGCAGCAATTAGTGGATTAATCAATCCTATCGATTTATTAAAAAGCTTTCCTCAACCATTTTTAAACAAAACTTCAAATATTTCAATTTTTTTTTTTAAAGTAAATATAATTCTCTGAATACATTAGTATTTTAATCACGAGAAAACCTTGAAGACGTCACCTTGGTCTGTGGGCAATTCTTACGTCTTCCTGTCATTTTAGAAACAAAACAGATAATTTAATGCATAAAGTAATGGTTAAGAGCTGTTTTGGGTTGGATGAAAGCATCTGACAAATGAATAAATGGAACAAAAAAGGGGATAAAAGTGAAAGAAAAATGTGGTTGTACAAATGCTCACATTGGGAAAAAAGACTAATAGTAAAATGAAAATACAGATAATGTTGGTCTAAATGTCTTAAAAAAACACACAAACACATGAAATGCTCACTCAACTCAAACCATTAATTGCCTGGTTTCCACTAAAAGTCGACGTAAACGAATAATAAATTATAAAATGTATACACGTAAGATTGAAATGAATTTTCTACTCTTAATTTAATTGTAAAACCTTCATAATTGTTTCTTATATGAGCTGCGTTGAAGAGTTACATTTTAAACTGTTACATTTAAAGCAAAATATAGTTGATAAAACCATTATTTATTTATTTATTTTGCAGGAAATGGGATATTTAGTGAGAGAAGCCATGTCCCGTTGTGGAAACCTTGTTAACGGATTGAAATAGATTTCAGCGCTCCCATCAAAGTTTTTGTGGGGCCACGTAACAGCATGCAGATTCATCTTATATGTTTAGTACGTTGTGGGTTAAGTTTGGCCTTTTCAAATCCCTCCAGCCTCCCCAGTGATGCCAACGCACTTCTCAGATATCCATCCACATGGACGAGTTGATTGCTGCCTGGCTGGCTGGCAGGGCTCCGGGCAGAGTCTGGAGTCAGTTCAGCAGGTCAGATTATAGAGCGCGGCTCATTGTGTGTAGATGTACAATCAGAAACCTCTGCTTTGCGTATCTTGTTATCTGGATGACCCGAATCCTCCAGACCTCCGGCCGTCGGTGCAGCTGACAGACCCTTGTGTGTCAGTCAGCTGGAAGTCCACTCTGTTTGGGTCTTATTTGGTAAATTTGATAGGAAACGGTGAAGGGAGGACGTCTCTTTAAGACTCCGCTGGGTGACAACAGTCGAGGAGGTAGAGGGAGGCGGCCCCAACCATATGTTGCTTTATCCTCTCTAGTTTCAAGACCCTCTCAGTTGCTGTGCTCCACCTACATCCCCCTCCCCCGCATGGCAACCAAAGCCCCCCGTTAGAGTGACAGCGACGTCTGCTCGGGCTTCTTATCACGGGATCTCTGTTCGGTCCGTTTTTAACTCGGGGCACATATGATGTGGCTCCTAGTCCACCTTGTTGTGTCATGATCTGTTTTCGAGTCCGGGATTATCCCTGCACACACATGCGTGCACATTTAGTCACAGCCTTGTTTTCTCACTGTACTCTTGTGGTGTTTGTGTTTGTTTTCGGTCTGTTTGTGGACGGTCTAAAGATCACTTTGGTCATGCGTATGTACGTGCAGATACACACTAGAGGATTTGAGAATAAAATGTCAACATATCTTCTATACCTCCTCTTTTACCAGTTTGTCTTTAGACTTTTCTTTCTTTTTTATCAGGCTTGATTGGTAAAATACCAAAGGTCTTTTTTTTCCTGAATCATCACTCGTAGTTTTCATCACCAGAAACAAGTGGTTTACAAGTGTTACGACTGTAATGCCCTTTGTTGGTGGAGAGTTCACCTGTTACCAGTTTCGGGGGCTGATTTTGCATCGGTTAAAAATTTAAATTCAGACCTTTACCGTTTTTACGGTTAAATAGTGCCTCTTGAGTTAAGCTATTCAGGTGAAGCATGGTTGTTTTTTAATGTATTTAAAGGGTTGGCTGCTGTAGATGTTTATGTTTTCTTATTTCACTGAATATTCAATTTGAAAAGAAAATCTCAAATGTAATAATCTCATATGGAAAACTGAATCTGAAGGAGGAGAATGGGGTTGCATGGTGGAGACAGCGCCATTGTGAAAATTGTGAAAAAAAACAATAAAAGTTGGGTTTTTTGGGGTTTTTTTACACACACAGTTGATGTGTTCAAACCTGTTTACTCTGGTAAGTAGCCTGGCAGCAGGAATCAGATGTCTGTAGCGGCATTACATATATTTAGGTTCCCAAAACATGGAAACGACCCCGGACCCCCTTTTTGTGTTCACACTACCTGGCTGAATGGACCTACAGCTGATGTTTTTGGGCAGATGCGACTCATATCTGATGTTTTTAAGGCTGCAGGGATAAAAGAACCTGATCGACCACACGGCAAGAGCCAGAACGGACTCATCAGAAGTCGTACAACTTTTTGCTTGTGCTCGTCACGTGACCGGGGATGGGCATAATGCGATAATTTGGTCGGGGGCATTCAAGAGCCAGTCGATTTGTGATTCACGTTCAAAAAGGACTTGGTTTGGGATGCATTTGTGGTCCCTCTCACATTGAAACACCTGGTTGAAATTCTCACAGCTAATCAGTATAGGGTAGAGTCAGTTTTTGAGTATAAAAACACCACTTTCAGAAATAAAGGTCGAGAGGAGTGCAGCACTTTGTAAACGGCTGTGTGAGCAAATTGTTCCCTTCTCAGGTTTTTATTCTTCTTGAAGAAGTGGAGTGAAAAAGTGTTGTGTGGGCTGGCGAATCATGGATCCACTTAATTTGAGAAAGACTATCTGCCTTATTTTTATTTTGCAGTTCAAAAGGCAGCGTCTGTGATGGCGTGGGTGTGCATTAGTGCACATTGCACCAATAACTTGCACATCTCTAAATGTATATATATATATACAGGTTTTAAATATGATACCACCAGATGATGCTTTTATTTTTTTAAACAAAGACCTTACTTATTCCATTAAGGCACCACACCATATTCGGCACATTTTGTCATGCTTGAAAACCAAACCTGTGTCCTATTGAAGGATTTTGTGCATTATTTTATAAAAGATGCAACAGTAGCAAAGGAAAGCTGGGAACAGTTTGAGTGCTTGAATACATAACATTAAGCAAAAAGGGGGAAACTTTCAAAATAAACTACTGTAAACCAACAGATTGGATCAAAACTTTTCTTTGAGACTTCTGTGGTTATTTTTTGAATTTCTACTAACGTGCTTGTTTTTTGTTGTTTTGTTTTTTTTGGACTGCGGAGAAGGTTATAACCACCAACTTAGGGTCTTTAGATGTTTTATGACAATATTTAATATTTTAATAGCAAAATTAAAGAAAGAATCTTCACACAGGACTCCTTTTTTCCACATTTACCACTCAAACAATTCAAAAGTGCCACACATTTTTAGTTAAATTTTATGGAGAGACTTTGAAAGGCTGATCAAATTTGGATATGTT
Organism: Xenentodon cancila; assembly: GCA_014839995.1. Classification (NCBI taxonomy): domain Eukaryota; kingdom Metazoa; phylum Chordata; class Actinopteri; order Beloniformes; family Belonidae; genus Xenentodon; species Xenentodon cancila. The sequence goes on from CM026216.1 coordinate 18,242,842, forward strand.
CTTTTTTTTAAGTTAAGACGACATGTATCTGCTTGTCCTCAGCAGTTGTGTTCCGATTTAGCACCTCGGTAACAATGGGAGGTCTGCGCTCCGGATGGAGTCGCACATTTTCTTTCTTCCACACAAACCAGGGCTTTGTTTCAGACAATAAACCAAGGCGGGACGCAGCTGTTGCCATGGGAGTGACGGGCACAGGTGAGAGTCCCCCCAGCTGTTCCCAGGCGCCGGGCGGGGAGTGCAGGACCGTTTGCTCGGACACTGTTTGCATTATGTGGGGGACATGTCAGTGTTTGTGCACTTGACAAGAGTTTGCATGCAGTCTGGAAAGCTAAAGTTTTAATTTTCAAAAACAATAGAGCAACACAGAAACAAGATGTCTGTGGTTGTTCTCAGTGCAGTTTGCTTTTGTATTTGATAAAAACGAGATTCAGTCTTTTCTGTCTTTGTGCTCGGATGAAAAGACTACTTTTCTGCTCGCACGCATGCCTTTAAGGTTTAAAAGTTTCCAAAATGTTGACATGGTTCGTGCGTGTTTTCCGTCACTCTGTAACAAACCATCATGTGCTACGTTTAAAGCTTCACAAGACAGTTTTATTTCAGTGTTTGTGGCCCAGTTGTAAACATTTCAAAACAGAAACTGTCAATTGACGTCACTTAATTGTGCAAAGCTCCTGTTGTTTGATCGCTGAAAGGTTACGGACGGTCGGCGGAGGTGGGGGGAACGTGGAAGCTCATATCTGTCACATCTGGATCAGAAGCCCGTTCATGAAAGAAGTGCAACCAAAATATTAACTCATCAAATGTGTCCTTGTTTTTATTTTTAGGACCTCAGAGGTGTGGTCCTAATAAAGCAGAAAACACGGACGAGGATATTTTCTACATACCTGATCCCTGTGTTTTTCCTTTTTCCGTCTTCAGCGTCCCGGCATGCCGTCTGGAGCGAGGATGCCCCATCAGGGAGCTCCCATGGGCCCCCCCGGACCGCCGTACGGGGGGAGCCCGGCGGTGCGGCCCGGCCTGCCCTCCCCGGTGATGGAGCCCAGTCGTAAGAGGCCCGCCCCCTCCCAGCAGGTCCAGCAGCAGCAGCAGCAGCAACAGCAGCAGCAGCAGCAGGCCGTCCAGAACCGAGCTAGGAAGTGAGTCCCAGTCCAGCCCACCCGCCCTCGACTCCATCCGAAACACGCCGGCAGTTAGACAACAGAGGCTGTGGTTTCACTGTCAAATGGCCCAGAATGAAGCTCGGCACAACTGTGGGGAAGAACCATTCATAAAATACAAGATTCTGTGTTCAGCACTCGTTCACTGTTAAAAACGTACAAACAACCTCTTCAAGATTACTAGATTATGCACAATCATGCCAAATAATCTTTATTAACATATCTAGTTGCTTGAACAGCATCATTTGATGATATATAATAATGTAGAACCTTGTGAGACGTTTTGTGTTATGTTTGCATAATGCTTGAGCGGTCTAGCCCTCCCCCCCTTTTTTTTATTTTTCTCAAAAACCTACTAATTTTACTCCCTTGATTGAAAGATTGAAATCGCAGATGTTTTGAGTAGCTCTTGGTACCCACTTAAAGGCAATGTGGTTGGAGAAACAGAAGAAGAAAAACAGTCAGTCAGCGCTGTGATTGCTTTCCCAAATATGGGCATAAATGAGGCAAAACTTTCAAAATTGCCCAAAAGTTAAACAGCTGGAACCATGAATATTTTTTGTATTTTATGAAAAGTTCAAGCTTTCCTTTAGCAAACTCTTACATGTGGAGGAGAAGGTTGATATTTTGTACTATTAGTCAAACCACGCTGTTTTTGAGGCCCGTTTTGCGTCTTTCTGCCTGTCAAGTGAGTTTTTAGTCACCCGTGACTGCTCATGTAACACACATTTTAACATTTTGGCCTGATGTTAAAATACGTTTTGTAACAGTGAAGAATTTGCTCATTACGCTCTTTTTTCAAATGTTGGACTTTCTGCTGTTCTCCTGATATATGTCTGATTTTTGGAGAATATCCTAAATCAGAGCTAAAACAAAAAAAACTCATTGATGAGGAGTGAAACCGTGACCTTGGCGTGTCTCTTTGCAGCTGTCGTTTCAGTCTGTTTCCTCCGTCCATGCTTGCCTAAATCCAACTCTTCCCCTTCTTGCATCTTTCTGCCTTGCTCACTGCCTTGTTCATCCACTTCTGCCTCGACTTCCATGCCCAAGTGTTTGCCCTCCGATGCATCTTCACTGTGTTTTTGTAATCCAATTTCCACCACCGACACAGATGTTCATGCTTTGGCTCTTTGTCACAGTATCAGTATCCCTGCTGCACAAACACACACACATAAACAGAAAAGCAGGACGTCTGTAAAGAGACAAGTGCCCGGCAGGTATGGTCATTAGAGAGATGATCAATATGCACACTCAGTGGACCTCTCCGTTTCATTGTCTCGCTTATTGCAGCACGATTGATCCACATGCAATTAAGCGGGCTTGTCAAACAGGTCAGAGGAAATGTTGTCCCGCCTCTGGGGGCTCAACCCCCAGAGCAGCCCGTCTGGCTGCAGAGTCTCTGATCAATGATCCAGGGTGACCCGTCCAGGTGTCTTTGTCCTGCTTCTCTCTATCTCGTGGTGAGGATGTGCGTCTTCTGGCAAACCGGTTGATGCTGTTGCTCCTGCGTCTGGCTCGGACCACCAGCTGAGCCCGGGCCACCTGTGTTTGCGGTGTCATTGGTGCCGTGTGGGTCCCGGTTACACTCTGCCAATCGAACACTGTTTCTATACACAAGCAGCTTCTAAAAATAGCTTTTTTTTCCTGTCTGCTTTGAATAAAGCGGTATAAATACTTGACCCACTGTCCTTGACATTAGTAGTTCATTTTCCTGACATGATTTTGTGGGGAAACGTCTGCTGTCCGTATTGGATGTTAACGTAGACACTTCGACTGAGTGGTTATGTTTCAAATCAGTTCAGTGCATCACTGGGTCTGAAGGTTTCCAACAACAAACACTCAGAATTATTATCAGATTAATGTTAGTCAGGAGATGCAGCAATAGAAACTATTTGGAGCTTTTCCTCTTAATCTTTTATCTTCTTTTAAATGTTGTGTTAAATTCAAAGATCACACAGAAAGAGACCGTTTTGAACACAGTTTCAGTAGTTTAAGGTATGTGGGTAGTTGTTTTTGTGTGTTGGATGAGCACCGATAGCCTTTCTGAAACAGCTACACTTCTTCCTCAGCCGTGGGTCGTGTCCTCAGACGTGGTCCTTTCAGCGACGGGAACCTGCTCTCTGCATCAGGTTAAATAATTTGTTACCAGCTGAAACGTGCGGTACCTTTTTAGCGAGATGCTCTTACCCAGCCAGCGTTTACTTGTGGGCCTCGCGGGAGCTAAAAGCGGGCTGCGAAATGGTTCCCAGGTGTGGTCCCGCTGGCGTTCTGTTGACTAATGTGATGCTAAAACTGTACGGGACCCACGTGGTTTGGCCCTTTTGTGAGCTCATACGTGTCCACTTGTGTCCCTCACCGTCTCAGTACTGTATATTTGTACCAGTTGGGCCTCCGGTTTGAAAATATATAAAGGAAGAACTGTAGTTTTACTTTGCGGTGCTGATTTCTGTCAAAGTAACGCAACTTCAGGATGAAGATCAGTGCTTCAGTGCACCTGGATCCGCTACCCAAACGGATTTTAGAAATGAGCAGTAATCTGAAGCCGATGTCCCTCCTGAATAATTAGATAGGGTAGGGTAAGCAGTTCTACAAGATTTCTAAAAACCTGGGTTATGTTTTCTGGGAGCACTGGATGGAGAGGGAGGGAGGGGCTATCGCTCTTTGTTCTATTAATATTTTTTGTTCAAACACCATCATATGGGATGTCACCCAGAAATTGCTTACCCTACCTTTAAGAGCCCAGCTTCAGTCCCATCTCTCTGCTTTGATCGGCCCCTGATTTTTGAACCTTTAAACTTTTGTTTCAGTCTTAAAGTAAAGGCGTTTGATTAGGTCTGCATGGTATCTTTATCTGCACCAAATGCTCATTACTGCTTCAAACCAACATCAAGAAATGCAGCACTGAGCCACCTTGAGATGAACTTGAGAGGTAAACTCAGCTTGTCTTCACCCATCTCTGTGATCCACAAGTTCACAGTGTGTCCTTTATCAGTGTATTGTCTGTCTCTGTGTGTGAAGCATGACTGTGTTTTGGTTCACTGAGAAACTTTTGTTCGATGAGCGTGTCCCTCAGATGAGCGGGAAGCCTCCTAGGTCCTCTTCTGCTGCACTTGTGTGCATGCATGGACGCAATTACACACCCATCACAGAGCCTGGCCTTGTTTTCACCTTACTAACAGACCCTTGAACTTCACACACATCCACCACATACAGATGTACAAACAGCCAGAACCACCAGGTGTTTCCCCTGAGCGTGTGTCTCGCCACAACTCTAATCGGACAACCTTCGAATCCTTACCAATTCTTAGGAAGCCAGTTGGATTCCCTGGAGCCAGTGAGATGCCGGCGAGGCAGATGGACATGAGAGAGCCCCAATCAGATCCCACGCTCGGATCAAAGTAGGAGTTTATTCTGCTGCATGTCCATTTTCTTTGGTTTGATGACTCTGGCCTATTTGGTCTTTTACCTTCGCCCGGCTGTCCCTGGAATGAACTGTTTCGGCCAAACTTTTGTGCAGGCCAAGATGTTGCCTCCCTGAAGTGTAGTGGTGCATGCTTTGGGCTGGAGCATGGCATGATGGGAACGGTTTTGTGCAACTAAAGTAGAAAAACGTACAGCAGAAACCAACGTTAGAGCATTTTTCAGACAGTGTAAAATTGGGATTGTTTGTGTTTTAATTTTCAGTGCACTCCCGGATCGCTCGATCTTCCTTACTGCAGGCTTGTTTTAGTATTTGGCATGCTCATGTAACCTCCTGCTTCACAGAACGTCGCAGTGCTCTGTGACAGTAATTTCCTCTACACTGCAAAAACTACTCCATGATATTACAGTAAATGTGCTAAAAAAAAAAGTACTTTCCCATAAAGCAATTCCTTTACCAAACTTTTTTTGTTTTTTGTATTCGAGCAATTAAATGAACCACTAAGTTAACCAAAATATATATTCCCACATAGATATTCCATTCTACTTTGTCTCACTAAAATGTGAAGTTACATTTAAACTATTACATTTATAGTTGCATTTAAAATGTAACTGACTTTGATATATTTTGGGAAATCACCTTTTCCTTTTTCTTTTTTTTTTCCTTCTTGCAGGGACTTGAAAAATGACACCAATACCATTAAAATAGTTCATTAAAGCAGTTCAGAAGTGAAACATGATGCACACGTTGTAATTATGAACATACTTAGTTGGAGCTCATAAGGGTACACAATTTACACAATGCACTATAACCTGGATGAATGAGTAGATAGAACTAATAGAGGGACTTAAACGCACTGGACCGTGCAGAGAAAACTGAGTTAAGAGATGAGCATCACTTTTCCCAGGATAGAAATCATTTGATGCCTTTTTTTTTTTCATTCCAGTTAAACAACTCCGACATTAACCGTGAGCTTCTGAGGAGGCGGCAGGTGGATTTGTCTGTTCAGAAACAGCATCGTTGTCTTCCCTCAGTCACAGTCTGTTGCAAATGCATCACCATAGCGGAGGAAAGAAGGAAACAGGATGTTTTTGTTTTTGTTTTATTCAAACAAGTATTTGATGATGATGAGTAGGAAAGTAAACAGTTTTGCTTTGGAGCAGCAGCAACGCCTGGGCTGATAAACCCGAACTTATGTGAAGTAGAGAAGCAACGGGAATAACTGTCTATGCAGAGCAGATCAGGTAGAAGTTCTACCATACTTCTAGAAAAGCCTAAGTGATCCGATCTTTCTGCTGAAGACAGCTTTATTTTAACAGAAAGCAACCGTCTGCTGGCTGCCTACCTTTCGTGCTTTTGAACATCTCTCAAGAAAACGACAACTAAATCTGCTTAACTCTGAATATGTAGAACTGGGTTATTTACTTAAACGTGGGTCAAATTAGCCTTTAAATTCAGCCCAGTTCAACAGCCGCAAGGAAAAGTTGTTTATCCTAAATGAGACAAATAGGTTTCCGTCATTGTGCAATGAGCCGCTTCCGACTCTTTTTGCAGTGTAGTTGTTGTTGTTGTTGTTGTGGCCAGTCTCCTTCTGCAAGCACAGTCGACTTGCATGAACTTACTCAGTGGCTGCACAAACCTCAGGTGCCCGCAGATGTTCATCAGAAGCACAGAGAAACGTAACTAGAAGGCTTTAGTTTTGGTCTCTGATCAGTTTATGCCGGAGAGAAAAGGTAACCGAGCCATGAATCACATGAACACACACATTCATCCTCCTTGGTGAACATCCTGAAGACTGCATCCCTTAAAAGAAGCTCTTGAACACACATCCTCTACCATCCGAGTCTTGCAGCAACGGTGATTCTGCAGTGTGTGTGTGTGTGTGTGTGTGTGTGTGTGTGTGTGTGTGTGTGTGTGTGTGTGTGTGTGTGTGTGTGTGTGTGTGTGTGTGAGCCAAGTAAGAGATGCTTGATATGACACTTTTTTGGCTATTAGAGGCACTCACGATCCAGGTGGACTGCTGCATTTCAGAGAGCACACAAACACAGGAGTGCACACACACTCACACACACACACACAGCTGGGATGCTGGGGTGCTGGATATGGCCCAGCATTTTAGCAGATGGCCTGGGTGCTACGCTATCAGTCACCATAGTAACATGCTCTCTTTTTGCTCTTTCTCTCTGTCTTTCTCTCCTCGTCTCTAGTGCTAAGAGAAGGAAAATGGCAGACAAGATTCTTCCGCAAAGGGTGAGGCTGCATATTTTTACCTTTGTTGTTCTGTTTCTTCTCTGTGTGTGGTGTGTGTGTGTGAGTGAGTGTTTTTGTCTTTTGTGCACAGAGCTGTAAAATCCTGATCGGTTTTTGATGTCCTGGGTTCTTGGTAGGCGCTGAGGGCCAGATGATTACTTGTTATTTCCAAATAACTAGATGAAAGACGATGAAGGGGGGGAGGGCGATCAGAAGGGTTTTTTTTAGGTTTTCATTCTCATATTTGGATGGTGGTTCATTGACTTAAATAAATGAACTAGTCAGCACAGTAAAGCAGAGACACAACCACAAGTAGGACTGAAAAAGGCAGCAGATCCCCACACTGCCACAGGTGAGCATGTGCAGCCGGCAGTTGGATAGTGGGTTTTGTTTTGGGTTTTTTTTGGCTGGAGTCTCCGTTTTTGGCCTCATTTCTCCTCCAATCACCTAATTACATCCTGGCTAGCACACAGGGCGTTGAAACTGTGGAGGTCTCGAGACCGCGAGCGTCTGAGCCCAGGTCTTATCCCCTGACACTTCCCAGACGGGGAGATGGCAGCCGGCATGGCTGGGGCGCCGCTCCACAACAATGAGTCAGTCACGGGGAATGTCTGCTACACTCCCCCGTCAGCCTGGCACCTCTGGCCGGTGAAAGGCACTGAGACGTAGATAGAGGAGGAATGAGAGGGAACAATGAAGGCAGGCTTTCAGAAGAAACATGAAAGAGAAAAGAAACGGGAGTGAGGCTGAGGAGTGAACTGCAGGAGTGTGTGTGTGCAGTTTAGTAAGCAGCAGCCCTTGATGCTCGGAGGACTTTCATCCGTATGGTAATGTTGGAGTCCTGGCTGGTTGGCTACGCAGTCTGCATCTCATTTTGATTCCCCAGTGTCCTGCGGATGGTGTGGATCAGTGAATTAATGATGGACGGGGCAGCAGTGCGGTTTTCAGCAAGTTGCACATAACTATTTCATTTTCTTGCCACCTTAAACATCTTTTTATTTCTTTAGCACAAACTACATTCAAAGATAAATGTTGTACATTTTCCTTTTTTTGTTGTTTTTTTTTTTACTAATATTTAACAGGTTTAGTTGTAAAATGTGGCTTCAAAACATATGAAGTGCTCACAAAAATGTAGTTTTCATTCATTATTAAAGTCCCCACCTGAAAGTTTTTTTTTTGTATATTGAAAGACATAATTGTCAAAATCAGCTATCAGGATTATTGCCAGAGGTCGGTGATTTAAATCTGTAGTTTCTGGTCTGTTGAGGTCAAACAGCCCTGAAGTAACAGGAATCCCTCCCGACACACGAAAGGACGGAAATTTACAGCTAATTTGGAGGTTTTGATCACAAAATAAGATTTTGTAAGCCTCTGTGTTTTTTAGTTTGACTTGCTTTTTTTAAGCTACTTTGCCACTAAACTTAAACATTAAACCGCTGAACCTTAATTACACACCTGAACTACAGGAATAGGTGATAAAACAGTTTATTTAGATGAAAGATGAACTTAGGGGGCTACATAACAGTTCAGCTTTTTTTTTAAATAATGTTTTAACAGTTTTTTTTAACAATCTCTTTACTCTTTACAGCATTAGGGTTTGTTACTTCTTGTGTTTTCAAACCTTTAAAATTTTCAAATCTTTCTCCATAATGTCTCTTTTTAACAAAGAAGTGTCGTACTAAATTTTCCTCCCCAACCATGCAGCTGACAACAGGACAGGGCGTTGAAATGTCCTTGAAACGACCCCGCGGACCCCCAACCAGCGCCCCAAACAGACTTGTTATCTGCTTAAGCCCCTCTGGGATAATTATATATGTGAAGAAAATCCCATTTCCTAATTCATAGACTGAAACTCCCTCTGATCTAAAGGCTTCAACATCAGGTTTTCTTCTTTCTGAGCAGATCCGGGAGCTGGTCCCGGAGTCTCAGGCCTACATGGATCTGCTGGCGTTTGAGCGCAAACTGGACCAGACCATCATGCGAAAACGTGTGGACATCCAGGAAGCCCTGAAGAGACCAATGAAGGTACTGACAGGAAACTGTTTGCCCTGTAATGCATTTACTTACTTTCACCTCAACATTGATCATTTTTCTGAACCGTCTTCTGATCGGTTGGGTCCTTGTGAGGTTTCCATTAAACTGTTCAGTTTGTGTCGTGCCCTTGTGTCAGCAGCAAAAGCGTAAACTGAGGCTCTACATCTCCAACACCTTCAACCCGGCCAGACCGGATGCTGACGACTCAGATGGCAGCATTGCATCGTGGGAGCTCCGAGTGGAGGGCAAATTGCTGGATGATGTGAGTTTTTATCTTTTTTTTTTTTTTTTTTTCAACACACTAAACCCATGTTACAGATTAGTTAATTCCCATAATAAATAAAAGCTTTGTTTCTTTTGGTAGTATTTAAAATTGAGTCTAGTGTCAAAATGGCTGTTTGTCTCCTAAAATATAGCTGAGATCTTAATCTCCCTGTTTAGTATGAAAGTGTGCCACTCTTTGATGTCGGAGCAGCTCGGAGACGTCTTTGGCCCGCAGCCGCCGTCTGTAACGATGTACTCAAATGACTTTGGACACAAAAATGATCAACTGGCTCCAAATATAAAACAGATGACTGATGGTGGCGTGTAGAGATAAAAGGCCAAATTGTTTGTTTAGTGTCATAACCTTTGATTTTCTCTGGAAAGCGTTAATTTCACAGAAGCTTTAAGGTTTTACAAGCTCCATTTTTTAGGATTAATCTCACAGGAAAATGATCCTGGACGAGGTTGGTGTGCAGTTCTTTGTGATCACATTCCCGTGTGGGATGTATTACTTGTTGTTAGTCACGATGATGCCATCAGTAAAGACTCGACGCGAGAGCGTTTAAGGAATTTTAATGAGTATTAGATGCACCTTGGTGTGTGTGGAGGAGATTACCTGACCACCTCTGTCTGTTTGTTCTACAGCCAGGAAAGCAGAAGAAGAAGTTTTCGTCGTTTTTTAAGAGCCTGGTGATCGAGCTGGACAAAGACCTGTATGGTCCTGACAACCACCTGGTTGAGGTCAGTGCAGACACAGACGCTGCACCATGCAACAGCAATTTAAAACATTTTTTTTTATAAATCACACAGCTCCTTATGAAACATTTTTGTTTTTGGTATCACCTTCTGTCTCTGTCCTTGCAGCGAGTGCAGTCAAGCGGCGTCCCACTGTCTGCACTGCTTGTTTATTTATCACCATAAAAGCGACAACAAACCAGAGCCAAATATCTGTATGCTGTCGGATCTCTAAAAAAAAAAAAAAAAAAAGAAAATATTAGCCTTGTCGGTATTTTTCCTGCACCATCAAGCTAAAAAAAAAGAAGTAAATAAATATTCCATGGCCGACATGTGGACGTGTTGTAGCAGCAGAAACACATAGTGAAGTCGCCGATATTGCAGATTATGTCTCACTGAGCCATTATGTCGTCTGGCCAGACATCCCAACTCTTGGTCTGGTTGCTCCGGACGTGACGGAGAAGACACGTTCATTTTAATTCTCGCTTCCTCGCCTCTTGTCTCCTCATGAGTTTTCTTCTGACACGTCTCTTATTTCCTTGTATGTAACAGCATATTATTTTTATATAAGGAGCAGATTGACTGAAGCCTCTTTGTGCTTTCTTTTAGTTCTTAGTACAAAAGAAGCTCTGGCACGTCACTGCGTTGTCATGGTAATCCAGTAGGGACCGATTGTGTCTCACAGAGGGATCAGGGAGCAATCTCTGGGGAGAGGTGTCAATAATTCCTTGGTTATTTCTTTATTTTATAATTTTATTATTTTACCAGCTAAACACTCCTGTATAAGTCATTGCATAAACCCCGCCCCATTATGATTAGACTGGTACATTATGTACCGGTGGAAATGGCTGCGAATGGGACGAGTGCAGACACGTTTCACGAGTTTGCAGGATGTGGAAGACCAGGCTAACATTACGGTTATACTGTTACAGTTATCAAAAATGTTCGCTGCAAAGCAGAACGTCAAATTTGTCTAACGAGCCGCCCGTCAATTACAGAGTAAAACTACAGCTTGCCATTTGGTTGGTCCTGCTCATTCACTTTCCTTTCATACGTTTGTTCAATAAATGATAAAAGTACAGCGATGAGGTGGTCCGTTTGACAGCATGTGAGAGTCAAAGAAATCAATAAATGATTCAGCACGTAAAATCCCCTTTAAAACAACAGAAATGTGGCTCGTTGTTGAGGCAGAGAAGTGGTTTTGTGTGACTGTGTGAGCGTAAACAATGCACGAAGACTGATTTTGTTGTTCACGTGTGACACAAAGCTGCCAGGCCATGAAAACATAAAGGGAATAGAAAATAAAGAAGGATGAGCTGCGGCAGGGGGCAGCACGGTGGCTTAGTGGTTAGCACTGTTGCCTCACAGCAAGAAGGTTCCCGGTTCAATTCCCGGCCCGGTGGGTCTTTCTGTGTGGAGTTTGCATGTTCTCCCCGTGCTTGCGTGGGTTCCCTCCGGGTACTCCGGCTTCCTCCCACAGTCCAAAAACATGCAGGGTAGGTTGATTGATACTTCTAAATTCTCCCTAGGTGTGAATGTGAGTGTGATTGGTTGTTTGTATGTGGCCCTGGATAGACTGGCAACCTGTCCAGGGTGGACCCCTGCCTTTCGCCTGATATGCGTCGGGATAGGCTCCGACAGACCCCCGTGACCCGGAAACGGATACAGCGGGTATAGATAATGGATGGATGGAGCTGCGGCAGTGTTGCAGATGTTTTGTTTGAAAAGCTCCTTTAGATCATCACTATTATTTAGCGGATTTAGATTCATTTTCCAAACTTTCCATCTCACTCTTGACAAGGAATCTGTCACATTAATTTCCCAAAATGTCAAGCTACCTCACCAACGTCCACTGAAGCTTCTCTCTTGCTTCTTTAACATATTTTTTCCATCAGTAATCTCTTTTCCGCGCTGCATCAGTCAGTGAATTGGCAGTCAGGGTCAGTGACCGACTCTTTTTTTTTTTTTTTTTTTTTTTTTTTGTCACGCTGCCGTCTTCATAACTAGCCCGCTCCTTGTTGGGAGCCCATTGGATAAATGTTAAATTCAACGGACTGAGTAAGTGGACTGCCCTCGCTTTCATTCAGTACACTGATTTTCTATAACAGCAGAGAAGAGAAGCTTTTTACATGTTCAGCTCGCAAGGTTGTTTTAACTTGCAGACGGGGAAAATGGCTGCTTACTTTTTGCAAACAACCAGCAGCTGCCCTTCACTTTGTATCTTCACAAAAAAAACTGAAATGTACTGACATTTAAAAAATAAATCTCCTTCAGGGTTTTCAGAGTGAAAATTATGACATCCCAAGGTTCCTCTTTTTTTTTTTTTTTTTTTTTTGAGTGTATTTTCTGCCCGGCGCTCAGGTGCGTCTCTTTGAATGATTTTTTTTTTTTTTTTTTCCCATGACAGGAATTTCGTCTTTACCTTGAGGTACAATCAGAGCTTAATGTGTTCTGAACAAGTCAGCCGCTGGTTGAAGGAAAACTGTTTTCTGTATTACTAGCTGAAAGACGTTTTTTGGTTTTTTCTCTTTGTTTTCTTTTATATGCCTAGACTCTCCTGAGTACTTATGATTAGATATATTCAACTAACACCCGGGGGAGCAGAATGTTAATGTGTAAATGGACGTTTTCATTTTTCTGTTGTCTGACTGTTATTCTGCGTTGATGCTGATGATGTGTTGATCTCTCTCGAGCATGATAACATTTAGCCACATAATTAACCTCTTGACACTGAAATTACTGCTGTGTTTTCTTTTTTATCTACATACTCAGTTGTGCTGATTTTCCACCTCCATAATATCTGAATACGTCCTCTTAAAAAACTCTGAGAAAGTCAGGCAGCTTTAAACAAGCTGAAATGTAAGACCTCCAGTTACATCATAACTTGACATAGCTATAAGTTATTTTATTTTGAATGCACCAGAAATGTATGTAACAAACTTCAGAGCAGTTTCAGATGAACCACAACATAAAACTTTTTTCCACTGTGCCATTATATCCTTAACAACGATGAACCCGAAAGGGGAAAAAGAATTCCTGTGGGCAACACTAAGTACCCCCATGAACTAGCAGCAATAACTTCAAACAATTGTGTCCGATGTGACTTTGTCAGTGTCTCACATGGCTGTGGAGGACTTTTGGCCATCATTACTTCAGGTTATTGATGTTTTTCTGTACAAATATGACATTTTTAAAAAGCGCAGCAGCTAAGAAGTGGCTCCAAAAACGATTCAAAAATATGTAGCTTTAGTGGCGGATCCACTACTTGAACATATAACGTGAAATATAGTGCATCAACTGAGAAGTACTCAAAACATGTGCGTTACCTGAGAGTTTTTCCTTTACCTAAGGAAAAGGCCTGCGACTCGCTGAAAACGGGTCCACTGCCCACTTTTGGGTCCCGACCCACCAGTTTAGAATCGCTGCTTTGGATCGTTGTCCTGCTGTGTGACCCGGCTTCAACCGAGCTTTAGCTGTTGCTGCAAAAACAATCCCAATCATCTGTGCTGGACAGCTGGCATGTGACGTTTGGGCTGAAACGCTGCATTATGGTATCATCTATAAGTACGACATTTTTCCAGAAGTCTTGGGGTTTGTTCAGATGAAGCTGCGTGAACGTCTGTTGTGTCCTTTTTAGACGGGAGAGGCTTTCTCCTGTCGGCTTTTCCAAACTAATTATACTCATTCAGTCTTCTGAATTGTGCCGTCCTGGTCTTTAGGTCGGAGAGGTAGCGCTCGTGTTCCTTTGTATTTCTCTGAGAATTGCGCAGTCTGACCTTAGATTAAACTTTCATGGAAGTTCACTCCTGGGAGGATTTCCATTGGTCCTGAATGTTTTTTCTCTTATCAATGACCTTTCTCTCTCTCTCTAGAATGTTGACTATAAATTGTTTGGAAGGGGTTTTGTAATCCTTTCAGGACTGGTATGTAGCAACAATCGCTCCTTTAAGGCCACTGCTAATGTTGTTCCCTCTTGGCATTGTGTTACCACACACCTTATTGCTCCAGAAGACCAAACAACATCATGGACTGATAAGCACCACCAACTTCCCTTAAAGTTACTCTTCTAAGTTTACGTAAGTTTACCTGGGAAGTGAGTATAAGAGGGAAAAAAACAATGAATGGATGATAAAGAAATTAAACGTATCCAGTCAAATTTCATTTCTCAAGTCACAGCTTTAAAAACCTAAAAAAGCCAAATATTTCTCTTTTTTTTTTTTATTCGTGCAGAATGATGTCACTGTGTTGATGATGTATGATGTCACGTGTTTGCGTTTTCAGTGGCACCGCACACCCACCACCCAGGAAACAGACGGCTTCCAGGTGAAGCGGCCAGGAGACGTGAGCGTGCGCTGCACGCTGCTGCTGATGCTGGACTACCAGGTAACACGCCGTCGTCCAACGCTGTGCGTCACGCAGACGGTTACAGATGTGTGACTGTGGAGGCGTCGCAGCGCTGATAACCGCTGGCGTTCAAATGCATTTTTAGACCCTGAAATGTGACGGGGACGTGCTGATGCAAAAGCTCCGCTGTGGGCGGCGGTAAAATCTGTTTTAACGCGATTACGTCGTCTCCTCAGCCTCCCCAGTTTAAGCTGGACCCCCGCCTGGCTCGCCTGCTTGGCATTCACACTCAGACGCGCTCCTGCATCATCCAGGCCCTCTGGCAGTACGTGAAGACCAACAAGCTGCAGGACTCCCACGATAAGGAGTACATCAACTGTGACAAGTACTTCCAACAGGTGCTGATGAAAACATGACTTTACTGAGAAAAACTTAAACGATACTGAAATAACCCGTTTGTGGAAACGGTGGGTAAATCTGTGTACAAAGCACATAACAGAACACGAAAAGAATTCAAAAAGTTGGTACAGATGCAACAAAAAAATGGAAACTGAGGACGACATATAGCGGTTGGTTTTTCTGGGGGGAAAAAACCTTTTAGGGAGGCAAAACTATTTTAAAAGCAACAATAGGGAGGAATAAAGTGCAGACGGAAAAGATAAATGTTGCAATTGAATTATGCTTTTCAATGTGGAAGTGTAAACATTTGAACATTTCATCTCATCTCATCGCTACAAAATATTTTTGAAAGAATCAGTGAAATCACAGAAATGACTGCGTCCTCCGGGCCTCAGACTTTCATGGAAAACGGATCGGATTTTTAATGAACGCGGATCACCGCCGTGTCCACGGGAGCGAGTTAAATCTGCTGCGGAAAGAAATGAACTCATTTAGGATGGACATGAGGAGAAAAACTGCTCTATGAGATGATGTCACTTTAAAAAGAAAAAACAAATTGGGGGAATCATGAACACTGAACATTACTGAAGAGCTCTCAGTTAAAAAAAAAACAACAAAAATCCAGCGTCTGTGATGGTATGAGGGTGCATTTGAGCTCATGGCATGCATAACTTGCACATCTGTGAAGGCACCATCTGTAAATGATATATAGAGGTTTTGGATTAACGAGTGCTGCCAAACAGAAAGAATTCTCCTTTTTTTTTTTTTTTTTTTTTTTTCAGGGAAGGTTTTGCTTATTTTGGCAAGAATATGTCGAACCGCATTCTGCACATGTAACAGGAGCGTAGGTCTATAGTAAAACAGTCCTCCCTGCAGCTCGCAGCCATTTAAAAACACAACAGAAGGTTTCTCAGCTGAAAGTGTTTATGAAGCAGGAATGAGAACGAAAAAAAACATTTAAAAAACAAGTTTTAATGGATTTAATAGCCATCGCGTCATCAGTCTCATCTTCCTCTTTACAGTTAGATGTCTGTTTTTTTTGGTTCAGTTTGCTGTGGGTCATAATTTAAATGATTTTTTTTTTTTTTTTTGGTGGGGGGGTGTAAAACAGATTTTTGACTGCCCTCGACTGAAGTTCTCCGAGATCCCTCAGCGCCTCACCAACCTCCTGCTGCCTCCGGACCCCATCGTCATCAACCACGTTATCAGGTAGGCCCCCTTTTTTTTGTTTTTTGTTTTTTTTTTTGCTGTGAATGTCGCTTATTTAATTAATTGAACTTTTAGTTAGGCGACGTCTGAGCAGAGGTAGATAATTATCTATAAGGAAGAATTTACCAGCGGGAATTTGCTTGCACTGTCCAGTTCTAGTAACACAAACATCTCGCAGCTTCTACATTGAAGTTACATTTTCCAGCTTTTTCCTTGAGGTTCAGCACATTCGCTCATTTTCCTGCGGATCTTTTTCCATCCCCCACCCCCTCTCAGCGTGGATCCCAACGACCAGAAGAAGACGGCCTGCTACGACATTGACGTGGAGGTGGAAGACCCCCTGAAGAGCCAGATGAGCAGCTTCCTCCTCTCCACTGCCAACCAGCAGGAAATCGCCTCGCTGGACAACAAGGTGAGGTCGTCGGAGTACGCCCTCTAACGTGAAGCTGTGCACTCTCTCTGGCGTGATGTGATGAAACGCTGCTGTTTCTGTTATCTCACTGGATCTCTGACAAAAGCTGCAGATTTTTGTCTTTTGACCAACAACAAAAATAAAATTCACAGTTTAAAAAAGATTAAAACCTGCCGTGAAACAACTTTTAAGACCTACAAAAGTAAAGATCCAGCGTACGTTTAAAAAAAAAAAGAAACGGGGGGGGGTGGGGACAAAAAAAAAAAACATTCTTCTGCAGAACAATGTCTCAAGCATCATTTAATTCCAGATTATACATTTCCTGAGTTTCACATCTCCATTTCCCATGGAAAGTTTCTGGAATGCTTCCAGAGATGTTCTGCGTCTTTCCAAGCCTACGTGTCACGTCAGAAAAAAATAAACATCAGTACAAACTTAATCCCCTGGAAATCTGATCGCCAAAAGCAGCGCGGCCCATGAGATTTTCCTGATCAGAGCTTTTGTCCTGATTGTTCTATGCCATCTGCTGCTCTCCAGATACACGAGACCATCGAGTCCATCAACCAGCTGAAGATCCAGAGGGACTTCATGCTCAGCTTCTCCAGAGATCCAAAGGGCTACATCCAGGACTGGCTCAAATCCCAGAGCCGAGACCTCAAGGTTCAGTACTGCTGTTTATAGTAACAGACAGTTTTTGTTGTGTTTTTTTCAAAACACCTGCATGTCAGGTTCATGATAATCTGACGACAGAAGGATTCTCCAGGGATGATAAGTGAAGAAGAAAATGAGCAGCTTTGAGAGCGAGAACTGATTAGTAATTTTTTAATTTGCTCATTTGCTAATTATCTGGAATATACTGTTTACTCATTAGCAATTATATCAGTGTTGTAATTAACGCTCACTAAAAACGATGAACAGTAGATTTCCAAAGCGCCACCGGCGCCCTCTAGTGGCTGTAATATGAAACGTTTCATCAACTCGCATTGTGTCTTGTGTAAACTACATGCAATATTTAGATTTTGTAAAGCAAAACGAGCAAATCTAAAAGTCTTTGTGCTGGATTTCTGACACCTTTATATACGTATTTACAAACATAAACGATAACTGCGCCGTTCTGCTGGTGCAGTTAATGACAGACGTGGTCGGGAACCCCGAAGAGGAGAGGAGGGCGGCGTTTTACCACGAACCCTGGTCCCAGGAGGCCGTCAGCCGTTACTTCTACTGCAAGGTGAGTAAATGGCATCTCGCTGCCTTTCATAAATCCTCCACTTGTGTGTCTTCACGTGACTGCATTCGTGGTTTTACCTCTCCTCTCCCTGTGTCAGATCCAACAGAGGAGACAGGAGCTGGAACAGGCTTTAGCGGTCCGCAACACCTAAGAAGAGGAGGCCTTCTGGATGTCAAAGCTCATCGTGTGCGTGCGTGTGTGTGTGTGTGTGTGTGTGTGTGTGTGTGTGTGTGTGTGTGTGTGTGTGAGAGGTCATCACTGAATCTGTAATAGAATTAACTAAGTCTCCATCCTTCAGTTTCTTCCCGTGTTTTGATGTTAAATGAGGGTTTTCGCCGACAGCAGCCACGCTTCACCGTGCACACTGTGCTGTACGTGTCCGCTTCACGAGGACATCTTTGTTAAAGGCACAAACTCAGCTGCCGTCCCCTTCAGAAGATCCGTTTTGTATATATATCATTAGGAAAAAGTCTCCTTTTCCACATTTCTGGACTCTCGACAAGGATCTTCGTGCAGTAACACGGCCTCGCTGCCAGGCCTCGCAGTGCTCTGGATGAATCTTCAGATTAATCTTTTCCTTATTTTTGTGAGTGCTGTGACTTCTAGTGTGACCGTGTGATTTTTTTATTTTTTTTTGAAAGGTTAAAGGCACCAGCAAAGCTGAGGATCTACAGTATCTCTGGAGGAATGGATCTCATCTAGTCAGTTTAAGTGAATTCATTTTGCCAGAAAAAACACGAAGACTTCTAAACTAAAGTGTTATCACATTGTCATCGCTGTCCATCCGTGGCGATGTTGTAATGAAGGAGAAACACAGTATTGATGATCAGGTTTTCTACCCTTAATCTGAACTTGGAAACAAACGTCGGGGCTCGTTGACGGATCCGTCTTTCACTGCCTCTTTTTTCTTTTCTTTTTGTTTTGTTTGTTTTTTTTTTTCGTGTGATATTTTGCAAGTCAATATTCTGAAAGTGTTACCAAAGGTTACAACAACAAGAAGTGAAAGTGATCACTGAAGTAGAAATGGACAAAAATACAGATCTGGGCTTAAAAAGAATAAAATACTAAGTGGGATTTACTCTTTAATGCTTTCAATAACCTTTAAAATGTTAATTTAAGTGACATTTAAGCTCCGATCGGTTGGATTTTTGTCCATTTCTACATTTTTTTTATGTGACTTTTTTTTCTAGAGATGTGAATGTAAATATGTTCGTGTCCCCTGAAGAGGGCCGGCTGTACAGTATACAACAGACTATCTGTGTGTGTGTTCGGAGGAGGAGGGGCAGTTACATGTTGCCGTTTGGGAGCTCCATCAGTTTTGAATTAGTAGGGCAGGAATGTTAGTGTTCCTCTGTGTACTATCTTGGCTTTGGGATGGTTTATTTTAGGTCCATCCCTTTTCTGTCGTGGGAGCAGCAAAAAAAAAAAACAAAACAAAAAAAAAAAAAAACAAAACAGCGACCTCCCTCCCTCTGTCTCAGTAGTTGTAACACATACTATCGGCACCAGTCTCATTTTACACCCTTTTTTTAAACGACACTTGACTTGTTTGTATATGTTGTACTGTCAGATGGAGGCTCTTCTTCTCAGCTCTTTCAAGATTGGGACCTTTTTCAGGGTTTCTTTGCACTGTGCTGTAACTCTTTGGCAGGGGCTCCCGTCGTCATGGGCGGCGTGCCTGTTTATTATCCCAGCGTACACGAAAAGTGATTTCACAATGACCTATGCATGCTCCATGGACAATAATAAGTACATCTGACAAGACAGTATGTGTAAATATATATTAAAAAAAAAAAAAAAAAAAAAAAAAGCTGGCATAGCAGAGCGTGGGACTCAACACATTTGTGGAAATGCCTTCTGGAAACTTTTTTTTGCCAAAAATGACATGTCCTACCAGCAAATAACTGTAGGTGTGATTTTCCTGAGATGTGTTTTTTTGTTATTTAGGACTAAGTTATATTAACTGCACTCTGTAGAGGACAAACTGTAGTCATAGGTATGGTCTCGGTCCCATGTCTGACCCGGAGGGATTTGACTTTGTACGACCAGGGCATTCATACTGTTGTCACTGGATTACTGGCGCCCTCTTGTGGACGAAGCTGGAGCGGCTCTCGGCGCTACTGTCTCTTCTGTTACTAAACCCTGGCACACTGTTGACGTGCTCGTCTCAATCCTTGCATGTGTTTCTGAAGAGTGGGAGCTGCTCTTTCTCACTGTTTACACTGAGGGTCACCGATCAGATTATAGTATAGATAATACTGTGCATCTGCAAAGGTTTGGTGATTATGTACTACAGAAAATTAAAGATTAAAAAAAAAAAAGGGAAAACAGCTGTGACACTGCAAGACAGCTTGGATGTAAATAAAGAAGCGCTTGCCAAAGTTTGTAAATGCCATGACATCTGAAGTGTACTTTATTTCCCCGTCTTCATTACACGATATCTAAGTGTAGATACTTGACTATGCGCTGAAAAGGACCCGTAAGTCATGTTTTGCCCCACAATATTTAACACTTCTGAAGATTAAATGTCTTTCCTTGTGGAGGTGAAAGGTTGAGTCCGTCTGAATGAAAGTGATTTAAGCAACTCGGTTTTTTTAGGTTGAAAAACGGCTCCTCAAAAGTTGTTGACGTTATATGTACAGATGTGTCCACATGCGCCTGTTTTGATGCATTTATTTGGATAGTTTGTCAGATACAGACACCGAAAAATGATTTAAAACACAATAAAATATCAAGAGTGGCCACCCAAACCCATTTACGTGGCAATGTTTTGTTTTGGGTTGGGTTTTTTTTTAATCTGGGAGAAATTTCCAGTTTTAAACATTTTTCAAAAATAGACCAGACTATGAAAATAACATGTATGAGAGCATCATGTCTCTTATGACATTAGAAAAGTTTATATTTACTGTATCTAATTAAAGATGTAGGACGCACAGGTTTAAGCCCTAAAAACATATTTCGGTATTTAAGTTTATTTTACATGCATAAAATCAGTGTAATATATAGAAAAATACGTAACTTCTCCTTTTGTTCTGCACATATGGAACTTTGCTCATTAAAACATTACATTTTTAGAGCTTTATAGTAATACACCACTGCTTTTATATCATCAATCAACTGATATTTATCGCCTGTCTGTATTTTGATTTTAGAATAAACTTCTGAACATTTTAATAAACAATGAGCAGCTGCTGAGGCTTAGAAAGAATAACAGTAAAAGATAAAATAAAGCTCTGAGGGTCAAACTTCTAAAGGTTTTTCAGACGTATGCGACTTTGAGGAATGGTGGAAATGCAGAGAGCACTGTCACTCTGCAACAGCAGTGTTGACTTTGTGCTGCAGCTCCTTGGTGAGAGCGAGGTTCTTCCGAGGCAGCAGACAGGCACTTTATTGTCCGCTGACCTCACCACGAGGAGGCAGGATGAGGCGCTTCGTTTCCAGTGCGGACTGCAGCGGCGCCCCCACCTCAGACAGAGTTTCTTTCACTCCGCCACTGCGCTGTTCTCCTGAGCACACAGAGCCTCACATGGAGGCGTCTAGGGGGCGGGGGAGGTTAAAGGGGCCTCGGCACAAATCGTCTTACCCCGGCATGAAGTAAGGCGTTTAGCTCGCTCCTCCATCTGGCTGTGGAGGACACGCTGGGACGCACCTTGGCTGCGTCGGATAGATGTGACCCTCCCCTCTGGGCACTGGGTTCAGTCCTCTCCCCAAAGACGTACGTGTGCAGAACTCGCCAGATCTCAGGCAGGCCCTGGCAGGGAACGGTGTTTACCGAGGTAATGCAAGGAGATGAGGCGGGACACACTGGTTAGGAACAAACTGTTCCCTGCCTCCAGGTGCTTAACCGCCGCTTTTCAGCAAACTTAAAGGAGTCACTTTTACACTCTAAATATGGATAATAATAAAAAAAAACAAAAAACACAAGAGGAAATATCACTCTTTAATACCTCTTAAAAAAAGGAACATCTTAAAGAAAATGCAGCCAATGGCAACAGCTAATTTTTTCAGTATTTTTGTTCTTTTACATCTTCAAAAAGGAAGACCTGTGGCTCAAGTTTTTGAATTAATAATGAACAATTAAGGCTTTTGTTCATTTATTCTGCCAGACACTCTGACAGCTTGTTAAAAACCAGGAATATAAATATTACAGCTCATGTGAGAAAACATCAACAGTAAGAATACAAGTTAACAGCTCCTCGACACGTCCCTTCTGGCACCTTCGTGACTCATCATTTGTCACCGTCTGGGCTTGAAACATTCAAAGTTACAATATTAGTTCCCATTAAGAGGCGGGGCTGAAGAACTCATCTGAAGCCATTTGTCTTTTGTAATGACTGATCACGACATCTTTCCACCCTGTAAAAGACTGGGAATTCAAACATAAGGATCAGGATAATGCATGGCGTTTAAACTCATCTACGTTTGCTGCAGCGTGTCTCCGTCCAGGGCATGTTTTTAGACTTCACTGGGCCGATCATGTGCTGTTGGCCTGCTCCTGCTCAAACAGAGCCATTGCTAGATGCGAGCGTGACCCCAGACTCTCCAGGTTGCTGAGGACACAGCGGTGATAAATATCCTCGCTGAACCGAGGGTTGCACGCCCGCCGCACGTACTTCTGGATCAGCGCGGGCTCCACCGCTCTGAAGACGTGCAGCCCTGAGTAGCGCACAAATATGTCGTACACGTCCATGCTTTCCAGCAGCTCCTCGTTGTCTAAAATATCAGCTGCCATCTTGGTCCGCGCGCTCATGTAGTCTGCGTTATAAAAGCACGCCTCCTCAAAGATGTGCCGGTCGAAGTGGCCGTCTCGCAGCGACTCGGATGCAAACGAGGAGGCAGAGGGCTGCTGGTCGCGGTAAATGACGGCGGGGTTGTATTCTTGGAAGT
The DNA here is from genome assembly GCA_014839995.1 of Xenentodon cancila. Lineage (NCBI taxonomy): Eukaryota > Metazoa > Chordata > Actinopteri > Beloniformes > Belonidae > Xenentodon > Xenentodon cancila. The sequence continues at coordinate 18,265,182 of CM026216.1, forward strand.
GAATAGGGAAGAAGACCTGCCAGTTGCTGATGGCGTTCATCCTACAGCGATTCAGGAAGTCGGCGTTGACCTCTGTCCAAACACTTGCCAAGAAAAACAGAGTGTCCACAGGGTGCTTCTTTGAGATGATGTCCATCAGTTTGACCTGCGAAGGCACCTCAGTCTTAACGCTAATCCATGGGATTTTCACGTCTCCGTATCGTTTCTCAACCTCCCCAATCATAGCTTTGATGCCAGCAAACACGTCGGTCTGGCTGACTCGCTGTGCATCAAACGGATCATAGATGAACAAGAAGGTCAGTAAAACATTGTCATGGGTGTCCAAGGTGTTCATCACATACATGTCGAGGAAGTTACCCACATAGTCCTGATCCTGGACCGTAACCGGCAGAATGACCTGAACCCTCGTTGCCTCAGTCACATAAGGCATGGGGATGATCTCAACTGCACTCAGAGGTCGCAAAAGGTTGACCCGCTTGGCGATGACCTGGCTGTGGCCTTTCTGGGTGAAGGCCTCCAGTGCCAGGTCCAGTACGTACTCCATACCACGCGTGGGATCAAAGCGCCGGTATCCGTTAAGCAGACGCCGCTTGCGAAAGCGAAGCTGTGGTTGGTACCGCTCGTTCAGTCGCTCCACTGCGATTTCTAGGATTGCGCCGACATCAGCTCGGTCTGCGCCTCTCATCTCACACTTAGGTGAGCTGTCGATGCACGAGTAAATATGCTCTTCTGTGAAATAGTCCCAGTTGATGACTTCAAAGCGGGTCTTGGGTTTGAACGGGGAGTTGATTCCTACAGGCCACGTGACCCCAGTTTTGCCCTCTGGGGTCAGGTCGCTCAGGTTGCTGATCTGCATCTGATGAGTACACACAATCGCACAAAATAAATGAAATGTCGAGGAATGTAACACCTCGTGTCCAGGCAAAACCAACATTGTATCAGTGAGGAATTTGAGCCTTAAGATTCAAAGTGTTTTGGGCGCAGTCGAGAACAAACTGCATACTTTCACACAGTACCGTGAGATTTAAAACATGCACACGATTGTCCAGCTGTTCAGAGGTGAAAACACAAAGGCGTATAACAAACCTGCAGCTGCTGAATCTGCTGGTAAGTCCATTCCAGCTCAATGTGGCTGAAACGTTTGTGTAGACGATACATGAGATTTGGTTCAGACACAGGATGAACTGTGAAGGCATTTTTAAACTCGCCGCTGTCTTCACGCTCTGGATCTGCATTTTTCCCGAGCTCAAAGTAACGGTACGCCATCCCCTGTGAGCCACAGATAATTACAAAGAAAATTATCATTTAAAAAAAAAAAAAAAGTTAAATATTTGTGTAAAAACTGACTTTAAAGTTTTTTTGGCGCGTTTTTTTTTTTTTTTTGGTGTCCATCCATTAGTGTATATTGTTACCTGATGCACCTCCACACAACTCAGGCCCAGGTAGTCAATAATGCAGCGGCCCAGCCACTCATCAGGTCTCACGCTGAGGATGTCGTTACGGCAGGCGTCCAGATGCGGCTGAAGACGGGCGAGCAAACTGCGGGACAGCAGGTATCCGTAGCCCCCGTGGCAGTAACGTGCCTTCTCCTCCCCTCCGATGAACTCCTCGGCCCTGCCCATGTACAGGTCCTGACCTGCACTGAGGTGGCCCACGAGCTCTGAGAGACGATCTGCCTGCATGTAAGTGTCATCCTGGGCCAACAGGAACCAGTCGTAGTCTGAGCCATAGTGCTGATGCAGGTGGCGTACCGTCTCGTACATCAGCCACACCGGCCGGTCATCACCATGGGCAACCACGGTCATGCCATGAGGCACTTTGGGGCTTCGCAAGCCCGTGAAGAAAAAGGTCCGGTGGAAGTGGTGCGCGACTGTTCGGTTCACCGCCACAGCAAGTGTGTTGAGTGTGGCCCGAGAGGTTAGCACACCGACCAGCAGTCGCTCTCTGATACCCAGCTCGGTGTGGATGTAACGAGTCCTGTAGTAGGAACAAAAAAAAGCAAAGCATAAGAACATGATGATGATGTTAATAAAATTCTCAATTGTGAGGACAAAGTTTTATGACCAAAACTACAGATTCACAAAATATCTGTAGCGGGACCAGTGGGCTTAAAAATGGGAAAAATGTGTATATATATATAATATATATAGCTAATTAAAACTTTTGACATAATTAACATACATATAAATGTTCATTAAACCATAGAAACATGTTCCAAGGATAATTAAAGTGCATAGAGACACTTTCTCTACCTGCATCAAACTTATGAAGCATAAATGCATCCCAAAGAATCAGAGGGAAAAACATAATCCAGGGGAATACCAAGTGTTGATTCGTTACTAAGCAGAAAGTGACAATAGTTTCCACACTCACCTGAGGACTTTCTTGTGCAGCTTGTTTGGGTCCTTGTGGTAGGGGACTATACGTGGCTGGAAGTCCTCATCTGCTGCTGCATCCGTCTCTCTCTGGGAATCCTTTCTGCCCAGAAAGAGTTTGCCGTTTCCCAGTTCTTCCCTGCAGGACTCATCCGTGTCCCCTTGTGTCCAGGACACCATCAGCAGGCTGAGACTGCATCCCAGAGACAGCCCGAGGATCAGGGGTAAAGCAGGCCTGAACAGGGCCAGAACCGACGAGACGCGCATGCTTGGCAGCTGTGACTTCCAGTGAGCGAGTTAGTGGTGGTGGTGGGTCTGACAGCGGTGATGGATGAGCGACGTGTCACAACTTAACACATGTAAAAACCTAAGAGGGAATGGTATTTATTATTATTAAAAAAAAAAAAAAGGCAAGTCGGTCCGTTGAAAAACGCGGATGTGGAAAATATACTTTCTTCCTTCTTCTTGATTTCACTCAATACGGTTTTTTTTAACCTAAGAAGCGAAACTTGATCAACTCTTATGTGTTTTTTTTACCGCAAATATTGTACCTGTAGCTTCATTAATGCCATAATTACCAACGATTGATTACCTGAGCAGCGAGAATCACTTTGATTTAAACGAACATACAAACGCAAATGAGTTGACATCCTTCACGTCTTAACCGCCAGCCAACAGCCTCGGCCGACGTGGTTAATCGTTACCTAGAACAACGAGTAACGTTACTCTTGTTTACTCGTTTTAAAATCAAATAAACTTTAATTGGCTGAAAAACATTTGGGTTAGCATTACCGCTAATGGCTGCGGCTAACTAAGACAGCTGAACATGAAACCGCATCTAGTGAAGTTAAGCACGGGACTTTTGGGTTAATGTCCGGAGTTAATGTTTTAAAAGAAGTATAAAAAGGCTCCGGACTTCGTCAGCGCATCTTAACTGTAATATTTGTAAAGTGTCGGAGGAAGAAACGCCAGACAGCGAGCTAGCAAGCTAACGCCGCAACCGTTGTTTTTACCGCAACTGCAGGACAATCGTCCGCAAACACGGGGGGAAAAAAGAGGCTCAAATCCCCGTAGAAAGCGTCAAAAACGGAGGGGAAGAGGCGCCCGCGGATGAGACGTCCTGTCCCGTCGGTGTCGTTGCTCCCGCGGAAACGCGGCACGACTGTCGGCGTTTCCAGGGTCGCCGTCAGCGACGCCGGTTACTTCACTCAGACCTTCCCAAAACTACCGTTATTCAAGTCATGGTGCTGTTGGCGAGGTCGATGCGTACGCATATAACACGCGATCTTGTTTAAAATGTGCCTCCGAGGTGTGGGGTTCTGTTAGTGCACAAACATGTTCACCCCAGGTGCGGTTTCTAGATTTCTGGGGTCCTGTGCAAGATGCTGTTTGGGGTCCCCTCGGGGGTGTCAGATCCAGCAGGGCAAGCAAGCACTCAGCCCCAAACAAGAGATCTCTCTTAATATAAATAAAAACAAGCACAATATAAAGCCCAGTGTGTGTGTGTGTGTGTGTGTGTGTGTGTGTGTGTGTGTGTGTGTGTGTGTGTAGGCGAGAGAAGTTTATTTAAATAGCACAATTCAACAACAAGGTGATCTAAAGTGTTTTACAGAGACATTAAAACATAACAAATAAAAATGCATTATTTAAAATGTAAACAAAAGAAAGAAAGAGAAAGAGATATAATCAGTGGTTAAAATGTAATCAAGTTTTAAAAACTTTAAGTTAAAAGTAAAACAGTGTGGATTTGGAGCTTTATTCAAAACAGCTGAGAACAGGTGAGTCTTCATATTGGATTTGAATAAACTGAGTGTTTCAGCTAAGCTGAAGCTTTCTGGGAATTTGTTCTAGACATGTGGATCATAGAAGCTGAAGGAAGTGTCTCCATGTCTGGTTCTGGTTCTTCTATTATATCCATCCATCCATCCATCCATCCATCCATCCATCCATCCATCCATCCATCCATCCATATTCATCCCCTTATCCAGGACTGTGTCATGGGGACAGCAGTCTAAGCAGAGATGCCCAGACCTCCCTCACCCCAGACACGTCCTCCAGCTCTTCTAGGGGGAACTTGAGCTGTTCCCAGCCCAGTTGAGAGACATAGACATCTGATACAGATGCCCAAGTCACCTCAGCTGACTCTGAAGGAGCAGCAGCTCAACCCCGAGCTCCAACAGGGTGACTGAGCTTCTCACACTGTCTCTAAGAGAGAGCCCGGCCACCCTGTGGAGGAAACTCATTTCCACCACTTGTATCTGCAATGTTGTCCTTTTGGTCATTACCCAAAGTTCATGGCTGTAGGTGAGGGTGGGAGCGTAGATTCGCCAGTAAATTGAGTGCTTCGCCTCGTGACTCAGCTCCTTCTTCACCATGACAGTCCGGTACACCAACACCGACCGCATGACTGCAGACGCTGCACCGATCCATCTGTCAATCTCAGACTCCATATTTCCCTCACTCATGAACAAGACCCCGAGATACTTAAACTCCTCCACTTGAGGCAGGACATCTCCACGTACCGAGAAAGGGCACGCCACCCTTTTCAGGTCGAGAACTGTGGCCTCAGATTTGGAGGTGCTGTTTCACTTCTGTAAGTCATTCTATCCCATGGCGGGATAGCACAGTGAATTCGGATGTAACATGTTGGAATAATTTAAGCCAAGTCTCATATAAAAGGTTCTTGCTCTGCACTTTACATCACAAACAAATGCTTTATCTTTATTCTTGGACTGTCATACTTCCTCTATTTTGCTTTCTGCCCTACTAAGGCAGCTTCTTTTGGATCATAGTCATATCATATCATAGTTTCTCATCCATATCTTCACAAATGAGAATTTTCCTGCAGTGCTGGTTAGGTTAATTTATATAAAACATTAGATTTATCATACCATGCTGTGTAGACCTTTGATAGGCTGTCACTTTAGCCAATAGTTTAGCTCTTGTCACATCCTCATCCGTCATCCTCATGGTACAAACATAGACTATAAAAAAAAACAATGGACAAAGCCAGGTCACGCCTGCGGTTTTGAAGCCTCTTTTTCTATCCCCCTTTTTTTTTTACGAATCTTAATTCCGCATGAACCTCAACCTAGAAAATAATTGGACTAAATAGCAACTATGGGTTGGTTTCTGACACAGCCAGTGTAGATTGTGAGATTGTGAAAAGACTTAAAATAAAGTACTATTGAAAGTTACTTAAACATGTTTAACTATCTTGATATAAATGTCTGTGACCATATTTTTTGCGGAAACGGAAGTCCATACATTATTGCAGGGAAGAATATTTCGATGCAGTCCCACGAGAAGAGGAGGGGACTTTTGTAGTATCCGCCCTTCTTTACCATATATGGTCCGTCTGGCGGTTTGGCAAGCGGCTACATCCACCCGGCAAAAAAGTGGGCACGAGTCGTCGATGTGCTCCGGAGACAACTGGTCCAATACTTTAGGTAAAAAGAAAAAACATGTCATTATCGTTGTCTGACAGTTACGTCTTGAATTGTTAAATTATGCTGGCCGTCGTTACAAGAACCACGGGCTCTAGAAACAGTCGCTGACTGCAGCTGGACTTTTGTCGTAGCCGGCTAGGCCTCGCGTCAAATTAGCTTTAGCCAACCGGGCCTATCGGTGCCGGCTAACGCCGCTAATGTGCCTCACTAAACCGCCTGTCCATTCAAAACTGTTTCACATTCCTCTTCATTCTAGGTGGCACGTTAAGTCAACCAACCAACGTGGCTTTGTGTGGCCTGTCGTAGGCCAATTCACGCTTAGACGACAACGTCTAACGGTTATTTTAGCGGCGTGCCTGTTCCCGGCCGCTAGCGTGGCTAATCAGGCGTTACTCTCCAAAAAAATTAAACGTGTAGGCAGACACATCACGTAAATGAACTAAATGCGATCTTGTGAGGATTTCCTACTACGTCTGTAAAAGCTGGGCAGTAACCATCAGTTGTGTTGCAGCTTTACGTGAACTTTAGTCCGTAGCGACCACCCCCGAGTCAAGACACCGGCGTTACGGTGAGCCGGCAAGCGTGGTCGGGTTTTTCCTTTATGTAAGTGGTTCGTCATTTCAACCCGGCTCGTTCACTTTCTGCTTTCGATATATTGTATTTTAGCCCGATCTTTTTAAAAGTCTTAAGATGCACAGATGATCTGTTGTTTTTGGCGATCTGGTTCCTGACGTCACAAAAGATTAATCCTCGTCCTAATTTTCTCCCGTTTAGACGCTTTGTAAAACCATGCCGTCAGATTTGGCTAAAAAGAAAGCAGCAAAGAAGAAGGAGGCTGCCAAAGCCCGCCAGCGCACCAAGAAAAGTGAAGAGGTGAACGAGGATGCGGAACAGCTGGAGACCCAACAAAACGGAGCAGTAAGCAATGGTGAGAGGAAGACTCGTTGAACTTGAACGACGCGTAAGCCTGGTCTTACACCACATGCGTGTTTCTATATTAAAGCTGACAACTGACTGCGGACTTCTCTTTTGGGAATAAAGGTGTTGCAAGTTTGACAAAGGAGCTGGATGAGTTTGAGTTGCGGAAGACGGAGGCGCGAGCAGTGACGGGTGTTCTGGCCTCCCACCCCAACAGCACCGATGTCCATATCAGCAGCCTGTCGCTGACCTTCCACGGTCAAGAACTACTAGCAGACACCAGCCTGGAGCTCAATTCAGGCAGGCGCTATGGCCTCATTGGTCTTAACGGGACAGGTAACTGTCTGTTATGTTTAAGTCTCCTAATACACACAGAAAATAAGGTGATAAAACATCCACAATACACATTGGATATTTTCAGTCATTCGCTAAAAAAATTTTTTTTTTCATTTAATTTTTTTTAAATTTTGTTGTTGCCATCAAGTATTTCAACAACTAAAACAGACCTATATACTTTCTTCTGCCAGGAAAATCCATGTTGTTGTCTGCCATTGGACATCGTGAGGTTCCCATTCCAGAGCACATCGATATTTACCACTTAACCCGGGAGATGGCCCCCAGCGACAAGACGGCTCTACAGTGTGTCATGGAAGTGGATGAAGAGAGGATAATGCTGGAGAAGGAGGCAGAGAGGCTTGCTCATGAAGACTGTAAGTCGAATTGGATTATGTAATGCCAATCAAATGAGGGAAATTGAGTAATTGCTGCAATTTACATTTATTGTACCCTTTCAAAGCTGAGTGTGAGAAGTTGATGGAGCTGTACGAGCGTCTGGAGGAGCTGGATGCAGACAAGGCAGAGGTGCGCGCCTGTCGGATCCTTCATGGTTTGGGTTTCAGCGCTGCCATGCAGCAAAAGAAACTGAAGGACTTTAGTGGCGGATGGAGGATGCGTGTTGCTCTGGCCAGGTAAGACAAAAGACTAAGTGTAGTGCAAATAAAAAAAAATGTAAAAAAAGCTACCTTATTTTCTTATAGTTGTAGATTATATTTGGTGTAGAAGCCATTTATTGAGAAAATGATACATGATGATCTTTTTTTTATTTTTGGGAAACCATAGTCGGCCTGTCTTAAAATATTGTAAAATTGCTGGTTCACATTGAGTACATTTTAGTAAATGTGCTCATGGATAACTAACGTGTATCTTCTATTGCTGTTTAATCTTTCTGTCTTGTAACTGATTTCAAAGCCAGACACTAAATTAATACACAGTAATGCACATATGATATCACAAATTGCATTTAGTGAATTTTAAGTGCTATAATTTATTTTTTTTTTAAACAGAGCTCTTTTCATCAAGCCATTTATGCTGTTGCTTGACGAGCCGACCAACCACTTGGACCTGGATGCTTGCGTGTGGCTAGAGGAGGAGCTCAAGTCGTAAGTTCACAGCCTCCATGAGTTGTTTGACAGCTCAAACAATATCACCAATGCACAGAGACGCTAACTGATCCACCTGATGGTTCTTGACAGGTTCAAACGAATCCTTGTGCTCATCTCACATTCACAAGACTTCTTGAATGGTGTGTGCACCAACATCATCCACCTGCATCAGAGAAAACTGAAATACTACACGGTAAGAGCTCTTGACTTATACCACTGCAAAAGTAAGATGCTCAGTGCCAGAAGGGACACGAGTTTATCATACTGTAGGAGGACTCCGAGACTGCCCCGAATGAACTGAGCCCTGTGTGATTTAATACTGCTAAAGAAGGAAACTGGGATTGGGGTTTTGCCAGTTATGTCATGGCCGTTGGATGACCATGCAAATCTAATTTTGTTAAGGGTAACTATGACCAGTATGTGAAGACCAGAGAGGAGCTGGAAGAGAACCAGATGAAGCGCTTCAACTGGGAGCAGGACCAGATAGCACACATGAAGGTAAATGACACCATGTAGGGGAATGTCTTAATGTTACACAAATGGGGATCACATCATAGTAGAGGAGTAAAAATGGTAAATGTCTACCCACATCAAATTTTAGATCAATTACCATTACTTGAGATTTAAATTGTCATGGGGAGAGGATTTCTTTAGTGATCATACAATTAAGCCCCCCCCCACACACACGCGCGCACACACAATCCAAAGCGGCCTGAAACGGTAATTTGTAGTTATAGGAACTTCATGCTTCGACTGTTAAGTTTCTGAACGCAAACTGAAGTGATCACATGTCAGAAACTTGAGTGACTCAACCCAGAAACATTTTTCAGCCCTTTTTTTTTTTTTTTTTTTTTTTTTTTTTTTTTTTTTATAAACGGTCACACTAAAAATGTCTATTAAAAAGTCACAATATTGTTGGTTCCAACAATTACCCGTATTATTGATTCTCTCCTCTAGAATTACATAGCCAGGTTTGGTCACGGCTCTGCGAAATTGGCACGGCAGGCACAGAGCAAAGAGAAGACGCTGCAGAAGATGGTGGCGTCGGGCTTGACTGAAAAAGTTGTGAATGACAAGGTACACAAACGTAGTTTTATTGATGAGCTTTTTTTTTTTTTTCTTCTGATTTGCACCTGAATGATCACTACTTAAAGTAGTGGCAGTTACATTTAAACACATTCCTGTTTCTTTCAGACTCTGTCATTTTATTTTCCTCCCTGTGGGAAGATTCCTCCTCCTGTTATCATGGTTCAGAATGTGAGCTTCAAGTACAGCGACAACACAGTAAGAATATATATATATATATTTTTTTTAATGCAGTTTTGTCTTCTCACTTTGTCAAGAATTCTCACTTTAAAAAAAAAAAAAATTTTTTTTTTTTTTAAATTCCTGCAGCCACACATATATAAAAACCTCGAGTTTGGTATTGACTTGGATACACGGGTGGCTCTGGTGGGACCCAATGGAGCAGGGAAATCCACTCTACTGAAGCTGCTAATGGGAGAGGTCTGTGCACTCTCTTTACCCATTATCGAACAACTTCCCAATGTATTTGTCTTAAGGCTTTTCTCTTTCCTTAATGTAGCTTCTCCCTACCGATGGCATGATCCGCAAACATTCTCATGTTAAGATTGGCAGATATCACCAGGTAAAACTCCGCCTGTTGATTGGAATTTTTTTTTTTTTTTTTTTTTTTTTTTTTTTTTTTAAAGATAATGTGAGCTATTAAACCACTTACTTCCCACCTATCCTATTTTACAGCATCTGACAGAGCAGTTGGAGCTTGACCTGTCTCCTTTGGAGTACATGATGAAGTGTTTCCCTGAGATCAAAGAAAAAGAAGAGATGAGGAAGATCATTGGTCGCTACGGACTGACAGGAAAACAGCAGGTATGAAAAGTGGCACCCACCACACGCTTTAAACTTTTTTTTTTTTTTTTTTTTTTTTTCTTTTCTCCTTCTACCTTGAAATGACACCTGAAAACTGTTACAGGTCAGTCCAATCAGGAATTTGTCAGATGGTCAGAAATGCCGGGTATGTTTTGCCTGGCTGGCATGGCAGAACCCTCACATGCTCTTCCTTGACGAGCCTACCAATCACCTGGATATTGAGACTATTGATGCCCTGGCAGACGCAGTCAATGAGTTTGAGGGTGGTATGATGCTAGTTAGCCACGACTTCAGGTTAATTCAGCAGGTATGTATTTGGTGGGAAAATCCGGATCAATTTAATGTATGATTTGGCAGAGATTCTCAAAACTGGCTGTAGCGTTCCCTGTTCTGATCCAGTTTTCTTCTATCAGGTGGCTCAGGAGATATGGGTGTGCGAGAGTCAAACCATCACAAAGTGGAACAAGGACATCCTGGCATACAAGGAGCACTTGAAATCAAAGATTGAAAAGCAAGCGCATGATATCTAAACTGCATCGTACTGACCCACTCCATCACCCTTCATTAAGGACCTGCAGTCTCCTCAAAGGATGAGCAGTAAATGTCCCAGCAACAACTGAAACACTCTTATGCATCCTATTGGACTGGTCTGTATATGTTGTACTGTTTTTCCATCTTGGTTTGACAGTGCTGAACCTTGACCCAACCCTGTCGCCTCAGGCTGCTTTACCTGAAGCATCTCGGTGCATTGTGGAATGCATTCCATTGTGCTGTCTTCATAGAAACACTTTTCTTCTTTTTCCTTTTCCAAATGTTTTTGTTTTATCCCAACATGAATGCAGCAGCTTTTAGGTCATATTTTATGATATTTAAAAGTTGGGTTTATTTGTGTTTAAAGAGAAACGAAGCAGTTCTGCCTTATTTAACAATGTAATGCAATAAAGGTTTGTCAGAATAAACAGACAGTACACTTTAAATTGAGGAAGTTTTATTGGTAACTGTTGCAAGCATGGTTTCTGTATCCAAAAGTTAAAAGCTTTTAGGGAAAATAAACTATACAGCTCTGTAAACAAGGAAAAATGCTGGCGTGATTCAAAGAAGTTTCTTTGGGTTCCATCTCCTGCTCCCTGGGCTGCATAGATGCGTTTACAGCCACTACACTACACCACACTGGCTGAAAATGGCTCACCTGCCCCCTCTAGGCCAAAAAAAAAAAAAAATTCTCACTTGACAAAACTGATGGAAGTCAGCACTAAAGGTTGAAATGAAAAGCGAGCAGCTTTCAGCTGTTCAAACTGAAACACCTAAATCAGTGTATACCTGTCAAAGTCAAACCGCCTCCAATCAAGTGAAGATCCGCCTCCAGCTTGACATTCAATGAACCCGCAGGAGTGTTTTACTACATGCACTAATTATATTAAATATTCTAGCCAATGAAAGACTGAAAAATCACAATTGCTTCCTGTAAACACAATTGCAAATGTATATAATTTCAAATGCGGGTAGCAGTAATTACTGGAATGCAGCCTCCAAATGCCTCAAACTGTTTAATTTTCACTTTTCCTAGATCTTTTGGTGTTTTTCAGTGTTGTCCTTGTATGCATTAGTGCCAAAAGATCATGGGCCAATTGCTTGAATACATGTTAAAGATGAAGACAGACTGCAGTGTATGCGCAAAAAAAAAAAAAAAAAAAATACTGAGCAATTCTCTAAGCTGGATGTAAACATTGCAAATGGTGTTAAACACAAAGCTCCCGCTTAAGGTTCTAACTTGGCATGCATGATTGTCAGATTAGTGGCACTAGCTGCATTTGAAACTGGAGTGTTACACTGATGTTTCCAGATTACGGTATTTGGGTGGCAGCATGTTCCAGGGGCTAAAAAAGCACAGCAGCAGTTAGAGTTCATGCGGACCAAGCGGGTGTCGATGCTCACTGAGCTTCCCATTCCTCATCAGAGACCTCATCCAGTGGAATGGTTTGAGTATTACTGGCCCGAATGCTGCTGATGTTGGTCGAACTTAGGAGACTTGCAATGCCCATCAAGCTCACTCCAGTTCCATCCAGGTTTACTTGAGCAAGATGCATGTGTTTCAAGTACTTCAGGCCTGTAGGGAGTAAAAAAAAGATGAGAATAAATCAGACAACTTTGCTGCAGCAAAATCCCTTGAATGAAGACTTGAGTTTAACTTCACCGTGGTCTGTGATCCGTGTGCGGCTGAGATTAAGTTTAACAAGCTGATGACAGCTGACCAGACCCTTCCTCACTACCGTGTCTCCCACCCGAGTGCTGGCCAACCCCAACACCTAGAAAACAAGAGATTATCATTCATACAAGTTCCTTCATTTTCCTTTAAAACAGTTTACTAAACATTTGCATTGGAATAAACATTTACAATGAAGCACTGTATGTATGAAAGACTGAGTTTTACATTTGGAGACAAAAAGTTTATAGTATCATATACTGCCACATTTTTAATTTAAAAAAAAAAAAAAAAGGACCTTGTGTTCACTTTAGCTGACTGAACTGAGTAAGAACCACACACAACTACTGTATGGGTTCATAATCAACAATTATACTTTAATTTAAAAAAAAGGGTAAAATCACCTGCAGGTGCGGCAGACAGGTGATCAGTTGGGCCACTCCTTGACTGGTGACTGCTGTTCGGTCCAAACACAACTCCTGCAGCTCCTGCAGGCCATGCAAAGAAGGCAGCCCTGCATCTGTCACCTGAGTGTTGCTCAGTGACAGCTTCTTAAGCCTGCATGTAGTGCACACAAAACTCCCGTCAGTATCTCTGCTTTAATCATAAATGGCTGTCAAAATAGGCTCACGTGGTGCAGACATGACCTGGTCATGGAGGAGATCTGGCTGACTCCCTGGTCTGTGACTTGTATGTAGTCTGTCAGGTCTAGTTCTGACAGCAGCGACAGCCTACACAGGAACGACAGCCCGCTATCTGTCACAGTGTGGCGTCCGGGGAGGGTTAGATGACTCAACTTTAGACCTGGAAAGGAAGCAGAAACTTCTCAAATTCACAACAGACTTCATCTGTTTTCATTTCCTCCAGCTATATAATTTCCCCCTCTCTAATCTTCCCATATACAAACCTGAGATAATCTGTAGGGTACGATTGCCATCTGTTACAGGTATTCCAGCCAAACTGAGAGAAGACAGAGCAGGGTGAGTGGCGATTTTCTCGAGCGAGTCCTCTGTCACACCTGTCCGATCCAGATTGAGAGTCTGCAGACTGGACATTTCCGCCAGGGCCGTCACATCCTTAACCTAACACAATAACAAGCAGCAATGTTTACAGACAGCTGTTACGCCAGCTGTTATCAGGACAAAAATTGAGCGTGCTGGAGTACCTTAGTCTGCTTGATGCTAAGAAGCCGCAGTTGCGGGACGCAGCCGGGGAGGACCGCCAGCGTGGCCTCGGTCACCGCTGTCTGGTTCAGGCTGAGCTGAGAGAGGCAGGGGGGAGCCGACTGCAGATATGGAACCATCCCAGCATCCGTCACTTTGGTCTGATCCAGCGACAGGAAATGCAAGCTCTTCAATCCTGGTAGGCATTACAAGAAGGTTCAACATGTGTTGAATACTTTAGAAAAAGCTTGTTTTGAGATGTTCCTCCACATAACTGTCAACACGTTTCAAGTGGTGTTACATTATCTGTTCCTTATCTTTAATACGTCTGAGGCTTTTTTCACCGTGCAGTGAGTGTAGCTAAAGTCCAACCTGTGATATGCTGCAGACAGGAGTCAGTCAGTTTGCTACAGGAGGCCAGGTTGAGGTACTGGAGTTTAACCAGGCTGGACAGGACTGCGAGACCAGAGTCTGGACAAAAAAAAAAAAAAACAGTTTAAGAGATTAACAGCAGACTTTGATTAAAGATTTGACAAAGAATTTTGGGGAAAAAAAAAGTCTACAAACATTTTGTTTCGCAAAATATACCTGTAATTAGAGGTGAGTTGACTAGACTCAGATGCTTCAGTCCTGGGAAGGCACGCAGCTGCCGCAGGAGCTCATTGGTGGAGTACGGATAACAGTTGATGACAAACTTCTGCAATGGACAGCCAAAGAAAAGCTCCAGGGTGCGTGGACGCAGCAGCCTCTCTTGGGCCATGTGGTTAAGCAGAAGCTCTGCCAGCTCTGGAGTCAGGCATGCCAGACTGCTGCTGTACTGCATGCTGGGAGCTGGGAGACAGAAGAACAAGAATCACCACGGACATAACAAACAGGGATGTCAGACGTTTTCCCAGGAAGGTTAAGAAATAAGGCCTCCTACCAGTCATGAGATGGACAGCTGCACGGGTGGCCAAGGCACATAAGGATGGCACGTTGGGTGTCCTGAAGGGTCTTTTAGGTGGCAAGGGTTGTCCCTGGGAGGCACTGCGGTCATCCTGCAGCGCAGCTCTCTGAAGACGTTCCACTGCTGCCAGTCCTGCTGCTACGGGTGCCACTGGTCCTCCTGCCTCCTCAAGATCTGCTGCATTCTCCTCTGGAGCATCCCTAAAACACAGAAACAACTGTACTTCACAAACCCATGTCATCTTTTTAACTACAAAGAAAATGTCTGGAAAGAAAAGCTTGAGCAGTATTACAGGTGACGACGCTTCATATCAAGAATCATACAGTATAATTTTGGAGCGTTTTGGAATAACGGGAACACTGAAACAGCTGCACCATGTCTGGACACCTACCTGAGTCTATTGCCTTGCTCGGGCCAGTGGTGTCGGGGCTCAAATCCTTCTCGAATCCTGTTCTCCGGAAAGAAAGGCAGCCTGGGCATTCCTTTGAAAATTGCATAAGAGATGAGAGTAATCCATACAAATATTCTCATAGCCACCAGTGTGAAACACAAAACAGTACTATAAGCAGGCTGCATGGTGTCAAATCACAACAGTTTTCTTTGGCTTTAAAGAAAAACTAATTAAAAGACACACCTCTAATCAACATCTTTGGTTGCAAGTTGCAGAGTCTCCTCTTAGTAGGTTCAACCTGAAAGCTCTTTACTCTCTTGGATCTGACACGCATTCAACATACTATACAGTAATCCTGTGTTTTGAAATACTGAATATGATTGGCTGAGCACCTGTATGTACTTAGGAAACTCAGCTCACAGCCGTGGGGCAGAGCAGGACTGACTCCATGTGCTGTATGTTAGACGGAAGGGGCCATTCACCCATATATTATCTAATCTTTCTTCCACCTGACATATTTGTGGGGCAGTTAGATATAACATTTACCCGAGGTACAGTCTGGAAATGAAGGAAAAAAGCTTTTCCAACAGTAAAGAGGCAATGCCAGTCGTTTCTTAAACGGGAACAAAAGAGGTCAGAGGAGGAGTGGTGTGTCTGCAGCAATCCCAGACACCGGGAGCTGTACCGTTGAGCATGTGTGGCAGTTCTCCCTCTCCTTCTCCTTCTCCTTCTCCTTCTCGCTGCTCTTCAACGTCTAAACCAGGATCCTCAGCATTGCCAGGAACCAGTCTTTGTCCTCTCCCTGTCAGACATGAGGAATGTCACCCAGTGATTACAACTGTTTAATTCACATCACTTGTTCAAATCATTGAGGCTGTGAAATTGCAAGCCGGGGAGAAAAAAAAAAGAATCTTACAGTTGCATTTGTAGATTAAATATCCAGTCTGAGATCTTATAATACTGCAGGTCCTCCGACCGCATTGAGCAACAGCCAAGCGCTCTGAACCTGATCTAATTCTGATTCATGTCTGATTTGGATTGCTCTCCATGGCAACAGCCGCCCGGGTTCAAAGGTACTTGAGTGTTTCAGGAAACCTGCTACACCAATTAACTAATTATTGTCTGATTCTATTCACATCATTTGAAAAAAAAAAAAGATGTCTGAATGAGGATATGGATATACCATCCAGCCTCAGATCGTGTGTATATTTTTGGAGACCTGACTAAGTGCAGTGTTTAGTTTCAAGTATGCGGTGATGAGGGATGGTCTCATTTTGGGGTCCAACTTGCCCTGTTTAAAATTGTAATATGCTAAAAATACTTCCACAATTTGTAGCTTCTCCCATTTTTTTTTAGGTAATGAAAAAAACAAACAAAAAACAAAAAAAAAAAAACAACAACAGTCATTTACAGCAGACATATATTACTTGTAAATGTGCAAAAGAATTACCCCAAAAGTGAGAAGGTCCAGACAGTGAAGGACCAACTCCAGGTATTCCTGCATAATTCACAGCCTCCTCCCACACTTGGTTGGGGAGCAGGGGAGGTATAACAGCGTCCTGCCCTCCTGACCCCTCCTGGTCAGGTATTTGTGGTTGAGGAGGCAAAACACACATAGGTGGTTCATTCTGACTTGCTGATGGGGGATCTGCTGGACTTGGCGGATCCTGAGGCATCTCTTGAGGAGTGGTCTGTATACACAATGCTGCGTTAGGTGTGAGGCCCAGAGAGCGCAGTGAGCACGCAAGCTCAGCTTCTCCGAAGCGCTTTCGTGGGAAACCCTGAAGGAGAGAAAAGGAGGGTAGGGAGGGGTGACGTCCGGTGATGTGCTCCACAACGCTGCGTAGTGGGGCATCAGCTGAGAACCGTTCACGCATGGACTCACCGGAGGGTAGCCGAATCTGCGGAAACACAAAAATATAACACACAAACTCAAAATATTTAATTTGTATGCAATTCTGTCAAAGATACTGAGAAACTGTGGGGGGTTGGCAGCCTCACCATGAGTATGCAGTTGTTATCTACATTTGTTTGAATCTTCCCTCCCAGTTTCTGCTCTTGACCAGAGGCAGGACACTGCTCTGTAGCAGAACTGGACTGGATCTTCTCTTGCAAACTCTTTCGATCCTCAGCTATCCTCTTCAACACCATATCACGCTCCTAGTAGAACAGACGAGGTATGACAAAACAAATCTCTAAGGAAATTACAGATTATACACCTGATTTAAAAGGTTTTCTTCTTTGAAAGAGTCCACTGCAGACCTGTTTCTTTTGTCGTCTCTCTTCCCTGGCTTCCTGAGCAACACGTTGTCTCTCTTTCTCTTCAAAGTCGCTCTTGTCTTGTTTGATCCGTGACTCAACTGCAGGTGGAGCAGAGGACTGGGTGCATGGTTGTGTCAGGACTAGTGATGGACTGGCTGTTAAAGACAGAATTAGAAGAAAAAAAAAAAAATTCTGGTGAGATTATTTTGCACTCAATAATTCACTTTTAGTCAAAATGCCAGTTATTACCGCTGCTGTCAGATGGAAATGTGTGCGATGTGGAGGTGCTTGCTCCTTCTTTGGGAGGGTTGAAAGCAGAAAAAGCTGTCTCAGTTGGCTGTGGTGACTGTTTGACCAACCTGTGCCGTGGGTACTGACCCTGTAAAAGCCTATCAACATATTTAAAAAAAAGAAATTGCATAAAGACATGGAAGGACATCAAAATTGCATTTAGTAGTTGTGTTAAGAGATGCGATCTGAGACCACTCACCATTCAGCTGCATCTGTCACAGAAAAGTGCCCTGACTGCACAGCCGCCTGAATCTGCTCTTCAGTGAAACCCATCTCGCTGAGGGTGAGGAATAACTCCCCAATAGTCTGCAAGACAATATCAGAAACACAGCTCAAAGGATGTAAATAAAAGTTCAATTCCAAGCAAAAAAAAAAGAATGCAGAAGTCCTGGAATTGCTCTTTACAATGGGGTTGAATTGCAGAGTTTATAGGAAGAGCAACGGCCAGGTCACTGCCAAGAGCCTGTTTTGGAGACCAAAGACCAGTGTGCTGAGGACTATGTCTTTTCACATGCTATTTCTTCATGCCACAAAATCTTGATTTTGAACAAGACAAAGGAGATGGTTGTGGATTTTAGAAGAACCAGAATTAAGTCAAATTGTTGTTTTTCTTTCCCATCATGGGAGAATACGTGGAGGTGGTGGAGGGGTACGAATACCTCAGTGTTCAGCTGGACCACAGAGTGGACTGGAGATGCAACACTGATTCTGTTTATAAGAAGGGACAGAGCAGACTTTACTTATTGAAGCAGCTTAGGTCCAGCGATTGCAGCAAGCTGTTGAGTATCTTTTATAAAAGTCTGTCAAGGAGAGTGCAATCACATCTGCAGTCATCTGTTGGGGGACCAGCATCATAACCAGACTTAAAGAAACTGAACTTGATAAAGAAGACGGAGCTGATTGTGCAAACGAGGATTCTTCATGAACAGAAGATCATCTAGACAACCCTGAGCATCCGATTCACACTGATTCAACAACAGAGCGTCCTCAGCCAGAAGCTTCTTCAGATCCACTGCAGGAGATCCTTGATGTCCACAGCAATAATCTTCTACAACGAATTTATGAAGAGACTCAAATCATTAAATCCTGCCTGCAGTTAAAACCCTAAAACTATCATCCAAACATTTTACTGATAAAACACCTAATATTGTCTAATTCGTTCCTGGCCTAAATCTATGTACTACTTGTTATTTAAGGACTGGACCATTAATACCCTGAATTAACGTTTGCAAACATGAACATTATAAATAAGTGTTAGAGCATGTTAAAAAGGTCATTTGGTGGGTAAATATAAGAGCTGCTCATTAAGCATGTTGTCAGTAATAATCAGTTAAGGACAGTTAATAAAGTTTTATTATCTAGTTGGCCGAGTCTAAGTTAAAGGTGTGACCGAGTATAAATCCAGCAAAGTTGTACCTTACAGTCACTACCAAGCGAAAGAAACGTCTAATGCTTTCTGCGTTTTTATTTAGAAGAATAAAAGGGTGTAAACAAACAACGTTAGCATGGCAGTTAGCAGTTAGCTGATGACGACGATACGGCTAAAACACTCGCAGGACGGCATTTCTATGCAGAAGGTCGGGCGGCTGTTTGGAGCTTACCGGAGAGCCAGCAGAACTCATACCGTTGTCTCAAAATTACAGCAGGAAAATTGTCGTGAAAGCTGACAGTAATCATGAACTTAGGTGGCGCCCTGCGTGCGTTAGGAGAGTAGCCTGCTATGGTGGCTGCACTGGCCGCACCTCCGCTGTGATTGACAGACGTCCACCAAGAAGCAGCCAATCCACATGCCGAGATGTGCAAGTCCCACCCATCATTTAATGATTGACGGGTTTCATCTCCAATCAACCGTTACTTTATCAATAACAGCTTTCGAGATTTAATTGAACGTAACAATCCAAAACTAAAAGTGAAAACCATGCTTATATTAATTTTAATATTTCCTTCTCTTAAGATCAGAGAGAGAAAATCAATTTCAATGTGCAAATCCTGGCACTGAGTCCAAGAAATCAAGTAAACTACAAAACAAAACAACAAACCTAGGACTTATCAGAGACTATTACTAATCCATGCTTTTATTACAAGTGGACTCAATTATTTTTATGCTCTCTTTTATGGTTTCCTAAAAATAAATACTTTTACAATTACAATCTGTTAAAAACGAAGTGTGTATGAGAATGAGAAAGAGAGCACATATTACTCAAATTATAACGTCTCTGACTGGATATCTCTTTTCCCCTGTATTGATATTAAAATCCTCTTACTGGTTTTTAAAACTCCTAATGAGTTCTGTCCTCCTCATTAATCAGTGTTATAAGAATTTTAGGAACTCATGCAGACCCTCCGATTTTCTGTTGTCTGATTTTTTATTATCCCAAGGCAAGGCAGATAGACATGAGTTCAAAAAGAATACAACTAATCAGATGAAAGAAATACTGAAATGTCGCTGTAAAGTCAACGTTTTCAACCTAATAAAAATCTTCAGAAAAAAACTACCCCTCTATAAAAGTACAAAAGTATTAAAACAAAAACTTGGTTGATTAATAAATAAATGAATACATAAAAGCACACCGTAGTAGGATATGTAAAGTGTAATAAAATATTTAGGTTATAAAGCCTGTTGTTTAAGAAAGACAGAAATCAATAACTTGATAAAATGCTTACATATAGCAGGTTTAACGTCTCCTTGCATTAACAAAAAGCTACCAGCAGGGGACAGTGTTACTCTGTCTCATACGTCACAGTGC
Organism: Xenentodon cancila; assembly: GCA_014839995.1. Lineage (NCBI taxonomy): Eukaryota > Metazoa > Chordata > Actinopteri > Beloniformes > Belonidae > Xenentodon > Xenentodon cancila. Next base: position 18,285,259 of record CM026216.1, read on the forward strand.
ATGGATTGCATATTTGATTTAGTGTAGTCATGTGGTTTAGTTGACATAGTTTTCAAATAACTGGCAGAACATAAACCTTTAGTACTACTTTGGCAAAATGCATGTACGTTGATTACAGGTTATCTGCAAACCCTGAAGACAGAGGTGCAAAGCTCCAGCATAAGCAACTGCAGCAGTAGCAGGTGACACGAGCAGAGATAAAACTGTCATTAAAGGGAGATAACGTTTTATAAACTTTGCAACTGAACAGATTGTCTGTCCTGGATGAGTCCAGATTCTACCTACAGCATTGGGATTGTAGGGTCAAAGTGTGGTTGAAGACACAGAGAACGCTAATCTGATTGCTGCGATAGAGTAATGTCTTTTGGTGGAGGCAGTGTGATGGTGTGGGGCGGCATCGCCCTCAGAGGAAAAACAAGCCTCCTCATCATTGGAGGCAATCTCAATGCAGAGAGATATCGAGATGAGATTACGCAACCAGTGGCAATCCCACATCTCCACAGTCTGGGACTGAACTCTAACCTACAAGAAGGCAACGCCTGCGCCCGCAGAGTTGGGTTTATCAGAGGCTGCCTCCAGAATTTGGGAGTGGAGAGGATGGAATGGCGTGCCAGCAGTCCTGACCTCAACCCCACTGAACATTTGTTGGATCTGCTTGGGCGTGTTGTTCGTGCCAGAGTGACCAACACAACCATGCTGGATGATTTTTTGACAAATGATGGTTGGAGAATAAGACGCCATCCCACAGCAATGTGTGACCAGGCTGGTGACCAGCATGAGGGGGAGGTTCCAGGCTGTTCTTTAATTGCCAATATGTATTGTTTCATCAAACTTCAATCCACCAAATAAGAGTCAATGGCAAAATAAGTTTTTTGGCATTGGCAGAGAAGATTTGGTAATTTTTTTACGAGTGCAACACAGATACTCAGCTGTTACTCTGCATGCTCTGCTGCTCATCCCACAAATGCAAGTTCCTTATAAATGTGGCAACATTTAAAAGGGAAATAAACAGGCTTTTCAATGGTATAAGATTTATTGCCAAGAAGCATCGTTACAACAAAGAAATAATCAACCAAACACAAAATTGCTTACTTTGCGCAACATCTATGGCTGAATAAGTCCAATAGCTTTTTTTTTTTTTTTTTTTTTTGCATAATTCACTTCATTTCAAAAAGTCTTCATTTCAAACATGACTGAAAGTAACAGACATGTTTGAACATACTTGACCAGGAATGCAAGAGACACATATTTTTGCTGCAGCAGCAGTCTTGACATGTTCGAAAAGGAGCAGGAAGAAGTAAAAACTTAGGAACTCCAACCTCTTGAACTCAAACCATGTTTTCAGATGGACCCTCATTATTATTTATATGGTTTAAGATATCGAAGTTCTTGATGTACTTAGACGTTATAGACTTTAATAGTTAGAAATTTGAACAGTATAAATATATATTGTGGCATGCTTGAGTATAAAATGCTATAAAGTCCCTGTATTCATCTATACATAAATGCATACATTAATTTATGATATGAATTTATATACACCCTTGTACAATCTTATTCATTACAAGCATTCTTACTCATAGATATTTCTATACGCACTAAAGCACACATATACACTTATTACTATCCATATATGTATAAATACATGCATTTCCACAAACCATACAAGTCCAGACCTCCCACCAACCCCTCACCCAGCACCCAGCGTGCTCATAGAAACTGACATCATGAATGATTCTGATGCTCGTTTCTGTAGGATACTCAGTGGTTGTAAAGAGCTTTTGTAATTAATTCCCCAAACCTCTGAACAGTATGTTAAATATGGGAGAATCAGCGAGTTATAAAAAATATGATGTGATTTTTTTATTACATTATGTTTAGCTTTGGCCAGGACTGAGATGCTTCTGGATAGTTTGTTCTGTAAATGTTTAATTTGAGCTTTCCAACTGATTTTGTCATCAATTATTACACAGAGGAATTTATTGTTGTGTACCCTTTCTAAAGTTACACCCTCTATCTGGACTTGAATTTGAGCACTTTTATAACAGTTTCCAAAAAGCCATAATTTAGTCTTGTTCAGATTTAATGATAATTTGTTGTTGTCAAACCAGTTCTATAATTTAATAAATTTCCAAAGTGATTATGGATAGAAGTTGTTGTAAATTCTCACCAGAGACCAGCATTTTAGTGTCATCAGCAAATAACAGAAATGTTGATACATTAGATACTTTACATAAGTAATTTATATTCAAATTAAATAATACTGGTCCCAGCACTGACCCTTGAGGTACCTCACACACAATCTCCAGACAATCAGATTCAATATACAAACCGTTGTCTAATTTTTTAATTAAAATGTCATGATTTATTGTGTCAAAAGCTTTCTTTAGGTCTATGAATACCCCTATAGCTAATTTCCTACTGTCTGTGATATTGAGGTCAGTTAATCTTCTGTGTGTTACAACATTTATTGATAGTAAAGACCTGGAGAAAATACAAAATAAAATATGTGAAATTAAACATATGAATGTAATGAAGTTCAATACAGCATCTACTTTGGCCTTAGTAATAAGTATACCCTCTAAAAACTGATGAGTGTGTAAACTTCTTAAAGGTTACATTTTTTGCAGAGCTATTTTATTGGCTCAGCTTTGAGTTCAAGGGAAATCTTTCAAAAAAATTTAAAAACTCAATGCGTCTATGTGAATATTTATTATTCTAATTAAGTGACACGAGCAACAGGTGTGCAGGTAGACGATGATGATTTGGACGAGCAGGAAAAGTTGAAGACAGCTGCTGGTCAACAGTGGTACACTGTGATTTGACATGTTAACACCAAGACATGATAGAGTGAAATGGAGCCACAATTGACAGCTTTGTGTCATTTTTAACACAAAGCTGTCAAGCGGTAGAGAGTGTAATACTCCACAAGTTGTGAATCCATGAAAAATGGGAGACATTAATATCACACCTTGGATCAATCAAGCAGTGGTACACCATAAATGCTCTCCATAAACAACTAGTGAAGAAAACACTAGATATTGGCTTTTAAAGAACCTGTTCTGATTCAGCACACACTTATTGGGTGCCAGCTGGTTATTGTAAGGTGGTATATAAATAAATAAATAAATAAATAAATAAATAAATAAATAAAGGTTGATTGATTTTCTGATGACATGGAATTTTTTTGTTTTGTTTTGCTTTATTTTGTTTTGTTTTTTTTATAAATTAATTATCTATTTTTAGTGGCTGTAGCAGTTATCGTAAATTATTAATTGGTCAAGTAATTTCAAAAGAAAATCACAACTTTTGAACACTTTATAATTTATTTATTTTTCTTATATTCATGTTGGAGGTTATGAGCAATATAACGGATCGACGCCCAAGTAAGTAATATGAATCATCATTCACGCAGGCGCAGCACGGGCCAAGGCTTACAAGTTACCTGAAAGTATCCGAGTAAAAGCGGAACTCAATTTATCTAAATCCATTTTAAAAGTATGGAATGGCATTTTTTAAAAAGATGACACACGTGGTTTACACTGCGGTGTAATTTAATATGACCGCACGTACTATTTCGTAGTAAATTTAAAATGTCACATCTGTACTACAGCCCCGGCGGAAGCGTTCGCAGCAACACTAGACTTTTATTTTAAATCATTACCGGAAGTAGCGCCGGCGTTATTGTCGGCAGCTGACGGAGGTTGGAGAGGAGATTCAGAGAGAGTTTGAGGTGAGTACAAAACACCGGTCGGTAAATAATCCACACTTTTAAATGAACCGTGCCAGTCTTAAGGGTTTCGCTTCACGAGAACGTGCTTGTGCTCTTGACTGGCGGTACAGTTTGGGGTTACTGATGACCGCCGACTGTTGTCTGCTTCTCTGCTTGAACAGACTCGCCATTGACTAACTGCCACACACGCATGCAAGTGTTTCCCATCAACGCTGGATGACTTGGCTTTGTTTCTCAGCTTGTTAATCAGGTAAGGTGCGTGGACGTTTCGTTGACATGTGTTTGTGGCCGGCGTTTTGCTCCAGTTAAGTGCTCTTTACAGAGCGTTGCGAAACTGGAAAAAATCTGTTATTGTTCCAAGTTCCTCGTAGCAGAGTCACCTTCTGACAGCAGCCACGTTGGGCTCATTGATGAGCAAGTCCAAGTATAAGATGGGTGTTTGTTTCCTAAATGACTGCAGGAAGCTTTCAGCGAGGCGGTGTGTGGGATTTGGTCAACTTTACTTACTCACTTCATTCATTCACTCATTCATTCACTCACTCAGAGGAACAGGGGCAGCATTGAGTCTTTTGCTTGGGTGACACAGATATTTTTATACTGAAAAAGGACTGCAAAAAAACTCAGTTTTTCTTTCTTATTCCACCTTTTTATTGATAAATAGTTTTAACTTTGCATTGTCAGAAGTTGTTTTAAAAAAAGAAAAATCATATTGCATGTAAAGTCTTCAAATGGTGACATATTTAATCTTTATTCCCCCATCCTTGCATTTAACCAGGATTTTGGGATGGCTTTCCTGGGAAAGACCTCATCTCCATGGCATTATAAGCATCTCCAAAATCAGTTTTTCAGTATCCACTTGACCCCTAATGGTCCTTTTTTACTTTTACTGCACCTTAATACCACTGCCTTTCAACTGAATGCTGATAACAAGGTAAATGGTTCCTCTCCTCTTTGTTTCTCTCCTCTCCGTTTGTGGCTTGAGCCTTTCGATTTCCAAAGACGATTATGAATTCTGATTTATCAAACCTCAGATCACTTTCAACAGTTTGCCTCGAGCCATGCTTAATCCATTTAGTTTACTCAAATTTATGTAAACAAAAAACAAAACAAAAAACCAAATGGTGTTTAAAGTTATAATTGTCCACAAATGTATTTGTCAGCTTCTGAAGAAACTAGAAGCTTGATATGATCCAATTTGAGAACTTCTACCTGAAGCTTTTCTTGTAATAAGACTTTGACATCATGTTCATCAGAGTTTCCATTGTGGGTTAAAGGAGCTTCATCTAGAAGGTTGTAGCATCTCTAGACCTCTGGTGTTTTTGTATGGATTGTCTTTGCATGGTAGAGTTTTACTTTGAACTTTTGTTGGAGCAACAAACCAAGCCCATACTGTTATTTCTGCAACAGAGTTGTGTGTATTTTTTAATGCATCTCTGGAACACTGAAAGCGTGAAGATCACCGTCACTTGAGACTGGTGCTCCAACCAGCTCGTCTTGTGAATATTAAAAGCGTATTCCTCACAGCTCTCTATAAAAACAACCTGTTACTCCTGTTTGAGGTCAGATGGATGCGATTGATGCATTTTTTTTTTTCTTTTTTGGAAGAACTGCAGCAGAACCCATCTATTACAGATCCTACACTTAACCTGAAGAGTTCAGAAGTATTGTTGTTAAAGTCCAACCGACAGTTTTGGGTTTTTGTCAGACAGAAACTAGTTCCATATCGCACCCACAGTCAAATCCCAAAAAACTGCAGACTTCTCTTGCATTTGAGCTCGCTCTGAAACAATGACTTCATGTGTAAAAATCCAGGGAATCTGGACAGGAGTTAATTTTACAAAAGCGGTCAAGAAAATCTTACTATTCATCTTTTTGATGAAATTGATCTAAGCTTAAATGAGGATTTCTGATCTACACCATAGCATTTAATTTAAAGGGGAAAAAAAAAAAACTCACTATAATTTGAAATTATAAATCTATCCAGCGCTGGTTGCTCCAATTGGTTAATTACCCGTTTTAAACGCCCCCTCCCTCTATGATTCCCCCTGGTCCTGCTCCCCTGGTCTCAAAAATGCCTTCGTGCCTGACAAATTTCAGGACATGGCCTCTGGCAGGATGGAGGTCGGATGTCTTTCTTTGCTGATTCACCAATATCGTCTCCATGTGAGCTCCAAGTTATTTGAGGAAATATTTTTGCTTTGATGTAAAAGCGAAACACTGGACCAAGCGATTATCTTTTCCCAGCAGTTAATATATCTAAGTGAAGCAAGCCATAAGATATTATTTTCTTGCAAAGCCTAGGGCACTTCAAGGACTCATAAGACTGTGGAATCTGAAATCTTTATTTTGGTCAGTCTGACTGTATTCAGCCTCTGAAGTGGGGTGGGGGGGGGGGGGGGGGCACAATCATATTCCCAGTGGTCTAGTTTTCTTTTGTCACTGCGGTGCTGGAGCACGTCACATAGATCCATCTTATCTCTGTAATCAGGTCTCGGCCTGAATTATTTTATTTTATTCCACAGATTTACTGAACCAATTTGTGACAACATTTTTGTTTGCTTTAGAGGTTAAAAAAAAGAAGTTGACGGGAGCCTCTCCACATTCCTTCTGAAAATTGCTTGGTCATGCAGAAGAGAAGGAAGGGGGGAAAAAAACTCTGATAAATGGTATTAGGGGGAAAAAAAACCCAAAACAAAACAAAAAAGATGTGGGTTTTGGCTTCTTTGTGTTTATTTTACCTATTCCTGTGGAGATAAACAGAGCTATTTTGTCTATAGACACTTCAAGCCTAAAAAAAGTAATCAATCAGAACTTAAACACTGTTTTAGTCCTGATTAGTATTTGAAATCGAGGAGTTTGCAACGTCATTCCTCCACAGTTTAAATGATATTCCCTCCTTCACTCGCTGAGATTTCTAGGTTGTGTCAAATGACGCACACAAAAATAATCACATTGTGTTGTTTTTCAGGAAATGAATAAATGGCAGGTTTGTATTTGACCATCACCATAGTATGAGATTTTAGGCCTTTTTTTATGCTGTCTGTGGGAGCCTGGGTGATGTTTTCTTCCCACCTCTGCCCGAGTCTCAGGACAGTAAACACATATAAGAGGTGCTCTGGGTCAGAGCTTCACAATTACTGTGTTTCTGAGAAAATGCAGCATTAGTTGTTGTGCAGCTGATGCAACTTGAGCAGTCTTGGATGCAGTTTTTGGGTTGGCCAGCCACACCCTAACACCACCGGCACCAGATAGATCCAGTCTCGGGGGAGAGAGTTATAAAAAGGTCAGATTATTCAGCAGAGGTGGGAAATGATTGCTTAACCCTCAGGATTGAAGCATAGTTGGTACTTCACAGCAGACGGCATTATTCATGTCATTTGTGTCACACGGCCCCAAATTCGCACATTTTCCTCCTACTGTACACGTCTCGGTGCGCGTTACTCTTGAACAACAAAGACAACTTGAACAATGGAAGCATTGTGAGAATACAATATAGTTTTGTTCTGGTTCCGTGTTTTACGACAACTTGATATGGGGTTTTTGAGTTGTTTTAAAACTTAGTGGTTCTAACACATGTTATGTGAAAAACAACTCTGGTAAACCCGCTGATAATTATGACCCGTCAGTTTACCGCAGGCACGAAAGCGTGACGCTTCTCTTCTGATGAGGTTCACGTAAAAGTGGGATCTGGTTTCAAATTAACAGTCAAATGAGAGAGTTGATGTGTAATGACGTTGCGTTATTTTGCTTGAGTGACAGTTTGTAAAGTAGAAATCCACAAATACTTTTAGATTAAATGATTTTGGCATTTGTCTCAGTGGAATCTAATGTTTGATGGCGGCCGGAAAACTAACACGCAAACAATATTTACAGTGAAAATTTGATTTATTTATTTTTTTTTTTTCCCCCTCCATTTCCCAAACATTTAATAGTATTTGGCTACCACTTGTTATTGTTACAAATTAGTGGGTTCTCCACTTTTCCTTTTTAGTCAGGATCTAAAATATGTGTGGCGATTCTACTACCTGGGCTTCAACTATCGGTTGATATGGAGTACCAGTCTGATACCAGTCCAGATGTTAATTATAAAGCTGACTGTAGCTTGTGTGACTTATCTTCAGTCACAGGCTCATTGATTGTATTTCTGACCCAGCCAGCTGTACCGTGACTCCAAATGTCCAGGCACGTGATGTCATCTGGTATTTTCGATTTGCCGACAGGATCTGGTGCGTGATTCTGCGCGTTCTAGCTGTAGCTTCCTTTTGAAGCATTTTTCTCGTTTCTTGAAAACTGCAGTTTCTCTGTCTTCCCCTTCGAATCAGGTTTCTGGTTTGAAAGAAATTGCGTAGGATTGATATTTACTTCCTTTTTAGGCGGAATCTGCAGGTATTTCTGATGCTGGTTTCAGAATGATTGCCATCATCAGAAATGCTGGTATTTAGTCTCCCACAGTTCCCACTGCACCGAAACCTCTTCGAGGTTCGAATAAGCATGTGTGGTGATCTGCTTTTTCATTTCTAGAGGACGCGACATGTATAAATGGGTAGAACTGAGTTGCCTCTCCAATCCCTCCCCGAAGACAGGTGCTGTGTGAGCCGTGAGCACAGCCGCTGCTGCCTAAAGCCCCTGATGGGACAAAGAGCCAGATAAAGATGGGCATAGACTGACTGACTGAGGGCAGCTGTTGGCTGTGTGAGATTGTGTGCACAGTCATGTTGAAGTGCTGGACCCTGCCAAGCTGAGTGGAGTTAATGTGGCCACTGGGCTGTGAAGAGCGGAGTGGGGAGCTTGAGACGTCAGTGCGTTAAAGTCGGGAGGTGACTTCTGAACTGCTGAGCTATTTCAGGATAAACCCTCAGAGGCAATAGAGTGGCGGCGTAGAGCAAGACCAGATCCCCATAGAGATCTGCCGCACCAACAAGGCAGGTAATGGCAAATTTGAGGAGTGCTTTTACACTGCGTGGCGATGTGGGAGATTTAAATGTGTGATAAGACTGATCGGGGTTTTGGGGAGTTGTGTGTCCGTGTAGCTCTGTATACACCAGTTTTTACTTTTTGACAGTGCCATTTCCCTGTAATTACCGTTTGTCCTCAGCTGAACCACTTCAATGTTATTTTTATTTACATCAGTAGGCTTGTTTTAGTTGTGCATGGAGTCAAGAATAACAGGAAGCTGGAGGAGAGAGCTTCCGAAATGTGTTAGCACTTTTAGATGAAAGAAAAACTGAAGGCGGGTTGTTATTTTTCTAAGAATTTTAGTCAAATGTGTTGTTTTTTTTTTGTTTCCTTTTATGGGTTGGACATGTATGTATGATGTATGCATCAGGTGGTTTGGATCAGGTAGAACTTTCATCACATTTCAACACAGGTCAATGTTGGTATGAAAATGAGCATGTCATCTACAGGTCGGTGACAAGGAAGAGATGTCAGTTGTCCTTGCGTGTATAAAGTAACACCTCTTTTTATAGCCGACCACAGTGGATAATGCTATTATCAGCACACTGACTGAGGAAAGCCTTCACACTTTGAAGTGGATTTTGATTTTAGCTGCTTGTGGCTTTAATTCTGTTAATTTTAACCCGACAGACATGCATGTGACTCCGCAGTGAGCCTATATCCGTGGGGACAAACAATTATAACTCACATGCACTTACACACTGCCTCTGAGGCTGGGTTTTTTTTGTAGTCCTTAGGCTCATATAAGCTCATGTGGAATGCAGCACTTGGTTATTTGGCAAACGGGTAAGCAACATGTTTAGATCACAGGGTTGCTTTGGGTTTGCTGCAAAGCACAATTAATCTGGTGGCTTTTTGGACTTCTGCTCCAAATCTGCAAAACGCCTCTTACAGTCTCAGAAGGGCACGTAAAGTATTGGAGGAACCAGTCCGGGTGGGTTGCAGAGATGGGGCTTTACAGGTAATTTGTAATTTGAGAGCATTTGGTGCAGATGGTATGAAGAAATGACAAACACCAGTGAGCCTGAGTCACGTACTTGCCCATACCATAACCCTTCCTCCCCCAACCCATGACTTGCCGTAAACCTTCTGTATTTGTTTTTATGAAGGTGTTTCTTGATTGTAGGTTTTCACAATGATAAACCCATGTTCCTCAACCTACAACAGATGAAAGGATTCATTTGGTCTTCCGCTTAAGTTGTCTTCTGTGGGCTTCCAGGCATTTTGATGTGATTTAAGAACATAATGCAGTGTTTGTCTACTTTTCAGTCAATTGCCCAAATGCTATTGAGCCAGTGCAAATGGAGGTGCTTTTAATTCCTAAAAGGTAAATGGCATATACTTGTGAAGCTTCTTAAATTAAACCCAAAGGTCTAGGCTGATAAGACCCACATCTAGAAAGACCTACCTGCTTTACAGGTATGTCTTGGTTTCTAGCGTGTCTGAAGTCTACACTTTGATTACATCTTGGTTGTTTTTTCTTTTTTTTTTTTTTTTTCTTCTTTTAAACCATTTTTGGTAGTGTATAAAGGCAAAATCATAAAAACTGGCCAGGTGTGCTTTCTGAGAAAAAAAAAAAAAAAAAAAAAAAAAGCTGCAGTCCTACAGCTCATATGATGGGTTTATTTTTAAATTAAGCCAAAAGTTTTTTTTGTTTTTTTTTGTTTTTTTTTTTTTTTGATAGAGCTTATTATGTAATAGTGGTTACTTATTCACCTTGTGGCACCTTATTTACTGTATTCTCAAGTGCTTAGCTGCTCTTCCTGAGAATTAAAATTGCTCATTACAATAAAAAAAAGCCAGTTCATAATGACTCACTCCTCGTCCTTCCGTTTGTATTGGTGAGTGTGTCATCCGTTTGGCTGTGTTGTAAACCAGGCTTTTGTTGGATGGCCTTTCATGTTGCTCTTGACTTGATATGAAAAGTCTCTTTTCTAGCCAGGTTGCCACCTTTGTGTTACAGGGTGACTTTATACCGCTCTTGATGAGTGACAGATTGTCATAGATATTTTAAGAATAGATTCAGAGCAGCAGTTCCTCATGGAAAACACTAATACTCATGTGAGGTTAGGTAGCAAACATCTTCTTTCTACCATCTTGTGACCTGTTATTGGTCCAAACCATTCTGTTTTTGAATAAAAGATTAAACGGCGCTAGTGGCATTTAATAAAGATTGGAGTAGTCAGCACCATTGGCTGGTGCACATGATGGACATTACATCATTGTGACGTTTCCAAGCTGCAACTGGGAAGATCTTTTGAATGTAAAAGACTAAAAACAAACCTGTTGGCAACATTGAGTATTTATGTCCCCCCCATATCATGGATTAAATGCACAGAAGTTAAGAACCGTGGCAATTTTTCACCCTGGATAACAGCTGTATGACCAAAGTTGTTCCTGTTTTGATCCAAAGTCATCGAAGAAGGGGGGGCGATATGAGACTGGCCAGGGGCTCTTGGGGCATCAGTATGTAGTATGACAAAGTGGTATACATAAATCCTTCATTAAATCACTTTTTTATACCTTTTTAATTGATATGCAGGGTAATTAATGAAAGTTGATGCTTTTTGAATGGGGTTCTGTTGCAGCCTTTTAGAACCTCAGATTTTTCTCTTTAAAGTTTCTAAAGTAGTTTATTGGTCATTAAACTATTTAAATGGGTTAAGGTTATGTCCCAGTATATAGGCATTATTGTATTAACGAAACTATATCTGACCCTGCTATTATTGGTGGCAACATGTCCACTTTCATGTAAAAATCCTGAAGAAATGTCGAATTGAAGCCGAGGAGTCAAATCTGACCCACAAACACTTTTATTTTTTATTTTTTTCTGGTCCGTGAGAGCACGCAAACATAGTTATGTACTTGTAATCCAGTTTTATAGTGTTTTTAGTTACAAACATAGACCTTAATGATCCACAATACATCTTGGTTTTGATGGATCTACCCACTGGATGGCAGTATGTCAAATTAAGCTGTGGCTGCAGATGAAACACGGTCTGACACCCCTGTTACAGACAGTTAGTCAACAGTTTCTGAATGAGTATTTATCTGTTTTTTTTGTAACTCATCATGAACTCTATAATTTTGCTAGTTCAAAAGTAAATGGGTCTGGATGTTGTGGTCAACACTGGGTGGAACGGGGGAGCATGCTCAGAGGTCCTGGGTCTGTTTGGGTCCACCTGAATGTACATGTAGGGGTGATTCCAGTCTGAATTGGAATTTTGATTTTATACGATTTCAGTCAGACTGGCACAATAGTTGTGGGTTTTTTTTTTTTCTTTTTCTTTTCCTTCTCCTCCCCAACATAATATAAACTTGCTGACTATTGGCTTTCAAACCTTCCTGTGAAAACGGAAGCTAGACAGCATGACCCTTTTCATGAAGAGTTTCATTACTCAAAAAATGCGTAGTATAACTCAGAGTTAAAGATTACTTTTCAACGTTTTGAATCGTCATCCAGAAGATTACTAGTTCTAAAATGGGATTGAATTACTATTTTTTTCCCATGAATGTGCCAGATACTGATGTATAATGAGAGGTAAGGTATAAAATCCCTAAACCTTGAATTTTGCTGGATGGGGACTCAAAGGTCTCGTCTGTTGTAAGTCTTGCTGCAGACTCTTTGTCAAGACATTCATAGTCCCCCAGTTTTAGAGGTTCCAGGAGTCCCAAGGTATTTGGAGGTCATCTGGATCCGTCTATAAACTCATTATGGCTTCTGTTCTGGAAAATGTTGCTTTAATTGTGATTTGTTAGTTTGTATGGACTTCCTCTCATGTTGCATGGTTTATACCTAGACACTGATTTTTAAATGGCATCAGATGTACTTTGTGCTTTAATTTACTGTTGTGAGAGCACAGACACAGGTATTAGGAACTGCACTCAGGTGTGGAGTTGACCCCCTGAGTTTAACCTGTTAATGTATAAAAATAATATTGAGGTTGAAATTGTGTTCATCTTATACTTTTATTGGATTTTTTTTAATTAATTAATTTTCATCTCTATTTTCTTATAAAAGAATTGTTAAATTGGGCCAAAAAGGTGTTGAGGAGAACTTTGGAGTGAGGAAACACATTTGCAACTAGTTGGGAAGCAGGCATCCCAAACCTCAGTTAGAACATCTAAATTCCCTGTAATGGTCCGTTAAAGAAAGGGGTGGGTTGAATTTCCATTTTGTGTGTGTGTGTGTGTCTCAGACACACTGTGTGTGAGCAGCAGCAGCCTCTGACTCAATGTTGAATGGGTCTTGGAGTCACATGGCTACTTGTCAGCAGGCTGGAGGAGGAAACATAATCCTGAGGAGGAAGGCTGCTGTTATCAGTCCGTTCACGTTAGTCTGAGAGGGCATTCAATTTGACAAGAGGCAAAACGGCACATGATCGGAGGAGATACTCCACATTGCTAACGCTCATTTACTGTTTCTTTCTCTTTTTTCTTTTCTCCCCCCTTGTCTCCCTCTCTCTTTTTTTCTCTTTATTTGTTTTTTCCTTGCACTCTGACCAGCCCCTTCACAGCAGAGTTCAGAATTGCACTACAATGTCTGGGGTGGCTTCTCTGCAGTAAGCACTCAAAGGTATTGTACAATCATGTTTTGTTTTTGTGTGTGTGTTTTGTGTATGTTTCTTGGCCAGTTCCAAGGTTTTCAAGTAGTCTTAATAGTCACAGTTTTACTGCCTTTTTAAAAAAAAAAATTTATTATGTTTTTTAAGGTTATTTGGTAATGTTTTGGTCATTTTCATGATGGATAGTAGTTAATAATAACACGTGTTGTCTGATTAAACCTAATGAAACGTGATTCTTCCATTTAGTATCGTGATTTCTTAATATTCCATTGATTCTGGGGGAGAGTTGAGTTGCGTTGGAGTGCAAAGTAGCCAACTTTAAGCAAATACTGATATGCTCAGCAGGTTAGAAAAAAAATCTTTAAACAAGGTGCTTTTATTTGTAGCACAAACGTGTTATCACTGGGGTAGAAATCCAAAATATGTTGATTCTGTGGAGTTATGGCAGCATCTAGATTTCTTCAGCATTTTTATCTCCTCAGATTAAAGGGGAAAAAGACTAAGGTCACAAGCTGTCGCCGTCTCTTGGAACTATCAAAGCAACAAAGAAATTTGAAATTTTTCTTTCAAACATGCATTATCTGGAGCACAGATACAAATGAATGACGTGCACTTTTATTTTTATTTTTTAATTGGGATATAAATACCCTTTTCATCCCTGTCATTGTCTTGCTTTTTTTTTTTTTTTTCTTAAGTACAGGCCTCAGTATTGGTTGAGGTTTGGACATTGTGATCAACTTTCTATTCCTGGTGAAAGGCATTTTTACTGGCACTTTCTACATTTTATTGAGCTGTTCTTTAATTATCCTGTTTTGATATTTTTTACATGAGCATGCAGTCTGCGGTCAGCACTCGCGAGCCAGGCTGTGGACTGAAGCTGAGCCTGGTCAGGGCGTCTTGACAGGACACCGGTTTAAGGCCCGTGCAAGTTTTATGGTTTGAGTTCAAGTCTGGCTTGTGACCTCTGTTCTGCCGTCTTACCATCTTGCTTCTTTTCTTTATCGCCTTGACAAGGGACAGTAAAGTATTTTTAACCTTTTTGTTTGTGTTTAACACAGAAGGTCACATTAAATGAAAGTGAAATATTTTGAAGTGCACAATAGGCAGTTTTTTAAGACGTTGTCTGAGAGTCAACAGTTCTTTGATGGGTTGTGGGTCACTGACTCTGTAATAAATCACGACCTCTACACGTAGTCCAAGTAGACCTTTTCTAACCTGTCGTCATGGCTGTGTGCAGCCTGAAACATACCACAGTATGTCATTCAGCCCTTGATCCTTGTATTTTATAAAGGTGCCTAAGGCTCTATCCAAGACGAAATGCTTATAATATCAAAAAAGTTCTTCGTGAGGATGGATATGTGTCAGTAAATGTGAGCATCCACATGAACGTACTCAAAAGGTCTGAAAACGCTGTAAAATACATGCCAGGCCTGATAGTAACGCTATGACGGAAACAAGCGAAAACACGCAGCAAAGCATTGAGCATGTGCACCAGCGCAGAAATCTGTAACTACACAAGTACCTACTAGTGACGTGTGTGACGCGAGCGGCGTCTTCAAAGCTTCCCACTCTGGAATCTGATTTAAAAAAACGATTGTTTACAGTTCCCCAAAACGCCGGCTTCGTAAAGATGACACGCTGGTTTTAAAAATACTTTTGTGTGTAGGCATGAGCGCGTCATTAAACATTCTCATTTACAAAAGAGAAAAGAAAAAAGGTCCTAACGATTAGTTGGACGTCTGCTTTTTCATAGATATACTTTTCCTGGACCCCTGTCATTTAACCACCAGAACCGGGGACTGAACTTGGTACTGGCGAGTGGGGGAGGTAGTATTTTCAGAAGTAGTACCTCCTACCTGGGTCATTTGGCCAAGCGAGCTTGAGTAAGAATGGAGACGGAGAGAGTGAGTGGTAAATGCACAGACAAAGCTTTACATAAGTGAAAGAAGGCATTAATGTATGATTTATTTTTTTGTGACTATAGTTACTCCCCAAAGTTCACACAAAAGCAACCACAAGTTAACACAACCGTGTCACAAGGTGTGAAACAAACCCATTTTAAGTAGCTACGTTTGGCCGTTAGGTTTTTCCAACATCCTGGAAATCTTACTACAGTCTGAGCATGTAATCCCAGCGATGCTGAGATCATGAGTCTTGGGAGGATGTACCATCTGCTGCAGAGCTGCCTGTACGTCTTACCACCAAAGCTGGTTCTCCAAGAGTCAGGCTGAATGTTTTAGGTCAGTGTCACGCTGCCTAATAAACGTCCCAAGTGATTTTTAGAGATGGTTCAGTCCATGTATTCTTACTTTGGGTTTCTGACATTATAGATGCCAAAAAGAAATCCAGTTTGCACTTTTATACTCAAAGCTCCTATAAAGGTTTGCAACAGTTACAGTCTTCCCTTTTTCATACTTCCTTCCTCACTAGTTTTCCAAAAGGTTTCTTTTATTTATTTATTTATTTATTTGTTTTGGGCACACATTTTATTCTGTATCTAGTGTGGAAAAGTTTGGATGTTTATTTTGGGGGGAAGGCATCCACATTGATTGTATTTTTGGAACATGTTGCACAGTACCAGGCCTCTGCGATGTGAAGACAATATTTTTCCTAACTTCCTTTTACGCTGTTGGGATTTAGCCATGTCCTTGTGGTGTTTTTCAGATGTTATATGAGGGATGGTCGGTTTTTTGTACTTGGTAGCAGGCAGCAAACATTTAAGATTTTTTTTTTTTTTTTTTTTTTTTAATTCAACTCTCTTGAAAAGACAATTGCAGTTGGTATTATTGTTTTCTCTTTCAGTGGATTATTGTTATCCTTGCGGTATTATTACAGACATGCCCTCAGGTAGATAAACTGGTTCCCATGGTTTTTACCCAGAATCCCAGGGTTCTGTAACTTTATCCCTGTGTAACCACTCCTGGCTTTTCCACAGTGGTTGGTTCTAGGTTTACTGAGAAAGTCATCTTTTAAGCACACTCGAGATAACCCACTCTCCTAGTACCATGAATCCATTTAACTGGAGAGCCTCAAAATATGTAAGTGACTTTTGGTTGTTTTTTTTTTTTTTTTTTAAATCTGGTAGTGTGGTTGTATTTTCTCTTGTTTGTTTTTTTTTTTTTTTTTGTTTGGCAGGTCACCACTTTGGCCAGTTGCTACACACTGCTGCTTTGAGTTGAATCTGTTTTTATTACACTTTAATGAAACACCTCTATTAAATCCCTCTCTGTCAACAAGGTCATTGATATCTCTTTGATAGCTGCTGCCAGACGGCCAGGCTGGCCAAATTGTTCCTAAAGAGTGAAACAAAAGAAGGAACTCCTCTGCATTTGGACTGAAAGAAAACAGTGTTTCATTAATATTGCAAGTGAAATGCTTTTTAGTGATGCATCTGAAGTGGCAGAAGGGAAGGTTAACTGAGGCAAGTGTTGCTGCTTATCAGAAAGGTCCTCTGCACAGTCACTGTAATCAGACTCTTATCTGGCTAACTGGCTAATGGCATTATAGGGTATTTAGAAGGCGCTGCAGGGCTTGAAATTAATAAATAGCAGAAAATTGCACTTTATTAAAGCCATTTCCTGCCACTGTTGTCATTTAGTGCTGTGTGAGTGTTTCTTAATGTTTTGTTCAAACATAAAAAAGACAAGTTGTGTTCTTAACGAGGCCCAGGAACCCAAACGTTATTTATTATCCAGCTTCAAATTTTATTAACGAGGTGAGAGCGTAACAGGCTCGCATCTTCATCACCAAATTGGCAAAAAAAACGACCTCCCTTTTTTTAAACAAATTTTAACTCCAGATGCAGTGAAACCTTTTGGCATGCTCATACTTTCTGGCTTCACTTTATAGCTCAGCATTACTCATGCAGGTCTCTTTCAATCTTGTGTGCCTTAACTGTTGAATCTCTGTGCATATGTGAACTAACTCCTTGATCTGTGTCTGCCTCCAGGTTATGCTGCCCAAAAGCTGTTTGAGTCCCAGTGAGAAAGAGAAGGGCTAAAGCCATACAAGTGAAAACCAGCTTCCCAGCGCCTGTCCAGCAGTAACGCCACTGCAGAGCCATGAGCAGCAACAGCACATCCAAGGAGATTACAAATGCTCTCGCATCAGTGACTCAGGGTGTAAGTCCATGCAACCACGTGTTAAGACGCCTGAGTTTGCACAGGCCGATCAGGTCCCGGCGTCAGCGGCCAAATTCTGGTAAAACATCAGATTAAATGCAGCTCAGGTGCTGCCCACTTAATAGTTTAATCTTGTCATGCTTGAGAAAGTAGGTCCAAAGTTTGCTTTGTGTCAGTTCACATTGTCCCTGTGCAGGATTTATGCTGCATCAGCCTCCTCTTTGCTCACTTTGTCAGTGTTTTGGATAGCGCTGGTCCCTTTACTGCCGTGCATACAAATCCACCACCCTGCCAACATACAGTTCAGACTGCAAAATTGAAAATGAATAGTTCAAATAACCAGAAAGCGTTGCGTCTGCTGAAGCTTTCCCTCAGGAATGTTAACAACTCCCTAAATAAATCGCTTTTCTTTAAGTCAAAGAGTTGACACCGTTCGGGGAAATGGTGGTTGTAGAACTGCTTTTGAAACTGATTTAATAAACATGACTGGCAAAGCTCTGAGAGCTGCTGATCAGCGGCCAAAGCAAGCAGCAATTCTCCTCTGGAGGTTCTCAACAAACCACATCATCTTAAGATTAAGACGGGGCATGAGTGCTTATCACAAGTCTGAAGGAGAAAATCCACCTCTAATGGTCTCATAGTGCTAGATTTTATTTTTGTAAAGGCAGGAGAATCCCAGGATTACTTGTGTTGCATTGCATTCCAGGAATTATAAAGAGTCTTTTTATTGATTTTTACTTAAGTTTTGCAACACCTGCCATGATCTTTTGATTTAAAATTCTAATTTCCAGTGTTTCTAGAAAGCTGGTTCACATTTCTAACGGATGAAAATGGTAATTCTCGCCAAGAGTAGCAGCAATAACAAAGTGGTTTTCCCGTCACAAGTCTTATAAGCCTCTTGCAACCGACCTCAGATGAAGTTTTCCTTTTCGAGTTTTACAACAAAAGGGCCCATATTCTTATTCAGGGAGATCTTTCAGCAAATAAGGAAAATATTTATTTAAGCTCATCAAAAATGCTTCCTTGTCCTTCGCCACGGCAGCAGTTAAGGAAATGCCCGCTTTTTACTTAACTTTGCTTTTTTTTTTTTTTTTTTTTTTTTTCGTCAGCAATCTGTGAGGCGCTTCCTCTTGAATGTTACACAACTGCGCATCTATGTTGACAACCCCTTCATGTACCCGTGTTACACCCAGAGAGTTCATTTGTAGGCATAAACTAACTAAAAGAAAAAAATAGTTTTTGAAAGTGAAAGTGAAGCGAATAAGAAATGCAAGTGGAAACATAACGCATAACTACCAACCCATGAACGGCGTGCACTCTTATATCATAAATAAATGTGCCCTAAATTAAAAAAAAAAAAAAAAAAAGCAATGCAAAAGCGATTTAATGAGTTTATTTGGACATACTGCATAATGATGGTGTAAAGTATATTGGCTTGTTTATATACGACTGTCATAAAACGACTCTTTGCTCTGCTGGAAATCAGTGTTCGTGTCAGGATTATTAGATAATGTCCTCGTGGTTAGAAACGTGCGTCTCCTGAGCCGCGTGTACCGTGACGAAGGAGGAAGGAATAAGTTTGAGAGATCACACAAAGCATCTTGCATAGACTCAGATGCATGAAGAATAAACAGCAGAGTGAGGAGACTGTTTGGTCACCTGAGACGACAGCAACTGTAACTTTTATTAAATAATTTCACCTTTTTAAAAGAGAGAGGGTGCTTCAGCTGGCGGGGTTTTAAGAGACTGATGATAAAAGATGTGTGGCGTTAATTTTTATATATATTTTTTTTTAAAGTGAGGTTAAAAAAAAAAAACAAGCTCATGGACTTATTCTTGAAAATCAGGCTGAGACACGGCGTTCCTTTTTAAAGGAATTTTGTTTTGATAAGATAAAAATGGATACAACACTTTATCTTTGTATTTATTTGCTGCATATTCTTGACAATATGGTTCTTTTTAACTTCAGCTACCTAGGAACACTAATTTGGTAGAGATTTTCCCCAAATGAAATCAGCAGTTTTTCCTGCTGTTATTTTTTGGTTCGAGGACAGCCATGAACCTTCTTGAATTTGTGGACCAGACTGTGACGTGGCTCCAACAACACTTGCCAACACGTAGCTCTACGATCAAGAAGCTCAAGATAAGCGTTATAAGCTCTATGACAGCGTGTCGGCAGTTATTGGCTGCCGACTTAGGCTCCAACTCCAGTTAGTTAATTATTATCTAGTTCACAATGTGCGTTTGTGTGCATGTGTGGTCACAGATAAGTCACCTGTTTGGATTTAAAAAATTAGTGGACCTACCTTTTTTTTTTTTTTTTTTAAGGAGCTGCCCAGGTCATGTGACTAAATGAAACGGGGAAACTGACTGGCCTTCATAAAAGTGGCTTGTGCTTCTAGCTTTTACGTTTTAACTGTGGAAGAACTAATATAGCCGTCTTTCTGCTTTTGGATGCACTAACACACCTGCATGTAATGCGATGGAGTTTCTGTATGCGTTTATGGTGAGTTTGCGCTTCGAGCACATGACTTTATTTAGCGTGTATAAATTTTGCAGACGTCCTGAGAATATATGTCACCTGATTTTGCGCTCTCCAGGTATATGTAATCTCTTAACTCTGCAGCAAGTTAATATTCACTCCATTTCTTGACTCTTTAACTTCATCACCAGCTGGGTCCGCCATAGTCTTGCAAATCTGAAGTTAATAATTACTTCTTAATTTTTGTCTTGATATGCCACTAGTTACAGTCACCTCTCGAATGCAAGCAGGTGGATTTCGTCACAGTGAAACACCTGATAGCAGCTTTTACTTTTGAATTTTTAAGTTTCGTAAATGTACCTTGAATTGAGGGAAGGTTTATTAATTTCTGAATAAAATTACATTTGTGGCAGTATTTATTGAGGGGGAAAAAAATAAATCAATAGGTTGATGAAACTCTGCTGGCAACCTATTGGAAGTTTAACAGAGAGGAGTGCGGTTGAAGTGAACAACATGGAGGAAAGCTCGCAGGCAGGCGTTCAGGTTCGGTCACGGAGATGCTCCTTCATAGTAACGTGCCCAGGATTACGCCATCTGCTGACGCACACTGCGGTCCCTCCTTCGATTCCCTTTATGATCTGTTTTCAGGCACTTTCTGTCCAAACAAGTAGAGGTAAGAGACTACAATATGCAGCCACGTCAAGGTGAAACGCGTCCCGTAGTGATGCATTAACCATAACTCCATGTCCTCGTTGGTGCTCCATGTACTCCGCACAACGGTTAAAGGGAGAAATGGTTTAAATCTTTCCCCCCACCTTTCTCTTTATTTTTGATCTTCAGCATTCCCTCATCAAACTGTCAGGATCTGAAGTCCCACTCGGGACATTTCAGCAGCTCTCGCATGTACAGAACGTTTCCAGTGGTGTGCTTGCTTGTTTTAACAGATGTTACAACAGTCCATTGAAACTGGCGTGGTCCTTTTTTTGTTACAAAAAAAACAAAGCAAGACTGCCACTAGTGCTTCAGGAACATGTAACTGCTAAAGAGCATTGCAGATGAAGCCATTTGTTGCCAGCGATCTTGGCATATATTTAGTATTTAGAGACTTCCTGTGGCGGTGTCTAAATACTGGGGTTTGTATTTTTGAGTTCTCTGCTTTGCTTTTTCACAGTGGCATCTCAGAGGTCAGGGTTTGTTGAAGAGAAGAAGTTAGAGCCAACATCTGTGGTATCTATAAGTAGAAAACTGTTTAGACCAGTAGTTTCCATCTTCAGATTTAAATTTAAAAGCTCGATATCCGACTTATCTTTCCTCTGTGTTGTTGAGTAGTTCAGTCTCAATGTTTGCAACCAACCTCAAGTCTGATTTAACGTCAGTTATTGTTGCAATGTGACAACCTGTCTTTCCAAAGGTGCTTTGTTTAATTATTATTATTATTATTATTATACCGGGAAATTGCATTTTTAAGTTGAATTCTGGTTGACACTAGGTGTGATTTGTTACGCACACAGCAACCTTGCAGGCCCTGTTTATGTGATGGACTGACAACGTATCCATCTTTTCCTTTTTGACGGCTGCTCCAGCATTTTTAGGCTTTTTTTTTTTTTTTATCTTTGATCTCTAGATTTTCCAAATTGGGTGTTGCTTTAAAGCAAATAACATCTACCTTCGCCTGTCACTAATGCGGATCAATTCTTTGTAGTTCACTCTAGCGCCGCCTGTTTATTTTGTGATGCAAGTCGGCTTCTGTGGGGTTGCTCATGCTCAGTAGACTGAGGTTATCAGTGGAACTAATTCAACTTAGATAAAAATGAGTGAAAACAAAGTTTCAGGCAAACTCATAATGAAGCCAATAAAGCTTATGGCTGCTTAAAGCACATCAAATTAACGGTATCTCCTTTACTAGAAACAAAAACCACCCACCTGAAACCAGACAAATGCCTCTGATCTCATGTGTATATTTGTTTTTAGCTGCCTTTTTAACTGAAGGAAAACGGGCCTATTTATATAACAATGCAATAGGAAGTTAGTGGGGAGGGGGAAAGGGAGGAATGAGCACTTGCATAATAGAAATGTAATGGTTGGCATGGGTAAGAATTGGCTTACAACTCAGGCTTTCATTGGAAGAGAGACTTCTTGTGTGCTCAGGTTACCTTGCAGAGTCATGTTATGATATGCAGGAATGCAGTGACACATCAGCCACATGGTGTGACATGATCACTCCAGCATCTGTAGCCCATCCCTCTCTTTTCCGTCAAAGTGCTGACTGTGTGGGATTTGAGACTACCTCACGACACTGATAATCTCTGGCCGCTTCCACCCACGGTTTAGTATCTGCAACACCGCCACTGCGCATGCACACTTCTTCTTGCAGTGTGCCTGTATTGCTTCAGGATCAATTATTTTACTACCTATAGGAATTAAAAGATAAGGGCGTGGAGTGACGCATACGAACGGGATTGCATTTAGGCTTGAGGGTTGACTTTATCTGAGGATAGATGTTGACACCTTCTACATCTTTGCAATGCAAAATAAAAATGCAATTGATTTGGTTTCTATAGTTTCTACAAATTGGCACTTCTGTTTAGAGGTAATTTGATCCCATTTAGTCCTGGCTTAAAGGGCTGGAAAAGTTCACCATTTGATTCAAATTGAGACTTCCTATTTTGGTGCTCTCGCTCGTGTTGCGTTAGTCCACACCCATTAGGGATTGCTGTGTTCACACTAGACATGAAAACAACTCAAGTTTGTTTTAACTGGACTAAAGCCTGTAAGTGTGAAATCGTTCTGTATCTAAGGCCAACTCAACTCTGTGACTCTGCGGTGTTTGTGCTCATATGCTGTTGTTGGGTTTTCCCTGCATTATGGCCAAACCTGGTCCCGTTTGTCCAAACATTATTCCAGAAAACTTGAACAGGCAGCAACCCTTAGTTTGCAAAAGAACCTGAGGATTTTTCCTGGCAACCCTTCTAGACAAGCCAACATTGTTCGGTCTGTTCTGAATTGTACCATAAAACTTTTAACATGACTATTTTGAGCATTGAACAGTCTGACCATGGAGCGAAATTGCTGGGACATCCAGATCTGGAAAGATTGGCAACTGTCTTCACTAGTCGCATTTCCATTATAATTTTGTTTGCAAAGGAAAAGCAAAACTCCTAAAAAATGCTCCTAGTTCTCACTCCGTATGTCCAAAATTCTCCATATCTTGTCCTGCGAGACTTCTCTACACAACTGTTATAGGATCTCAACTTTGAAGAAGGTGGTCAAAAACATTGTTGGTCTTTAAAAAAAATCCTTGCGATTGCCGCTACCCCCATTCTTGGGAAAATAGTCAGGAAGAAGGCAGCAAAAGTTTTTTTCAGAGGTAAAGCCGTTATGTAACGCATAATGACTAAGCAGTGTTATAGTGCAACTACATCCTATTAATGAGGTCAAAAACAGCTGGAAACTAGATTTTGATTACTACAGATTGACTGGACGACAACGTCACCTGCGGTGCTGCAGGAGACATGTAAATGTGCAAAAAGCATTTCCATTACACTTTGTTTGAAAACTGTATTATCGACACGTTTGGAAAAACACACTGCGAAAGCTTAAAAAGGTCATTTGCTATATTTGTTTTTTTTTTGTTTTTTTTTTAATTGGAGCCTTTTCCATTACAGGTTTTTCTTTGCAATGTTTAGGTTTTGTGCTAATAAAGGGGTAATGGAAACATGAGTACTGTTTTCCACTTGTGCGAACATCACTGGAAAACAGTGGACATCATCATTTAGAAACTGCCCTATAATACTTCCCAGATCAATAGACAGAAGTAATTACATCTTTAAGATTATTGCTGATGTCTGTCTTCCTTGGCATTGTGTTAACCCGTTTCTGAGTGCTCCAGACCAGCAAACACCCAAAACTGCAGCTGTTAAACAGGCGGTCACACTTGCTGTTCATTACTTAATGAATTACATTTGACTGGCAGCCCTTGGGTGCTACTCGTCGTCTTGATCCCTGCACTTAGTGTGTTACGCAGTGCCTTTCATTTTGGCTTTGCTTTTGTTCAGTCGGTAATGATGTGGTGACCTGTACGTCTTGTTCACCAGAAGTTATTTTTAGCTCTTCTTGAAACCTGAAAAGGACCAGATGACATAGTGACGCAAACATGGGCTGATGCTTAACTGGAGAAATATTTCTCAAACTTCCAAGTGACCGCAGACGCAGAAAAAGAAGAATATTTTATGATATTCTATCGAATGTTTTTACCCGTTTCAGACTTGTTTATACCATTGCTACTAAATATTTAATTTTTGGAGACGTTCTAGCTATTACTTAGGACAATGTTTGCTTTTTAACACCTCTTTTGGGATCTCTTGTGAAGGGGAAATGTAAACATGAGTCAAACCCTGAGTCAACGTCGAATGTGTGCCTATAAGGTATGAATTTCAGCAGGTCAGCAGGGGCTTTCGGCTTTTGACATCTGTGTGTGGCATGTTAAAACGGGTCATAGTAAAACGGCGCGTTGCTGCACGGGTCATGGACTCACTTTTTCACACCGTTGTGCCCACGGTTGCATCTCTGGATGTCTGAGCTCTGAGTATTGTGAATCCTGGTGGAACAGTGAGGTTTCTTGTTTGTTATCTTTTCCTGATGGATTTGATGAGCTTAATATGTCAGATTCCTTTTGTGCATGACGAGCACCGTTTTAAATGTGGTATGAAGTCCAAGTTTGTCCGCTTCATGTTATCTATCGGATGTGTTAAGCTTGTGGATGCTCAGGTTTTTAAAACGTTTAACATTTTAGATGGAAAAGGTGCAGTAATATAACTAGTCGTCTTTTGATAGACTAATTAAATTATAACAGACTTGCTGGCTGAGAAAAAAGTCAACTTTGCATTTGGACTTGATTGCCAGAATATTTTACTTGTACATCATTTGACTTTTTTCCGACTGACAGGTTCCCCTCTTTGGCTCCAATTTTCCCGAGTAATTCAACTCGAAGTATAAAAAATACATTTGTTGACCCAGTTAACGGTGTCTATAATTTGGTTCAGGTGCAAAGAAAAAGGTAAGGTTGAAGGGGCAAGGTACAGGTAGACCACAGGAAGACATTAAAGTTTCTGGATCATAAAGTTGAGGTCAAATGTGTCTTAGTTATACATTTCACAACTTAAAAAAAAAAAAAAATTAAACAGTAATGGGGAGAAAAGTCTTTTAACTCGACAGTAAATGCAGGTGTGTTTCCTGTGGCGTTAATGGAGGCATAAACGTTTGGGCTCTTTTCTCTGTGCATCAGTCAAGAGTAGTAGGTTTAGTGATGATGGGAGCTCCTCAGAGTGATGCGTCTTGCCACAACGCAAAGGATGGGATGGCAACTCTGCTGGATGTCCGGAAATTAGATTAGAAAATGTTTGAATCTGAGGAGCTGATGGATGACCTTGATGGATGGAGTACTTCACTTTTCATTAGTTGCACGTCCTTTGACCTTTACGACGGCTTAAATGATGGATTTCTCCAAGTCCTGGGGGTTAGAAGAATTAAACTGCTGCCTGAATGTCATCCAAGGCTGACGTTTTCATATTTTTGCCAGGTGTTTTGACAGTCCGCCGAGCATAAACTGAAAGAGGGAATTTACCTCAGAATGACGGTCTGTCTGTTAGGTGGAGGAGTGCAATTTTCTCATCGCACGCATACTGCCATGTCCTGCAGCTCGGTGGATAACCTAATAGATGACTGACACGTCTGATGTCCTGAGAATCATTCACCAGAACATCAGATGACTTATGACCGCCGAGGTTTTCCTAAGGAAGGGTTCACTGCAGGATTTCCGCACACCTGCACGGTAGCCATGGCAACTTTAATTCAGTCGTGATCGTCTGCTGCACGATCCTGTCAGCCAAGGTGGATCCATTCTTATCACAATATCCCACTGGCAGGGCAGGGTGCTGTGAGAAAACAGATCTATTGTCACTCATGTGATCCAGCTCTCACAATGTTTTGAAAAAAACTGTAACTGATCAATGCACATGGTTATTGTTTCCAGTTTAAAGCTCATATTTAGGAGTACAAGCATGTGAGCACTGGCCATATGATGTCTGGGTTGTGAGGAGTAGGTGGGACCAGAGCTCCCTCTGGGGTCAGTTTAAGTGAAAAGCAAGCACACGCTGATTTTTTTTTTTTTTTTTTTTTTCTCCCCTAAAGCTGGGCCTTAGTCACTGTTAAGAGACAGATGTTTTTAATGTCATTGATTTATTTATTTATTTGTTGTTTTTTTTTTTATAGCCAGAGGCTCCTGCTACCTCATCTTCACAAAAACTGTCTCGTCCAGAGGATGAGGATGATGGGGACCTGAATAAAGCTTTAAGTGTCCCGCGCTTCCAGCAGATCCTCCACCCTGCTGCCGCCGTACCCGATGAACAGCATCACTCTTACCACGAGGAGGACATCGAATGTAAGCAAAGAGAGGCTTCACGGTTGTTGAATGCGTTGTTGGCTTGGACTCATCCACGTATGATTCCGCAGACCACCGTCACTCCTCTCGACACATCCACCGGCCTCTGTCCAAACTCCCCTCTGAGGGGCGCAGGAAGAAGAGCAGCAAGAAAAAGAGAAAAGACAAAGATCACAAAAGCAGCCTCACTCCCTCCAGCGAGCCTATTGAGGAGGGAGAAGATGAAGAGGATGAGGAAGATGGAGCAGAAGCACCTTCTGTTCAGTCCGAGTCAGACAGATCCAAAGATGTGGAGGTAACATGACAAAAATTTGTATTTTATTTATACTGACGTTATCACACCACCAGATAACTCTGTAGTTCTAAATGATGTTAAACTGGATTTGCTTTACTCGCGTTCGTCAGTCATATTTGAGGTACTTTCAGGTCTAGATTGTATGATAATTTAATCTGTTCATATTGTGCAGATTAAATATGCGAACATTCATGTTCATGTTTTGTGATAATGTAGAACAAATTAAATAAAAAAAATAAAAAAAAAAAAAAGAAGAAGAGAGGGGGAGAAAGCTTTCAATGCTGAAGAGGTTATATATGTGATTTAAAATGATGATCACTTCAAAAAACTGGAATAACACAACCTCAACTTGTTTGAGCTGACCTCAGTCTAAAAATCTCCCGCCGAGGGAGTTTGCAGGCTGCCGTGTCATTATTGACCCATATCAGAGGACAATTGTCCAGCGTCTCCGTCGTCTTCACTCAACTTCAACTTCATCTTGTTGCATTAGTTGTACCTCAGAAGTGGGAAGTACAACGTTTTTGACGCCCTGTGGAAAAGGGAAGTAGCGTTGAGTAGCAAACTCGTCTTTTTTTCTCTTCATCAAATGTCGAACATTTCATCTTTTGAAATGAAGTCAGAATACATCTCCTTTTAAAAGGAGGGAGAAATACAATATAAAGGTGGGTTTTTGCTCCTTTTAACTGATTTTTATTTAATTGTTTTTCTTTATTAATAGTATTTAAATAGTATTTAAAAAATTGTATTTTTTTTTTTTTTTTTTTTTTTTAAAGCAATGATCACTGCTTTGTTTGAACTGCTCTGGTCTAAATACTGTAAGGAGTTTGTATGTTAAACAAATCTCCCTCCACAGTTCTTTCTGTCAGATGAAGACCAAGCGACCAGACGTGGTAAAGACAGCCCACACTCGACCCGGGAGCCGACCATGTCACAGTCCGATGAGGGAGCAGATGCTGAAGATGCGTCTTCCACCGAGTGAGTGTTATCAAATGGTCTTAAACCAAATGAGACTTATTATGTTGTTGAACTGTTCTCACGGCCGCTTTCATCGAGCAAGACGGCTCAGGTTTGTGCCCGCTTGGGCTGTGAGGTACAAACTGTCCCGTTACCATGTCTCAGGCATCCAGTAGGCCTGCTGAGCCCATCTGATGGACCAGAGCGGTCCTCTCTGCACAGACCCATATATCTCTTGTCACTATAGACTACGTGACGCACCTCAGTAGCACCAGGCTCCTCCTTATGACATTTACTTTCCAGTCCTTGAGGTTTCAGTCTGAGCTGGGATGAAGCTGCGTAGCGTTTGTAGTTTAGTTTTTAGTTGGCTGGACAGAGAACCTATTTAAGGCTTGTTAGTATGAAACTCCTTTTATATAAGGTTAAACCGGGGAGGACTTTGTAGATATTACCTGAAAAATTCAGCCAAGTAGACGGAAAGTAAGTAAAGTTCATTTTTAATTGGGTCTTGCATGCATGTGTTACTGTAAAGGAAAATATTTACTCATCTGTATATCTAAGAACAACCATTTCTCTTTCACTTATTGATTTTTCTGAGCCACAATCTTCTCTTCTCTGTGCTTTATTGCTAGGAAACCGTCTTCGCCCTCCACTTCCAGCCCTCCACCTCCGTCGGCTCCAGCTTCACCTGAACACATACCGCTGACGAGGGTGTCCTCTGCCAGCCGTAGCTACGACCTGCAAGAGCGCCGGCGCACGGGCAACATGACGGGCGCAGAGCAGGCCAAGTACCAGCGCATCCCCACGGATGAGAGCGAAGCCCTGACGCTGGCCTCCGCTGACCTGGATGGGATCAAGAGTGAGTCGCATATCATGTAATTTTGTACTTCTTCCTAAAGAGCCAGGTTCCTAACGCAGGCTGCGTGGCCCGCTGTCAGGACAGACAAAAATTAAAATCAAATCTTTATTGGCATTGTCCAGAGAACAGGAGGCTGGTCTTGTTGGCCAGTCTGAAACTGTACGTCATTCTGGTAGTTCTCGCTTTGATAGACCTGTGCCTTCTTCCTGAGGGGAGGGGGTGGAACAGGGCATGGCCGGGGTGGGATGAATCCTTTTAATGATCCTGAGGGATCTGCGGAGGCAATGGGAGGAAAAGATGGAAGTAAATGCCTGGAAGCTGGGCTCAGTCATCCTCCCAGCCATCCTTGCCACTGAGCGCTGCTCAGCTTGGGCAGCTGGAGTACCACACGGACAGGGAGGTGGTCAGCCCACTCTCGATCGCGCAGCTGCGGAAGTTCACCAGCAGCTTCCAGGGAAGATTAGCTCTCCCAAGATTCCTCAGGTAGAAGATGCGCTGATGAGCTTTCCTGAGCACGGCCCTGGTGTTGTTGGCTCGGCTCAGGTCCTCTGAACTTGCAGCTCAAGAACATTTAATGCTGACAATCCTGTCCACAGCTTCCCCCTTAATAAAGAGTGGTGTGTGGATCCGCTCCCTCATCTTGTGAAAGTCCACGATCACCTCCTCCATCGTCTTAATGTTTGGAGTCAGGTTGTGACCGTCGCACCACGCCATCAACTGTTCTACATCCCTCTTGTATGCAGACTCGTCGTTGTTAGTGATGAGGATGTGTCATCTGCATATTTAATGATGGCAATGGAGGGGAAGGAGGGAATGCGCTCGTGGGTGTAGATGGTGTGGAGGAGTGGACTGAACACGTGGCCCTGTGGGACCCCAGTGCTCAGTGACAGTGGAGGAGAGGCACGTTTTCCCAGACAGACTGTCTTTGTGGTTAGGAAGTCCAGTGTTCAGTTACACAGAGCGGCACTGAGGCCTCAGTCCTGGAGTTTGGGGATGAGTTTGTTTGGCAATTAAAGGCAGAACCGTAGTCTATGAAGATGGATAGTAGAATAGGTGATGTCATTATTTTAGTGAAATATAGGTTTTTCTGATCACTTATTTCCTTTGCTATTGGAGATTTGGTAATAAGGAGGCCCTCCAGGCTGTGTGATGTGCTCTGTGCTTCAGTGCTGACTACCAGTATTTGTTTAAAAACAAACATGTTATATTTGGCAGGCGATTTACAGCTGCTGTAGGTCACTATTTTGACAATAATAAGAATGACTCACAAATCTGCCTGTAGAAACGAAGCCAATGATGATCTTAGTTGTGTAATTCTTCACAGTTTTGCACAAAGCCCGTTCTTTTGGCCTTTAAAGTGTCGTCACCGCCGTCAAATAAGGTCACAAACCACAGTATGCTATCAGCTCCCCCTCTAAGAGTGAGTCACCGCTGAACTTTGTGGTTTCAGACTTCTTTGATATGTCTTCATTTCTCTGTGTTGACGGTGTGCAGTCCTCTGTATCCCGCTTTTTCTGGCAAGGCCTTAGTGATGCCTTTTAAACTCCCACCCCCCCACCCCACCGTCCTGTGACTTTGCCGGCCCCCAGCCCAGCGTGGGCCTGTGTTCAGGGGCTAAAGTGATTTACATCAAGGATCCGACCCCTCAGCAGAGAGCGGGGACTTATTAGAAAGTGTGTCAGAGATGTCTGCATTGGTAGATTAGCTGTTCCTGCTGTCAGATGAGGCCGCGGGACTCGGGCCCGAGCCAACGCGGTGGCTAATGGTGAAACCGGGGAGCCCTTGTTTCGCTCATTACAAAAGTGAAACGAGGGGAAGAGTTAAGTTGACTTGAAAGCCACATTAAGGGGGGGTCTAAGCATGGAAGTGTGGGCTTGATCATTACGAGGCTTCCTGGCAAGAAGTAGAGGCTGCAAACAGTTGTTTTCTGCGTCGTCTTTTATCTGCTTACAGCTCCCGTAAATCATCCTGGGAAAGGGTCTACTGCTCAGTAATGGGAATTATTAGATCCCTGTCCCTCATCTTTTGTTTGACCCGAGCAAATTAGCACCTCTGCTGGCTGATGTATTCTGATATGGGGTCAGGCACCGGTCAAAAAAAAGGCAGCTTTTTCCCAGTTTATTTAAAACTTCAGCACACTCCTGTTTTGAGTGGGCTCACGTAGTCACTCGGCAGTGCCAGCTCCAACCTGAGCCCCACCTCATCCTCCTCGTGTTTGAGATCCTGTTGGACCTTTTTTTTTTCCCCTTTTTTTTTTTCCCCGTCTGCCCCAACCTGCAGTCAGACATCATGGAGTGACTTGACAGTTGGCCCTCTCATTAAAATTTGAAGACTTTGGAAGTGACTTTAGAAAGAACAAGGTAGCTGGTTAACGTTTTGGAGCGATTTTTCTTTAAATCCTTGAAAGGACTTTTGGGTTTTCGTGGTTTAGAAGTATTGATGAGGAATCTTAACGTCTTCACTGTCTGTCACGTACAAGTTCTGACCAAGGTGAGCCACTTTTCTGAAGAAAATGTGTCAAAATGTAAAGAAAAGGTCTCATTTTGTATTTTCTTGTTGACATGTGGCTTATTTTGTAAAGAGCAGTTCCAAGTATGTACACAGTTTTAATTATCAGAGTGAAGTGATGTTTTCCTTCATTGATTGGTACAAGTTGAGTGCATCAGCAGAGTTTTTTTTTTTTTTTTTTCTTGTTTTGTTTTGTTTTTTTTTACCTCCTGATCTTTGAACTCTTGACAGAACAGTTTCTACTCAGTTGTGTCCGTGCTATCCAGTGTCTTTCTCCACATCCTTTTCAATGCCTGCCGTGCTGCCAGCGTGAGTAACTCTACTCCTGCTGTGGGACCATTTAAACAAAAAAGCAGAGAGGACTCTGACTAGGTGGGCAGAGATTTGAACTCTGGGTGCAAGGTCAGTTTGTGTAGGCTTCGAGCCGCAGAAGTAAATTAATAAGGCTAAGGAATTGCACAACCTTTGACTTGCTGGGGTTGGACTTTAGAGATCTGTCAGTCGGGGGATTATGTTTACTGAATTGTGTATGTTGATTTCTCCCCTTTTGGTGAGAATTTGTGTTTGACAGAGGAAGTTTTTGTCTTTTTTTTTGTTGTTTTTCCTGCAGTCTCACCTCTTTTATCTTCTCCAGGTCATCGTTTCGAGGATGTTCCTGGCGTGCGCAGGCACCTCGTTAGAAAGAGCACCAAGGGACAAGTGGTGCACATTGGCAAAGACCACAAAGAGCCGACAACTCGCAGTCGAAAGCATGACCGCACTCCACATGAGGTGAGACGCTGCCGGACGACTCGACACAAACAAGAAATGCATCTTCAGATATGAGTTGGATTAAGTTTGTCTTGATTTCAGACTGATCAGTGCTTAGTTTTAGAGATTTAAGAGGGGTTTAATGGATCAACAGTTAAAACTATGTAAATGCATAACTTTTTTTTTTTTTTTTTTTTTTTTTTTTTTCTTCCAAGACTTGTATGAAGAATGTAGAAAAGCTAATCTTAACAAATCTAAAATATTTAATTCTTATAAATTACTTTTTAAGTTTTATATTTGCACATTTTCTTTTACACATTTAAAGTCAGAGAGGCAGACAGAAAACGCATCAAACAATATATGAAAATTAGTACTGTACCTCATGTTGATTACAATCCTTATCCATAGTCTATAAAACATTTAAAAATATTCAGAAATAAAAGTTCAGACAAATGCAATGATTGGTTTTCATGAACAGCAGCCTAAACTCTAAAAAAAGTCACTCACTTAGTATTAAACTTCTGACCTTCAGCACATTATGATGTCACAGATTTTTAGGATTTCATTTTTATATATAGGAACTAAGAAATTTCGAAAAAACCCCAAACTACTTTTGGAAGTGGTGTATTTTTAAATAATTTATGTAAACAACTTTTGTGTATTTGGTCATAAAACAACTCATAGGATTTTTTTTTCTCCTCTGAGTCCTCTGAGACTTTTGCTTCTGAGTTTTGCTCATTTCCCTCAAATATGAATCTCATATTGTGGTAAATTCTTGGGAATTCTCTCCTGTCTCCCTCTGGTTCAGTCCTGCTCTCTTTTGTTGACGGGCCAAGGAGGAAAGACAATTAAAAATGAATGAACGAGTTCTTTCCTTTCACAAACAGAAGGGGGGGGCAGAGGAGTTCCTGTAACCAGACACTGGGGTCTGTTGAGAAAGGGGAGAGCTATGTTTTATTAACACAGACACACACACACACACACACACACACACACACACACACACACACACACTCTCATACTGGGCTCCAGGCCCACCAGCAGCCCTCGTAAACGACAAAATCCCTATCAGGTGTGTGATGAGGAAAGGTCACCTGTAGGCATGTGTAGAGAAGTGAGGAGCCCGTCCTTTGCGGGGCTGTCGGTTGTATGGGTGTTTTGAGCGCTCTCCTGCACCGTTTCACTCCTTCAGTCATTACCGGTGGTTCTGTACCGCTCGTCATCACGTCTAGAGGGCATCTTTCTGAACGTGGGCCCCAGACAAATGGATCGGTACCAGAAGGTGAGGCTGGGTGACCAGCCAGAGTTCGGTTTGACTTGTGTGAGAGTGATATCCAGCACATGCAGCAGGTGCATAAAGACAGCAGATTGATCGCTTGTTTTTGTTTATTTATGATTAAACACAGGTCTGACTGATCAGCACGGTGTTCAATTAACCTTCTTTTAACAAACACTAAATGCTGAGAGGAGGGTGCTCGTCAAGCACATGAGAATTTTTAGAAACATGTTGGTCTTTTTTTACGCAATATTATACTTTTACAGAGAGATTTTATTGTTTTTAAGTTATGACAACAATGCAAAAACCTCATACTAGCATCCATTCATGAGGCCTTGGCAACTATAAAAACTCTTCATGGTAATTCTAGTGACTGAAACCATCTTGATGACTAAATACATCTTTTATGTACATCCCACTTATTGAGTATGATGATAGACTGTTTGGTAATCTGATTACTAATAGAGAAATGCATGCAAAATGCAGGAATTGTTTGCCGCTCAACCCACTGAGCTGTCCGGGGCTTTGATGATCAACGTGCTCATCGGCCACATCCGTTCTGAGATGTAAAACAAAGCACTTGGAGTCAATATCCATAATGTTTGAGCCGTTATGTCACAAGGACTATTAATTCTCCCCGAGAGTTACATCTTCTTAATTCACACACTTAAACATTGTGAGATGGTTCAGCCTTTAAGCATGAGTTGACATTTACAATCATGAACACACAGAGCTGTTTGCAGCTATATTAAACAGTGTAGTAAACAATAATCTATACTTTTAAGTAGAGCCAGCAGGTTAGTATCTGTTTTTTTTTGTTTTTTTTTTAATACCTTGAAGGTTTTTCTTTGCTGGTTTAATTTGGACACTTGTAAGCATGATGTCTGTTTTCTCACCTGCAAGTTAATTTCCTCACCAAACAAGTCCAGCTGTCCAGTTTGAGCTGTTGCACGTTTGGCACATGCATATGGTTTTGTGTGGTCAGACCTGCGTGGGTTTTCTTCAGTCGCTCACCTACACGCTTCTGTGCGATGCCTCTTCTAGGTGTTTGTGGAGCTGAACGAGCTGACCATGGACAAAAACCAGGAGATGCAGTGGAAGGAGACTGCTCGTTGGATAAAGTTTGAGGAAGACGTAGAGGAGGAGACGGACCGTTGGGGGAAGCCTCACGTGGCTTCGCTGTCTTTTCGCAGTTTGCTGGAGCTCAGAAAGACCATCTCCCATGGTAGAAGAGACAGACTTGTCGGCTTTCTTGCCAAATAGCAGCGAGTTTCATAGCTGACTGAGCTCTGTATGTGTGTCTGCAGGTGCAGTGCTGCTGGACCTGGACCAGAAGACCCTGCCTGGTATTGCCCACCAGGTGGTGGAGCAGATGATCATTTCTGACCAGATCAAAGCTGAGGACCGAGCCAACGTCCTGAGAGCCCTGCTGCTTAAACACAGGTGACAGGATGTGGCTGCCAGAAACGAGCCGTACAAAAGGGGCAGAATTATTATTTTTTTAGTTGCCTTGGATGCAGAACTTAAGAGGTGAAAATGGGTTGCGAAACACCTTTGACATCTTAAGATTAGTATTGGCTAAAATAATTAAAGGAGCAAGACATTTATTTTTTTTATAATTTTGTTTTCAAGTGATTTCTAAATGATCCAACAGGCCTCTGAACACCCATGAATTCATAAAAGAAGCAAGTTGCAAGAATGTTTTGTTTTCTAACAGTCTAAAAGTTGATGGTCATCTTAGCCATGATTATCACAACGTGACACAAAAACATCTCAACCTTTGTCCGTCTGTTTACAGACTCTTCAAACCTTTCCCGCAGCTTCATATACCTCATGTGTCGTAGTCCACTGGGATAGCTTGTCGGAGTTCTGGATTAAGGCTCTTACTTGGCTATTCTCATTCAGTTTTCCTTTTTCCAACCATTTATCAACTGACTTGCACTGTGGCTGGTGGTCTCGTATCATCCAGCTGTTCCTTAGTTGGATCACTAACTACTAATCGGACATTTTCATATTTCACCTTTTTTAAATTTGAACAAATTGATTCTTCGCTGATTGTGGGGCAGCCAAGCCCAAACTACCACCCCACCATGATGCTCTCTCAGCCGTGCTTCATGAATGGAGAGTCCAGTCAGACTTTACTAGTCTATATCTCTGTCGGACAGACCACTTTTTAATCAGAAATGAGTTGATAACTAATGCATTTGGCTTTGCTTTGTCTGTGGTTCAGCTGTTGCCCACACATGTCCATGAAACATAATTCAACGCATGACTCTTGCGTCACCAGAAGACAAAAAAAAGCGTTGTGGTAATCTACGACATTTAACGAGTAAAAGCTGTGGAACTGTCTCTTCTCTCACCGCACCGTACTTCCTGCGAGTAGATGGCTTTATGCTTGGTCACTTCCTCTCCTCCTCCTCCTCACCCTCTCTCTGCCTCTTCCTGCCTCCCCAAGTCACCCGAGCGATGAGAAGGAGCACACTAGCCACTTTCCCAGGAACATTTCCGCAGCCAGCCTCGGCAGTCTGATAGCGCACCACCATAACGCCAACCACAGCCATCAGCAGGAGCCGTCGGTGACCGATCCACTCATGGGCACCGTCAACTCTACAGGAGACACAGACACGCGCATCGACATGGACAAAAACGAGCTACAGGTAACGTTCGATCGGAAGTGTCGGCCCAAACGTCCGCTCGCTGACCTTTTTTAACCGCCTTGACTGTGTATGTCGAGCAGAAGGAGCCGAGTCTGGGTCCTGGCATGCATCGGTCCAAGTCCAAACATGAGCTGAAGCTGTTGGAGAAGATCCCTGAGAATGCTGAGGCCACGGTGGTCCTTGTTGGTGAGTTTTAAAGTTGGTGCCACTTTAAAATAAATAAATAATAATAGTCACATGTATCTTGCTATGACTTGTACTTTCTTTGTTTTAACCCTCCTCTCTTGTGGGCTTCTAGGCAGCGTGGACTTCCTGGAGCAGCCCACCATGGCATTTGTGAGGCTACAAGAGGCAGTAGAGCTGGAGTCTGTCCTGGAGGTT
Organism: Xenentodon cancila; assembly: GCA_014839995.1. Taxonomy (NCBI): domain Eukaryota; kingdom Metazoa; phylum Chordata; class Actinopteri; order Beloniformes; family Belonidae; genus Xenentodon; species Xenentodon cancila. The sequence goes on from CM026216.1 coordinate 18,321,235, forward strand.
CCTATTCCTGTTAGGTTCCTCTTTGTTCTGCTGGGACCCCCCAACATCTAGCATGGACTACCACCAGATAGGACGCTCCATCTCCACCCTGATGTCTGACAAGGTACTCTAAACCTGTACACAGGTTTTAACTGTTGACATCAACGTATGAGAGACGGCAGTAACTCAAAATGATACCAAATGGATCTGGAAAAAATGAGCCTGCAGGCGTCATTTTTATCAGCGTTCTGCAGCCACAAGAGAGGAAAATTAGGCAAATTTGCATTTTTGCTACATAAACGGGAATGTAAACCTTTTTAAAAAGTGATCTACTGGTTTAAAAATATCAGAGTAGGTTGTGTGTGTCACTTGGAGTGATTAAACCTGTTTGCATCTCTCTTGCCATCCAGCAATTTCACGAGGCAGCTTATCTGGCAGACGACAGGCAGGACCTGCTGAATGCCATCAACAGCTTCTTGGACTGCAGCATCGTGCTGCCGCCTTCAGAGATGGGAGACGACGAGCTGCTGCGCTCCGTCGCGCGCTTCCAGAGGGAGATGCTGCGCAAGAGGGAGGAACTGGAGGTCAGACTGTTGGCCAAAGAGCCTAAAAGCTTTGAAGAAAAGGGTACGACCGTTTGAAAAATTTCACTTGCCTTTCTATATGACTTCCCCTTCGTGTTTCCAATAATTTATTTCTCCTCATTACCCAGAGGCTCTCCTCATACCTTTGAAAAAGTTAGACAACCCGTTACAGCGCACCGGACGACCGTTCGGTGGGCTGATTCGAGATGTGCAGGGCCGATACCCGAAATATGTCAGCGACTTCAAGGACGCCCTGAATAGTCAGTGCATGGCTGCAGTTATCTTCATCTACTTCGCTGCCCTCTCTCCAGCGATAACGTTTGGAGGTCTGCTGGGTGAGTCCATGTGGGGGATTTCTCCCGGGTCAGGTCCTATTCATGTTGCATGGTGTTATTAAATCTGCTAATGGCATCATCACTCATTGCCAGGTGAGAAGACGGAAGGCCTGATCGGTGTGTCTGAGCTGATTGTATCGACGGCAGTGCAGGGTGTCCTCTTCTGCTTGCTTGGAGCTCAGCCACTGCTGGTTGTGGGTTTCTCTGGACCCCTACTGGTGTTTGAAGAGGCCTTTTACACTGTAAGCTCGCTTTTCGATGCACACTTGTGAATAAATACTGCGGAAGCGGCCAAAAGCATTGCACATGGTAGAGAAAAAGGGAGTTGTAAGTCTGTACGTGAATGAACTGTTGGTGGTGCATTCGAGGAAGTTTAAATCAGGAAATTTGGTGTCCAGCTCTTAAACGAGGACGCATTACGAACCCTGATCTACTGTAGAAATGTCATTTTTATTGTCTGCTCCAGTTACTTTTCATGCATCTGTGTCCTCGCAGTTCTGCAAAGCAAACGAAATAGAGTACCTGACGGGCCGCGTCTGGATCGGATTTTGGCTGATAATCATCGTGGTCGTCACCGTGGCCTTCGAAGGCAGCTTCCTGGTGCGCTTCGTGTCCCGCTTCACGCAGGAAATCTTCTCCTTCCTCATCTCCCTCATCTTCATCTGCGAGACCTTCATCAAGCTCGGCAGGGTAAACCGGACACTTGGAATAACAAATCCTGATTACAGAAAGTTTTTGTTGGCTTGCTGCGTGTTTACATCACTGAATTGACTTAAATCTTAAATGGATTGAGCTTTGAATGATTATCCAGGCTTAGGAATTGTGAAAGAATTTGCTGTAGAGATTGAAAGGCCTTTAGCTTTCAGGGATAAAAGTAGACGTAGCCTTTTATCTCAAACTCATATTTGAAAGTGCAACTTTTTCTGAAATAATGTGATTTTTATCGGACATCTCTTTCATCTGTGTGCAGATTTTCAAAGATCACCCACTGAAACGCTGCTCGTTCAGCAACGCCACTGAGGGAGGCTCCTCGACAGATAATGACACCTTGGCGTCCGGCAACAGCACCCTGCCTGTGGCGGACACGGGGCAGCCCAACACCGCGCTGCTGTCGCTGGTCCTCATGGCTGGAACATTTTTCATCGCTTTCTACCTACGCAAGTTCAAGAACAGCGCCTTCTTTCCCGGAAGGGTGAGAAGTTGAACACGCAGGCTTGTGTTAGTCCCCCCACATGAAAATGCACATAAATAAGACGCTTGCAGTACCGTGCTCCTACGTGTGGCTGGACTGCCACGTGTTGTAGTACCACTTTGTCCCACTAGAGGTGCATTTTGTTGTCGTAGTCCAATGTGAACTTCTGATATGCTAAGTGGTATTGTTACATAGATAAAACTCAGTGGGTGGCAAAATCAAGACAGAAGAGATGGAATGCAACACTTAAATGATGTTTTGAAAGTAGATTATATAGCTTTCAATCGTGGGTACTGCATTAGGTTTTTTCTTTTTTTACATTCGTATGGTTTTAAAAAGAATATATCAATAATTTTAAATTGTGTGATCCTCCTGTACCAAAGAATAATTGACACTAAACCTAAATGACACTATATTTACCCACACGTTACTTGGTAAGACCTCATTTCAACATTGGCGTTTGCCAATTTGTCAAAAGATTTAACTAAATGTTGGTATATGTAGGTTCTGTAAAGAGTTTGGGGACATAGATGTACAACATACTCTCACAACAAAGTTCCTTTTGCAGCCGTCTGGCAGCTTTAATTAGATACTGAATAAACCTCGTAAATAATTTGTGATATCGATTGAATGTTTCTGCTTTGTTTTTGTTTGTTTTTTTTTTTTTGCACATCAAGCAGTAACTTCTGCTCAAACGGGCCCCTTTTGTCATGTCTAGCTCCGCAGGGTTATTGGAGACTTTGGAGTACCTATTGCCATTCTCATCATGGTTTTGATGGATTACAGCATAGAGGACACGTACACACAGGTGAGTCTGTGGCCATCGCGTGATTCTGGTACCAGTCGTGTTAACTTTACTCTCACTGAGTGTCGCTGTTGTCTTTTGCCCAGAAACTGAGTGTACCCAACAGATTTTCTGTGACGAGTCCGGACAAACGAGGCTGGATCATCAGTCCTCTGGGCTTGGAGACCGAGTTCCCCATCTGGATGATGTTTGCCTGCTGTTTGCCCGCTTTGCTGGTTTTCATTCTCATCTTCATGGAGACTCAGATCACTACGTGAGTATCGCCGCACACGAGAGCTAAAATAAAATGTCCTTTGTGATTGTTTTCATAGAAAGTGGTAAATGATTGGCCAAAATTGACCGCATCTTAACTCTGTGACCTGAAACTAGTGAGATTAGGAGAGCCTTCCTAAACATTGTAATGTTGAAATACACAAACATGTGCGCGTCTGTCTGGCTCAGTGCAGCAAAGGTGCAAAGCGTTATTGTATAAATAATGATGAACACTTTGTGATGCTTTTGATCAGGTTTAAATCAAAATGATCAATGCGTAAGATATCAGATCTACCGATGTTTGCTGTGAGTGGATCAACCAAAACTCTTTGATTTCTTCCATTTATGTTCTGCAGCCTCATTGTCAGTAAAAAGGAGCGGATGTTGGTAAAGGGTTCAGGTTTCCACCTGGACCTGCTTCTCATCGTGGTTCTGGGCGGTACTTCAGCGCTGTTCGGCCTCCCGTGGATGGCGGCCGCTACTGTTCGCTCGGTAACCCACGTTAACGCCCTCACTGTCATGAGTAAGGCTGTTGCCCCCGGAGATAAGCCTCGTATCCAAGAAGTGAAGGAGCAGAGGGTCACCGGGCTCCTGGTCTCTGTCCTGGTTGGTGAGTGCTGGAACTCCACCATTTATCTCTTTAGTGTGCATTTTCATCTGCTGAACCAGTCTGTGATCATCTTAATACACGGCTCCCTTTTTCTTCTCCAGGCCTGTCCATCGTGATAGGCGACCTGCTGTGTCAGATTCCCCTCGCTGTGCTCTTTGGCATCTTCCTCTACATGGGGGTGATGTCGCTCAATGGCATCCAGCTTACAGAGCGGATGATGCTGCTCCTCATGCCACCAAAGTACCACCCCGACCACACCTATGTCCGCAAGGTGAGAGAAGCAAATTTTATCATGTAGGGAAGCTATGTGAGAAGTATCTCAAGTGGTCATTTTGTCGCCCTTTAGAGCTGGTATGACTTTCTAAGACTCATCTGTGTGTTCTCCAGGTTCGTACGCTGCGCATGCATCTGTTCACCTGCATCCAGGTGGTGTGTTTGGCCATACTGTGGGCAGTCATGTCAACACAAGCATCTCTGGCTTTCCCGTTTGTCCTCATCCTCACTGTACCCGTCAAAATGTTCCTGCTGCCACGCATCTTCACTGTCAGAGAGATGGCATGTGTAAGTAAAACACCAGGGGGCGCCATCTGCTCCTCATGCGCCTAAAACGGCACCTCACATCAACGCCTGCACTGTTGGCGCCACATGCACATTTTACACATTATTATGCTGCAGTTTATCTTTTGGAGATTAATTACACCTCATTTGCACATTTTTTTAAAATCTAACATTTGAAAGAATCTGCAGTTTAAAATTGAGCCTTCTGCAAGTTTTTAGCGCTGAATGTTGCATCTCTCTCTCCCAGCTGGATGCAGATGATGCAGAGCCGAAGTTTGACGAGCGCGAGTGTCACGATGAGTACTCGGAGTTGCGCATGCCCGTGTAACCCAAAGCAAGCCCTCGTTCCCCCCCGAACTCCTCTCGGCATCACTGAAAACCAATGAGTTCTGAAGAAGAGAAGTGAAAGTAAAGAGGGCTGCAGCTTTGATCAATCATCACACTGTTGGAGTGGCTTTTGTGCTGGTTTACAGCAATTTGTGGCTTTAAAGAAGAAAATTAAGAGCTTAGTATTCGCTCAGTTAAGATCTAGCTTCTTCTTTTTTGTTTTTAATGTTTATTTCAGGGGACAAGAGATTCCAAATCGAATGATGTGATCTCGAGCTCAAAATTTAAATGCGATAACGGTAGATAGATTTGCACGCCTGAATAATTTTTAGACCAGTAATGTTGCTAATATTCTCGTTATATATCTGGAGTATATATGATACATTCCTCAAAGTTAACATGCTGCGTTAGTGCTAATCAGATTTGTTGCTTTTCTTCCTTTCCGTTTTCTTTTTTTTTAAGCTCACCAAGCGCCTTATGAAGGAAACAAAATGATATATTAAGCTGTTTTTTGTCCCACATTCTGTCTCATCTCAGACAGCTGATCACTTTAAACACGAAGCTTGTAGCACTTTTTAAAAATACCAAATCAGATCGACGACTGTGTGTAATCGTTTTTAGCCTTGTAGTGTCCTCGTAAATATCGCGCTAGCTGTAGTTGGCTTCTTAAATGATCTGTGACTGATTTTTAGCCGGCCCATTCTTGATTTGTTGTTTTTTGTTTTTGTACTCAAATGCAGCAGCTTAAATAATACTCAGCCTTATGTCGAATCTTGTAGCTGCAGTAATGCCAGATCACCAGCAGAGGGAGATCTTAGGACTGTCGTAATAATCCAAAAATCACTACATGGAAATGCAGTTTTGTCCTCAAACTAATGACGTGAAATAATTTTTATTTTTATGCAGACTTTTTTTTTTTCCCTGTAGAAAGTGACACATAAATACTTTATAAATGTCTCCATGCACATGTTTAGGGCACTATAATACTATTGTGAGATCTCACCTGGTGTTGTTAGTAAATGGGGAAATGCTGTAATTAGTGTTGTATTTTAGTTAATGTGCCAAACGTCTAGTGTAAATACTCTTTTGTGGTCAGACCAATAAGCCTGCTTCAGGCATATCTCATCTGTGCTGTTTTTGAAGGAGCCTAAGTCTACACATTTTCATGGAACGACATTCCACTTTTTTTTTTTTTTGTTATTCTTATCCGATATCAATTTTATTGTTGAAACTTTTCACAATTATATTAACTTGAACAACCAAATTCCACACGAGCTTTGTTGGCAAACTTGATAATCCATACATTTGCTGAGGGAAGGCTGTTGAAACTGTTTTTGTTTTTGTTCTGTTTTTTTCATCATGTTGCTCCAGTGTGACATGGATTGGTTAAAGTTTTGACTGTGTCAAATGACTTAAATTTTCTGTACTCTGTTACTCTCACACGTGCATTTGAGTCACTTCCTTTCCCCCTGAGCAGTCCCGTCTCAGCCTGACTGAAATTGTGATCTTGTGCCTGTTTTAATGTCAAAGTTGCACAAAATCTCAAGTGCCTGTGGGACCACGAAGTAATCAGCTGCTGTCTGGTGTGTTTGATAGGATGACGCGTTATAGTACTTTGAGACACTCGTAAATCAAACATCTCTGATTTATTTATCTTTTTCAACATGTGACATCAATGCTGTTGTTTAATGTGTATTTTGAAGTCTACCACAGAATTTTAAATGTACACACACACACACACGGCTGCACTATAATTTTGACAATGAAGAATGATTGATTGACGAGTTGAAAGCTAAGTCCATTGTGTGTTTTGTCTCTGATAATCGTGCCTGTGAAGGTAGCCTGTGTATCTCTATAGTGTCATTAACTGCTGATAATATATGTAGATTAATTTCAAAAGCAATACAAAGTCCAAGAAGCTATTGCTAATGTTCCCTTGTGTATTAAGGGTTCATATAATGATGATGAATAAAAGTTATTTTCTATTTTTCCTGTCTGACCTGTTGTGTTTTTTTTTTTTCCACGAAGAATTGTGTAAAAGAATATAAAATGTACTATACTTAATAAGCAAGACACAGCAATATATTTACCCAACAGAATATTGGTAGGATTGCATCGATCCAACATTAAAGCCACCCTATGTAGCAACATCACTTCTGACCACATGGGGGCAAATAGAGCTGTTTTGACTAAAGAACCACCGGTATTGTCTTGTACTACTTGTAATACCACATTGACCCAGTAGAGGTGCACCTTGTTGTCTTATGGTAGATCAAAGGGCACCATTGGGTTTTCTTCTTTAATATTGTTTTTATTTGAGTGGGTGTAGCTAAACCTCAGTTACTATTGGCTAAAACAGCTAGTATGGAGTAACTGAGCTTAGGTGGTGTGTGTTCCATCAGTTGGCCTGTTTTCAGATTAATCTGAATCTTAGGTAAGTCGTGGGTTTGTCCAGTTCTTTTTAAATGGTGGGATTAATGCATGAACCTTTTTGTGATATGATGCCTCCATGTGGGCAGAAGTGGTATTGCTACATAGTTGCCTTAAAAGATATGATGCCTTATTTTCCATCAGTCCGTTATTTATGCCCATTTTATTACAATTCAGAGAGACGGGGGACTGCTGGAGCCTCTACATTTGTTTTTCCTTAAAGGCTAAAATATAAATAATCAGGGGATTATTAAAATATCTGACCAAAATATCAAAGATCCAGTCCAAATGTTCTTATGTGCAGTATTGTGGGAGGACGTGTGGAAATAAAGACAGGACTGCAGCGTGTTTCTGCTGCGATCTGGGTCAGTGATGTAACAAAACTCTGTATGAACTGTTCACTGACACATTTTCAGAGCCAGACAATCCCCAACTAGGTGTCGGAGCTGCTGTGTCAGAAATATTTAGTTGTTAGTATCTACAGACCCAATATCTGTCTATCTTTAATAATTATTTTAATATTTTGGATTTTAGTAACTTTCAGTATTTATTAATGCTGCTACAGGACAGGAAACTGTTAGGACTGTTGGGAGCAACGTCCTGGGTCTCTTTCGCAGGGTTTAAGGTTAACGTCCTGGCCTTGATGGAATAAGTGGCCACACCCTCACAAGCTGTACTGATCAGCTGGTAGATATATATTCTGATTTATTTTTACACCGGGTTCCCAACCTTTGGTTCCCATGCCTGAAACCACGGCTGCTAAGACTGTTGATGATTTAGACCTGATGCACTGACTACTTCTGTAATGAAATCCTTTGAGATGATTGTAGAAGATGTTCTTCTGGACATTGATAAGCTGGACCCACTCCAGTTCACCTGCAGGTCAGGCATGGGTGTGAAAGATGCAACAGGTATTTTTTTAAACATGTTTTTAACACATCTGGAGCGTTTTCTTATGTCATTTGTGTGGCTTGTGTTTACTCATTTTTCATCTTCTTTACATCGTATTCAAACCCATATTTTAACTAAGTCCTATTTTGACGTCGACTTTTGCCTGATCTGCTGCCTGATGGTGTTTTTAACTGTTTCTGCCGTAACTCAGGGGGCAGCAAGTTCCAGAGTTTGACCCTAAGGGCAGCATCTATAATAAAAAATGGGACAGGGCCCAAAAATGGATCCCTGTGGCACACCAGAAGTCAAAGAGGCTGAGGTAAAGAAGAGGTCATTAATCAAAGTGGAAAGATTCCTGTTTGTTAAATATAATCTGAGCCACTGCAGCACAGTGGTGCGAAAATGCAGAACAGCTTTAAAAAAAAAAAAAAAAAAAAAGGTTTCCTATGCCACTGGCTTTTGAAACAAGTGATTCATAGTCTTCACCTTATTGTGTGCTGCTTTATGTGTGTTGCTGTTGCCCCTCGGGGATAATAAAGGCACCTATGACTGCAACGTCAAAGTTCTGACATGCTGAAACTATGAAGAATCGAATGCGTGCACTTCATGCAGCAACTTGCTGTCATTTGATGAATCAAATTACAAATATGGCCAATAGGAATATCAAACTATTTTACTAAAGATAATGTTTGCTTCAAACCAGTTCAGGAGTATCTAAATATTACTTTATGATCTGCAACAAACAAATCATCTGGACTTAGGACCATCTCAGAACTTTGTGACAGAAGTTGTTCAGATGATGGAGTATAACTTTACTTTTATTACTAATATTATTGTTCACAGTGCATTGAGGTTGAACCCAGATAAACACAAGTCCTGGTCTGTTTTCTTCCAGGAAAAGGAGGAGTGGATCTTTCTGTTTGGAAAAACAGCCAACAGTGGGTGGTCCCATCCGCTGCCTTCCTCATCACTTCACTTCTACAGAAACACAGAGGAAGATGGCTGCTTCGTTCCTGTGGATCTTCTGCATTGGAGCATTCTTCTTTTCTTGTAATGCTCAGGAGGCTTACGACAACCTTCCTGCAAGCTACAAGAAAGGCGTGGACCTGGCTCTGGAGAAGCTCAACTCCCACTCAGGCATCAAGCATTTCTTTCTGTTCTTCACAACTGTCACAAAGTCGGACTTTGAGGTACACATTTGTCTGATTTTAGTCAGTTATCAGTCAGTTGTTTTCCTGTTGCTCATAAGTGAGATATGTCCCGGAGGTAACGGTGAGCAATACTCAGGATGAGCTCCATTCTCGGAAGAATGTGGTGACTAACGGAGAGAAAAAAAAACACAGGGGGAGGGATGGGGGTCTGTTTGGGATTGTTTTAAGTTACTAAAAGTCCTTTTTTGTATTTGTCAGGCTGGTTTTGATGTGAGCTACATCTACCACCATTTCTACCTGAAAGCCACCACGTGCCAAAAAGGAGCGGCTGACACCACAGCGTGTCCGTTCAGAAATGACAGAGTGAGTTTTATCCGTCCGACTGAGCTGACAAATGAGGAATGTGAGGGTGGCTGCTGGTTCTAACTTGTTTGTGGTGTTGTGTTCACTCATGCAGCCTCTCATAGACTGCGCAGTTTGTTACAAAACATACAGGGGTGAGATTGAACAAGAGCCCAAACCGTACATTCACTGCATCCACAAACCAGCTCTCACAGAGGTCCGTTTATTTTCCTTCTTACCTTCATTGTTTTTTAAAAGGTACCGCTGAACTGTGTTTCTGACTTGTTTTTCCATTTGCGTTTGTTCATTTCTGAATGTCAGGAGATGACTCAAACCAGATCTGAGCGCTGCAGCGGCCAGGGGTACACCAGTGGTGGTTCAACATCTCTGGCGACGAGAAAGACCAAGTGAAATGATTGTTTAAACACACGACACATGCAGTATATAGTTTCTTATGCTTTTCTGGGACTCGTTTTAACTAGTCGGTTCTTACCTCACGTGTTTTTTAACCTGTTTGGTGCTTTCGTCACGTTAGAGTTTTGTTTCCAGACACCTATTGTTCATTTACATTGCTTAGTCTGTTTAACAAAATAATGATAAAATGTATTATTTTATTATGAAACAGTTGTTCCTAATGGGTCAAATTTTAATTGGTATACTGGGTGTTTCATTTGTAAAAGTATGATACATAACATTTCCATATTAAAATGTTTAAATATGACAACAACTGTGTTATATACTCTGATATGTTGCATGCATTCGTTTCTACTTAAAGGCAGGGTAAGTAATTTATGGATGTCTCGGGTTTCCATTTAAAGGCAGGGTAAGTAATTTATGGATGTCTCGGGTTTCCACTTAAAGGCAGGGTAAGTAATTTATGGATGACTGATGTCTTTTAACAATTAAAACAAAACATCAACAAGACACAGAGAGCTACCCCCGCCCAGTGCTTAATGAAAGAGAACCGCAGAGATGCCCCCTTCCCATCATGTCCCTCCCCCACATTATGTGTTCATGCGTCATGCATGTTTCACTTCTTTCCGGCTTATGTAGCCAGGATCTGGCATGGAGACCAGTTTTGTTTTCTTTGTTTTTTTTTTTTTTTTTTAATATAATCATGATATTGGTGGCTACCAGATGAGGAGGAGTCACTAATTGGGATTAAAAATCGCCTGCAATCCATTACCTTCCCTTTCACCTCTGCTTCCGTAGAACTTGATTGGTACATTTATATTAATTATTAAGTAAACAAGTGTTTTTTTAAGCAGAGGCCATGAAGTCTCCTTTTTTTGTATCTATTGTCAACACTGCTTAACATTGGCAGTAGACATCTGTTTGTTTGTTTAGTTTTATCTTGTCAGAGGCCTGAAATGCACATTGCTCTGCTGCTGCCTGTGATAACATAATTTCCACTTTGCTGCAGTTATATAGTCCATTTCAAATAAAGAATGGTTTAAATTCATGTTTTTGTCCTTTTGTTGCTTTTGTAATGTCTAATGAAAGTTTATTCTTTTAATTGTAGGCCTGGTACTGTTTTAGGTTGGGAATGTTCTTTAAGAATAAAGGTCTGGTTTCATTTTTGGCAGGTGCTTCCCTCTGTGAAAATCCCTCTTTGGAGTGGGGTTTTTATGTTGGAGCGGGTGGAGGTGGGGGGGCTTAATCTGGAGGTTTTACAGGAAATCAGGGAGTGTTTAAAGTCAACACTGCTGTGAGTTTTAGACCAGTGCGTTTGGTTTGTTTGTGAGTTTCACAGACATAACGGGGCTTGTTTTGGAGCCTGTAGAGGGAGGAGGAGGAGGAGGAGGAGGAGGAGGAGGACGAGGAGGAGGATATTCACCCCTTGAGCTGGACTTTGCTCACACTCACAGGAAGATGGCTGCTGGGTTGCTGTTTCTGCTTTGTGGTGCAGCTGTGCTGCAGTCCGCCGGATCCATGGACCCCTATAATGAACTGCCTGTTTCTTACATGGAGGGAGTAGATCTGGTGCTGGAGCAGCTGAATTCCCATTCCTCTGTTCAACACCACTTTCGCTTTTTGAAAAGTGTCAGCAAGTCAGAGATTGAGGTAAATGTTTTTGTATTCCTAAATGCTACATCTGTATGAATATTTATTCAGTGATGTTTGATATGATAATAAATTGTCTTATTCGCCTTAAGGAGAACGTCCGAGTTTTAAACGGCCCTTTCCTTGATTTATTCTCTCTGTCTTCTGGGAATTCTGATTTATATTTGTGTTAACATCTGTTCTGCATTAAGTGCACTTTTAATCTTGAAGCCACTTTTTTTTCTTTTTTTTTTTTTAAACAGTTTGCTTTTGCCAAATCTCAGGCCTGTAACACATTCTTTTAAGTGACAGTAAAGCTCTGCCAATTCTTGTGAAGTTGGCGTTCCTTCTCGGAGCTCTTGAAAGTTTGTCTGGCCCTGAAGAGGACAAGCCGATCTTCCGTACACAATCATAATTGTCTGAATCCGGAGTGGAGGCAGGTCAGATGATTTCATGGATGTCCCTGGAATAGACGTTTTGTTAAAGGCAGCATATGAAGCTCTAAAAAAACCTACTTCTCTGCATTAATGCTGCCATCAGGGACGAGGGCACTGACGAAACCTCGTGCCATCACAGACCCTGGCTTTTGCACTCTGCCGTAAACCAGTTGAATAACCCTCATCTGGCAAACAAACGCCACTGTTTCTTCTGAAGAAATATCTGGAATACTGGGTCATCCGACTGTAATCCCGTTTCCACTGTGTCACAGTCCATCTCAGATGCCTCCAGGCCCAGAGATGGAAATCTCACAACCAAATACAGGATGTATCTGATTACTGGCAGGATTTACATGTCGACGACTCAGACTTTATTCCCCCCAATCAGCTGCTTCTTCGGGATCTTTCTCTTTTTTGTAGCTGACTTCCTTTGCTGCCTCCTCATAGTTGCCAATAGCGTGCAGGATCCCAAGGTATTTGTAGGTCTTCAGAACATCTACCATGTGCTCCTCCGGTAATCTGACATCTGACTCCTTCGCTTGTGATTTTGCCTCACGTTCATCTTTCTAAATGAAACTCCTAGACACGATGCTTCCCAGCACTTTCTGAAACTCTGCTCTCTTTAAGGGCAACTTTGGCGTGAAGTACCTGTACCATCACTTCTACCTGAAACCCACCGTTTGCCCTAAAGGAACAACCGAGCTGAATCCTCAGAGATGCCCCTTCAGGACTAACCGCGTGAGTAAATGTCAAAAAGAGAAGAAGTCATTTCATATCCATCACAAAGGCAACAACAGCGTCATTACGATGTTTGCCTTGTAACCTCTCCTCAGCCACTGATGGATTGTGCGATCTGCTACAAAACATTATCAGACCAGATGGAAGCAGAGCCCACCCCGTACGTTCACTGCATGCAGAAACCGAGGCTCACGCAGGTATTCACGTCCTGACTTTATCTATGAAATACTGGAGTCTTCTTGTTTTTTAGGTGCCCTTCATGCTTTTTTCCCCCCTCTCTTTCTCTCTATTAACAAACAAACAGAACCCTGTGTGTTACATAAATAAGCATTTTGCCTTAAGAAATTTAGAGACATCGCTTTGAAGAAGGCAGAGAAGACTTTTAGTCACATTTGAAATGAGATGACCCTACCTTGTTGTATCTCATACACACAATATTCCAAACATATAAGAAAAGTGTAAACCTTATATCTCACTGTGATCTTCTCTGGTCCAGGAAATGAAGACAACGAGGTTGGAACGCTGCAAAAAAATGAGCTACAACAGTGGAGCGCCAACGCTTTTGGCTGTTTCTACGGGCTGAACATGTGCTTCTTAACGTATTATACTTCATAGCAAAAACTATGTCTTAACCAACGCAAGATTCATACTTATTTGATATTAGAGTGTGTTAAATTCCCCATAACGGCGCTGCCTTCAAATATCCAGCTTCTCCTCTCTTGCTGGGACACATCTGCTCGTAGCTTGCTCTTATTTTCTGTTTTCTCTATAAAAGAATTCAATAAAACAAGAGAAAAAAATAAATAAATAAAAACAACAGTGTCAGATTTGCTTTGCTTTGCTGTACTTGTTGTGTGGAGATCCAGCTTCCAGATTGAATTCCCTTTTTCAGGATATTTGGCTCCAAAATGAAAAGTCGCCCTCAGTCGGGACTCATTGTGTACAGATAATAATGTTAATGTTACAGATGATAAATAAAATTGGAAGCATAGCAGTAATTTAATTTGTTCATCATCTCAGGATTTCTAAGCATGTGAGTCACTTATTTCAATTATAGGTATATTTACCTAAACAAAAATCATGATAAATACTTTCCAGTCCAAATTTTATATTTTACTCTATATTAGAGGATTTTTGCATTTAGTGGCGACGATTTGTTGCAGTTCCTCCGCTTGCCACTGGAGGCTGACGTCAAACACGAGTTAATCTCCACCGACTCATTAAAAGTTTTCAATTTACAGATTTGCAACCTGGTTCAAAGAAATGTTTGAATCTCTATTGTTTGGTTTCACATCTATGAGAACTCTGAAGGGGCCAAATTTCTTTTATACCACATCAGGGGAATATAAAGCAATACGTTTATTTCTAATATGACTAGTTGACAGTTGGCTCAACTGATGGGCTACCCAGCATGACTTTACTACGACAGAGGATATATACACATATAAAATGGGTTATTCTGCTATAAATATTGGCTGGCAGCTCTGCGGATATCTCAGCGGGGATTGGCTGAGGGTTCTGGTAGCCACAGTTATCTTTGATTGACATACAGTGGGTGTATTCCAGTTTTCTTCCCTTTTTCTTTCATATTTATGATTTGTCCATTGTATTTGCAGTTTATCATGTTGACAAAAGAGCCACTGACAACTCTGTGCTAATGAGTGGAGATGGGCCGGCATGTCTTGTAATACCACTTTGTCCCACTAGAGGTGCACTTCATTGTGACTCACACCAGGGGCAGACAGATGCCCACGTGGTCAGAAGTGAATACTTTTCTACGTATAGCGCCTTTAAAATTCTGGAGAAATGTTATTTTTGCAAATCTGTGCTTTCTCAGTTTTAGAGGTTTATATAGGTAAAGATATATATATATATATATATATATATACAGTTTTATGAATTTTATGGGTTTCGTTTGTCTCCAGTCAAGTTGCAGATGGTTTCATGGGTCACTGAAGCTGAACACAACAGAGGTATAACATGTGTTGTAATGGCACTTTGCCCCTCTAGGAGGCGCATTAACTTCCCTGTGACACGCTGCTACATAGAGTGGCTTTAGTGATGCTAAAAACATTTGAGCTCTCTGCAGTGGAAAATAAACCTTATCTCATCACCCCTGCCTCAACTTGCTCATTAATATGGATTCTTTTCAGAAGGGAAAACTCTAAATTCAGCAAATCTTGTGATGTAACCTGAGTTCTGCGAGCCTGAAATTTAACTGTTTAGTGCCTTAAGTTTGTTTTGAAGACATTCTTGCAATTACAAAGCAGCGCCACAAGATGTCCCTCTAATCCCACTCCATGCTTTTCCTACTATAAATTCTCTCTACAGTGAATTATAGTAGGTTTTAAGAAAATTGTGTAAAACACTGTTGTCTCACAGAACGACCAGAGGCTTTGGTATTTACTGCAGAGTGTGCATGCTTCCCCTGATTCTCTTTAGGGACTTCCTTTCCTACCCCAGTCCCATGAACGTTAGGTGATGTGATGATTCTGACTTAGTTATAGTTAATTGTCTCTTTGTGTTGTCCATGTGAAGGACTTGTGACTTTGTCAAGAAGTATCCCAGGTCCACACAGGTTGGTATGACCTTGTAGAAGTCCACACACTGGCGGGTCCTTTAAAGAGCTGTGCTTTGGCAAATGCCTGCGAAAATCGATGATCTGAAGCAGTGTTGCAAAGACGACTGGGCCATAATTCCTCCAGAACGATGAGAGAGGCTGATGAAACCTTACAGGAAATGACCGCTTCAAGTTATTGTTGCTAAAAGTGGATTAACAAGTTACTTAGTTTTTTCATGGGATTTGTTTTTTCCCTTTGGGCTTAATTTTTGTTAAAATAACGATAAAGAAATGATATGTTGCTGCTCCTCAGCGGATGTATTTGCCTAAAACTAACATCCACTACGAGGATTTTTATTACGATTATGTATAAACTGTATAAAAGCACGGATTATTTAAAACTGCATTTCATATGTAATTAAAGAGGCGGATTACTGCAGCTCAACTTTCCCTGCAATCTGCAATCTCTTTTTCATCATTTCAGCTTTCATCTGTATCTTAAACATAAATATAAGCTTGAAGTGGGGTTTTTTTTTACTTGTGGAAAAAAAGAGATTTTTCAAACTCAAACATGATCCATGTCGGTCAGATCTGCTTCTTATAGAAAGTGGCTAAGATTTTATTCTTTATAAAGAAGATTTAAATGCTCTCCACAGCTATCAGAGAGCGAAGAGAGGATCTTTCCCATAGTGGGGAATCTTTTTAAATCAGATTTTCACACTCAGGATCAAACTGTGCCTGGAAAACAAGTCGAGCTGTTGTGGTATTGTCTAGTCGTGATTATGTTGGCGCTGCTTCTCCTCCTGTTTGCCATCTTTAGTGTGCTAGATGTGGATTGTCTGGGGATCGGCTCCACACACCTCCTTGTGCCAAAACCAAATCTCATTAACAGCGAGAGGGCTTGGTGGAGCAGGGGCTCGCTCTCAGGCTCACTGAGTACTAAAAATAGAGAGAAACGGTGATTACGACAAGTCTGATCTATGGTTACATTTGAACTATTAACCTGCGCTGTTTCGCTCCCACTGAAGTTCTTGGAGTTGGACTGAATGGAGGATGTGAAGATGTGCAGATGCGAGGCTGCGGTTGTTGCAGAAAAGCACAGGGTTTATTTTACAAATGATAAAGCTTATAAAATGCAAGTACTTAACAGTGAATAACTCTGCAGAAAGACCTGGTGTCGCTCTGGGACAGTCGGGTCATCAGAAAAGCTCAACGATAGGACGTTTGAATCAGAAGCACATTTTATCTTCTATTTTTACTCTAATGCCTTCAGGTGGACGGTATCAGATGCCCATACCTCAACCAATCGGTATTCCCAGACATTCGTCCTATTTACAATCAGACTGTAATTTTTGAGCTTCTGTTTATTGATTTGTATTCTTCATTTTATTGTTCTACTGGTGTCAGCTGTCTTGACTTTTCTTTAACCTTACGTGCATACTTTTATTCTTGAGTTTTCCTTATACAGTTTTGTTTTCTTTTGATAATTTTCACTCACATGACACGACTGCACTGTGGATGTGTGTGAACTGAGGTGGTACACCCCAGTATTTCTGCTGGTTCTGGTGTAGCCGACTCTGCTGCTGAGCATTCGGATTCTCTGATTTGACGCTTAGACATACAGATTGCATACCAGACCTCTTCTAGTTGGTGTTAAAGGCAAAGAAGTTAAATATTTACGGAACTGAGTTAAGATTTTAAACGGGAGGGATGGTCATTTTCAGGATTTTTATTTTTTCCTAGCACCTTTAACCCACTTAGATGTAAGATTTTCTCATTTAAAAAGCTTGGTTTAATTGTCTATTGAAACTGTTATTTCCCAGCCTCTGAAGCAACAACACGACATGAAAACACAAACCAAATGAGAAGTTACATGTTTATCAATAGTTCAAAGGAGGCATTTCCATCAGGTTCAGAAAAGAAAAAAGCATGCAAACCTCTCTCCTGGTCTGAGAGGGGAATAAACACGTGTGTTGCATCCAGTCTTGCTGGGTTGAATTAAAAAAAAACAAAAAAAAAAACGCATCTGTTATATATTTCGTTTGCATAAACTTACGTCTTCAGTCTTCGACTTCTAAATAACTGCGCAATTAAACTATCTTTTTTTAGGTCTTGTTTTTGTGTTTACTTTGTTAGAAGAAGACTGTCTCTTCCCTTCTTCCCTTCAGATGATCTTTATTTTGCATCCACTCCTGGTTTGACGTCAATGAGGAGGACTCTTTCTCATATCATGCCTTTTTTTTTTTAAATGTTTCATCTGAAAAATGCCAAATAACTGCTATTTTGTCGTCATGATTATTATAATTCTTGCTCTTACATTATTAAACAAAGGTACGTACAGACTGTAAAGCAATACTTGCTTTTTATGCTTTTTATGTTCCGTTAAGACCCCGAGGAGCCCATCGCAGCTAAACCATGCACATGAAACGGGCGTCTCACAGAGATTCTGTCGAAACAAGACTGTGATGTATCATTCAATCATTTTTTAGTACTTGCCCCTCATTGGAAAACGTTTCACCATAGACCAACCTTTGATAGAGCTGTCATAGCAAAATTACGGACAGGCGTGTAGCATTTTTCAAACAGGGCCGGGTCTCTAAGTGAATTCTTTCGCTTTATCCCATTGAAGGTAGTCTAGTAAAAGCAGACAATTAACAAATGCCCTTCTGACACGAATTCTCTGAACTGTCAGGTTCAGAGAGCACATCTAAGGTTCAACTGTGGACCTTTGCCCTGGAATTCGGGCCGAGCTACTCAGTGCTCTTTGACCCAGATGGTGGACCTGGCTTTAAAGCGTGGGGCTTCCTTTGTCAGGCACAAAGAGCCTTTTCTCTTTCTGTTATGATAACAACTCAGGTACACTAATCCGGTTTAGGGTCTGGTTTTAAGGTCCTGACGGATGCAGTTCCCTGCTGTTAAATCCAGATGTTGAGCTGGTTGGGGCTCATGTTGTTAGGAGTAACCTGCACTTAAAGCCCAAATATTCACTTAAATATTCAATTAAAAGCATAAAACATAAAGTGTTCTCTTAAACACTGCTGTATGCAGGGATGGACCCAAAAACACTAATGTTAATTATAGATTAAGAATGCGAAATTAAAGATTCTCAGGCATTTTTTGTGAATTACAGATGAATGGTGTGATTAGGTGACCTTTCTTCATTTCTTCTAAGACTCTAAGTTTATGCATTTTATTTGACTTTTCCTTTTTAAAGATGGAAATGGTACAAAGTTCCCAGTTGCCATCAAAGACTTTGTATGTATCCTGGGAAAGATTACTGGAGTAAATCAGTGTCTGAAGTAAAAGGAAAAAAAAAAGAAAAGGAAAACGGCTGTATCTGATGGAAAGACCTCTCTGAGACTAGTTTAGGCTTTTGTGTTGAAGCAGGAAACAGACAACACATTCAAAACACATAAAAAAATAAAGAAGTGATGGCAATAATCGAAATATTACCAGACTATGTAAAGAAAGTGTTAAACACACTGCAAGGGGAACAAGAGATAACACAATATTTAAAGACACTATATGTAGCAGTACCACTTAAGACCACATGGAGACAGATCTGTAGTGAAGGACTGACAATACTGCGCTTATGAGTGGAGACGTCTGTAAGTCTAGTAATACCACTTTGTCCTACTAGATGTGCACTGAGTTTTGTCTTATGCCAGGGACCAACAAACTTATTTGTGTGAAATACTACCCCCGCCTGTTCAGGATCTGTTTTTCTACAGCAACTTTTCAAAGCACTTCAACAAATTAAAAAAAAAAAAGATTAAAACGTTTTAATGTTAAAATGTTTATTTAACTTCCATTTCTTGCTCCTACAACCCATAGGGGATCTGAAATCTGGGAGTTAGCTTTGTTATAAATTATTTGGGTATAATAAAAATGATCTGTCTAAGTTTGATTTTTTTCCCAACATCACAGGTTGGACTTAATCCAGTAGTATTCAAAAGTTTCTTGCGCGCAGATTAGAGCCTTTACGGTCTTTGGCTCCATCCCTCTGCGCACCGTGCCTGGCAGGAGCCCACTGCTTCTTCTGCAACACCGAGAATGACGCGTGATGGTCGGAAAATAAACTCTCCTTCAGTGAAACAAACGACACCCTTGGCAGCTGAGAATCGCCCCGCACACCCAGGAAAGATTCAGGTTATCGCCCGTGCAGCTTAGGTGTGAATGGACTGGTAAACAGAAAACCGTTTGGCGTGCAGTCTGCTCGCAGGACGCATGAGGTCTGTGGTGTATTTTTCCACCGTTAAGTTGGGTTGTTAAATGTGCACACTTCTAGTTTTTATCCAAAGGGCGTGTCATATGTTCTCACTGACTCAACAGTGCTGGTTTTGAGCCGGATCCGTCGGTCTGCAGGATGTTTTGAGCGCCAAAGCGTGGGGCTGACAGAGCGCCTTGTGTCGTCTTGAGAGGGGGAGTCTCCACTGCGCAGACAGGCGGGCGGTCTGGTGTGGCTCTGCGCTACCGTTCCTGCTCACGCCTCCTCCCGCTGCTGCTCCCGCAAGCTCCACAACAACACACGGGACGAGAGGAAGTGCCGAAGGACTTGGTGTGGGAAAATCTGGACACATACGGCGTTAAAATGACGATGTCTGTCCCGGAGAGGAAATCGGGATCGGAGGGGAAAGAAGAGGAGAGCGAGGATGAGAGTGAGATCCTGGAGGAGAGCCCCTGCGGCCGCTGGCAGAAACGCAAAGAGCAGGTTGGTGGTTTCGGTGTGCGTTTGTGTGCGAACAGGTCTGTCCCTGATCACCGTATCAATCAATCAGTCAATCAAGCAAGCTTCTCTGTCTGGTCACGGTGTTGTGCAACGCTGGAGCAAGGTGGGGATGTTATTGCTCAATGGGGCTTTCGCCCCATCCCATCATAAATCTCACACCTTGACATATGAGGTGGTCAGCTTAGCCCACATAAAATCTATGTCAGTGTGCAGACTGAGCGGCTGAGCCGTGCATGAAGCCCATGAAATGCTTTTAAACATTGACACAGAGTCTCCGAAGTTCTGTTTCTGCTCACTTTCCTACAGAATCTGCACACCCAGGTCACATCAACAAGATGCCGGCCTGTCTACTTCTCTTTGTAACCACAAATACTTGTATTGCATCACAAAAGTATGTCAAGGATAAGCAATATCAGCAGCATCTCAACACAAACTGAAATGCACGTCAATTCATTGATTACGCCATCAACTAGTTTGATTTGAATTTCAATGGTTAAATACCTCACTGTTTGGTTATTATCCTCTAATTTTGCTTTTCCACCCTTAACACATTTACACCAAGCAGTACAGAAAAGTTCGGGTTCATATGGTATGTAATTATTTGTTTTTATCATCGAACGTTGCAAACCAATTCTGTTGGAGTACCAAAACTGTGATAAGGTGGAGCTTTAAACACTGCAGTCAACTGATTGGTTGACAAAGGATCATCTCTTCCGAGTGATGTGGACATCGCGACACTAGAGACCCGAACTGAGCTGTACCGCTCAGTGGAAACGTGGTTCACGCCCATCCTTAATCAGACACATCCCTTATTGGTGAACAAAGCAACAATTTAAGGTTTCTGCTTCTGAAAATACCCACTCATGAAAGCAGTGCGTTTGTTCTTCTGTCACTCTCAAAGGCTTGAAACAACTGGACCTCTTCTTCTTTGTTCTTGCAGAAGTTTGAACACTTGAACCGATTAGAAGGTGAAACGTCTTCGGAGAACAAAAGCAAAGGAAGTCCAGATGTCGGAAGCCTTTGAGAGTCACCATGACCTGTTAGTATTCATTATAAAAAATAAAAAAAAACCAACAAAAAAAAACACTACGAAACCTCAAATCAGCTGTCCAGAATAAAGAAGATGAAGAATAAATTTGAGAGCAGGTACAGACAAGTCGAGGACCAATTCAGCAGGAGCAGGAGTAACACCTTGTTTCTTCTTTTAACTTTATTGATGGCTGCACATTGACGCTTAAACGACTTCATCGTCTGCTGCAGTGATGAGGAGAGCTGATCAGAGCTTCTTTGTGGGGATGTTTGTTATTTTTATTTCTATGCCATTTCATTTTAAAACGCCTATGGGTTTGGTCGGAGCGAGTTCGTTAGGATGTGGGAGACTTTGAGGGTTGCTACTGACTGAACAAATGTATTAGTTTGGTGAATAACAATTAGTTCAGTTTTACTTGGATTGTCCAGACAGCACGTGATCATCCCGATTAGACAATAACCCAATGCTTGAACCCTCCTCTGCCATATACACTCCCATTATCTATCCCTGCATCAGCTCCCTTGAAACGGCTCAAACAGTCGTTTGAGGAGATGAGGACGCTTCCAAACTCCCCCCGAAACAGTCGCTCGGTTATCATCAGGGTGGAGAAACGGACGTGTAAATGTCACAGTATTGTGAAGCGGCGGGTGTCGCCTCCACTTACAGCTCCAGATAAGGCTGAGAATTTAAGTTGAAAGTTATCTCTGGCACACACCCGAGGTCTTCTGCAAACTAAAACCTCCTGACCTCGCTGCACTTGCGGTAACGCGGCGCGTCTTTCGTGTTGGATCGCGCGGGCCCGCACTCAGCCCAGCCTGCTGATTTTTCCACCCATTGATTACCCATCTGTCTGCTGTTGGTGCTGCTCCGGATGTCACATTTTCATTTGTATATCTTGCTAAGAGGATCAGTCATGACTTGTAGCTCTGAAAAAAGAAAGAAAAAAAAAAAGTCCACATTTGAGCACTGATTGTATGTCTTCCTTTATAGTAACTGATCTGTTTATATTTTGATAATTTTTCTTGCTGAAAACGCGTTTCTGAAAGGGTTCTCAACTGTTGTATTGGTTCTATTATTGATTAATCTCCTTTATAATCCAGCTGCTATGAGCAGAGATTTGTTGAATTTCTTTTGTTTGTTTGTCAGTTTGTTTGCTGTTAGACTGAGAGGGAGTTTGTCCTTCTGGATGCAACACAGAGTATTGATTTTTTCCCAGAGATATGATACAAAAACATACAACTGTGGAGGGAGTTTTAAAGAATTTTGAAGTTGCAGGCCGAGACGAAACAAGAAAATTAACTACAGTTGGTTTAAAATGACACTTCTGCTGAAATGCAGTCCTGCCACTGTCTTGTCAGAAAGAGCTAAATGACTTACAAGGCCACGGTTTACATTTCTGCCTGGTGGCACGTATCCTCTGATTGAGTCATCTGTGCTGTCCCAGAATGAAGACATTCAGGCTGACACAAAATAAACACAGTGACACACACAATATTGCTGTTGAGACATGAATCTGAGGGGAAAAAACCCAAAAAAACAGCAGCTAGTTTTCTCTGCCATCCCTAACCATTGCAGAACCTGTCGGTGAGAAGTTGACGCGTGTTTTTGTGGGTCAGTATTGCACAAAACCATTGAAGACCTGCAGCAGAAGCTGTGAAATGCAGCTCATTGGTGAAGATTCGCAGCTTACTCGTGTAATTTGCAGCGTCTCTAGACATGAATAAATAAAAAAATAAAAAGTCGCAGCTAAAATTTCCTTGGAAATCTCTCTTGGATTTTGTAGTATTTAACATAGTATTTAATAGTTTTGTGCAGATATCTGCTAATTTTGCTTTGTCCTGTTTGCTAAAAGTTTAGTTTGCATGAAATAAAATGCAATAATGATGTTTTTATCGCTTTCATTTACGGAATATGTTGCAATTTTGTTGGTGTTCTCGGTTTTTCGGTCCGTGAAAAATTATTTCAAATTGACGGTTCCGACTCGTCTTGCGTTCAGGGGCGTGTCTTAGCGTCGTGACCAATGAAATGCTTTCTTGGAATTCAAATATCAAGGCGGGGCTGATCAGGTGACTGGATCTGACTAATCAGTGCAGAGGAAGCAATTTGGAGAGGAAACCTAAGTTGTTTTTTTTTCTTAACACAAACAGGAGGAGGAAGTGGCACCCTGCAAGGTTCTTTTATCTTTAGCATTTTAGGCAAATATTAACCTCAGTTGTCCGGCAGTCATAACAGCGCTGGGAGGTACATCCACTTCTCACACTTTGAGTTTGTTTCTTTGCAGTGCAGCTGGCCAGATTATCCCCGCTCCCCTGACGTCTTGGCTCGATAATGCCACAGCGCAGGCCACCTGAAGTGACTCCACACCAAAGTTTTTCTGTAGTCTTTCCGGTCCACCTGTCTACTGTCAGGATATCTCCTCACCTGTCCACGCTGAGATGGAAAGGAGGCCGGACCAGCTTCCATCCTTCACTCTGGTGTGAGGTCATGCTTATGTGATATGTGAGGCTGAACGTGGTGGGCGGATGCTGTTGTCCACACCTCCATGTTAACTGAAATCCCATCCAGCTGTCATTGTTCACGAGCGTACGCCAAAATAGCAAAATTAGATGCACTGGCCAATATGGTGCCATTTAAAGTGTGTCAACTCTGGCTTTTTCCATTATGATATTTGACAACCTGAAAAACGCTTGTTATGGACCCGTGTTGACTTTTGCACTACGTAGTTGTTTTGTGATGGTATTTAGAGGTTCAGCTTTGAAATTTAAAAGCAAGCCGTTGATTTTTGACTTGCATATTCAAGTCATTGAGAGGAGTAAATGAGCCTTCAGTCAGCAGAGCCTTTCCCCTCGTGAGCCCATTTAAGCAGTGGGTCGCAGTAAGTGCTGCTCGACCCGAGGGGTCTTCGTTGTAACCGACACTGACAGCACCGCTTTGGCTGGTATGGAGCTGCCCTTTTAGGAATGACACTTGGGGGTCCCGCAAGGGCAGACCGGGGGCCATCAGGTTTCAAAAACCGTTTAATCCTATGACTTTAGGACTTCATTGGCCCTGTCTGTTCACACTCTGTGATGCCCAAAATGAGATGTATTATTGATTTGTGCAGGTGAGCTGTTGGTTCTGGATTGTTGTGAAGTAACCCTGGCAGCACTGTTTTAAGAAATGTACTTTCAATTCCTTGTGTTAGATCTGTTTTCCACTTTGGTCTATGCTTTGGGGTCATTCTCCCGGTCAAAACCTGGAGAGTGGAGAGGACTGTATAACTTGGGCCGAGCGACTAGGCCAATTTGGGGCTGTATTATCACATGTGAAATAATTGTAGAGCTATAAAGCTATAAAGAGCTGTCAAATGTATGTTAAAGACGGATGGTTATCAGCAAACTGTGGTTTTACAGTAAGAGTAGAAGGAGGAGATCAATGTTGATTTCTAAGGAAGTGTCTTTGGAGGAATTGCCTAAAGTTTGTTCACTTCATAAGTGCTGAATTGTTTTTATTTTGGCAAAACAAATTAGCTCAGTTTATTAGTTTACAGGGCAAAATAATCATCCTTGTGCGTCATCCACTCGTTGTATTCCTTCAATTTAATAACCTCTCGCCTTGACATACCTAAAGTGTAACTTAATTCCCTCACACAGCTATCAAGTTATTTTGCAGCCGAAGGATGAAAGCATTTATACTAGCCTAGGAGGTGTGGAATTTTTCTTCTTGAGTTTCTTAAAAAAAACTGGAGAAAAATAATGAAACGTTAACCTGAAGACATTTTAAAGGTAGGGTAAGCAAGTCTAAGTCTATGAAATGTATAACCTGGAACACTATTTGTCACATTCAGTGAATATTTCGTCAGCTTCCACTAGCTGCCCACCTCTTGAATGTTCCTGTAATCAAAACAGACATTGCTCCTGCCCATCACCAAGAGGGGAATGTGCTCGAGCACATAAACATTTTTCTTTTCACTGAAGGGAAAGGGAGAGGATCTAGTTTTCTGTATTTTGTTCACGTTTTGTTTCAAACACCAGCAGATGTGACATCATCAAGATATTGCTTACTCTGCCTTTAAATACAATATCTGAATTAAAATCCACATTCATTAATAAAACAGTTTATTAAGCGCCTGTATTTATAACTGATAATAAATAAAAATAAAATAAAAAAAGATTTAAAACCACTACAGAACCTACATTAGTTGTATTTCCATATTTCACAGGTGCGTGTTTCACGGTTGGTGTGGGGAGGCAGGAACTGGATTTTGATGACCTTTTTCGTACAAGCACACTGAAGGAAAAGGAAAACCCCACATTTTTCCACACTGACCTGACATACTCCAGCCATTTGTTAGGTTATCACCCAGTTCTGCTTCAAAACTCAACTTGGGTCAATTCTGGTCCGTCAGATCTGGACTGTTTTGTCCTGAAACCACAAGACTCCAGTGTAGGTGTGCAGAAAAATGCTGTTTCTGGCATTCCACTTCATAGTTGGCGTATTTAAAGCCTTCTCCAGGTTAAGAATAGGTCAACTTTGTGTCACATCCACTGTTAAGTAGAGTATTAAGCACCTCATGTCCCTGTTTGTGGTGGGAGGCGAGCAAACAAGAGGGCAGATGGTGGTCAACCTAATGGGCAGCACAAAAAAAACAGTCTAATACCCCTATTTTTAGCCTATAAAATATTTTAATGTTTAGTAGTTTTACAACGTACTTTTGGTCATGTGATCTGTTTTGTGACCTCGTAATGAAATGCGAGCCAGCGAGGCCTCTGTAGGGGTCATGCGATCTAACAGCGAAGGTGGCTGTCAGCGTTTTCCACTCCAGCTGTGTGAAATTAAGCTACTCCACACTTCCTGCCAGTTGGACGTGAAAGCTGGCATAGAAGGGAATCGTCGAGGAACGGTCGACACGTGCAAAAGGTTTTAAGGAGCTGTCTTGGAAGCTCACAACAGTTGACGCTCATGCCTCCGAGGAAAACCGTCTGCATCCTCAACCGTGTCGTACGCACAGTTGACAACTTTTTTTTTTTTTTAATTAATTTTTTTCTAGAGTCACACTCCCCCCCCCCATTTTTCTTGCATTGGGATTCACAAGAGAAGGGGATTGTGGTATTTATCACATGGAAGCAGAAGTTTGTTTAAGTCAGACTGCACAATGGCGTCATTATTCTCTTTGTTTATTAGCAATTACTGCTGCAGTCAACTTTTCTGCGTCTGTCTCCATTTGCATGAAATGCAATAAAGGAAAAACTCCACTGCAGCCACCACAGTTAGTGAACTTTGTACTTATTTTCTTTTGACTTTACTGGACAAACAGTCTAACGCGTAAAGACGACACGTGAAAATGTCTTTGTGACCGCAGCAGTGGCGTTTAGATGTCAAACGCGTTACAAGTAAGCGACACGCGGAACAATGTGTGAACAAGTCGATGTAGATTTTGAGTGATAAAACATGAAGAAGGGTCAAGAGAAAAAAGCAACGAGGTAAGGCTTCAATTTTGGTTCTTATTTTAGCCTGCTTTATTTGGTCCCCAGAAAATTAATTAAAATTAAAACAGAATGATGACGCGGTCCGTGTAGAAACAGAGCATATCTGTTCTCAGGAGAATAGTTGTCTTCTGCTTTCCGTGGCTGTCAAGTTTTGGCGCTTTTTGTCATCTCAGCT
Organism: Xenentodon cancila; assembly: GCA_014839995.1. NCBI lineage: Eukaryota > Metazoa > Chordata > Actinopteri > Beloniformes > Belonidae > Xenentodon > Xenentodon cancila. Next base: position 18,347,871 of record CM026216.1, read on the forward strand.
CTGACTCACAGTCTGCATAAACATGATAGATAGCCTTAAAAAGTAGGTCATAAAATATAATAGATGTGCATGTTTACAGATGTGTGCGAGACTATTATTTGAGTCCATCTTTCTAATTTGAGCTGAATATTAGATTGCTTAAATCTCTTTTGGTGCTTTAGAGCAGATATTGGATTTCTGACTGGGTTTATACCCTTTCACAACTCTGTCCGGAGCAGCCAGAAAAAGATGTGTAACGATAAATTGACACAATTCTTCCACCATATGATGCCCACAGGCCTCCTTTTAACTGTATTATTTAAACCAGTGATGTCATGGAGGGTAGAGAAGATTGATTGATGGAAGGATGGTGTTGAACGATGTAGCAAGACCTTCATCATGAGAAGAAGGGGTTCAGTTCTGTCTATCCCTCTACCCATACATCCGTCCATCTGTCCTGGGTTCGGGTTGCTGGGGCGGCATCCAAAGCAGACAGGCCTGGGCCTCCATCTCCTCAGTCTCCTCCAGCTTTTCTGTGAGGACACCAGCGCCTTCCCAGGGTATCTGAAAAATAGGATCTCTCCAGCATTTCCTCTAGTCTTCCTCGGGACCTTGTTGGACATGACAGAAACACCTCCGTAGAGAGGCCTCCAGTGGGCATCCTGAACAAATGCTCGACCCACCTCAGTTCCCCAGCTCTCAATCTGGAATCTCAGTCTAGCTCCACTTTGCTTTGCTTTGAAAGCTGAAGCTCAATGACGCCAGCAGCACCACATCATCTGCAAAAAGCAGTTCGCAGTTTGGTTTATCGTCGATGTAAGACAACTTTTTTTTTATAGTGGAGTTTGAGTTTCTTGTTAGTCCCTTGTGAGACTTCTGTTTGTCATTTTCAGTCATTGTTTGGTTATGTATTGGCACAAAAAACCCTCAAAACTAGAACAAAACCGCTGAGTTAGGGTGGAAATAAAATCACACTTTGGCTTTAGATGAAGTACAGCTATGTCACAACCTTAAAATCCTGCATGACAGCTGAGGAGGTTTAGGAAAAATGCTATGAATGGTACATGAAATGCATTAAAAGTTTAAATTGATTTGAAGTGACAGAAGTAGTTTGTAAAGCATCCTGTAGACATTTTAAGATTTCTATAAAACCTTACAAATTCATTAGTGTGCTTGCACCTCAGTCACTGACCTGAAACCCTCTTATGTTGTTTATCTTAACTCAAATAAGGGGATTTGTGCAGTATTTAACCACAATCCCACAATAACATGTTAATATTAAATCCAAAAAGGTGCTTACGGTCTCTGCCAACACTTACAGGCTTAAGTTTACTGTAATATCTTGTTTTGATATCTTGTCAAAGAAAGTAATTACTAATGTGCTCGTGTGTACATCTTGCAGACCATTTAAGTAAGTTTTTTTTTCTCCGTAATGGTAACAAGGCCAGCGGCATGCTGGCATGGACAAACGAAGCAAAGCCAGGTGTAGAATAACTAATGTGGATGTGACCAGAGGTGGAAACAGGCTGAAAAGTTTCCTCCTGGGAGAACGTCAGAAGTGTTATCCTAAAGTGTGAGAAACTACAAAAAAATCCAATTCAAATTTCTTCAGATTTATTGCTTATTATATCAACTGATGTAAGCAGAAATCTTTTGGATCTGGTAAAATGTTCTTTCAAACACGCAAAGCGTCTAAAACAAAGTCTTGTTACTTTAAAACAGTACATAATAAATATCCTAGTAATGTTTCTGCAGCTTGTTAATTTTAAAGAGTTGAGACATTGAAGCCTTTAAAGGTGCATAAATGCATTTATGGACTGGTCGTGATCACTCGCGTTTCCATCCTCTCTTTCCTTGTAAGACGAAGGCCGAGGCCTCCACCCCTCCACCTTACTGCTCTGGGAAACCTTTATCAAAGAACGTTTGGGTGGATATCGGCCCTGAAAACATTACAAACCCTCCCGAGTGCTCTGACTGCAGGTGAGAAAATGGTTGTGAAAGCTGAAAGTGTCAACAAGAGATGAATACACATGAAGTTTCACATGCACAAGGTATCAGAGGGAGTGTCAACTATGCTGAGCAGCTGATAGGAAATATTCATTCCTTCACTTTTCTGCATCTTTATACCTTAACCTTTGAAGCCAAATATGGATATCTCTGTGTATATCAAATATGCACTTACTAAGGGGCACGTATAGCACACCTATGTTTAAATACAAGATTATACAAGATTAAAATGGCAAAAGTTTGATATTTACCCGATGTAGCGTGAATGCCTCGCGAGCCAAAATCAAATTTCTCCACCTCGTTAGACTGCTGTTGCCCACGTTTGTCACATGAAAGCTAATTTTGCATGAAGAATCTGAGCGTACGCGTGTTGTTTTTTGCAGATGTCGAGGTTTCATTAGCAGCAGTTGACTCAGACGTGCATCCCAGCAACCATCAATCAGGGAGATGGCTGATGAATTAAATATAAAGCCGGTGAATGAGAGCTCTCTTGTTCTTCTGATCAGGGCTTTAGCTTTTGAGGGCACAAGGTTCACGTCTTCTCTACTGCAGGAATAAACACCAATTTATGCAGTTTGTTTCGCAGAGCCTCTGTGGTGATGTGAACCTAGCTCCGTAGAGCCTCGGTGTCGCCAGATGTGCACCTCCAAAACCTTCTGACACCCTCAGGGCTGTGATTGGTGCGCTGTATCGCATAATTTCTGGTACTTCACTTTTCCATGTCGTCCTTTCTGCTAGATTTGCTCAAAGGACGTACAGACCACCTCTTCTTGTGACGTTTTACTGGTGGCGTCGGAAATGTTCACGTATGGGAGAGGAAGTATTTTGTTCCTGGGTGTTCAAGCCTACAATAGCAGTGTAGTAGATCAACCGTTTTGTACAGAAATGCCAATACCAGCCTTTCCAGGACCAGCCAGTCCAGCTTTTCTAGAGGGGTACTGACGGTTTCCCATGCAAGAGACATAACGAGGGACGTAATGCCCCCCCACACACATTAAAACATTTTAACCATCATAGTTACAAAAAGATTAAATTTAGCAGAGTGTGTAATACTTTTTATCTGGCACACTGTCATAGCTCTACTTCAACTCCCTGTTACCTATTTCTTTATCTCCCTGCACTCTTAAAACCAACTAAAGGCGGTTCTTTATCACCACAACAAACACAGTAGTTTATATCTTGTGCAGAAAGTGTGTACAGATAGGTGAGGTTGGTTAAACTGGCAAAAACACCCCCCACCATGTGGTGATTTCACAGACACTACTATCGAGCTTTGTGTGTAACTTTGGTACCGGGTGCAAAAAAAAAAAAAAAAGATCTCGCTGTCTCCATGCATGTCTGCCATCTGGCTTTTGTTTGGACACGCGCTGACAGCCAGCTCAGGTTTACTCTTATTTTCTCAGCTTAATCCGCCTGAAAGATAGAAGCCACGCGGTGAAAACGACCCCGGACGCTGCATCTGTTTATTCATATCTACTGCCCTTTAGCCTTTTCTCTGAAACTCGTGTTTGACCTGCTTCCCCGTGCCCAGTCTCCTAATGTGTTTCTTTGGCTTGAGGATGTTCCTGTCTTGGTTCCGACTCTGGTAGTGGGATCGTTGTGAGCTGACGTCCGTCCCAACGTGCACAATAACACCGTTTCTGGCCGGCTACTGTGGCAAACAGCCTTTTAAGTTTTTGCCAAGTCCTTTTGAACTTTTACTGAGTCACCTCTTTTTCTTGCTGTCACGTTGGACGGCAGTAACCTCTGCTGGAGATGGAAAAGAAGGGGCGGATGTGACCAGTGGGGCTCACGCGGCATGTTGCTGGGTTTGTGGTAGCGTTGTGGCGCGTTCTGTGTGGATTTACAAGCATGAATTGAGTAATCCAGTGGGAAGAAATTAGCCCGTTTTATTAACAACTTTAAGACTCTGACAGTCACTGCCAGAGCCTGTTAAGCTTCTACAGAGGAAGCTGCAGATTTTTCCTTCTTTTTTCAAAAATACAGGTTTCAGTTTTAATGAGTACTTCAATAAAATGGATTTTCTTACTGTCTGAAAATATGAAAGTGTAATTGTTTGATCTATAGGTCTAAGTATTTAAAAAAAAAAAAAAGCAAAAGGGCTGAGTTATTGAATGATTTTGAACAAATTATTATCGTGATGGACCATTTCTGGCCAACTCTTTGGCTTTCGATGCTGCACTGGAGCCAACAAAATCGACAAAGGTGAGATCAAAGGGGGACAAATTAAATAAAATTAAATGAAAAATCCCAGAAAATGTTTGCCAAAACGGTCTGTATTTTTATTTTTTATTTTTTTTTTAATATTAGTGATCCTATATAACATTAAAATACTCACATTTAAAAAAAAACAAAACTATCACATCATAACTGGAAGATTATAGAAATACTACACATGTAAATAGACAACTGTTTTCAAAGTAGTAGCCATGTCACCATAAAAGGTTTATATACAACTTATTTCAGCACCACGATGTAATTTTTAAGAAGGAAAAATACACCTGAACATTAAAGACTCATGTAAAATATAAATTCTGTGAAGTGTGCGCACTTTTTTATAACTTAATAGCTGTGAAATGATTACAAATGAGAAAATAAAAACATTCATTGTATTTGTCCACAAGCGTGAAGCTTCCTAACATGGCTTTAAATAAATGCACTTTGCAGCATTCCACAAACAACCACATGTGGAAAGTATTCCCAGCGAGCAAGGGGCCTTTAATAACTTCTGCCGCGGCCGTGTGGGGGTCGGGTTTTGAGTTGAAAAGGCTGGATATGACCATGCTGACTTATAAAAAGCACCTTGCTGTCAAGCTGATTTGAGTGGACAGCATTTCTACATGTAAAAATGTGGCTTGAAATGTGAATGGAACAAGAAGATAGTGTCTCAAAGAGAAAGGAAAAGGAGGGGAGATGCTGATGACTCAGAGATTTTCTACAATCACATTTTAGCCTGAGTCTATAAATCTGCAGGAGTGCTACTATCAGAGATAACGGTTATTCGCTGCAGGGAGGTGTACAGCTCTGTTTCAGTGTGTCTGATTCATTCGTTACTGTGATTTTAAATTAGAAAATGTATTTTAAGCATGCAAAGAGAGCATGTAGAATGTTTTTAATTCACCTCTGTTACCTCATTTTGCTTGAAAACAACAAACATCATGATTTCTACAGTCGAACAGGTTTTATCTACTGTGGTGACCATAGAGCACGTTCCTGGTAAAGAGACCTTTAAGATTTGACCCCTTCTAATCTTTTTGCTTTATTGTAAATGACACACGCAACATGTAAATCCATGGTGGGGGACATTTTTTAGTTGGAGAATTCCTCAGCTCTCTTGGATAACAGTTTTTCAATTAAATTATTTAATGTTGACGTTTTTTCGTATGTTGATTTCAATTATTTTAATTGCTTGTGATTAAAGATTTCCTCTTAAGAGGTTTAAGTTTAAAGTCTGAGGATCTTTACTCTGGGTATTAACAAGCGTCTTAGCTGAATTTTATTATTTTCCTAAAGGCTTTGGATTTGTTATTTGATAAAAAAAACAGTATGAACAGGAAAAAGAGTATAAAATGATAGCAGATAATGCAGAGCTCATCACCCCTCTGCTGATGGAGACACAGAAATGAAGTCTTTTGAAGCGTGTAACGTCTCAGAGCAGGAATGTGTTTAAATGCTTGGAAAGCATAAATTCCTCTGCTCGCAAAAAAATATTAATTTTCTCAGTGCACTGACGCTGCAGAAATGAACTCAAATGAGGAGTAGGAGTTCTGGAATATTTTTTCCCCTTAACACTAGAAGAGCAAGAAAATGATTTTTAAAAAAGTAATTGGAAAGCAGTTTAGCACAAAACAACAAACTCTTCTGCTTGTGTGGATGCCCCACATTTGCCTTCACACTGGCTTTGGTCACACTTGGCATTAACACGTATTAAAGCTTCTTTCCACACATTTCCTGCATTAAGTCCCTGTGTTCATTTCCCTGCATCAAAGTGTGCCCAGAAGACTTCCGAGTACCTGGATCTGACCTTCCCCACTCTGTTTGCAAATAAGGATCCATGCAATTTCTGGTTTGAAACACCAAATGGCTTCCTGTTTCTTTCTTTCTTTCTTTTTTTTTTTAAAGGGGTAATTGAATGCAACCTCTGAACAGGTAACTGTTATAAAACGGTGACTCTCTGTCCAGACGGATTCTTATGTGGTATGAGGACTAAATATCATCGCCTAGAGTGGCTTGTGATCAGATAACTCAGGATTAATGTTAATACCGGGCGTAAAGAGCCTGTAATCCCAAAACAAAACATTGTAAGTAAAGTTTTTAGAACTGTCTCGGAAAGAGTTTGTGTTATGATCCCTTTCATTAAAAGGCAAAGAAGATAAACTAAATGATAAATGACTGTAATAACACTCACTAGGACAGTAAACAGATGTATCTTGTTGCATTAAATGATTTTAACCCCTCAAGGAGACTCCAATTGTGGGGTGTAATAAGACATTTTACCTTTTCTTCCTTGAAGGTCTTTCCTGTTTTTTTTTTTCGGAGCTGTCAGCACATAATAGTTTAGTCTCTGAACCAAAATGCTGGTTCACATGTTTATCAGATTTAATCTGCTACTCATATTCTTCAGCACGTGAAGAGAGACATGTCTCTCATGCCTAAATGCCACTGCATTTCTGTTTGGTAAACAGTTTTCTAAATGTGCCAGTCTAAAAGACTTTATTGTTTCTCTCTTAAGAGTTTGAAAGCGGAAAACTGATGTTACTCAGGCTCGGTGACTTTTTTTTTTTTCTCTCCTGCTTCCTCTCCACCTCAACACAGAAGAATTTTATTGGTTGAAGTACATGGGTGTGCGTTTCGGGGGAAAATGGAACTTTTTTCCAGCTCTCTGACTCAGCAGCTCCAGGAAAATTAATAGATTTGACATGAACAAAGTTCTCTTCAGAGTTGCGGCAGACTGACTTCTGAATCTACGTGCAGCTCTGCTAAAATTAGAGATGGACTGTAATTAGTCCTAAAGCGAGTTGTTAATGAGTCGATTGCTCAAGCGAACGAAAATTACCAGTGAGAAGATGAATCTTTCCATTACGCAACTGTGATTTGACTTTTAGTCAAAGACAAAGCAAGGTATTTATATTGCCTACCTCGCATAGGCAGTAAATCAGGTGTAGGCAACTGAGTGTTGATGTCGAAATGTGTTCAGTCGCACCGTTTGGAGAGAGCATGTTTGGAGACATCGTACCGCGATTCCAGATGTTCAGTTACTGTAAATGAAGCGTCTTCAGGAGCTGGTGTTCCAGGATAATTCAGTTTTGTTCATCATTACTCTAGGTTTCTGGCTTTCTTTCTATGGAGGGAACTTATTTTATTTGAGAAAGCAATCTTTTTTTTCTCCATCTTTCCGTTCGACTTGATAAACTCATGCTTTTTGATGTGATGGCTCCTAAAATGCTCAATGACATGCTCATTATCCAAGGCAGATTGCCACCATCTGTCTTGGATAAGAACGCGGCTGAGTTTTCCTGGTTGGGTTTTTTTTTTCTGCCTAAAATGACACATTTACGCCAATATAATGCCAAATGCTAGTTACCTAACCTAATCCAACAACTCCGAGTATAAACTGGTGTGAAAGCCGTGGTTCACACTTGCACATGGAAACACGTTATGGGGACACAAGTAAGATTAGGGTCTAGCGGTAAAGGGTGAACGTCTCGTGTAATGAGGCAGTTCAACACTTACTATGCTTATCACATCTTGGTGGGGCCAGCTTCATACATTTTGAATGCCGTCGTCGCATAAATCTGTTCTTTGTCACAGGCGTTGGGGATGAGGGCAGTGTGGCTGGCGTCATCTTCAACCCCTGGTACAGACTGAAACACAGCACAGACGATTTCCTGAGCTGAATCAAATGCGTTTACAGGACTGAGACGTTTTTAATCTTTTGTCAAGGAGGGACAAAATGTAATTGTCAACTACAGTCGTGACCGAGTGCTCCGTCCGTTCTTATATACAGTCTATGAATAGAGTACGGTGACAGGTAAACAACGCCGCATCATCGGCGGCCGATGCAAATTTCATTAAAATTGTGTATTTTTGAACGCAGTGTCCATCTTTCTTGTCTTTTATTTTTAATTAACACAACATTTAAACAACCTCATGCAAAATTTTAAAGCTTAGAGCTAAAATGAGATCTATTCAGTTATTATGAGGTTCATAATCTGATTAGTCAACTAACAATAGCCAACGACTAATCGACTATCAGAGTAGTCATTAGTTGCAGCCCTACTTACTATATTCATTTTATTTGACTTTGTAAAAGCCATTTGGTTGAAACTGGGCCGTGCTTTTTTGCAGCACAGTGGGAGATAATGCCGTGCTCTACTAGAGCATGTTTTGACTATGTTGGGTCCTGTGGCTGTTTGTTTGCAGTGGCTTTCTGCTCTGGATCCATCTGTTTTGTTAACCTGCCTTGCTTGCAGACATTCTTCTGAGATGAGTGGGGCCTCATCTGCTGCGTGAGAAAATGAACAAGTGAGACATGACGAGGGCCGATCTGTCTAATGTCCCCTTGTGTCCCAGTCTGACCTTATGTGGCTCTAACAAAATGCAGATGAACCTTTTTCATTGCAACCGATTTAACGTTTTGTTTTGTTTTTTTTTTAATCATTTCTTTGTTTCTAAGTGACTATAAGTGTCCAAGTTGTGCATTTCCTGTTGCCTGCTTGACTTGTCACAGCTGGTTCCATCACGCCATGCTTCACGCTGAGTTGACGCACACACTGTCTGAGATGTGACCTGTTTGTGCGGTCACGTGTGACATCCTAGGGCAACAGAGAAGGATATGTGGAGACAGCCAGCATGACTGCTGAAGGTCAGCAGACGGTCAGGGGCTCACAGTCTCAACGGTGACCAGACAGCGGAGCGGGAAAACGCTGCAGTTTCAGTTTTGACCCTTTGCCTGACTTTGCAGCAGGTGTCGGCATTTAACACCTCAGGTATGTTCACATGTCCCATCTTTCTGAAAGTGCTCATTCAGGAATTTCATATCCACTGTAGATCCCTGGTAGATTCTTTTTAATCTGTCAAGAGATGAATAAATACAGTTGGGGAGACGATATAGTTCAAGACTGTTAATTCTTTTGTGAAGAACCTGCATGATTCTGTAACACAAAAGCAAAAGAACAGATGTTCTCTGCTTTCGGGTTGTTTATGAAGGATCCATTTTCTGTATCTTATTTGCTATAACATCCATATTTAAAGCATTGTCTATTGATAAAAATCTCTTTTCTTCTGTCTTTTGGGGAAAGCTTTTGCTTTTTATGGGGCTGTCAACAGTATCTCCTATTCACAAAAGCATTTAATCACATAATGCCTCATTTGTTTTGAAGTTAGGTACATTTTAAAGACAACACCATACCGTGATCGAGGAAGGTGTGTCTTTTCCAGGTATTCTGCATGTGCCGAGCCTTTGCCTCCAGCATTTTCCACAACATTTCAGTTCGACTCTTTGATCTGTCTGCTCTTTGATGCCAAAAAAATCACCTCGAGCAAAAGCAAAGCAAAAGGCAACAGACCGAGGGAAGAATCGGCTGATTTACATACTCACCGGCCTAGCAATCATCTAGTACTGGGTTATTGGTTGCTTGTAGCCACTGCTCCTCCAGATGTAGTTACTAATTATTAATGCAGTGCAGCTTATCAGCTCGTGGTAGAGCTATGAGGTCTGGGAAGAGAGTCGGTAGAAGCGAAGACTACTTATGTGTTGAAGACAAAGCTCTTTGTCACTGAAAGGGGTTGAACCCACACAGTATCAGACAAAGACGGCCTTTTAGGTTTGAGATGCCCTCTGTGGGGGGAATCGCACTAAAATAGCTGCCATTTGGAAGTTTGTTCTTTTATCTCCCCTCTGTCCGATCTTCCTCTGGCTGACTCATCAGAACCTTTTACTGAGAAAATGAGCCAGCCTTTGTCAAAGTAAATATGGTCTTGAGCTGGAGTTTTGCATTTTCGTCATCTGTGATTTGACTCCTCACTTATGATAAAAAATTTACCTCCAAGTCGAAAATGGGCTGCATCTTTTACACTGAGCAACAAACATTACAGACACACAAGCCTGCCCAGTTTAACACACATCTTCAAATATATGCATCTGAATCAACTCCTGCCTTTAAATTTTAAAGAAGCCTGACCATTAAGCCATGAAAGCAGGATTTATTGTATGACAGGTTTATTAGAGTACAGCGCAACATCTTTAAAGAGTTATGTGCAACCAGAACTGTCAAAATTATATTACATTGGAAATTTTCACTTAAAAAAAGACTACACAGACCTATTGACTAGGCTTAGATGCTGCACTGTAAAAACTAATGTAATATTGTCACACATAGTGGCAGTTTAAATATGTGAGAAATATGCAATATTTATGTAAAACAAAATAATAATTGTTGGGTTATATGATGAAATAGAGGGACGATTGTAGGTTTATTGCAGTTTTCTAATATTTCTTTGTCATTTGTAAAAGCTTTGTAAACCTTTTGCATTTATAGTTATAAAATCAGCTAGTTTTTGTTTAATTTTTGTAATCCACAAGAAAATGTACCAGAATCAGTAATAAAAGGATTCATTAAAGACTTTTTTTTTTTTTTTTTTAAATGTTTTGTTAATATACCTTGTGTGTGCTTGTAAGCGTATATTTGGATATCTGAAGTGGCATTGTAATGTGCTGTTCAGGTTTATGGGGAACTGTGACATCACAAACCCAGATCAGAGTTAGATTGTTTTTTTTTTATTTGTTTGACTAAATCCGATTTAAGGTCATGCCACAGCTGCTATTAACCGAACTGAGACGATGTGGTTATAGATGGGGCTTTTGTACTTTATCAACGTGGTGTTTTGACCAAAATGTGTCATAGAGAATCATTAAAACCTGAAATTGTGGAGGAAACTTTTGGAGGAAGAAAAAAAATCTGCATGATACATCTCCTTTAAGAAATAATTTGTTGCTGTTACGCCAACACTCTAGTTAATGAGAAATGATGACTCGTTACGTTCCCTTACTGAATAACTCCATTGCAGTTCCAGGAAAGTACGCATGAGCATTACTCAGTTGCATCACATCAAATGAAGCCAGTGTATCAAAAAGGAAGTCAGCCCTGCATCAGGTTTGAAAGCAGGTCAGTTTCCACTCCTCAAACCAGAGTTTTCTGAGTAACAGGACACTGGCCTAAATTTACCCCTCTGGTCCAAAAACAGGATTGTCATCAGTCCAGCAACCCACTGTGCTCAGCTTGTCAGAACTCCACAAACCTAACAGAAAAAAATATTCAACACAAAATGAGCAGGTGAGGTGCACATGAATGTCCAAAAGCTGGGATACTAGTTTCCTGGAATCTGCCCAGAACAGCTGGTTGTCAGGTCACCTCCTTTCTAGGAGTTTAGAGTGTCAAAGTGTTGTTTAAGAAAAAAAACAAACATGCAATAGATGTATATCCACTGTAATGTCCAAATCCAGTGTCTTTTTAGCAATTTATTGAAGTGTAATCATTTAGGGAAGCAGAAAAGTGATCATCACAAACTTAAAACTGCTTGTATTTTGGAGAATGCAGCATAAAGTCTTTGTTGGTCCCCTGTTCTAAAAATTAAAATAACAAAACTGCCATTAAGAGATTAAAAGAGTATTATGTGTAAGCTTTCTCCTGGATTTCCTGTTAAATCTCTATAGTCATATCTTTTAATAAAAGCATAAAAGAAAAAAGACCTGCCCCCACCGGCTTCATTTCTCCTGTGGTCTCTGATTAAAAGCGACACGTTTGTGCCTCTATTGATGCCCAAATAATCGAAATACCCAGCGGATTACCGATAATCTACTGTGCTGATTAATACAGATCTAATGGGGTCTGACAGGAAAATGAAGATGTCATGGCTCAGTGTGGTGGGATTTTTACATTTGTTTTTGGATTTTTGTGGCCCGTTTTGTCGTGTCGGTACATCTTAGTGTGCAGATTCTGAAAGTGTTAATTTTCCTCCCTCCGCACGGTGAGCCAAAGTTGTTAAATCACACTGAAACCACCCTCATGTCAGCCAGCCGTGCACAAGGAATACATAGTGTGGTAATGTGATGAAGGTTTGTGGGGGAAAAAAAAGTCAAGATCCAGTTTTACCCGGTTGAGGTGTATAAATTCATCAGATCCGGTGAGTTGACAAGAGTACGTGGTTGCCTAAACCCGCCGCCCTCCTAGCAGCCAATCGCCACCCGGCATCAGGTTTGCTGTTTATAAATCTCACGCTACCGTGACCCAGCCGCAGACCCGCTTCGAACCCGCTGGGACGTAGAAGCTGGGACAGGGGACTATGTGTTTCACAAGATTCTTGAGGAAATAAACCACAATGAAAGGTTGACGCCAGAAGGACGCTGAAATGGTTCCATCTAGAGAGCTACTGAAGCCCAGTGAATTCCTCTGCCTTCAACAACCGTTCCAGCTCTGTAATCCCAGTGAGAAGGTGGTTGTCTCTCGCTGTGTCCTGGTAATTAGACTGTACGTCTTGTCTGCTATACGTGTCAAGCAAAGCCCGCTGAGAGCCTCACACCTGCTCAAACTTACAATAAAATAGGCTTTTTTTTCTTTCTTTTGGCCTGTGAAATAAATCTGCCTGAGTAATTCAAGTTGGTACATGTGTTGTAAAGAATTTGTGGTTGTGTTGAGTTACTCAAAACCACTAACAAATGTAGCTGCGCTTCTCTGCTCACAGACACGAAGTAAACGGACACAAACAAAACTGTGTAAAACTCATACTTTTACTTTGTAGGAGTAGAAATACAAGGACCTGAATGTTATATCAAAGATGGTGAAGCATGGCTTATGCTTCTACATCGGCCCCAGACCCTACCCCTGCTGTAGTGGGACCCCCCGAAATGTCCCCCAGTGTCAGGCCAAGGCAGACCATCACAAATGTGATTGATCTGCTTGGGAGGATTGTTTTTACATCTGCAAACGCCCTGCTTCTTCTGTGTCGTCTTCAAGCTGCGTAGAAAGATAAATTGCTGCAATGCCAATAAAACTGTCAGTAAGATCTTCTGGATTTGCTCCATTGCTGCTTGAGCTACATATAGGAATTAAACCAAAGGAAACTCCGCGCTGCAAACGCCAACGGGAACACACCCCCCCGCGTATGTCAATCAATTTTTAACTTTGGCCTCAGCTCCTTCATCAGGTCCCCACCGCGACGTCTCCCGAGCTGCTGGCAGATGTTTACAGCAGAATATACCTGTTTTTTAAATGTTCTCAGCGGTCAAATAAAAGATTACAGTCATGTTTAGCCTGTAAATATATTTATTTCTGCACTAAAGTTGGACGTTTTAACATGTCTGGAGTGAATTTTGTGAATTTGGTAACAGCCTTAACTCTCCTGAATTGCAGTTGTCCATCTTCAGTCGGCTTTGATTAAACTGCAGCAACGCTGAAGTCGGCTTACCAACGCGCCGTCTGTCAGATGAGCGTGAGAGAAAATCATTTGTTTTTTCCCTTTTTTTTTTGTTTTGTTTTGTTCTCTCAGGCTCATATATTTCCCAATATGACAAACGCTTGATTTACCGTTGATTTAGTTGATCCAGTTTGAAAGCCAACCTCTGCTGATGCTGGCTGAAGTCTGAAAAGCCTGAATATTAAATTAGAATATTTGTACTCGACCTTTCCCCGATTGCTTTTTGTAACCTGCTTGTCTGACACTGAAAGCTCTTTCGACTCCAGTCATCCCCAGAGATGAATATGATAAAGTCATGAAGTAAAGCCGTCTGTTACATCAGTTGTTGGTATCCAGCAGTAATAACAGCCATTTGGGAGGAGGGAGAAACCTAAATAGCAGCTGTGAAGCTGCTTTACCCCGTTATCAAGCCTTGTGTCAGTTTACAGCTGCTCACACACGCCCAGTTGATATTTTTTTAAATGCCAGGCGGGATGATGATGTTAATAGATGAGTGAGGTGTTAATTTTCAGGTTAGAAATGTCCGTAAACATCTCACGTGTCGTGCATGTTTTCAGACAGACGCTACAAGAACACAGCCTCAGGTTGGACTAAACAAAGATTTTGTTTTTTTGATCACACAAAGGACTTACAGCCGTTTTAGAAATGAACAGAATTTCATTAACAAATGCAGTGTAATTACTGACGAGCTGTATGCCTAAAACTGTATGTGGAATTTCTTCATCATTTCTTTTTATTATTCTTCATCAAAGATCACTGATTGATTGATTTAAAAAAAATTGTTTTTTTTTAATCACAAAAATCAATCTGTCATTGCTAAAAAAAATTAACTTTTCGGCAGGAGCAGGAAGTAGGAGATCTGTCGGAGATCATAAAATGTATTTACTATTAACTTATTTTTATATACTCTAGTTGTTTTTTGCATTTTTATATTCTTTTTTTAAATATCTATCTGTGTTATGGGTGATGTTTGTCTTCTCGAGAAGTCGTGATACCAGAATTCACTCCAGTGGGATCAATAAAATAACTTTAATCTTAATTTCAGGGCCGAAAAACTCCTGGTAACATCCAAGAAATGTTTCATGAGAAATTGAAATGTGGAATTTTGGCAGTATTCCGGTGTGAAATACTGCTAAAATTATGTTAGTGGGAATTTATGAGACAAAATTGGAAATTTGTGGTAATTTATTTGTCTTTATAAGCATTAATTAAAAAAAAAATAAGCATATGGTCATGCGGAGGCGTGACCAATCACAAAGGCCCTTCCTGATCTAGTACTTCGGCAGACCGCTGACAACTTTGCCGTCATCAGGATCAATCCAGGTAGCAAGTGGAATGTTCTGGAATTCTGGAATACATTTGTGTTTTTTAATTTGATGTGAACATTATTGATAAAATGCAGTTAATGTCTCTTTTGAGATGACTTAGAAACTATGAATTATGTTGTTACCGTTCTATTTTAATGCTTTTGTTGACGATTAGGGATCACTTGCGCTTGAACTTTGATTGAAAGTCAGTTTTCCCAGGACGGGATCAGAACACGCATCCTCTTGATATGGTGACATAGAGGGAAAAGTGGGGGTCGAGTCTGCGCTTCAAGGCAATGTTGTGCAACACATGGCAGCTCAGGATGAGTCTACAAAATCTAGTAATATGAAAAGATGTCCAAAGATTGCTGTTTTAATCTGTTCTGGGCATTCGCCTCTATGTTTGTTTGTTTTTATAAACTGGACCGTGGCCCGCTGGATCCAGTTACATCCAGTGTCTTTTCAGGATGCCAACAAGTGATTGTGCCGTTTTATTACATCCAGCTGACTGATGGATACCTCCCCGGGAGTCTCTGACTCGGCGAGGGGTATTATCAAGGCTATGTTCCCCATCTCCCAGTAAGAGCCTTGCCAGTGCTGGAATTTCTAGGTACTCGGAGATGCATACCAGCGAGCCACGCGTCTCCGGCAGTCTAATGTTGGAGGTGCGCACATCTGTTTTGAATAATGCAGGCGCTGTGTTTACCTCCTGGGAAGCAGGAGTCGGCTTTCAGAGGGTTTTAGATATTAAAGACAAGTTGAACACTTGTGCCGTTTGGGTTGGAGTAGGCTTTAGGTGTATAAATAGTAGAAATAGGCCTGCGTTGGTTCTATAAATAGAATGATCAATCGCTGATTGTTGGATGGCCTGTATTAACACACTAATGGCTTGCAAAAGGATCACTACTATAACACTTTGATAATTTAAAAACAATGTTTTTTAGGTGATTTTAAGGAAAAAAATTCCTCTTGAATTACTTTTTTTTTTTTTATTTTTAGGCCCAATGTGCTCAACTTTGTGCTTTTAGGTTTATTAAACTGTCTGGAATCAGTCATCTATTGTTTGTTTTTGGAAACATTTAACTACTACTGTCCCCAGACCTTAACAAATGCATAAATGCACAGATGATACAGGAGAAACGAAGAAATGCCATGACAAATGGGAACGAAGGGTCAACTAAGGGGCACTGATTACTTTTAGCATTAAGAAAGTACTCGCTGCAGCATTTCAGAGTAGTGGCAGACTGGTTAGTTAATGGAGCGATAATCTGCTTATGTTAGACGTATTGTTGTGAAAAGAGAGCACAGACAGTGCCAAGGTCAAGGCAATTACAGCACAATAGCCCATAAAAGAGTTATGTTTTATGACGGTGTGCTGCACCTTTATTGTTAGAAACAAATGATTTTGTTTGATGATCCTCGTGAGGAAATTTTGAGGAAGTCGGATTGTGAAACGAGTACAGTTGTGTAGTAAATCACTAGAGGCAGATTTATCGTCGTCCTCTGCTTGAGAGAGTCCCGATGAACCTACCAAAAAAAACAAAAAAAAAATCTAAACAAACTGGATCAAAATGGATCTGGATGCAAAGCCTCTTAATTTGTAAGCAGAACTAATAATCTCTTCAAACCTGGCAAGACTCAGGATCAGCGTGACTTAAGGGTCTTGCTTTCTGGTTATTGCGGTGGACTCTGATCCCGATCTAGCCTCTCTACTCGCTGTGCTTCTGCTGCAGCATTAATGTAGCAGGAAGTTACATCAGGCCGGCTGAACCGGGAGGGTAATATCCTGTGATGAGCCGTCTTTGAGCTCTGAGCTGCTTTGCATCCTCGTGCACTGACGGAGCCCAGGGCTGTCGTCAACAGCCAGATTCAACGTCCAGTCACAGCCTCTTCACTTCTCCGCTGTGTTTTCTTTGCAGTTCTTGCACTGGTGGCAGCATTTTCTCCATCCTGGGAGGGTTTTGTCTCATTTTTCTAAATCCACCACTCGTCTCTCTCCACGACTGCCTCCTGCTAATCCTCCTCTTCCCTCTACAAAAGCTGCTGCTCATCCTCGCTCCCCTCTTTTACTGTTCATCATGTTAAAGTTGGCTGGTGGCATCTGATATCTCCCATCTGTCTGCTCCAACAGTTCCTCAGACATTAATGGTTGGAAATCCGAATTTGATACAGCCTTGTAGACAGTCATGTACTTAATTTTTTGGTTTTGTTTTGTCAGTAGGGTTACTAGAGTCATAATCCTGCTTTTAGTCGATATTACAGGAACAGCAGGGGAAAAGCTCCAGTAATGTTTGGCCAGCATTTTGTTTTTTCATTGAATATTAAATGTTCAGCCATTTGTCCTCGTAATACAGAACTTTAATGCACATTTGGTTGCTTGAAACATACTGTATGTTTTTTGTACACTGTAGCTGCAGAAAAGACGTGTTTGCAGCTACAGTAATAAATCTGTTAATTCTAGTCATTTTTATTAGAATCATAATTAATGTCAGGTGTCTATTTTCACCTTATTACCTTAGAGTATGGTATGAATTTAACGCTTAAAAGCTGACAAAAAAATGTATTCTGTAGCTGATGAATATAAAAAGTTGCTGGGATTCATTTAAGTTGTTTGGGGCTTTTGTACATATATTATTCATCTGGGCGGCGTGTGAGATGTTGAAGTTGCATGAAATGGTGTAAATGGTTGTGAAACTCCCAAAGGCTGGGATCGCGGTAACCAGAGACCACCTCCTCTCTTTTAAATGTAGGTTTTCCCTGTTTAATAGAGCTGGCTTGTTTCACTTCTTACCTAAAACCATTTGTTCAAAATTCATACATTTACGTCATAAAAAGCGTATTCCTCGTTCTTCAGAAGTAGCTGCAAAATATTGACCTGAGGCGCTGTCCTCTTTTCTGCACTGCATTAACAACGTCCTTGTGGTGCATTGTTTGTGTTTTTTCCTTTTGTCTGGATTTCTCAGGTTTTCTGGCACATATGGAATGACGGTGTTTTTGTACCTGTGTTTGTGTTTGTGGGAGCAGTCTCAGAGGCCGGTGGAGCAGACTCATAAGAATTAAAGGCTCAACAGCAGCTTTATGGGACCTCAAACTCCCGGGGCAGTTAGTAGCGTTTCAGATGACAGCGGAAATGTCTTCAAGAAGCGAGGAAATAAGTGCTTTTTCCTTCTATTCAAGCATTTAGAAACAGGCTTGTTACAACAAACAACATTGTACTCCCAGAAACGATTGTACCCAGTGTTACTCTAATTCTAAGACAAAACCTTCAACTCTTCCAGGATTTCTTACTCACAGTATATTTAAGTAAAAAATAAAATGCTTTTTTTTTTTTTAAATGTAAATGTAGGTTGAATGTTGTCCTAAAATCAGGACAACAAAACTAGTGCTGGAATGTTTTACCAGTATTACTCTAAATGCTACATGTTTCCGTCTGCCCCCTACAGGTGAGCCAAGGAAACGTGCCCGGCGTGGAGAGTGCATCCCTGGCCATGGACACGGAGGAGGGAGTGGAGGTGGTGTGGAATGAAGTCCTTTTCTTAGATAAGAAGGTCTTCAAAGCACAAGAGGTACTCTGAACACTTTTTTTTTTTTTCATTTTTAGCTCCAGACTCAAAACTGTTATAGATGAAATGGACCACACATTACTTGAGTGGATATGCAGTACTTTCTTTTTTGTTTTTTTCCAGCTATTTTCGTCTAGGGTACTTCTGTGTACGCTTGTGTCTGTTTGGGATAGTCGTAAAAGCAGTTCAGCTAAAGCTGGAGTTGTTCAGTGTGTCTTTTATAGCCAAAAACACATTTCTTATCGTTGATATCTCTGGTTTCATTTGTGCTTTCGGTCCGTTTAAATAATAGGCAGATTGTTTTAAGTTTCCCTGAATGATCCACTGATCAATTTTAACGGTTAAAAGCCTGTCAATTGAAGCTCCTTGTTTGGTCAATGACGTAATGTGAAGATGCGAACCTCCTTTCTTGTTTGTTATCCAGGAGAAGATCAAGGAAATGTTTGAGAACTTGATGCAGGTCGAACACCCCAACATTGTCAAGTTCCACAAGTACTGGCTGGACATGAAGGAGAGCCAGGCGCGGGTGAGGTTCCTATTCTTACCTCTTTGCCCACCCCACCTCCTTATTTTCTTTGTTTAATACACGTTTCTGAATTATCAGCATCTTATTTCTCTCCTGTTATCCACAGGTTATATTCATCACTGAATACATGTCGTCAGGCAGCCTAAAGCAGTTTCTGAAGAAGACTAAAAAGAACCACAAAACCATGAACGTGAAGGTCAGTTTCTTGATTCTGGTGACAGCGGGGTACTGCAGTCTATCACTATTCAGAGCCATATTTACACCAGGATTAAAGATTATATAACACCCTGGTGGCTCAGACTTCCCAGACATATATCTTATCCTGGTAATGTTGAGGATTTGCAATTCATTTTCTCTCCGTCTTGCTTCATTTGGTATTTTATCCAAATAAAATGCAAGTCCTCATTTAACTCTTGTTTATTTCACTTCAGGCCTGGAAGAGATGGTGCACCCAGATTTTATCTGCACTCAGGTACTGACTGGTTTTCTTTCGTAGGGATTCCGACATGAGAGATTATTGTTTTTTTAAAAGTGATTTATTGTTTACCTGCAGTTATCTGCACTCTTGTGACCCACCAATAATCCATGGCAACCTGACGTGCGACACAATCTTCATCCAGCACAACGGCCTCATCAAGATTGGCTCAGGTCTGCTCTCAGCAGGGCTTTTTATGATACTGCACCCAGTTTTGATGAGTCTTTCTGTTACCCCATGTTGTGGGTTACAGACGTGACCTCTGTGGCTGTAAAGCAGTGTTACAAAGCAGAACAGATATCTCACTTCTACTTGATGTTCTTTTCACAGTGTGGCATCGGCTTTTTGTTAATGGTAAGACGTGCAGCGTCGTGCACATGTTTTCACATTCGTCATATCTTTCTCCAGAGTATTTCGTGTTTCTGACTCCCTTTTTGCTTTTGACCAGTATTCCCAGATGCCAGCGTTCATGGTAAAGGGAGGCAACACCGCGATGAACAGAGGAATCTCCATTTTTTTGCTCCGGAGTATGGAAGTAAGTGTGGTGAGTGATACTCATCTGTGTAGCTTTGTGTGTTTTCACTTTTAATATTTTTTGAGACACTTAAGGGATTATTTGAACTAAATTTAGAGCTATGAAAAAAAAAAACTGGT
Source organism: Xenentodon cancila (assembly GCA_014839995.1). NCBI lineage: Eukaryota > Metazoa > Chordata > Actinopteri > Beloniformes > Belonidae > Xenentodon > Xenentodon cancila. Next base: position 18,367,857 of record CM026216.1, read on the forward strand.
TAGGCTTTTCTAACGATGCTTTACTACATATCTATATTTTAATTTTTGGCAAGCTTTTCCATTAACCTTTCACCTTTTTTCTGCTTCCGTCTTCTGTTTTTTTTTTTCTTTCCAAGTTGGTGAAGATGATTACGCTATTGACATTTTCTCCTTTGGCATCTGTGCTCTTGAGGTGAGAGAAGCAGATTGGTAGCATTTCCATCTGTCTGCGTGTTGTTGGTGGGTGTTAATGGATTATTATTTGTACCCTCAGATGGCAGTCCTGGAGATCCAGGCCAACGGAGATACTGCCGTGTCCAAGGAGGCCATAGTCAATGCAGGTCAATCTCTGGAAGACCATCTCATGAGAGTGAGTCTCATTTCATGTCCTAAATATCCGTTACAGCAGTGGAACCGAGGAAACGAGGAAACTGTCCAGCAACACTCTGTTAACACTCGCCTACATACACACACGCACCATTTCCAGAATTATTTCCAGACTCACTCTGGGAGTTTGTCCAGATTTTAGTGTGCATGTGTTGGGAAAATACGCCACGGTTTAAATTCAGAGGACGGTGATGGTGGGTTGAAGTGGATGTCGTTGTGCAGTGGTGTGGCAGTTGGACTGAGTGCTCCTGTGCTCCCTGCAGGAGTTCACGCAGTCTTGTTTACGTCACGATGCCAAGCTCCGTCCCACAGCTCACGACCTCCTGTTCCACCGAGTTTTGTTCGAAGTCCACTCCCTCAAACTGCTCGCCGCCCACTGCCTCATCAACAACCAGTGTGAGTTTCTCACCTCCACATGCCGAGCTGTCAGGCTCTTCCGCACACACAAAAAAAACCCCTCATGATGGAAAAAGCCAATTCTAGACATTTTGCTCTTAAATTGCATCTGCAAAATTAGTCACAGCATTCATCAACATTTGCCGAAATCATATTATTTTGCAAATTTCATGATTATTGTTCAAAGTCAGGGGGCAAAGAATCAGTCTCATTGCTGTAAATAACGTGTGTGTCTGATCATTTCATCAACGCTGAACTTGTGTCGCTTCATCAGACCTGCTTCCAGAGAACTGCGTGGAAGAGAAAACCAAATCATTTGACCCCAACGCTGTCATGGCAGAGATTAAACACGACGACAGACAAGGAGTTCAGCTCAAGTAAAATACAATAACCCTCTTCTTATTTTTAGCTTTTTGTGAGCACAACCCGACAGGTCAAGTCCAACTCTTGTTCTTGTCTGTGTGTGTCGTTCCCGTCCTCCAGGTATTCCCACGTGTCCCCGTTGGAGCTTGACAAGTTTCTGGAAGATGTCAAGTAAGAGGAACCACAGCCGTGATCTGTTTTACATCCGCAGTTCTGCAGTTAACTTGTGATTTGAGCATGACGTCTTCTTCATTTTTTTTTTTTTAGGAACGGGATTTACCCCCTGATGAACTTCGCCTCGTCTCGGCCTCACCCCGTCCCCCGAGCTCTGTCCTTGTCTCAGGAGCAGGTTGAGACGGTGAAGACGCCAACTCCTGAACCCCAGGAGACGGAGACGAGAAAGGTCAACTTTTTTTAATCTGTAGTTTGTGTGCAAAACTTTTATTTTTATTTAAGTTTATTTAAATTTTATTTGTATCCGGTTTAGCCCCATTCAGCGTCATTTACTGAAATATGAAACACTTTGCTGCTCTGCGAGTCGATCAGACCTTCATGCGTGAATCTGTTTGCTGTCCACATGTTTACATCCATTTATTATCACCCAAAATATATCAACAACACTTTGTTTTGTTTTGTTTTTTACCCACTTTGCCATCTTGTGTGTTGGCACGTTGCAGGTTGTTCAGATGCACTGTAATTTGGAGTCAAATGAAGAAGGGACCAAAACTCATGTGAGTCACACAGTACTTCAGGTACTATAAACACTTTAGCTGGGCTCCTTGGTAATAACTAATGTATATGGTTTAGTTACACACCGTAACTGATGCTACTTTGGTATTTTTACCTGATCATCTCTCTCCCCAGCTCTCTCTGTTTCTGAAAATGGACGACAAACTTCATCGGCAGCTCAGCTGTGACATCCTTCCCAGTAAGTGGGAACAAACTTTAAAGCCAACATGTCATGTTCACTTACTTAATGATTTCAAGACATGTTCCTAAATGGTGACAAACATAGACTTTAGTGAATAACTCAAACTCCAAACGTTCTTATCGAGTAACATACAGGAAAATACTTTATAACAAATCTGACTTTTTGTGTGTGTTTTTAATAGGCTTTGTTGAAATTGTGGCTCTGAATTCACAGTATTTGTTTTGTTTTTGTGTGTCCTTCACGTCACATCTAATAAAAGAAAACCTGCAGGTATTTGTTTGTTGTAGTTGTTTCTAACTGAAATATTTCTTATGTGAAACTTTCAGCAGACAACCCAAAAGACCTTGCCTCTGAGCTGGTTCACTACGCCTTCATAAATGAGGTAAATGGAAAATGTTTTTATGAAATAGAAATGTGTCTTATTTAACTCCTCAAAAATTGAGATTTAACCACGTCTTTGGTCCGGTACAGGAAGACAGTGAGAAGGTGGCGGGGTTCTTGGAGGACGCCATCAGCCGACACCGGGTCCGAGCGCTTGCCTCTGGGGGAACACAGTGAGGAGTGGGTCACGACAGTGGCAGGCCCAGACAGGAGGGGGGGGAGGGGAGGGGAGTGGGAGGTGTTCTGGCCCATTGACCACAGACCACAAAGGTGGAGAAAAGGAGACTGCAGCAGATCTCGGGGTCACAAAACCGTGAACGCGGGGAGCAGAGGACCCAGCTGGGGGAGAGGAAATGGGACAAATGCAGACAGATGCTGAGCCTGGAGAGTCAGTAAACTATCCCAGTGAGATGGGAAAGAAAACGTTGGCAGTGAGAGATGAACTGAAGGACCCTCTGGTTGCAGGACCGGAGGCATCATGGTTGAACCCAGCAACCCCACAGAGCAGCGGAATATCGATCAAGTCCCTGCCTAAAAGGGCTATTACGCCTTAATGTATCGTGACAATTTAGGTTTTCCATAATGCCACTATTGCGAACAGATGTGTTTTACTTACGGATACAGCAGCTATCTTTTCACAAGGCCGTTTATTGTTCCAAGCCTCATTTGCACTCCAATATCTGCTATTGATTATTTACACTGAATTATAAACAAATTGATTTAAAGGTTCTCCCCTCACAAGCCGTCCGTCACCCTCATCTTAGGAATTTAATATTCCGTCTTACATGTACTGTTAATACTTATTCAGTTGACTTTATTTATTTTGTTTATAACTGTGAACAACATAAGCATTGCACAAGCCTGCTTCCTTTCCTTTATTCATTATGTTTCTGACCTGCAAAGTGACATCCTCCTCACTGCACTCCTAGGTTAAAGGCTACTTCTCACGCAGCTTGACATGCCACGTCTAAGTGCAACGATGAGATGCAATGAGCAATGAGATGATGCCTCTCTTTTAGCCTGTAGTGCTCTTAAGGGTTTTCCTTGTGAAAGCATTCTGAAAGCCAAAGACTTGCAAAGTGCCTCATATGGCAATGTAGTTTGGACAAAATTTCCACACGAAATGACATTATACCCAACTTTGCAATTTGGAATGCCATTTATCAACGTTGACTGTAGGTTGAAGGCCAGCTATGGTCTTTCTGACTTGCTCTGATCTTTTCGGCCTCGAGTCCATAAAGTCAGCTTGTATGAATGTGAAAATGAGCTCCACTCCCGGTAATGGCTGCTCCGTTAAGAGCCGTAGCAACTGTACATTAGACGTATGGATCGGATCATGATGCTTGCTGCTGCAGTCATAACTGATGTGAGAAGAAATGCAGTACGTGTACAAAAACTGGAGCACATCAGTGTCTGATTTAAAAGCATAGTGCTGCATTGATAAGAGTGTTGGGTATGTAATATAAAATTAAAATTGCCATATTGTTAGTAAATATTTCTGCTATAATTATTTCATTACATTTGCTTTGTAAATATATCCAGAGTTCTTTGAGAGTGGGGGGAAAAAGGGGGCAAAATCTACCCAACTCTTTCTGCAGTATCTGTACTTCATAATAATGTTATGAATGAGAATGTAGGTATTTTCACTAAGATTTCTTATTATTTCAGATGGAAAAGCATAATCCTTAATAGTAAACATAAATATTTTTGGTTTGACTGTGTTAAATTCTACTGTGCTTTAATTTCAGACAGTATCATTGTGAACACTGGAGGTGATTGGACTGCAGCCCCCACAAACTCAAAAATAAAAGATTCAGTAGGTTCAGATTCTGCTGGATTTTCTAGACAATAATTCAGTTTTGGATGTGTGAAACAACAGTTTAGGTGAATTTTGGCTTAGTGAAGTTAAGACTGTGAAAAGGATGGTCAAATTAGTCTTCGGCAAATATATTTTTGTTTATTCCAGACTCTTTGATCTCTGCTCTTTTTGTTTTCTCGGTTTGTAAGGTTGGAGTTTCATACCAATTGCACTGCTGTACAGTCATTGCTTACGGTACTTACTTATACTCTTGTGTCAAGCTTATTTAACTGTCTCTGAAGACAAGATCCCAGAATCTTCCCATACAGTGGGATTGTGGTGTACATATTTGTTTGTGGCCATCAAAGGGGGTTTACATTGGACAAAATCTTGATGAAATGCAGTGCCATTGTTTCTCTCATTTGATCTAGTGAGCTGCATGTCTTAATATCCTGCAAACATTCAACACTTTGCATTTTGCCTTTGTCAGTCACAGTACAGTTCCAGAGGGAACCTGACCAAGAAAAAACAACAACGAATGTTTAGACTGTGCAACCATTTAAAAGACGTGCATATCAGTTTTAATTTATGTCAGATTGCCCCCCCCCCCACCCGCCCGTGTTGAATGAAACCTGCCTTTGGATGTCGTCTTCTTAAACCTTTGTTAAATATTGTAGCATCTGCAGTTAAAAATACAATAAACAGGATGTGACATGTTTGTTACATCTGAAAACACAAGGACTCGTTTTTTTTTATTATCCTACTAGGATTAAGAAGATAAATATAGTCACTACTTTGAGACATTCCAGGGAAAAACTTTTTCACATTCACATGAATTCATTTTTGACAAACTTTCATGATTGCATCAGAAAAATCTTGCAAAATATTTGTATTTTTGTATGTGGAATTATTCTGAAAATGAATCTATTAAAATGATTTCAAGCTAGTGTCAAATGTGAAATACTTCAAAACATTTAAAAAAAGTAAGTTTGGACCATTTGAGTAGAATACTAGTATTTAAAAAGAATGTAGCACTACAAAAAGAAACTTATTTTAAGATTTGATTTGCTCCTCTCTTTAAAATTGATACTAATGGGGAGAAAAACAAAGTACGAATGAGTTGCCATGTGAGAAAATCAAAGTAATATAAGCAATAAAAGTCTACTCTTAAGACTTAACAGATTGATCATAATACTAACACTAATTGTTTTATATACCTTACTTGCATATCTTTGGTTGAAAGTTTTTAACTCTAATAAGTATTGTGAAGGACAATAACACTATAAATTGTGTAATTTTCAGCAAAAACACCTAATTTTGAACCTAACGACCTCTTATGAAACGGTTTCCTAGTATTAAAAAGAGCCCTCCTTGATTTATAAAAGACCAACCTCTGTCCTGCTGCTGTCTCTAAGGGTGAAAAAAAAAAATTAACATGCATTATTTTAATAACATGTATATGTAAATGAAAAAAATCGGCCAGTGAGCACAAATGTAATTATATGTTACGTTATTTTTGTGGTTGGTCACAGCGTCTGCTTCTTGAACAAAACCGACGCCGCTCGGATATGTTCTATCGCGATATCGTTCATTGAATTCGGAGCGGTCCTCTCGCGAGAGTTCCGGTTTGTGGTGGGCCTCTCTCGAAGGTGTGCTTCATGGCGGTAACGGAGACTGCGGTAAATAAATTCTGCTGTTAATTGAAGAAAAATGACGTTTCCACGCAATCGTTAGTACCGTTTATTGTTATATAGCTACTATAGATAATAAAGCACCGCTCGGAATGCTGTAAACTCGCTGGGGAAAACGCGGCTTGCTGCACGCGCCATGTAGTAATGAATGGCTAACGCGAGCTAGCGTGTGTTAGCTCCGCGTTAGCAACAAAGACAACGTTCCCGTAAACCGAACAGAAGCGAGAATTTGATCATCATTTTATGCAATTTGTTGCGATCACATAGTTACCGCTACGGGCGCGTCGAAGCTCAAAAGTAGGAATATCCCGTAAAGATCTTAACATCAAACATTTTAAATGCCGAGGGTTAACCTTAGCATGTTGCTTCGTGTGGCTAACGGACGTTAGGATAAAAACGAATAAGAAAAAAAAAGATCAGACAGACCTAAAGACGGGCCGGCTGTGGTCTAACTACTACTGTGACTGGATGATAACTGCCTGTTCCATGCTGTATGTGTCTGAAGGCATTTTGTATTTCCCCCTAGACATTGTCGAATTGAAAACGCTTCCCCGTCAGCGCGCTTCCCCCTGGGGGCTTTTCCGCCTCAGTCTGGTGGACCCAACGATTAGAGTGCCGTGTAGGTAAGAGGTCTTGCCAGTCCACCCTGGTTTAAATCCGAGTCCATGTCCAGTCCAGTTAGCACTATTAAGAGTTACCTGCTTGAAGTATAGAGAGGTTTCCTGCGCAGGGAAATAAGGTCATGGAAATAGGCACGTGTTTGTTCCTGATCGTTGCTTATCGGTTTTCTTAGTGTTGCTGCTCTTTTGATTGCAGGGAGGAGAAGCTCTGACAATGGAGAATGGACAGGGCACAGGCTCCAAGCTTGGCCTACCGCCTCTCACCCCAGAGCAGCAGGAGGCACTTCAGAGGGTAGGAATCTCATTCGATGTAATACATTTTTAGTGGTTAAAATCATGCGTTTATGTGACAAAACATGAACCGTGTGTTTTTCAGTCTGTTTAGTCAACTTTACACTGTGTAGGGCTATGCACAATACTGTTTTCAAAAAGTATGTAAAACTATACACAATCAATGACCAGTTAGGTCCCTACAAAGGTGTGCAACAGTTGTAATATTAATTAAATAAGAGAGGCAGAGCCTCAACAGTTGTTGAGTATTATGGCATGAGGCAGGAAAGATTTCCTGACCTGGTCATTATGACAGCAGAGCTGTAGCAGCAGTACATGTTTATTGGTATGTCTGCTTATTCTTTTGTATTAGTTGTCTTAAAGTATATAAATCAAATTTGAGTTATGGTTACACACTGTTGTGTGGTTAAATACATTAATGCTTTACATTACTGTAATTGGCCAAAAAAAAGAGGATGGATAACCTCATATCGCCATAATGTCCCTTCCAACACAGCACAACTCTTGTTGGTGACAGGTACTTTATGACTGAGATGTAAAGCTGGCTTTTCATTAGGACTGAAAAAGTAAAAGAGCCATATTTTTAACTGTCTACATCCCCTGATACAGTACGAGCTTCCTACGCCACCCGGTAACGGACACGTGATCTTTTACTGAATGACTGAAGGTTGTTGCAGCCGTTAATATTTCATTGGGACAGTACAGCTTACCAAACTCCACAGGTGTGTAGTTTACAACTGCAAAGTCCCAGTTCTTGTAAAAGGCAAAACCCTGGTACGTTTCAGATATTTCTCTGGTGAATTGCTGGCAAATGTCACCTGAAGAGTAAGCAGATGTTACAAAGGTTAACAGAAAACAGCAACATCAAAACTCATTAAAAAGAGTGTCCTCTGCTGTTTTAAACATTCGTCTCTATGGTGGAAATGTGTGCACTAGAAAGTCAACAATATTAACAAAATTAATTGTGAATCAAGGTCAACAAGGCAGGAAGAGGGAAAAGTTCATGTTCGCTCTGGTTCGTACCTCCTGTTGTTTTTTCCCAACACATCTCTGGGATCGAGGGATAGGCCTTATTTCAAAGCAGTTCAATCGTCATGGAGATGAGCAAAAAACAGTCGCGTAGAAAAAAAAAAAAAGCTTAAAGATTTCCCTTAGTTTAGGAGAACCCCCTTTAGCAAGACACTGGGTTTCTATGGAAACAAAAAACAAAACACCTAGTCACAGAACCTTTATGACATCATCAGAGCTGAAGCTATAAAAGTCCTGAGTTGAGATGAGGAGCTCACTTTCAGACAACCCTTGTTGAAGACAGTACACAGCTTTCGAGTTTCTTACTCGAGTCAAATTTATTCCAGCAAAAACATGCCTTTTTTATTATTAGGTTTTGTTACGGGATACCTGATTACCAAGGGTATCAGGAAAGTCCTGAATCGTGAAGACGAAATGGAAGACAGACCTGAAAAGAAAAGAAAACGCAGGCCTGAGATTTTGGTGGACACAGCACCAGTCATAACTACAGACAGGCCTGGAGAAAAACTGGTAGACACAGCTCCAATCATAACTACAGACAGGCCTGAAGAGGAACTGATAGACACAGCTCCAATCATAACTACAGACAGGCCTGAAGAGGAACTGATAGACACAGCTCCAATCATAACTACAGACAGGCCTGAAGAAGAACTGGTAGACACAGCTCCAATCATAACTACAGACAGACCGGCAGAAGAATTGGTGGACACAGCTCCAATCATAACTACAGACAGGCCTGAAGAAGAATTGGTGGACACAGCTCCATACTTATATTTAAACAGTTATAATAAGACTGGAGACAAGACAATAGGCCATAAAGGGTTTGATTTTGACACATGTTTAGCAACGATACAGCGTACTGCAGCCAAAGCCTCCTTTCTATTGTGGCGCAGATGAAGAGTGTATTAGACCATAGCCCAGACCTGGCCTTTCCAGTTATTACTTACAGATCGTTACAAAATCAGATTTGACCAATCCAAGACATTACAACCAATCTGAGCAGGATGACACAACGTCCAGTTACGAGTTAGATAAGACTGAAGTTTCACCGTGTCCCACATGGATAATATTACAATTATATTGATGTGCATCATTGGATATTTCCATCTTCTGTTTAAAGGTCGCAGAGCTGTTACATTAGGTTTCATTTTAGTCACGTTTTGCATCATTAGTGTTTGTTTAGTCATTGTTCCTGTATAGCCCCTTATCATTTATGTTGACATTTGTTGTTTTTTGATATTGGTTGCGTTTTCTCTCCTTGTTTTTCCATTTGGGTTTCCTCTGGGTACTCCAGCTTTCTCCCACTACCAAAAAGCTCCCACATTAGGTTAATTAATGAGTAAAGGGAACCTGGCGACCTGTCCAGGCTGTAAAACCTGCCTTTCACCCACAGATAGGTGGAATAAACTCCAACCAACTCCCTGAAGATCCAACTGCAAGGAGCAACTCAAATTCATATAATTATTTTTAGTATTTTCATTTCCAGAGGTGTGTGATTTTTACAAGCCTATTTTACATTCTCATACAGCCCAGGAGAACTTGTTAAGAAGTTGTCATGGATGTGATCTCAATAAAATGATGGTTCTCATATTGAAAAAATGTTTAAACCGAGCATGTCACATCGTTCCTCACTGGTGCATTTAAACATAAACATGGTTTATCTTTTTCACTTCAGGGTTTTATCGATGACAATGCCATTTATAGATTGGGACTGTTTTTTAGTGCAGTACATTAAGTTTTTATCTATAGTTTATCAAGCTTATCTGAAACCCTTCTACACAACAATATCACAATGAAAAGAAATAGTTATTTGTACTTTTGATTTTTTTTTTTTTTTTTTTTAATATCATGTGCACCCCCCCCCCCCCCCCCCCCCCCATTTCATTAGTTATTTTGAAAATAGATGCTAAATACTGTGCACGGGGAAACCTATTTTACCCCATATATCTGTTAAAATAATTGTGTCAGATGAGCTGTCTGCTGTGAGAACTCGCAAATCCTGCACCTGTCCATTTGTAAATAGCACACGGGCTTCGCAACACAAAAATATGTGAAATAAACAACCCACATTAGGTGTCTCAGTGGAGGCATCAGGTCTGGATTACTGTTCCACCATTTCAGTTCTCATATGAATCTAAGCCATTTAATAGCTCTGTCGCCTCCAAATAACAATTTCTTTATTCTGCTGACAACTTAAATCTTGATTCTTTGTCTTTTCATGACTCGCCCACTCTTGACTAGTCTGATCTATGGCTGCAGCTGGCAACATGGCTGCTATGTCCCATATGTTTTCAAGAGTGCTGCCAAGCTTTGTAGATGTGTGTGGAGACTAAGTTATCTTTCTTGTGTTGCCTTGTATTTCTATCGACATAAAATACATTTAATATCAATATAATAAAACTTAGCATTTGATTAGGCTTAAAATTTGACATTGGGGTAAAATGGGAGTAAAGGTTTAGGGATGAGACTTTCGATCTTATAGCGGTATCATGTGTCTGATACTGACATCATTTACTGATCGGATATTTAAATGTTGATATTGATTCAATATTTCAATTATGTTCAGATGAAGCATTGATTATTTTTTAGATATTTGAAGGGTTTCTTTTTATTCAGATGTTTATTTTCTATAGTTTTTGCACCTTTATTGCAGATACACAATTTAAAAATGGTGAATAACAATGAAAACCCACCCACATCAATGCAATCCCAGTAATTTGGCGGTATATATCAGAATTGTAATGAAATTTAAAAAAAAAAATGGATTGATGCCATATTGTAGATGACGCACAATAATTTGTATGACTGTTAAGGTTCCATGACTTGGGGGGACCTAATGCCTAGTATATAAGAAACCAGTCTTTAGGAGTTCAAATGTGACATTAAAGACAAATCAGTTTTCCTGAGTCATCTTGGATATGTAGGTGACATGAATCTGCTTTTTAGCATGTCTAAGTCTTCACGTAGAAGATCAGAATGAAATTGGCTGTGTGGGTCTATAAAGATCCCCATGCTTGGTGATGCATTCCTTTTTTTAAATCATTTTCATTTCAGAAGGCTGCAATCAACATAGTGGTCTGTGTGCGAGTGTGCACGCTCAGAGTAATCTGATTGTAATTAGCTTTTTCCTTTCTCAGGCAAAGAAATATGCTATGGAACAAAGCATCAAGAGTGTGTTGGTGAAGCAGACCATTGCCCATCAGCAACAGCAGCTCACCAACCTGCAGGTGAGATATATCAAGCTTTTGATAATCCTCCAAACAACATTTTTAATGTGGCTTGTCTCCTGTGGGTCTTGATTCTAGAGAGCATTTCTTAGCCTGTCCATGCATTAGTACCTCTTGGATCTTTAATATCACAATTCGGTTATGGGTTAGTTCTCATGGAAGTCTTGCTGCTTTTCCTCCCCCGTGCTGTGAAAAAGAACACATGTGTAGACCATGTGCCTCTGCTTTTTTTCAGATGGAGAAGATCAACCTGAAGGCGTGGTTAACATGTTGAATTCTTTGCACTTTTAAAGGGGACTTGCTTGTGTTAAATGCTGTTTGGTGATTTGTAATGTAGCGAGGGGAGGTACATCCTAAAATGTATGCTGTTTAGAGGGAGGGTCTGAATATAGTGTTAGCCTTACCGCTGTCGTCTATCTAGCAAAGCAATTACCTTTTTGAAAAAGCAAAGCTAAGGGATATTTAACCTACTTTTCAGCACTTTTTTCATCTTTACTGTCTTTCAGATGGCAGCAGTGACAATGGGCTTTGGAGATCCTCTCTCACCTTTACAATCGGTCAATAGATCATTAAATTTTTTTTCCTGTGCGCATTCCCAATGGAAAAGGACTGTTACCCTTCTTTTACTGGTTGCCTTGGCAACGATCCCTGCCTTTTTATTTAACTGAAGAATGCATATTTTGTAGGAAACCATGGCTTTCTGCCGCAAGTAAAGTTGCAACCATGAATGCAGGCCTTGAGATGTATGACTTTCTTGAGTTGCAATGGGATTATTTACTTTATTACATTTTACAAGATTAAGAGCTGGTAACATTCTTTTGAAGGACTTTGTAAAGGGTTCTTAATGGAGAAAGGTCACGTCTCTGAAAAATATGCATTTGTTTGTTTGGAAAAAGCAGCTGTTGGCATGGGACAAAAGAGGGATAGCAATCCCTTTATGGACCAAAATGAGAGTGGACAGGGGTCTTTCTTTTTCTTTTTTTTTTTTCCTACCACGTCACAGTCAAGATTTCTTTTTCTTTTTTTTCTGTAAAAGCAAGTTATCCTTTCACCATGTTATAAATCAGGACTCTGTACCCTTTATTGGTGATGCCGTAAATTTAAGACAAACAGGCTGACTAAAGACATCAGTAAGATGCAGCAAGTTTCAGTGATTAAACCATCTCTCACCTTAAACTCGAGAAGAAAGTTTGAATGCTTTCATCGAGATTTTGTATGGATTTCGTTTGAACTCCACGGTTACTTTTGTTACCTTACTTGCATCCATGGATTACAGGTCAGTTACTGAAGCCAAATATTTGTGAGGGCTGTGCATGTCAATTACTTCAGTGTGTATTCTTCTGTATATCTGTTCAATTGTAACAGAGCAGAGGCCATATTTAATTACTTCTGATGTCATCAGGGTTTTATAACAGTTATAGATGCTAGCTTTCTTTTTTTTTTTTTTTTCTTCCTTTCCCAGATTTATATCATTTAAGTATTAACCCATTTACCAGTCCAGACCCCAATCTAGGAATTGGCCTCTAACATTTTTTTGGAGAGAGCAAGTACAGTAGAAAAGTGTTATTTATTATTTGTGTGTGTGTGTGTGTGTGTGTGTTAAACTTCCTTTCTTTTACTGTCTAATGCTTATTATGTGTTTTTTTTTTCTCCCAATTGGCAGGTAGCAGCTCAGCGGCAGCGTGCACTGGCGATCATGTGTCGGGTGTATGTGGGTTCCATATACTACGAACTTGGCGAGGATACCATCAGACAAGCCTTTGCCCCCTTCGGCCCAATCAAGAGCATTGACATGTCTTGGGATTCAGTTACAATGAAACACAAGGTCAGCATCATTCAACGTGTAGTTCTGAGATCAATCAGTTTGAATACTGTGAAAGGTAACCTAAGTATTTGCAAATTGCAGATATCAGGTTATTTTTAAATTTTATTTGACTGTACAGGGGTTTGCTTTTGTGGAGTATGATGTGCCAGAAGCTGCTCAGCTGGCCCTGGAGCAGATGAACTCAGTCATGTTGGGTGGGCGAAACATTAAGGTATGTTTTTGTTTTTTTATTTTTTTTTATTTTTTTTATTTCTTTTACTCTTCGGGTTGTAGCAACAGGTGAACAAAAGGAATTCATCTGTATTTTATTCTTTATCGACGTATCTAACATTTTACTGTACTTTGATAAATTAGATAAGGTTTGGATACATGTTCAAAAAATATTGTAACCTTGTATGTCTGAAGTTTTTCTTAGCGTACGTCCACATGTATACATTTTCATCTTGAAATGTAAAGCTTTTGTTACAGTTGCATGCTGCATCCACACTAGTGAATTCAAGCTGAAAACAATAAAAAAGCTGTATCAACTACAGGCTCTGTTAAAGATTAAGCATAAAAGATGTCTAAAAATATGTTAAAACAAACTAATTTTCCTGTCTATTTGTCTTTGTCTGTTGGTTTCCAGGTGGGTGTGTGTATGCATGTCTGGTTGTATGTCTGAGTTGTGTGTTACAGTTCCGTGATGCCTTCAAGGCCTGTTTAAGTGATGATTTTCAGCGGGATCCCCAGTCGCCAATGACTTCACTCTGATACCATGGTGTGCTGATGATGGACTGCGCCTGGATGGTGTTACTTGGCCACCTCATCTGTAGTACAGATCCATCTCATTTAGATACTCGTCATGGTTAGAGAGCTCAGTTGTTTGCTAAAGGGAGAAAATGGCCAGTTTGTATTCTTAGCACATAAGATTGAAACAAATCCTTTCTTTAGTGTTGCCACAAGCTCAGGGTGTCACTGTGCTAGAATTATGATTCAAATAAAATAATTTTAGTTTGTCATGAGAGTTGCTAATGGTTTGTGGGCAGATTCATAGCAAATATTGGTAGTGAGGAAACAAACATTCTGAGAGATCCTGGTTCTCTTTTTGGTTTTTAACTTTTAATTTGCTTAGTGACTGATGTTAAGTATCAGTATTTCTGACAGCATAATGTTCTGATCCTTCATATTAGAAATGAACTTATTTCTTGACCTGGATTACTCTGTTTGCTGTTTATTTTACTTACTAGCCTCTTTAGACCTTATAACCGTTCCTTCAGGTCTTTAAAGAATGCAGTAATCTGATCACTGGTCTTAGGACGATATGACCACTGTTCGAGTGGCTAGGCTGAATTTGGTTGTTGCCAAAAGTTTGGCACTGTCATCATATAGAGCACTGTTTTTAAGTGCTAGTCCGGAGGGGCCACTGCTGTGCATGTTTTGGAGGTTTCCCTGTTCAAACATGCCCATTTCAAATGAGCGGCTCACTATCAGCCTGTCATTATTGTCTGCTCAAGGCTGTTAATGAGCCATTCATTTGAATCAGGGGTTTTTGGAGCAGGGACATTTCTAAAGCATGCAGGGCAGTGGGCCCAGAGGACTGGAGTTGACGAACCCTGGTGTAAAACTTTACGGTAGTGCGTTCTCAGTTCATTCAACAAACCCCATAATTCAGAAGGCCCGCTGGTGTAATCTGTGCTATAGGTTGGGCGGCCAAGTAACATCGGTCAAGCGCAGCCCATCATTGACCAGCTGGCAGAAGAGGCTCGAGCGTATAACCGGATCTACGTAGCGTCTGTCCACCCTGACCTGTCAGATGATGACATCAAGAGTGTGTTTGAGGCCTTCGGGAGGATAAAGTCTTGCACGTTAGCCAGAGACCCCACGTCAGGGCGACATAGAGGCTTTGGCTTCATCGGTGAGCTTGGTGGCTCTCTTTCGCTCGTGTTCTTCTTTCATTGATACTCTGCTACTAACAGTTACATCTATTCCCCTACAGAGTATGAAAAGCCTCAGTCAGCCCTGGATGCTGTGTCTTCTATGAACCTCTTTGACCTGGGGGGTCAGTACCTACGGGTTGGGAAAGCGGTGACTCCACCCATGCCCTTACTGACCCCCACAACTCCAGGTGGGCTGCCGCCTGCTGCAGCTGTGGCTGCAGCGGCAGCCACCGCTAAAATAACGGCCCAGGCAAGTATGAATCCCTTCCAAAGGGATTTAATGGCCTTTCAGGTAAATATAACCCAGATGTAGCTAGATACGTCCCCAGCACTGACGATTAGAGCGTAGAGGCTTTACTGATTTGACTGGGAGAAGGCCGTTTTCATAGAGATCAATATTAGTAGGGTTTCCTTTCATCTCTTAGACGATGATTAGTCACAAAATTAAAGCTCCTCCCATTTGCTGGTTGAATATTTTATGCTAAGAACGTTTTTGTAGATTATTGTTCAGTTTTGTATAATGTGTTGCAGTTCAGGAGTGTAGCAACAGTATTGATTGTGACTGCATAGAGAGGATTTTAAGCTCACTCGTTGACATGGTTGTGATGGTTGACTGTGTTGCCTTGTGCTGTGTTCTGTGTGTTTCCCTTACCTAATGTCTTCGGCCCCCCCCTCTCTCAAGGAGGCCGTAGCTGGCGCGTCAGTTTTGGGAGCATTAGCTGCACCCCAACTTCTCGGTCAACAAATGGGAATACCTCAAGCTGTTATGGCCGCTCAGGCACCAGGGGTCATTACAGGTTTGTGACAAGACATAGGGGCGGATGCTTTTTTTTTTTTATTATTTTAGTAACAGTGTAAACATAAATGTACAGTTTTATATATAATGGACCCTCATGAGGACCCTATTGTTACAAAACCCTTGCTGTTTTATACTGATAACTGTCTTTTACTTGCCTTCCTATGAAGGCACATTAAGTTTCATGAATCTGAGCACTTTCAAGGATGGTTTTAATGGATTAAAATGGATGGAATGTCAAATCGTATTGCACCCTAAAATCTCTGGAGGCACGAGATGGATTTTACATTTTCTACTCTATTGAGATGCAGGCATTTATCAACTTTCGGTTTCTCTTGTGAAGCAAATGTATTTGTCTGCAGTGTCACTGAATTCATGTCTACCTTCCCTGAAAAGGTGTGACTCCAGTGCGTCCTCCCATACCAGTGATTCCACAAGTTGGTCTTGTGAACCCAGTTCTCGCGTCACCGCCAGTCCTGTCTAGCCAAGCTGCTGGCTTGAACCTACAAGAGAAGAAGGAAGAGAAAGAGGAGCTGCTTCAGGATGGTACAGGGCAGGAGATGCTTAGTGACCAAGAGCACATGAGCATCTCAGGCAGCAGTGCCAGACATATGGTTATGCAGAAGTTGCTCAGAAAATCAGAGGTGACATATCCGATTGTGTGATTCAAAGCTCTTGTTCAGTCCTTTTTATCGTGAAGATTGTCTGTGTAAATTCTTGCCGTGCTCCTCCAGTCCACAGTGATGGTGCTTCGAAACATGGTCGGACCAGAGGACATCGATGACGACCTGGAGGGGGAAGTGACGGAGGAGTGTGGGAAGTTTGGCACCGTCAACAGAGTCATCATCTACCAGGAAAAACAAGGAGAAGAGGAGGATGCAGATATTATTGTCAAAATCTTTGTTGAATTTTCCATGGCGTCAGAGATGAACAAAGCTATCCAGGCTCTCAATGACCGCTGGTTTGGAGGTCGTAAAGTTGTTGCGGAAGTGTATGACCAAGATCGTTTTAACAGCAGTGACCTTTCTGCATAAAGTGTCTCAAACTGGTTCACCAGCACCCATACCCAAACCTATTGCCCAGCCATTTCAGCTGAAGTCACTCTAGCTACAGATGTGGGCCTCTGATGTGTAATTTTGTTTTCATTTCCTTCTTTTTCTGTTTTTCTTTTGTTTTTTTTTTATTATTATTGGTGTTGATATTAATGTTGAAAGCTCCACTGGGATGGATTCATTAAGATATTTGTGTCAGATTTTTCCTTTGTAATCTGTGAAGACTCCCTTTTGGTGCAAATTTAACATTTTTGTAATCCAATCTTGTAAAACGTTTAGTTTTTCCTGCTTTAGCTCCTTTATTTTCTGTTATGAAATTGCTGGGACATGTAAACAATTTTTCTTTCTACAATTAAAGGTGGTTTGTCCACAAACGTGTTGCTAAATTTGAATGAATGTTGTGAGTGATGAGTCAGTTATACAGAAGTATATCTTTAAAGTTGAGACATGCAGCTAATGACTGGTACTGAAAGCATTTAACCTTTTAATGGTAATCTGATGTTCTTGTTTCAGCACAGGATGAGCAGTGACTTAAACATGTTAGGATATAACATATCCCATTGGTCAGATCTATGGTATGACTTGTTTGCAGCAAATGCTCCATTATTCATGTATAAAGTTTATAAATCTAATTGAAATAGAACATTATTTTGTGATGCAAGGTAAATATTGAAAAAAGAAAAGAAATTAGGAAGTTACTGGCACTGTGAGGGACTGCTGACCTGTCCAGGGTATCGCTCTGGGATAGACTCCAGCAGATCCTGGTAATCAAGCAGGGATTTGCCCACTGGTCAACGCTTACTGGCACTCGCTGGTCCTTAAAAAATATATACACAGAGGTTGAGGTCTTTATTTATTAATAATTCTTGTTAATCATAGTAACTCCTTGATGTCGCATATCTGATACCTTTCTTTCTCTGCACCAACACCGGAATTAAAACAATAATAAAAGATTTATATTAAAATAAAAACAAATATAAATACAAGTAGACCTAATAACCTATTCTGAGGTATAAAAAAAAAATAAAAGTATTACAAACAATTGGGAGTTTGTAATTTCAGTACATAACGAGCACTAAAAAAAAGAAATTGTGTTATTTAATAAATCGGGCATCACGTGGTTTAAGAATGATTAATAGAGATGTAAAAGACCAACCTATTTAGTTTAAATGTGTCGATAAATGTATCCAAAACAATACTTGCGCTATTTTAGAGTCACTGTTGTGTTTAGAAATAATAGAGTGATTTAGATTTTAATGAAGATTTATAGTTATATCAGTTTTTTTACTTGTATACTGAATATGTACTTTACGTTAAAAAATAAGAATTTAAAATATCAAAAAAGCAAAACGAAAACAGAATCTATCTATCGTTGAATCAGTCTGCCTCGGCCTAGGGACGGACGCTAGATGGCGTCAGAGAGTGAACCGTGGCCTCAGCCGCAGAGCCGCAGAGCGGCGGCACTCCAGCTCGAGTCAAGCCCAGCCCCCCACACACCAAACCGGCCTGGCTCAGCTTAACGGGGGCGGTAAAGCGCGGCTGTTTCAGAAGCTCCTCTTCCCCCGCTGGCACTCCACTCACGTCGGATCCAAAGAAGAAGATCTGAAAGGATTTTATTTCCCCCTCTACATACTTCGGAATCATGCAAGTATAAACTGCTTCCTGGCGTTGTAGATCTAATTCTTTAGACCACTTCCAGCCTACAGCAGCCTGGCACAAAGACGTCCAGTCCCCTACTGGCCGATGCTCGCTAACGACAACTAGCCTGCTAACAACAACCGATGAGAACGTCCTCATCTTTCCGCGTTCAGGTTTATCTTCGCCGAGCCGCTGGCTGTTCGGTGGCAGCCGGTCGATTCCAGCCACCACTCATGACTGCGACACTTCCAGCGGCGACTGCGCGGGGCTGAAGGACTTCCAGTTATCCTCGGCGGAGCTTCGGGCTGGTTCGGGGGATGGCGGCGGTAGCAGCGGCGAGCTAACGCTGCCCCGTTCGTGCGGAGACGAAAGCGGGGACACGCTCGAGCCGGGTGGGAGTTCACGGGTTTGTGCGTGTTGTTTCCGTAATCCCCGGGGCTGGACGGCATTACGACGAACCTGACCATCAGTAAAGCAGCCACAAAACATCATATCTGTGATTGGGAATATCGGTAACAGATCAAAGGGATTATTTTTGTATCTCTAAGTGGATTTCGGCCTCCTGTCTGTCAGGAGCATCGTGGGAATACAGTTAAGTGTTTTGACATTGAGTGAGCCCCAGTCCCGCAGTATCTCTCCCGGAGACCTCCTCCCCCCCGCTTCCCTCTCCCCTCTCCGATGTGGAGATTTCAGTAGCACCGGCGACCTGACCCCCCCTCACGGCGGCTGGACATGCTGAAGTGTATCCCCCTTTGGCGCTGCAACCGCCACGTCGAGTCGGTGGACAAGCGACATTGTAACCTGCAAACAGTCCCTGATGAAATATTTCGCTATAGTCGAAGCCTGGAGGAACTTCTTCTAGATGCCAACCAACTCAAAGAGCTACCAAAGGTATGCAAGTGTTATTATTTTTTTTTTACCAAGTCACCTCTGAGAGAAATGAGGGCCACATTCACCTTGCACCACTTATATTCACCTGTTTGCAGCACCAATGTCAGTTTCCAGGTGACGTAAGCAGAAAAACAGCTCGAATAAAATGTCCTGACACTCCCTCATCAGGTGCCTTCCTTGCTTGGTTAAAAGTCTGACCATTCACCCCTACAGTGTTGTATCAACATGATTTATTACAACGTAAATACGTCTAAATTTCCACATATTTAAGCACGCAGCAGTTTTTAATACTCATGTTTTATCCCCTTTGATTCAAGCTTTGAAATCTTCATGTTATTGCCAGTTATGTGGAGGGCAGAGGCTTCTCTGACTTCAGGGTAAATAAGATTGTTTAGATACAGCAGCCCAGGCCTAAACAGCTGGTATACAACATGTTGCTTGTAGCAGTGGCGGCAGCGGTTAGTTAGACTGAATTCAGTGTAGGAAGGCATGCGTGGAATGACGAGCAAAGCTGTCCCCACCCACACTCCTACAATTTGAAATATGACAAAAGTTCCCTTTGCAGTTTATTTTAAGGGAAGGAGGATTGTTGTTTGTCTGTCCTCCCCCCAGGGAACAAAACTCTTGTTTTATTTAGTTCAAGACATTGTTCATTTTTAGGACAATGCGCTGGCTGTGATTTTTTTTTTTTTTTTTTTTTTTTTTTTTTTGATCTGGCCGGGAGCTTGAATGAACGGACTGGCCTGTTTTATACACTGTCAGTCTTTCACATTTTGTGGCTGGAGCTAAGTGGTGAAAGAGAAAGGTGGCGGATTTGCCAGAGAAGACTGTTAACACTTTAAGGTCAGCTGGGGCTGAAGTGTTGGCACATGCCTGCCTTTGGGGAAAACACAACAACAAAAGAGCTTGTTTGTTTGGGGTTTTGGCAGCGAGTACAGATTTATCAGTATAATGTTTTCTGTTTTTCAGAATTTTGATAAGTGATGCTCCTACTCGAGCACATGAACTTCCAAAGCCTGCATACCATAAAGCCTTACACTTAGAGTCAGTATTAGGTATTTGCTGAATATTTGCCCCATCTTAACTGTCATTAATGGGATATCAGCTGTCCTGGTTGTCCATACCAACAGGTGGAAAACCTTACAGACTTTATACTTATTGGACGTCCACGATGTACCTGTTGCCTGCTCCCTAAAATACAGACAGATGCGCCCAAATACTCCAGCCAGACAGCTAACCGACAACAGTCTCTTTGTGTGGTGCTGGCTTCAACCGGGAGACGTAAATGCATGGTGACAGAATGTCTCGTGTGGTTGCAGTAAATGCGTAGCGTGCAGACACAAAGCGTATGGGACCTCTCTGGTCCTCAGAGTCAGCAGGGCTTCACTGAAGAAGCAGTGTGAGAGGTCAGGCCCATGCAGAGTTCAGAGCAAGAGCGCTGACTGTACAATGAATGGCATTACCATTATGACCTCACAACTAATCGCTCCAATGCCTGTACACATTTGTGTGCCCCTTTCCTGTCTCTATGTGTTCCACTCAGGGATGAGTCTACGAACATACATGTCAGTCTTTAGCCATTATCTGTCAGTTCGTGTCAGTCTAACATTGAAGGGCGTTTTTCATGCTCTTCTGTCCATCGTGTGTCTGTAAACAAGCTTATAATCAATGATAAAACAGTCTAAAGCAGTTTCATATGCTTGTTGACTGCACCTCAGTGTACAACATATGCTATAGATGGAGAATAATCGGCTCAGAGGTGACGCCTTCAAACTTTCACTTCCACTCTGACCAGTCCCGCAGGGTGAGTTTCAGTCGGACTGCTGTGCGTGGATTGGTGTAGATCGTGCTGGTAGGGATTTAACATAGTGAACAGATGGGGATTTAGATGTCCTCATAGTTTCTTAAGTTTGCTGTGACTCACTCACCCCCCCTCACACACACACACTGCAGAGTATGCTCCGTGCAGTAAGGTTCCCATTTTCAACATCAGGAACCTTTTTCAGGATGGCAAAACAGGAGAATTCAAGTATTTTTTTTTATGTCAGGCAAAATCTTATCCAGGCACTGATGGAGTCGTAACAACATAAAGCATGACTTATCTGTATTGAATGGGTTTAGGGAACCTTTTAAGTAGGCAGGTGGTCAGGAATTCCCCATATGCCCATAAATCCTTAGCTGCTAATGCTGCATCTCGGCTCTCTTTTGTGATTGCACGAAAAACTAATCTTCCGTTTAGAACATGTCACTTGTTTTGCTGTTGTTTGCTCACAGAAGTGTGCTTTAATCACTTATCACAGGGTCCTTTTAAAGCCTTTGATTTATCATGTTTATTTAGTTCTTTACCTTTTATTCGTCAGGCAAAATGTGCAGCCTGCTCTCGGTTTGACCGTTGTGTAGAGGAAAGCTATGTTTGAAAGATGAAATGTTATAAAAGCTAAATGTTGATTGCACACTGAAATAGGTATTAAGAGCAGGTGTTAACCAACTGGTGCTATCAGTACTGAAGTATCTATAGGACAAACATTACCTCTACTGGTATTTAGATAAAGTAAATGAATACTAATGCACTGCAAATAACGACGACGGTACCAGCGTTGGGTGATAATGAACGTATGGCTCCTAGCGTCTGAGCTGACTTCACTAAATGCAACAAAACACCCAGAAGTACATGTTGCTGCTTGCATGCATGCATGCAAATGAAAAGGTGCAAAACGACTGCAGGCCCACATTTTGATGCAGGCATGCAGTCGTTTGGCAGGCATCTGTGAAAATGCGTGCAAGCCCAGCAGCTGCTGCTTCATGTGCGGAGCAGCGTTCCATCTCTGCTGCTGACCGACATTGTAAACATGCAAGGGCCCCATCCTCTTTATGTTAAGGTAAACGTTCTCAATAGTAGAAACTACTTTGCAGTTGTTATCTTGGGATGTGGTTGATATTGGCTTTAAACACTTTGAGTTATGTTCCCAAAAAATGCCACAGGTGAGAGGAACTCATCACTTTTTACAGCTTTGACAGTTGATGCAGGTATTTAGACATCAAAGTCCAACCTATTTGTTGACAGAAAGCAGTAGAAGGTCACAGAGCTGCTCCAAGGTTTGTTTGTTTTTTTTTTACACTATACGGCCAAAATTATCAGCTCACCTGCCTTGATTCACATATGAACTTAAGTGACATCCCATTCCTATCTCATAGGGTTCAATATGACGTCAGTCCACCCTTTGCAGCTATAACAGCTTCAACTCTCCTGGGAAGGCTGTCCACAAGGTTTAGGACTGTGTTTATGGGAATTTTTGACGATTCTTCCAGAAGCACATTTGTGAGGTCACACTGATGTTGGATGAAAAGACCTGGCTCTCAGTCTCCACTCTAATGTACCCCAAAGGTGTTCTGTCGGGTTGAGTTCAGGACTGTGCAGGCCAGTCAAGTTCATCCACACCAGACTCTGTCATCCAGGTCTTGATGGAAGAGGAAGGGTCCAGCTCCAAACTGTTCCCACAAAGTTGGGAGCATGGAATTGTCCAAAATGTCTTGGTATGCTGACGCATTCAGAGTTCCTTTCACTGGAATTAGGGGCCAAGCCCAGCTCTTGAGGAACAACCCCACACTATAATCCCTCCTCCACCAAACTTTACACTTGGCACAATGCAGTCAGATCATTGTCCTGGCAAGTACCGTTGTCCTTGCAACCACCAAACCCAGACTCGCCCATCAGATTGCCAGATGGAGAAGCGCTATTCGTCACTCCAGAGAAGGCGTCTCTACTGCTTTAGAGTCAAGTGGCGGCGTGCTTTACCCCACTGTGTCTGCAACTTTGCATTGCACTTGGTGATGTATAACTTGGATGCAGCTGCTCGGCCATGGAAACCCATTCCATGAAGCTTTCTACACATTGTTCTTGAGCTAATCTGAAGGCCACATGAAGGTTGGAGGTTTGTAGCGATTCACTCTGCAGAACGTTGGTGACCTCTTCACACTATGCACCCCACTCAGTTTACGTGGTCTACCACTTAGTGGCTGAGTTGCTGTCGTTCACACTTCAATGTTCTTATAATACAGCTGAGAGTTGACTGGGAAATATTTAGGAGTGAGGAAATTTCCCGACTGGATTGTTGACATTCTATCACAGTTCCACGCTGGAATTCACTGAGCTCCTGAGAGCGACCCGTTCTGTCACAAATAGTTGTAAAAACAGTGTGCATGTCGAGGCGCTTGATTTTATACACCTGTGGCCATGGAAGTGATTGGAACACCTGATTCCCATTATTTGGAAGGGATAGCGAATACTTTTTCAATATAGTGTATTTCCAGGGTAGTTTTAGCTGGTCAAGATCTGTTTTCTGTAGTTCTTAAAAAGTAGTAATTCATGGTTAAATACCAAGTTGTTGGCCTTGTTTTTACTTTTTAGATTGACTTGTTAAGGATTGCACTAATTTCAGTTGTGTTCTTAAATGATATCTTAGATTGATGTAGTTTTTTGTGATTGTTCTGTTCACCTCTTACAGTAAGAGATAAAAAATGGAGAATTGTGAGGTTCCTAATTGGAGGTAGTGCTTCAAATAATGGCTTCAGTTTATATGAATATGTTGAGTGTAAAGTTTGTTTTGAGCAACTCAAAAGTGTAAATGTAAGTTTCACTGTTGCATGCATTTGTCTTAATGTAGGAATGATGAATACTGCTCACATGACCTATACGTTTGGTAACTTCAGTCTTATGTTTCAAACTTAATATATTCCGATATTTTAATTCATGTATATTGTGCTTTAAAAGAGAGTAGTAACGGGTATAAACGGTCTCAATAGTAGTCTCAATAGAAAGTTGTGTGTGTGTGTGTGTGTATGTGTGTGTGTGTGTGTGTGGTGTGTGTGTATATATATATATATATATATATATATATATATATATATATATATATATATATATATATATATATATATATATATATATATATATATATATATATATATATATATATATATATATATATATATATATATATATATATTATTTATTTATTTATTTATTTATTTATTTATTTTTTTTTTAATGCATGGAATGCATCCTAAGGATATGGTTCAGCATTTTCAGAGTATAAACGGATGTGTTCATTCATGTGTTCGGTTATTGCGGACATATGTATGTGGGGAAGTGCAGGGCTTTCAGTTAATTGTAATTCCTTATAGTGTCTTTGTCAGGCGCCGTTTTCCGACATCACATGTGTCACAATCACTTCTTGTCCATGCAGTTTATGCAATCTTCAGTCTTATGCAAATAAGAATAGTTATGCCAATATTTTATCAGAATTTTTTAAGGATGAACTTTGACTGTGCTTACAGGAAATAATTGTTTTCTCTTACTCACACACACACACACACACACACACACACACACACACACACACACACACACACACACACACACACATTCCTGCAGACTCAACATGTGTGGATTGGACTAACACGGGGAGATTTCATTGTCATGAATTCATATTGTTTTTAACCTGAGCTCTGTTCTTTTTACTGGCTTTTTGCAACGTGATAATTAAAATGAATACATTAAAAAAATCATATCTCATAAAGGAAACAGCTGGACTACAACTTGTCGGCTTTTTTAAGTGGCAGCTGGTATTTATTGAGAAGGCAATGAATCACAGAGCTGATGGTTGTGATCTTCTGCATCGTAATACTGTATTGTCAATCTGTTTTTCTTCTTCTAATATTTTTCCAACACCTTACAGCTATCACAGACTCCCAGCGTATGGCTTTCCTTTGCTCTGTAAAAGCGGTCATGTCAAAGGTATGCACTGCTCGCGCCAGTGTGAGTGTCTTACCGGCTTTCCACACGGTGCGTTCAATTTCTTTTTGCTTCTTTTAACAAACTAGCCCTGCCTCACAGATAATGTTGTGGAAAAGGGAATTATCTTTTTAGCCGTTCTCAAGTCGCATGACAGGTTACAAAGAGGTCCATTCAGCAGTCTGGTCCCCTCCCTCCCTATTCCCAATATCCAGTGTCATAGCTCTCCGTGCTTCTCTGTATTCCACTCCGGCCTTGCCAAGGCTCAAATGATCTTTTTCTAAAGATTTGTTTTAGATCATTTGAAACCGCCGAAAAACACAAGAGGGTTCCTTTTAAAAAAAACCAAACACAGGTGGACTGCAGGTGTAGTACCCAGCAGTTCAAAACCAGCGCTCTAAAAGATATACCCCCCCCCCCCCCCCCCCGCCTTTTTTTTTTTTTTTTTTGGTCCTAGCTTTTCCCTTATTGAACTAGGATGGGTGTGTCAGCGTGCTGCTTTGAAAAACAGGTTTCATGTATGTTTATCCATTACTATTGCCCCATAGGACCTTCTAGCTACAACTGAAGTTCCTTGCGACTGACAGGAACCAAAACTTTAACTATCCATGCATCCATTCCTTATATTGTGTTGCACATAATTCAAGAGTCATGTATAGTTTTTTTTCTCAGTTTGCAAGATAAACTGCACATAATTTAATTGAAACAACAGGGAAGGATATGCACATGGTAATTAGGTGAGATGACGGTGCAGCTTCGTTAATCCTCTGCACCGGTGTGTGTGCGTGTGCGTGTGCGTGTGCGTGTGCGTGTGCGCGTGCGCGTGCGCGTGTGCGTGTGTGTGTGTGCGTGCGCCAGTAGATCTGTGACTTAAGGGCAGATTATGGCTTCACCCGGCCATGAAAACCCTCCTTAACACCAGAGTGCTGACCCTCGTGTAAAGGCCATTTTGTGCACTTCCTTACCCAGATCTGCTTTTGTGCCTCTTTTTTTCAAACTTATAAACACTCAGATAAAGATCTGAGCGCTTTCCTTTTCATTCAGTCACTTGTGTGACTTTCGTCTAGGATGCAGTGAAACCCAGACTGGCTCCTTTACTTATCTGAACGAGTCTTGGTCTCATGTTGTTTACCCTAGTAAGTAAAGTTTATTTATCCATCTTGGCTTGGATTTATGGGTAAAAGTTTAGTGCCACATAAGCAATGTTTGGTGCTATAATTCAGAGCAAACGCACATCACTGTGTCTTCAAACTGTAGAGTTTGAAGAGTTTTGCTCTTCAAATCGTAAAACAATCTTCAATAAGAATTTTGATTTCAGTGTTTGATTTTAAGTGCCAAGTTAGCCTGTAAGATTTTTTTTTTTTTTTTATTGGCCCAATCCAACTGCTGTGATTGTGAGAAAACGGAAGAAATGATTTTTTGATTTTTTTTTTTTTTTGTGATTTTAGTGGCCTTTATTTTGAAAGTGGCTAAATAGGAAACTTGGGTAGCGAGAGGGGGAGGCTCAGTGAAGAGCCACTGGCTGGGGTTCGAACCTGCAACGCCGGCACGTGGGCCAATAGGCTCTCTATTTGGTGCACCGGCTCAACCGCCTGAGCTATCCGAGGGCCAGAAGGAAAGTTTCTTTTCTTTCTTTTTTTTTTAATCACCCTATTTATGAAGAAACTGAAGTGTGAGAGGCCTTTTATAATGCAAGAGCACATTCAGCAGGTTTCTTTGTCTGAGCTGATGACCAGCTGGTCTCACATCCTGCCTACCCCCCCACCCCCGACCCTCCGCCCATCAAACTGGTGAGACAGCGGGGTAATGGGAGGTGCATGTGTTGGTGAAAGAGAGTATATAGTGGATATGGGAGGAGGGGGTGTTGGAGCTGGATTAACTGGAGAAAAGAGGGCCTGTGAGACCGCTATGGAAAGAAGGGATCTGCGAATTGAGCTGAAGCTTCACCTATCATCCGCCTTCTGAGACTCCGATTTTACACTCATCCATGAACATCAGAGTCTCTGACCTAATGGTCATTCCCCTAAATAATTCTGCATGGTGGTCATGAATTTCTCCATGTATCATGCAGTCTTCTTTTAGAGAAACAGTCCATTTGTTCTCACAAGTGGCAGGAATTTCTTTTTCTTCTTTTTTGCTTGCAGACATAAGTACAAATAAATTGCTGCTGTAAGCCACAAGCAAATACTATTGATTACACTCCCTTCTACATACATTTATACTACCAAGAATCAGCAAAATGTCAAGCATTTGCTCATTTCAGGCACTCGAATGAAAAGATTTGAGTTTGTAATCTGACTGTAAATGTAACGAGTGACACAAATGGCTTTTGGACTCGCCTGGAGAGCGGTAATATTTGAAATATTAATAAATAACAAAAGTGACTATCTCTTACGAATCTGCTTGAGATGGAGGGAAAAGAAACAACAAAAAGCATTTATAGTGCGCTGTCTTCTCTGATAATGTTCTAGGGCCTACTGTGTGTGTGTGCTTCGGTTAACTTTCACCTCCGTGGATCTGTGTTCATCAAATGATCTTTTAACTCCCCCAGATGATTTGGAACAGCATGTGTGCCGTTGTGTCTCACCAGGCTCCCGTGCACTCTGGCCGGAGTCTCAAACCTCGGAGGTAAACATAGAGGCAAAACTGTAGTGAATAATTGATGGTTATGGTGGCAGTGGCAGCTGTTTGCAGTAGGGGAGAGTTGTGGCTGCTGTTGCATTATGATAGGGGTGCAGATCTGGCTGCGACAGACATTAAGTACACATGAGAAGATGTGCACAATGCTGCTTTTTTTTTTTCTTTTGTACCACAATATTTATGTGTTGGTTTTTATCTTCTTACTATGCAGTGTTTAGAGACGTTGTAGTTTAAGAGCTTAGCCATGCTTGTACCCTTAATACAAAGCTGAATACAAGAGCCACACTTATATTTAATTAATCTTGTAAAAATTGAAAGGTTTTACTTTTGCATGTAATATGATCAAAATCAGTTTTGTCTATATTTACTTAGTTTTAAAAGCATAAGTATTATGAATTGCAATGACCAATAGATGAATTATTGGGTTTATTTTAACGGCAGAAAAAAAAAAGACGTTTTCCTCCGTAGTTTTAAACGAAGTATGAAAAACCCTGAAAGTACAGTTTTATTTGCTGGTTTTTGTTCTCTGGGTGAAGTTCTGAGTTCAAATGTGCGACAGATGTTTTGTTTTGCACATTTTCAACAGGACATGTCTAAATTACAGACTGGAAAGACATCTCAGCTGATGCTAAAGATGAGAAGTTTACGCTGTGTTTAAATTCAGGTTTGACATTTCTTTGTGACGATGCCGTTTGATCGCATGTGAGCTCCCGAGCCACACAGCTCTGTGCACAAATGGCCCTTTGAGGCTATAATCTGTCAGGGTGCTGATGTCCCTGTGGAGCGATAGGTCATCCAAGATGGCTTTAAAACCAAACCACAAACAAATGCTACCCTTTATCTGCTGGCCACATGCAATCATTGAAGGCTTTTATCTCTCTGAAACCTGATAACCTTCACATCCTCACCCCAAATGCACTGTTTTTTTGTTGTTTTTTTTTTTTGTGAATTGTCAGTTTCTGTCACTTTTAGTTTTTCACTGTTATTTACACGCAGTTTTGTTTTTTACAGTTAAGTATACCTGATAGATACCAGTTCAGAGGGGCTCTAGCGGGACACTAGACCTTCTGGGCTTGTTCTCGTGGCAGAGCCGCCTGAGGAGGACCTTATTGTTTTGTCATGGGGGGCAACTTATGCTCTCAGTCAGCGCCTATGTTCATGACAGTCTGATTTGTTGACGCCTGTGTTTGTCCTGTTGATTCCTTTCTGTTGGGAGCGACTCTTGGAGCAGGAAGTGGGAATAATCAAGTGAGGCATAGAATGCCTTGTTTTTCTGAGGCCTGCTCCACTCTGAACCTTGATTGTAGAACGTTTGAGAAACCTTTAAGACCACGCCTGTTAATGTCAGATTTTAGAAAAATCTACTTACGTTTTTACTGTTTGCTCCAGAGCCCCTCCCATCACATCAATGCATCTGTTTTGGTATATACCCGCCCTTTCTCTGTCCCCTGCAGACGTAGTCAGAAGCTCACAGTGTCAAACTGATAGTCTCTGATAGATGATGTAAAGCAGGTGTTTCTGTGTAAGCCTACAAGAGGTGGCACTAACCTTCTAGGAATGTTAAGTACAAGATAAAGAGAGGTAAACAAGTACAATAATACATTTGTGGCTGCTGCAGTCTTTATTAACAAACATCGTGGCATGTCCAGCAATCTTTATTCCAGTTACTGCTCAAATGCTGTCGTTGACTCGATCTTTTAGCACTTATCTAAATGAATGTGTCGTCTTTTTTCTCTTGTTGATTGTAGAATTGAGTTTGTCGTTTATCTTCCCATATCAGGGGTTAGTACTGAAACATGTTTCCCTTTTATGAGATAGGAAACTATGTTCTTTCTAAATGATTTTTCTGCTGATCAAGGTGCAGTCTCTGTTGTAAGATGTGTAGTATACAATCAGTATTCTGACTGTCAGATGCACTGATTTTGTAATTGAAGTTGGTTTCATATTTTTGATCAGATTTCCTAACAGTCATGTCACATCAGGGTGAGGAGCTCTGAAAAGACCAACATTTTTTTTTTTTTTTAAGTTACAGAGGCCTTGGGAAGTAGGGAGCTGGTGTTGATAAGTATAAAATACATAATTTTGACATAATTTGAGGTCTAAATAAAATTTCAGACAGACGCAGTGCACTTCTGTTCACGGCAGCCAGTTTTCTGGAGTGGAGTTCACCTCTCCGCCTGACTTCACCCTCTCTCCTGCAGGGTTTCTAGTCTTAGTTTATTGTGCTACCATGGAAAAGTACATTTTGATCCAAATTTTTGCTTTGTATTATTACATTAAAATCAGATAATTTCTCTGTTACACTTTCATGAAAACTCCTGAGTTTTACATTTTTACAGACAGACCATAAAGAGTAGTTTGTGGTGAAAATTCCAAAGATTTTTTTTTAAGCTTGTTTTCTTACCGACAATGCAGTTGATAACAAATTATCTTTGTCTTTTAATAGGGGAAAAAAAAGTAAATATGGTGCCTACAAGACAGAAACCCCAACTTCCACAGATGTAATTCCATTGAAAGGTAAATGAAAATGAAAAAAAGGACCAAGTCACCAACGTCTTGGTACTTTACAAAGAAAATATTTGTAAGGACACATAACTAATTCCCTTCCTCTGATTTTTATTGATAACTCAAATAGAACAGATGTTGAAAGCCATTGGAAACATTAGATTTGCAAGTATTTAGAACAAAAGAAAAAAAAGAAACCTCAACCAGACCCGTTTTAAGGAAGTATTTTGACAAATTGGTTGGGTAAGAACAAGCAACAATGTGAGTTTGAGGGATGGAAATTAAGGCTTTTTGTTGCTTTCATTACAATGTGATAAAAATAACAGCCACGAACATAATCTGATTCTGTGGGGAAATGCTTGTCGCGGCTGTTGTGGAAATCTGAAGCTGAAACGGTGCATCGCTTGTTAAAAGCAAAGCGAATAGTGAGAGAGAAACAGACGTCATACTTTCATGGAAATGCAGCACGAAGGGAAGCTTGTGGTGGAAATAAAGCCGTTCAGGCTTCATAATCTCACCATGAGCTGGTATCATGCTGCAATTTTATGCTGAAAATCTAAACGGTTAACAAAACTAAACTTTAGGCCTGGATGGAAGGTTATGTTACGTCTGAGTTTTGGAGCTGGTTATCACATCATCCACCCAAATACATGCTCCTTTTCAAAAAGGTAAATTGTTATCCAGCATTTTCTGGCTATCATCCATATTTAACACTTGCGCATATTTTTACGTTTACGTCTTCCCAGGATCTACATCATAAGAGTCTGCAATGCAAGTTTCTGTCAATGTAAATTACATGGAAAAAAACTAAAGTAACAAGTTCTACAGCAGTTCTTCTGCTACAGTCACGACCTTAAAGATGTGATGTGATGTGTTGAAACGTGGGGGGCCGTCTGTTAATTACGTCAACTGTCTGCCAGGAACTGTATTGTTTCTTTTGAATGATTTTTTTTCTGTTTAGGCCCACCGGCATGGAAACGGTCTGAAGTTCTGTTTTTGTATAATCTTTTCATACTTAACATCTAACAATAGGTCACTGTCACAGTTGGTCAGTTAGTTTTTGAGCAAACACAATAATGACATATGCTGAATGTGTGGGTTGTGCCACATGAGCAGGTTCAGGCCTCTAATAAAGAGACTATGATGGGTGAATGTTTGTGCTTAAGACAGGGAGGTGAATTGAAAGCACGCACAGCAGGATTCACTGGAAATAACAAAGACGTATGCACGCATGCATGTCTCATGCTCATGCTGGCATAGAGTAACAAACAAAGCAGAAACGGGTCTGCATAAGAAGGAGGTAGTTGCAGTTTGTGGTCTCCACGGCTGCGTGTGTGCACTCAAAACCTGCTCAAGGTTCCTCCACAGCTAAAAAAAATGTATTCTTCGATTTCCTCTGTGTAGTAGGCCAGTATAGTATAGTTAGGGGTGTTTTGAACAAATTTGCCTAAACCTTTGCTTTACTTTGAATAAACTACTCGCAGTAATCGGGAACCTTCTTAAATGTGAAATCCAAAGTAATCAAAGTAATATGTAGGTTACCCTTCCAGCTGTGGACGAAGTTACCAATACTTTTCATTTTTGTAACTTACACGTTCAGGACTGGCTTTTCCTGCCATGAATCAACCGAGTTGTCGGCACATTGTGGGCGCTAACGGGAGTGTGTCGTTCCGTCTAAGATGAGGCGTTGCAGCTGTGCATCTGTAAATCCCGTGTCGCTCTAGTGAAAAACGAGAGGGGCGCTTGTGCTGATCCTCGCCTTTATCACTGCGGCTCTGCACAAAATCAGTCCTGACTGTTCGCTGACCACTTGTTCCTGTTCCTGCGATTCTTTTAGTACATCCCTGTAACCTCTGCAGTGTCGCAGAAACTACTGCGTTTAACTCTGTAAAACACACTGACCCGTGTGAAAACTGTGAGTTTGACATTTTTAAAATGTCCATTCAGTTCACTGAGCACAAATCTGCACAGCCTTGTTTCAACTTCTTCATTCAACTAATTCTGTTATTGTTTCTTTCATCATTCCCGTGCATTTTTATGTAAGCCAATTTATAATAGTAGGTTTGTTTATAACGTCTAAGTTCAGTGCGAGGTTGACTTTTACATGCCGTAAATACTTACTCCTCCAGTCAGGAAGCCCAGATTTCAAACTGTGCAGTGCACAGTTCCCTGTCTTTACTTGTAACTTTTGTTAAACACCTATAACATGTTTTCAATCCAGCTCTATTTAATTTACTTGCACTTTAACAATTTAAGGGGCAGAGAGAGTGACTTGGCGTGATCTATGTACCTGGCTCAGCTTAGCCATGTTTGTGCTGCAGCACGTGAGACCTAAGGAAATGCAGGCATGTCTGGAATCCCCAGGAGTTTGCCCTCCCTTCTGGAGGCTGAACTCACTCCGTTCACTCACACACGACCTTATTTCAACATTCCTGATGGAAAAGCCTCACACACAGACACCGAGTACTGAATCCCGCCTGGTACGCACAATTAGCCCCGGATGAATTCTCAAGTTAACCAAAGCTTAATTCTGCCGTCCGTTTGTTACCGTGCAGCTCTTTTCATTTTAATAGTCTTTTTAATTAAGTTAACATGTTCTTCTGGGGCATGAAACGCAAATGGGATAACTGTAAACGCAGCACAGCTGAAAGTATGAGCCATACATTTCAATTTCACCTCATTTTGCAGATGCAAGCAGTGCAGCATTGATTTTGAGATTAAGCCTAAGTGTGCTTTCAGATTGGAGCCTGACTAATATCTGTCTTTTCTAATATATGAACTGGTATCAGCTTCTTGCAGATATGGCGTATTGATTTAGTGTATGTTTATTTGTCAGCAGAGAATCAACAAGGAAGTCCTTCACAGAAATGCAGAAGTAATTTTCAAGTAGTTTAGAAACTGCTTCTGCTCTTTCACAATATTAGACATAAGCATTACTCAACACAGTCTTGTGAATAGAATATCTTTTATTGTGATTGTAACAAGTACGAGATTAAAAGTGCCACCCAATCTGTACATCAATCCAGAAACATACATAAAAGCAGCTAAAAAACAAGCAGAAACCCATCACTCACAAACAACCATTCTGTCATTACATTCTGTTATTGCACTGATCCCTTTTGAAAACATATTGCACAGTAGATGTGTTTTTCCAGTATCGAGTGTGGTGACTGTGGTTAGATAAAAACTGTTGTTGAATGTGTTTGTCCTTGTTTTAATTGTTCTGTACCGTCTGGCTTGACAACAACAGTTCAAACCGTGTCCGGGGTGAGAACCGTCCTGAATGACGCTGATGTGCCGTGCAGTCCTTCTAGAGTTTGGAGAGGCCAGCTGACGATCTTCTGAGCCGTTTTCATGACCCACTAGGGTCCTGTGAGCTACTGTGCAGCTGCTGTAGCACACGCAAATACAGTATGTTAAAATGCTCTTAATGGAGCACCGATAGGACACCAGCAGTCTCTCTGAGATGTTGTTCTTCCTCAGTACTCTCAGGAAGTGAAGTAAGTGCAGGAATCCATGACCTCAGAGAGCGTTTGATTTAAGACTTTGGTTTTCCTTTACCTTGCATGTCTCTTGCAGCACTGGATATGACTTATCCAGTTGATCTAAAGTCATTAAAATCTAGATCTTTTTTTTTTTTTTTTTAATTAGGCCATCTGTGCACTTGAGTTTTCTGATGCCTCAAGTTGAAATGGAGGTAAAGAAACGGAGTTCTTTAAGGCGTTTTTGTTGCAGGGTGTCATTGTTGCGGGTCAGGAAAGCGTGAGCATAACTGAGTGTACGAAAGGCACTTGCTGGAACTCAGCAGCCCTAATAAGATCCTCCGAGACGGCTATAACCAAGAACAACTACATATTGATGCATATACCATTTTTGGTTGTCACCCTGTAATTTATTGGACAGAACCGGCACACTGGCAAAGGTACGAAATGTCCTATCTGGGCCATCAGGCTCACGTGCCGTGTATTTTTAGGGCTGCTACTGCAAACCAGGTTCACGTAGAAGTGTGTGTGTGTGTTTTTCAGGCATGTGCATGCCTGAGTGCGTAGGCCTAATGTTTTTTGGTCGATCTTGGTGTTGATCCTCTAAGTAGTCATGTGGGAGAGAAGTGCCGGCAACTCTGTAATTTTACTGTCTCTGTGACACATAATGGGGATTTGCTTGTGATCCTCTGTAGCAATATCATTGGTTTGCGTATAAGATAAGCATTTAAAATGCTGAGTCCTTTTCTTTTTTTTAATGTTGGGGGGGGGGGGGGGGGCATTAAAACAATACAAAATGAAAAGGTGAATCAAAATGACACAGTAGTGGTGACACAATGCAGATTTCCACATGCTGTTCATTCCGTGGCCAGGCCACGTCTAAATCAAGTGAGGCTTTGTTTTCATATTCAATGTCAGCCAGACATCACTAGGGTGGTTTCTGCTTCCTCGTTCCTCTGGCTTCCTCACTGAACTAACATTGGCCTCCAAGGTGATGAAAATCCCAGGGGCCAGTGTTGTCAGGGAGAGACACCAGGTGGGCTGGGGCTTTCCTGTCACTGCAGTCCTCCTGTAGCCATCTGTGCAAAGAGGCCACTGCTGCTCCAAATCTACTTTCACCTCGTCCTCAGCCCCACCAAAGCTGTCCAACGGGAGCGGGGAAGAAGCATAGCTCGCCTCGTAGCCACACTTCGTCCTTGGGCTCCGAAAGAAGCTACAGCTGCAGGGTCTGAGACACTTTGTAGCATCTTAAAATAAAGCAGATACTGCTGAACTACATAGAGGTACTTGATGCTGCACTTGTGAACCACTTTCTGTAAGTTTCCTTGCTGTTGTGAGGATCTTCGCAGGGTTCTGTTAATGCTTATCTGAAGTAATAAAGACCTGAGGGTTAAGTGGTTTTGATCAATTAAATCGATTTTATTTTTTTTTTTCATACTGAAGTGAGATATAAAGCTGTCAATTTGTATGAACTTTGTGGTTGAATAAACAATAAAACAGCAGGATCTTGTAACATAGATGTGTTGGAAGAAGGCTAAACCGGCAGATGTTCTTTAACTTGTGTTCATGCATTTCTAAACTGGTTCCTCATGCCACCCGATACTTTTTTCTCAAGTTCAGTGACCAAGTCATGCTTTTATGCAGATGAATGAATTGTACTACTTTTAATGTTTTTCCATCCAAGTATTGTTAATAAATACACATTTATGTGTTTTTTACAGGAAGTTGGTCCAATTATTATATTAACTAAGTTACTACTGCAACATTATCTCCTCCCTCGAGTGAGTATTTACTTAACTGCTGTAAATCCTGCTGCTATTGTGTTACAGCAAATAACCGGACCTGCTGCATTGGATTGCGGAGCAAAAGATTATCCAGTCTATGTGGGCTGGTTACTGTTCCTGTCTCCGAAGTCCTAAATCAGCTGGACTTGCATTATATTATCATCTTGCATTCTCATCTTACGCGCACAGTTAATTTGAATGGTTACATGGTTATAATTTGACATTGTCACGTATTTGTGCAACTGTCCTTCTCCCAGAACACAAACGGAGGACGGGAATCAATTTATTGAGCAGAGATTACGTTTTATTCTGCTCCAAAAGGTGGCGACATGTTCTGATTTGTGGACTTTTTCACTCATTAAAACAATAGACAATTTAACTGGCAGCAGATGGGTACCACATTATGCCATGAAGAATATACAAAGGAGATGCTTTTCCCTCGGGGTTAACCTCTGTTTCTATCGCCTACTTGTGTTGTTTTTTTGTTTTTGTCCATGCAGCTGCATCTTCTGTTGCTCTTGGACCAGAGTCCAGGACACGGAGCGGCTCGGTTCGAGTCCAGTTGAATGTGTACACGCGGGAGTAATTTCTACTCCTAACTGCATTTTTTTGGGTGTGTTAGCCTGGTCATGTGAGGCAAGGTTGCCTAAATCCTTACACATTGCTGTACCTGACCAACTTTCAATTTACATGAGCTGGTAAGTCAATAATTAAGGATGAAAAGGAGGCAACAGTGATGGCTATGTCCAGGACCATTCTGAGAAGAGGAATGAAGTGAAAGAGAGAAAGACCTGCGTGGGGGGGCTACTCTGTGATGGAGAATGGCCAGACAATTACTGGAAAACGATGGACCCTCAGCCACATGTCACTGTGAGGGTGGCCACAACCTGGGCACATACAGTGAGGCGATTCTACTTCACTCATTGGCAGTTAAAGTCAGTTTTTAAAGGTGCATTACTCAAACCTGTCTCTATACTAAATGACGCAGTCTTTAGTTAAATCTGAGAGTCTTGATCACCTGTAACTTTTAAATATGTGGTTTAACCAGTGCAGCAGCTACAGATCCCAGTGGTATCTCTTTCTATTTGAGGGAAACGGGTCCAGAGAGCACGTCGCTGTGGTTGTCCCCCAACCACACGGCTCCACGGCGACGCACACAGCGCATACCGGATCTGGCACATCCAGGAAAGAGCTCCATGGACTGTAAACAATAGGACTTCTGGTTTTGTGTCATGTTTATGCGAACACAGAAAGAGAATGAAAGCATGTGATGTGGATGTGTCAGGAACAGGCGCTGAGGTGAAGCACCTCCTCCACACTTTATCTCCTGTGTTCAGTTGTTGCGTGAGAGCAAAGCTGTAGGTCTCTGACCATTACTTCAAATGAAGAGCAAAGAACTGACGGCTGCCGTGAAGATGTCAGAGGCTAGCTGCTGATATTGTGTGGTCATGACAAACACCTGGAGCATACATCATTTACATTTTATCATAAAGGACCTATTTGCTCATTTCCTCTTGCATATAGCACTTAATTTCTTAGGCTGCTCTATTGTTTCCTGCTTTTCTAATCTAGCTTTTCTAGAGTGCCGTCTATGATGTAATTGATTATGTTGCATGAAGGCTCTGATTGTTTTAGTCTTGAAGAGTAACCTTATACAACCTGAATTGGAGGCAAACTGCTGGCTGTAGTATGAACTCTGAAAGTTTAAGGCGATTTCAGCCTGGCTGCTGCTTTGAATGTGGTTTGGGTTGCAAATCTGCTGGCAACACTGTGTTTACTCCCTTTGTCTGTGTTTTCTTCTTTTTTCCCCAATTCCTTTATTTTTGTGCATGCATTAATAAAGACATGGTCCAAGCTTTTTCTACCATTTAGACATTTTTAGTAACTTAAAGATGGATTAGGCTATCGTGATAGCAGCATGGGAGGGATTACATGTCTATTTTTGAAAAATGCTGACTGGAAATTGCTTTAACTATTTAGAGTTACAGAAACCATAACCAAAAGTGCCACATTAGCACCTTATTTCCCATATTATACATGTAGTGATGACATAGGTGGCATAATAAAAGAAAAGATCATAGACGGAGAATCCCACTGTTGTATTGTTGGAGGAGTCGTATAATTCCTCTTCAGCCGTCTGTATGTTTGTATGGTAGCATCTTCGCCCACTATTCCCACCTGTTGCAAGGAGGAGCTGATATCAGCTTTCTGTGTTCAAGTGTGCATTGAGACGCTGTTACAGCTGTCCAGTAGGAATCTAACGGCAGGACATTTCTGGCTTACTGAATACAGGAAGATCCTCAGAAGCACGATAGCATTGTTCCGACAGCATTCTCAGAAGGCGTCGGGGAAAAGCCCCTGTTGTCTCTGTTGTTTATTAACCGTATTAACTTTGGAAAAGCCTTTGGACTCACAGTGGCAAAAGCACGACAATACTACTGGGCTGCAGAACAACTCCAGTGAGTAGTTCAAGGTCTGCATGTATATACAACAGTTCAATAAATTCTTAGTTGCATTCACGTGTTTGTCATGAGCTTGTTACAGGAGGCAAAATCGGCTGGCATGTTTGTAAAATCGGCTGC
This sequence comes from Xenentodon cancila, assembly GCA_014839995.1. NCBI lineage: Eukaryota > Metazoa > Chordata > Actinopteri > Beloniformes > Belonidae > Xenentodon > Xenentodon cancila. The sequence continues at coordinate 18,405,855 of CM026216.1, forward strand.
CGCTATATTTAAAACATGTCTGTTATTCCCAAAATTCAGCTGAACCCAAGCTATGTTATATTTTTGTTTTTCATGTTGGTGCTGTTGGGGGGAAAATGGCTTAGTGAGGTGGCAGCAGTGTAACCCAACAATCCTTTCTTCATGATCAATGATCCGATGGATGGATGGGTGGACGGACGGACGGATGGACAGATGGTGCCTATCACAGCTGTCTTTAGTTGAAAGGCATGGGTACATAAGCCTGCCCCAAAACCTTGCTGCGTCAGATGCAAGAACCCCTACGTCACGGGCAATGGACGGGATCATTGGTAACCACCGAATGCCATATTTGTACACTTGTGTGAGTGTAGCTAAGTTTAGGAACAACAGGAACGATAAGAAACCTGGATCTAAACTGAAGTAGCAGCGAAGGAAAGAGGACATAAATCGTCTCCTTTTTCTCTGGTCATCAGCTGAGGTAGAAGAGAAGTTTGAAGGCGCTACCAGGAGTTGATGGTCGAAGGTTGCATGAAGTCGACTCCGGACTCCAAACAAGATTTTTAGAGCCAGGATCAACGTCGGCATGTTTTGAAATTCGATTTCTATTGTTATTCATGCTCATTTTATGGATTTCCTGCTTCTGCTTTGATGACATAATAAATAATGCAGGATCCTGGCTCTTGGTGCTCTTCGGCCAGTGCAAAAACAAGCCGTTTCTTACTAGAACCAGTTGAAACAGTCTAAATTGGATGCTGGCGTTCAGAGTCAGTAGCGTTCAGTCTTCTGCTCAGATGCTTCTTAGCTGCATTTGTGCTCCTCACAGATCAAAGCTGGACAGGTGTGAGCAGTGTGGGCGGGGATTATTTAGGCTGTCAGTCACGCTGGCTGAGTCACGCCCTTCTCCCTGTGTGGTCTCGGTTTGAGGACGGTTCTGGAACATTAAAATGACTTAAAATGTTAGTGATTAATGCCATAAAGACATGCATCCTTTTCTTTTTGTCATCTGTAGATTTAGTGTGAGACTGTTATTGTTTATCAAAACCTTTTTTTGTTTCAGGCAGGCAGCGACTTACACAAACATGATGGTAAAGTCCCAGTAATTTCATTTTAAACTTGCAAGTAGCTTTTTCATGTTTGCGGCTTAATTTTTTCAAAATCTTTCCATTTTTTTACTATGGTATTAGATGATAATTGGGGGTAAATGAAACCCAATTTGAGACGGTGCATTTCTCAATGTGGTTTCTTTCATTCCTACACAAACACACCTGAACTGCGAGTGACAGAGGAAAGATGTGAGGGGTGGTGGGTCGGAGCGGGGGAAGTGCAACGCAGCTTTAAATTTGTGAGTAGATGTGGGTGGGTGTTCTGTTGGGGCCAGTCTTTGCACCCCGCACTGCATACGGGCCAGCGTAAGCCAGACTAAACTACGTGATAACTGCTATTATTCATTTGTTAGTAAGGAAGGCTATGAGCCTGTAGTCCGTTGATGTAATTTCTTGGTCAGTGTCTGAAGTCTCTGTCCCCATTTGTGTCTCCAGCATTGTGGGAATCTATTGTTTACCCCCAAATCTTCATTAATAATCAGCCGTTACTCACTTTCTCGCAGTTCTCTTCCCTCTACGTTGCACACAATCTTCCTTTTCTTTGGCTGTGCTATCCTCCCCACATGCCTTCTCTGCCCTTTTTATTCATTACTGCCTTTGTTATCCTTTGCTGCTTTCTTCTTTCAAATCTTCATCCTTCCATTTCAAGCCCTCTTTCTCTTCTCTGTGGTACCCTTTCGGACAATGGCAAAATCCCCTGGCTGGCTTGCAGGAAGGGAGGGGGGATGTAGGATCTGGACTGACTGACAGCCCTCTGTGGGACTGGCTGCTTGTTCTTTTGTCCTTCTACCAAGGAAAATGGAGGGAACTCCGAGAGATGGAGGGGAGGAGGGGAGGACGATCAGTTTGGGTGTCATTCATGTGTAGAAGTTTTAGGACCTCTGGGCTGCAGTGCTGCACACAGGGGGAGGATGCTTTTCCAAGTAGCATAGTACTTAACCCTTGAAATGACTCCGGACTGCATTGCTGCTGGTTCTTGTTCTTCTGACGTGCCCTAGTTTTACTGTGAAGATATTAGTTTTATAAAGAGACTCTCATGTGTGGTCATTCATGTGCTATCCAAGTTTATACCACAACAATCACCCCTACTATTTAAAGAAAGGACTCTGCTGTAATTAACTTCTTTTTTTTAATTTTCTCCTTCAACAAGTGCCCACGCTACTCGGTCGTCGTGATCTTCTCCAGACACTGAAAGAGTCCCAGCCAACACAAAAGCATGTGTCCTCCCCTCCCCTCTCTTTGAGCCCCTCTTCCCAGTAGTGTGCACGAGGGTGTGCATTGTTGGGGAGTGGTAATTTGGATGAGGGCGACTCGAGGATTAGGCCGAAGGGGCAGAATTTGGAACACAAGATTGAAAGGCTCGGGAATGTGTGAATGTGAATTTAATTAGTGTTTAGTTGTTTAAAAAACGAATGTAATTTCCTCTTTCTGACCAACTTTTCATTGATTAGTAAGTGGTTCCATTGATAAAATTCTTCTGTTGGCGACTTAAGCAAGTAGGTTTAGTTGAACTGTGGTTTCATTCCTGCAGAAACTATCCTAACTGCTCATTTTTGACAGGTTTAATTAGGCTTAATGTTTTAAACTATTAGGGAATATGATGAATGTGTTTTAAATGTAGTTTAATGCATTATTTACATTTTTAGATAATGCACTTTCCTTCTGGTTAATGACTCGCAGTAATCTTTTGCACTATAAATATGTTTAGAAAAAGCTATGTGTATGTGGTAAAATGGCATGATGGGAGGGAAATTAAAAGCTAAATGGAATCACTTGACTGGAACACTGCAGCCTCTGTGAACATCCTGCCTCGTTTCACTGCACCTACATTAGAGTGGTATACAGGGAACACACAGTTTACTCATGTATGTCACAAACACACACATGCACATACTCAGTGTGCCACTTGGATATGTAGTCATATTTTAATTGGCTTCTGAGAAGTGAAGTGAAGTCCACAAACATTAATACCTCAATCTGATGAAATTAAAGACTCCTCCACTGCACATAAACACCCGTACACAAACACCGGCTGCCGTTAATACACACAAATACACAAGGATGCACATTAACATGTTGCCTTAGTAAAACTAAGATGTTGTGAACTGTGGTATTTTCTGATTTAAAGGCCGACAGCGGAGGATATCTGCTGTGAACAAAGGATGACAGTATTGCACAACCATGCATGGACACAGATACAAGCACAGTCTCAGCACAGTGTAAGTTAAGCAGGATGAAGCAGATAACGCAAAGCATCTTAGGGATGTCCACACACATGCAGTGCGGCGCAGCAGGTCTTCTGCTTAGCCTCTGCGGTTGTCACATACATGGCTCTCCGTCACAGACTGCTCCGAGGTCGCCCATGTTTCATTTATCGTATATTATTAAGAGATTCCTAAAACAAGCACCAATGCAGCAGAGTTCATTTCACATTTCACACGAGCTGGGGCTGACTCCAAAGTGGTGAAGCCTTACCGAATCTGTGCAGCCGCATCACTTCTTATAGCTCTCTCAATCAGCTTTAAGGACATTTTTTTATTTTTTTCAATTTTCCCTTCTTGGAATTTAAATTAGTTTACTCTGTGGTATGGATGCAGGAACTGCATGGTTGAGGTGTGGTTAGCGGTGCTGCTTCAGAGTGAGAGGACGTGGTTGGAAGCTTCACACAGAAAGCCTCACATTTTCTTCTGTTGCTGCTGTATCTTATCTCTTGGCACTCAGACGTCCTTCCCTCAGTCCAGAAACATGCACACTAGGTCGATTAGTGATTCCTAATTGACCCTAGGAGTGAGTACAGGCATGCATGGTTGCTCACGTTATTTGTTTCTGTCTTGGCTCTATGATGGATTGGCAACTCTGAACAGGATAAAGCAAGTATTACACAAGTTTTAATGTTGCTGCCCAAAATGTTAGTTTTATTTGAATCAAGTTCCTTGTCCAGTAATGAGCAAGATGGTCATACTTCAAAAGCCAGTCAAGTCAGCATGTCTCTAATTAATAAAAATTTGGTGATTATGTCTCTTCCCATCATAATTCACCTCCCTAAAGCACAAGGAAACTAGTGAATACTGCAAGTGAATGCTTTGACTGCAAGTTGCTCTGACATTCCACACTGCCCTCTGGTGACGCCTGTCACTTATCCACCATCCCTCCAACTCCTTTGTTCTAAAGTTACTCGTTGTCGTCCTCCTTTAGAGCTGCATAGCCTTGTTTTGTGTGTTATATATATATATATATATATATATACACACACACTACAATAACCCTAACAAACAAACAACTAGCTCCTGCAAGGGCCTTATTAAAGTGTCATCGTTGCCAAGTTTGAACTGAAAACTCGTCATCCTAGCAATGTGTCATCTGTGTCTATAAATGGTCACACGTGTACAAACACAGTCCTGCAAGGTCTCCCGAGTGACTAAGCAGGCGACTCACCAATACAATAAAGCGATGGTGGCAGTACACTAAATCCCAGACCCGCACAGCAGTGCTCCTCTCCTTGTTTGATACCAAAATACAGCAGTCAGTGGAAAATGACAGAAAAACTGGGTCCAGTTTTCAAACATGGAGTTTGTTGTCATAAGCAGTTGGACCTGATTTGTCGTACCAGTTACTTGGAAATGCAATACAAGTAAATAATTTGGGAAAGCACCTCACAATTTCTCAGAATTTTTAAAATGTAAATATTTTTTCTAACTCTGCTCGGTGCTGGAATACACTTGGCTCTCTGGACCTGGTACAGCATGGCTCTTGCGTCCTTCAGATAACCCTGCATACAAGACGCCACTAAGCGGTGAATGGTGATCTTTGAGTGGTCACAATTACTTGTTCTCAGGCATGATTGCATTACTGTCTAATTTGCTACTCATTGCTTTATAAGCTCTGGACAACATCAAGAGCAGAGAGGAATGCACTGATGCAAAAGGTTTGGATAAGAGAACTGCTGACTGTTCAGCAGCAGCGGTGCTGGCGTCTCAGACTTTGGTAGTGCACCCTCACTGTGGCAAATAAAAACTCACTCAAAACCTTTTGGCAACAATTTTTATAACTGTTGAGTGTACTTTTCTTTATTTTTTTTTTTTAAGCTGGAGAAAGTACCGACTAGCTGTATAACTGAACCGATCTTAGGGAAAAAAAAAAGCTCTCAAATCCTCCCATTCCCAAACAAAAGATTCATGGTTAGTTATGATCGGGAAATGTCTGTCATCGAGGAACGGGGTGGAACTGAACGGCAGTATTCTTATCTTTGGCAGCGTAATTGTAGAGCTGTCTCCCAGCAGCTCTCCCGATGTACATTTGTGTTTTTCTGCTTTTGTCAAGCAGAAACGCTGACAGTACACTTCAAATGTTTTTTTTGTGTTATCTGATTTATTGCAGGTTTGTGCAACAGTTTGAATAGCAGAAGTGTAACAGGTTTGTGTGCTGTTTAATCCTTGGAGAGAGGGAAAGAGGCTTAGACATTATCTGCATTGTTCAGTTTAGTAAATTAATCTGTGGTGACTGGTATATGAGGTTTTTCTGAATATTCTGCTGATGGCATGAGGTTTAATTTGAATTAGGGTTTAGGCTCCAGGCCTGCAGACAGAAAAGCATCCCTGAATAATAGTTTTGTTCAGATTCCTTCCCTGAAAACGTTTCTCGAGAGTCTTTCTCCCTTACAGAGTCTGAGAAGTCTGGTTCTTGACAGGGGCAGACAGTGGACTCTCTGTGGGCCGCAGCGGCAGAGACTGACTGAGGGCTTAATAGCTGCATAGTTTTGGCCTGTTTCTCCTGCCGTTCTTCGGCACCTCGTCTTCTCTGTCCATCTGAACGGCCCAGAGGGCTGGCGGTGGAGGAATGTTGCCGAGCGTTGTCTAGTCCAACAACCATGTTCTTGTGAAAGCACTTGGCAGGGCCACAGCTGCAGCCCTCTCCTCGGCTCTCTTTATGAAGGGGCTCTCATTTGACTGTTTGACTGCTGTTGCCATGGTGAGGAGGAGGAGGAATTTTTAGGAATATGAGGATGGAATGTTTCTAAAAGCAGTTCAGGAGATGGCTCTCCACTGAGTATAAAGATTTCGAGAAGAGTATCCACAAGTTACAGAAAACGGATGCATTTTGTGGGATTTATGATTTAAACGTCACTTCATTATCTATTAATGGGTTGTTTTGAAAAAAAGAACAATCCTTTTTTTGTCATACAAAACTTACCAGCTCTTTTTTATGCATGTGTGTATGTGTTTATTTATAGATACATAGATTCATACTAGTGTTAATGTTATGCTTTATACAATAGTTTTGACATGTCTGGAATGAATCAATATAAAAAAACAACAACAAAAAAACTAAACTTTGGTGCTGAGCCATTTTCAGCTCTCTTCATTTACGCTCTAACTGGGTTCAGGATCAGACCAGAGTTGTCCTCAAGCCACTTTTGAGTTTCCTTTTGTGATTTTTGTAAACATTTGTCCCAGCCTTAAGTTTTGAGAATTGTCATGTTTGACTGTAAGGAAGACTCTAATGAGATGCTCAGTCCCTGATTTCCTCGGATCTGAGCGGTTTGGTTTTCATGGTTTTCATGAGTCATTTTGGTAAACTTTCAACAGGCTGTCACATGACTTGTGGAGAGGAATGTTTTGTTGTTGACTATTCGACCAGAAAGACCTCGCCGTCCGTTTTTAAGGTCCTTTTGTCTCCAGAAATCACGCCTGGAGCTCATTCTTGTTGACGATTGTCTTGTTAAATATGAGTCTGACATGGGTAACTTTTCCCTGACGGCTACGTCTAGCGGGGCGGTGGGGTTTAGGAAGTCGGACCTATAACTGTAGCATTGTATATAAACAGGTGTGTGCCATCTCCTAATTAGGTTTAGTAAATTAAATTAGTCAGAAGCTTCTCAAGGACCACGTGTCAAGTGTCATACATGACAGGGGCTCCAAAAACTAAGAACAGTTAGAACCATTTAAAGAAAAACTGAATATGTAAAATGATTTAAAAGATTTACTATACAACTGCGGTGCAGTTTGATAGTCTCATGCATCTTGACAGGACCAGATGATGGTGGACAGAGAGATTGCTTTTATTAACATGGCATTATGTTTTCACAGCCTTTCTTCAGACTACTGAACTTACGCAAGCTCGGTCTGAGTGACAATGAGATCCAGAGACTCCCTCCTGAGGTGGCCAACTTCATGCAGCTGGTGGAACTGGACATCTCCAGAAACGGTACATAAACACACTCGTGCACAGCCCGTCGGCCGCTGTCAAGTCTGCCATCGCTCGTCAAAAACACCTCGAAATTATGGGAACGTGAAGGTCATGTCTTTGAAGTAGTTTTTGTCCACGCAGTGTTGAACATAGGCTGGGTTTTTGTCATTTCTGTTTGCTTATTTTAGATACAACAAATATCATGGTACAAATGCCTACACCCTTGAAATAAAATAGAAAAAGAAAGGGAAGCTGACCAAAAGTAAATACTGATTCTGCATTTTAGTCATACATGTAGCAGAAATGTAATATGAAACTCTTTTATTTATGCAATGTCTGCTGTATTATTATTATTATAATTATTTATTTATTTTACTTTTTTGCTGCGACACACGCAAACGCTGTGCCCTCTCCGTGTCCTTGTGTGCTGCACCGAGCGGTAGGACAGCTTTCCGTGGCAGATATGAGACATCTGCTCTCCTACAGCACTGCATCAAGTGCTGTGGGAGCAGTGTGCACTGGCCTGTAAGAGCCTTTCCCATCTGTTTGCCTGTATGCTTCCGCGCTCCTGCTGCATCACAACTCTGAGCCGGATAAATGCGATGGGCTGCTTTGGCTCTGTAGGGATTTCTTAACATGCACCTGCAGCATCCTGTACTGAAAGTTCACCCTCCCCGATCAGGCCAGTGGGGCAGATTTACTCTTGTCTTTTTTTTTTTAATGCGCACACTGACAAAGCAGGTAAACATTTATGTGATTAGTAATTCTCTTCATCCCATCACCTTTTAATATAAAGTAAGATTCAGACTTCTACCTGATCTAGGTGCTTAAAAATTAATTTGAGTCACATTTTTCCTTCTGTGGAACTTCTTGTCCAATTACACCCATCTGGCTGTGATTACGGGGAAGATAATAGAATACAACCTCCATACTAGATCTGTGTGCATGCGTTTCTGTGGCTTCCCGCTGAAAAAGGAGGGGAAAAAAGGATCCTCTTTTCTTTACAGACATTCCAGAAATCCCAGAGAGCATTAAGTTTTGCCGGGCGCTGGAGATCGCGGACTTCAGTGGAAACCCCCTCTCCAGGTGACTGAACTTCTGCGGCCCGTCACGAAACCTCGTCGCTTGAAAAAGGCTTGAATAAACTCACTGTTGCATTGTTTCCTGTTGGTTTTATCTTAGTTGGTATTTCACCTTTATGACTTTGTGCTGCAGAAAAACCAAGGACACACTGGTGGAGGTTTTAATGTTGAGTATTTTGATACAGGGATATCTGTGTGTACGTGCGTGGGCATGCGTGCACACCTCCACTTACTGTAGAACAAAAGCTTAAAAATCTCCCTCTCACCCTCTTGTCTTTCTTCCCCAGATTGCCGGACGGTTTCACTCAGCTCCGAACGCTGGCTCACTTGGCACTCAATGATGTGTCGCTGCAGACATTACCCAGCGACATTGGAAAGTATGCACATGTTCATAATGGCCCGTAGTATAGAACATTTGATTGGCTAAAGTGTTGTCATTGTATGATTTTAATAATGTGTGTGTTTTCACTGCATTGCAGATGAAACGATGAGTTCACTTGCTGAAAATTGAACTAAAAGCTCAAGTGGTAATCGGATAAATTGTTAATTGAAACACTGAATGTGAATTTTACTACTTCAGTCAGTTGCCAGACCGAAGACTCGGATCCTTGATAGATTGTGAGAGGGTGTGTAATTCTGTTGCCCAGTGGGCTGTGGGCCACTGGTGTGCTCAGACAGATGGAAGAGCCCCTTACCACACCAGGCAGCTTCGACGAACAAACCTGCCATCTGACTAACCAGCCCGCCTCTCCTCTCTCTGCTCTCCCTGCTTATGCTCCCCCTCGTCTCCTGCCAACTCCTACTCCTCTGCCTCCTTTTTCTCTGACACTCCTTTTTGTAGTCTGGCCAACCTGGTGACGTTGGAGCTCAGGGAGAACCTGTTGAAGTCTCTGCCCACGTAAGTGTCATACCGGCTCAGCGTACATGTGCAGGGTTTGGTTCTCACATTGTCCACCTTTAACATTTTTTAACAGCCAGTGTCGTTTTGATTGCCCGTACTCTCTCTGCTTCTCCTACAATTTCTGATTTATTTTTTGCATTTAACTTCATTATGAAGTGCATCTCATGCACAAATCTTGAATTAATTTGAAGTTTAAACACATTCTGTTCATGTGTCGCTGCATATGAATGTATAGCATCCTATTACCACATGCAAAGCTCTGCTCTTTGTTCTTTCAGCCTGCCTTTTTGCATGACTTAAACATGGGGCTGTTTTATGCGCAGGTCACTCTCTTTCCTGGTGAAACTGGAACAGCTGGACCTCGGCAGCAACGAACTGGAAGTTTTGGTTCGTCGACACGTCTTTAATCACGCAATCTACAGTAGACTGCTAATTGCTTCACTGGATGCTTCAACAACACCTTTTATGTTACATATTTGTGCAGCCTGAGTGACACAGACGCACAGAGTGACACGTACTCACAAGTATTCGTCTCACATTCCTGCCACAGTAGTTTGTGATCTGAACCACATGTTTACCTCACCAAACAAAGCGGGAGCAGCTTTGTCAGAACTCTGGCTCTGCCTGTACTGGAGCCCAGTTGGGAGTACTGCTTTTAGCCTGGGAACGCCCATCTGTCTCAATAGGACAGAGTAAACAATGCCTCATGATTTGAGAAGGGCGGATGCCGAACAAACTGTGACATCATGAGGAAACCTTGTCTGCATGCCTGCTGTTAATAGAGTAAAAGAAATTCATTTGTTAATCTAGTCTGATAGAAAATTAGGTTTCTAAAAGAAAAGTCACGAAGTTGGCTAGTGGCCAGGTTGTTCTACTGTATTTTGGCACTGAAAGCTTTTATTACATGAACTTTGACCACAAAATTCATTTACAGATTGTGTACTTTTGAGGATGCGGTTTCTAGTTTCTGGGACATCGAGACCTCTTAAAAACTTTTAAGTAGTGCAAGATTTCTTTAACTCTGAAATGTGTTGTGTGGAAGGCTGATGTATTATCCCATTTCATTTAGCCGGACACACTTGGTGCTCTTCCCAACCTGAGGGAGCTGTGGCTAGACCGTAATCAGTTATCCTCATTACCACCTGTAAGTGCAGTTTTTCGTTTTCTGTTTTCTTTCAGACATACAAATGTTCTTAAAACATGCCTCGTGCTTGCACTGTGAAGATAATGATTGTGCTTTGATCGCTGGCTCTAGTAGGTAATTTATGTTTTTGTGCTTGCGTAGGAGCTGGGAAACCTTCGGCGGTTGGTGTGTCTGGATGTATCAGAGAACCGCCTGGAGGAGCTTCCCTCAGAGCTCAGCGGCCTTCTGGCTCTCACGGACCTGCTGCTCACACAAAACGCGCTGGAAGTTGTCCCGGACAGTATCGGTGAGAAACCCCAGCGGTGTCAGAAACGGGACTGAAATTACAGATTGCAATTACGTTTTGTAACCCACTGCGCCAAAAGTAAATGTCATCATGTAAACATTAGATGCCACCTTTTGAGTAAAAATGTCACCAGCTTTGATTTGCTTCGGCTGTTTTTTATGCTAGATTGTTTTTTTTGTTGTTTTTTTTTTTTAGTTTTACAAGTGTTTGGTAGAAACATGTTAGTTAGAAGCTGCACCTTCCTTTCCTTGGAAGTGTGCCACCTAATCATTATGCAGTGTTGATTAAGCAAAGAATGGGCCATGCGGCTCGTTTTCCAGAAAAAGGTTGGGCTTTTCTTTTTTTTAAACAAAAGCAGCGCTGCCCTCTGCTGGACAAACCGCAGAACTGCAGGGTCATCAGGATAGAAGTTGACACAGATACGTTAAAATGAATAACGTTCAAGGCTTGTCCCTGATGCTGAAGGCTTCTTTTGTTGTTGATTTTTTTTTTTTTTATGTTTGTCTCTAGGCTTTCTGAAACAACTGTCCATCCTGAAAGTGGACATGAACAGACTGACCCACTTCACTGACTCTATAGGGGAGTGTGAAAACCTTACAGAGCTTGTTCTCACTGAAAATCTCCTGCAGGTACAGAGATGCGCATAAACAACCTACTCACGCCTTCCACTGACCCAACTGGGATTTTACGCATGCCGATTAATATCCAAGTCCCATCAACAGCACTTTTATTACATTATTAATTCAACTGACTAAATGTCCTCCGTCTCGCCACTCTCCCTCACAGTCACTCCCTCGTTCACTGGGCAAGCTAAAGAAGCTGACGAATCTGAATGTAGACCGCAACCGGCTGGGCAGCGTGCCCAAAGAGCTGGGCGGCTGTGCCAGCCTCAACGTTCTCTCGCTGAGAGACAATCGCCTGGGCAAGCTGCCTGCTGAGCTTGCAGATGCCACCGAGCTGCATGTACTGGATGTAGCTGGAAACCGGTACACTCACCTTTTAATTAAATTGTTTTTCCTGCTAAGGTTAAAGACTTAAGTAGAATGTCTTTGCTATGACGGTTCAGCATCATACCAAAATTGCACCTATAATTATGTTGTGTTTTTAATCTGAGTGAGACAGTATAACATCACGAGTAACCTACTTTAAAACTGTTAAAAAAAAAAATCCAAAACAACTCCTTAAAACGTATAACTATTTTCTTCCAGATTGCAAAATTTGCCTTTTGCCCTGACAAACCTCAATCTGAAGGCCATGTGGCTCGCAGAGAACCAGTCGCAACCCATGCTCAAGTTCCAGACAGAGGATGACGAGCGAACGGGGGAGAAGGTGTTGACCTGCTATTTACTGCCTCAGCAGCCTTCGCCAAGCCTCGGTACGTTTTATGCATAATTGTTGTTGGTGCATGCATAAAACACGTCCTCGGCCTGTCTTAACCGTTTAAAAAAGGATTTATTCTCTCATAATCTTATTTCAGTCATGAAATGTCTCGTCTCAGACATTTCAGAAACCTGTAGGCATATTTGTTTTTTTGGGGGGTTTTTCTCTGTCATTTGTTTTTCTATCTCATCACTGGTAGGAGCATTGGAACCGCTACAGTTTTTCACTCCAAAGCTGCCCTGTTCCCTCTCTGACATCCTTGGTTCTTCAATCTTCACCTTCTCTTTCTGCAGAGAACCTGCTGCAGAACAGCGTGGATGACAGCTGGACAGACAGCAATCTGAACCGAGTGTCAGTCATTCAGTTTCAGGAGGAGACTAAAGCTGAGGAGGACGATGAAGCCGCTGCAGAGCGCAGAGTGAGTAAATGCGGTGTTGTTGTGATTGCGTTAAGAGGGTCTGCCCTTCATCGTTGTTACCAAGCGTCCTTTTTATCACTGGCTTGAGTTAAATGTGACTGAAATGAGCAACATAAACGCCAAACAATTATCGTTTCTTTTTTTTTTTCTTTACATTTAGGGTCTTCAACGTAGAGCCACTCCGCACCCCAGCGAACTGAAGGTGATGAAGAAAGTGATAGAGGAGAGGAGGAATGAGGCCTACACATCCAAACCTGATGGCGAAGAAGAGTCCCTTGACCCGGAGGTACTTGAATCATCTAATATTAAACAATTACACTGCCAGTTCTGGGTGCTTAAAGTAGTGAATATATGCCCTCACTTACTTTGCTAGAAAATAAAAATTGCTTTTTTCCAGAATTTTTAAAGTAAATATTCATCCTGTTTGTCTAATTTAATCTTGTTTTGTGTTGTTGTCACTGTTTCCAGGAGAAACGACTTAGTGACCTTTCCAATCAGAGCCAAGACTCCCAGGTCTCCCAAAGCACACTGTCGGCCACCTCCCAAGAGAACAGACAAAATGTGACAGTGGCCTTCCAGAGAGAGGACCTCGCAGATGGCCATTCCCCTCAGGAGGAGGAAGACTTGGATGAGATGGAGGTTGAGTACATTGAGGTGGATACTGATGTCTTGGTAATCAAATAAGCAAATTAAAAATATGACTGCTGGCTCTTCTCTCATAAAACTCTGGAATCTCATTCTTTCTTTTGTCCAGCCCACCGTGCACTTTGCAGAAGAACCCATCATCCGAGGTGGGGAGGAGGATGATGAGGAGGACGGGGAGAACGGTGAGAGGAGTGACGAGGAGGACGAGAGGCCAGCTTTTCCCGCTGAGAAGCAGCGACTGATCAGAAAGGACACGCCACACTACAAGAAGCACTTCAAAATCACCAAGCTGCCCAAACCCGAGGCTGTGGCCGCGCTGCTGCAGGGCTTCAGTCCTGACAGGCTCACCTCCCCGACACAGGCTGCTGAGGAGGAGGAGGAGGATGAGGAGGAGGAGGATGACGAGGCCGGCGTCGGCGTCTGCACGCCTCAGCTCCATCGCAGAAGAGAGGAACTGGATGACAGCCGGCTACAGGCCAACTCCAGTCAAGTAAAGGTAAAACAGAGATTCAGGCTCAGGTGGGATGTTGCATGGGAGTGTGGGAGGTCACATAGGAACTCATACTTCAGTAGAAACATTATCATGCATCATTACACATATTTTTCCCCACCATGCTGAACTCTTATTGTTGTTTTAAGGAATTGATTGTTTTTGCACAGACGCAACAGTAGCAGCTATATTGTAGAAATGTGATGCAAATACATTTTGCATCACCAACACAGATGTTACAACATCCTCATCAGTAACATACACTACATGACCAAAAGTATTCGCCTACCTGCCTCAACCTCGCATATGAACATAAGTGACATCCCATTCCTAATCTATAGGGGTCAATATGACGTCGGTCCACCCATGGGATTGTCTAAAATGTGTTGGTATGCCGAAGCATCCAGAGTTCCTTTCACTGGAACTAAGGGGCCGAGTCCAGCTCCTGAAGAACATCCCCACACCATAATCCCCCCTCCACCAAACTTTACACTTGGCACAATGCAGTCAGACAAGTACCGTTGTCCTGGCAACCACCAAACCCAGACTGGTCCATCAGATTGGCAGATGGTGAAGCACCATTCGTCACTCCAGAGAAGGTGTCTCCACTGCTCTTCAGTCCAGTGGCGGCGTGCTTTACACCACTGCATCCGACGCTTTGCATTACACTTGGTGATGTACGGCTTGGATGGAGCTGCTCGGCCATGGAAACCCATTCCATGAAGCTCTCTGCTCATTGTTCCTGAGCTAATCTGAAGGCCACATGAAGTTTGGAGGTCTGCAGAAAGTTGGCGACCTCTTGGCACTATGTGCCTCAGCATCCGCTGACCCCACTGAGTCGCTGTTTTTACAACAAATAGTTGTAAAAACAGTCTGCATGTCTAGGTGCTCGATTTTATACACCTGTGGCCATGGAAGTGATTGGAACACCTGACTCCGATTATTTGGATGGGTGAGCGAATACTTTTGGCAATATAGTGTAGATCAGTTATCTTTTTAAAATCCCCAGAGATCAACTTTCTTCACTTAGCCTTTCTTGCACACTGGTCCATTTCAGTTCCAAACTTGACATCTTTACCAACTACCTGCTGATTTAATTAAAAAAATGATGGAATAATGACATGTTGAGAATCAGCTTTTATAACATTGTGTGTTTGTGTGCTTGTGTGCCTGTAAGGGTAAATGAACGGAGTGAAATCTGCTCAGATGCTGCTCTTGTCAGCGACTGCTTTTGCTGATCTTTATTACTTGGGGGAAACCTGAGGCGATCTGTTGATTCACTGAGCTAATTACACAAATCTTTTATTAACGCAAAGATAATCTCACCATCAAATCTGTGTGCGTGTGTGTTTTTATTTAATTTTTATTTCTAAATGCTTGTGGGTCTGTGTGTGGCTGCACCAGACCAGCCAGAACATGTATCGGCAGAGTTGGAATGTGAGATCTTCTTTTTCTACGCGAGATCATCTCCATACTTAGTTGTATCTTTGGGTTACAGCGTTAAAAGTCTTCATTGTAAGTTTTAGTGAAATTTCTTTTAATTACATATACCCAATTTATATGTTTTTAGGCTGAACCAGCATCTCATCATTACATTAGGGATCTAGATCTGGAGGAAAAATCCCATTTGTGGTTTTTATCTTTGGTTTGTTCTGGTTTGGGAGCTTTGCCGTCTTTTGTCCGCAGTCTTGCTGCACACTTGTGTTTTGTTTTTTTTTTTTTTTTGTTTTTTTTTTTGTTTTTTTTTTGCACTGTGGCTCAGCTCCTTGGTCTTGTCTTTCCACCTCTGCCTGTATTTGCTTCTGGTGGCTGGGGAGTGAGTGTGAAGTTACTTCTGCTTCAAGGTGGTACCAAATCCTGTAAGCACATAGTCAAGTGGTGAGTGTGTAAAGTTGTTGTTCTCTTTTTCTTTTTTTTTTTTCTCTCTCCTTTTGTGTGTGTGAGGGCATATTTTTATTTTGGCCTGACTAATCCGCATGCCTCTCGCTGGTTCCTGTCCTAACAGGGGGTGTCATTTGATCAAGTCAATAATCTGCTGATTGAACCTGCTCGAATTGAGGAGGAAGAGGTCTGTACCTACTCTTTCCCATCTGCTCTGTCTGTCTCTCGCTCGGTCAACCACTTTGTTTTCAGAAGTTAACAAAACCAAAGAAATCCACTTAATCAAAGCCAATCACAAAGGACCCCCACTCAGTTACATGTCATTTACATCTTATGTAGACGGTTTGTGTGGGAGATACGTGTTAATTAATCCTGTTTATTTAAATATAAACTGGACAGAAGCAGGGGGGCAGGCAGTTTGACATAAAAAGGATGTGAATTTATTTCTAACCTTATTTCCAACTGGTCCTTAATCATTTTGTAACATTTATACACATTTATTCAAACTAAGCACTTTATTATATTGTTACATTAAAATAAAATGTTGTCTTTATTTTAATATATTATATTTTATGACTGACACCATTTTCAGGTCATTGGAGGTTTTTTTTAATCTTCCTACTTGTTTTAATACAGGAAATTACTGGGCTTAATTACCTGTCTGTTTTACTCTGCAGCAAAAAAGCAATTTTATATAAACTGATTATAGTCGATCTTTAGTCTGTTCATCCATTGAATAAACAGTACTAGGAAATTATGAATGCACTTTGTGCAAAACTTATTGTCTGTATGACTGACACACACTACAAAATGTATCTGAAGCTACCGTCATATCCAAAAGATTCTCCTTAACCTGATCTGAGATGGTTTTACACCGCTGCCCATTTGTCACCGGCCCCCCCCCCTTCTTTTCTTTTTTGGTATATGCCTCAAATTTCTCCACCTTTGACTTTACAAACAGTACAAATGACAGTCTACATCCGGTTCTGGCAGTTTTTTTTGTCCTTTCCCTTCATCTGCTGCTTCGCTCTCCTTTATCCTGTCCTTGCTGTCTTTCCCTGGAATAACTGAGACTAGGCAGATCAACTTCTCCAGCTATTCAGGAATATGTCTAGATCACATTTAACCAGGAGAAGGGTTTAGGATGGAGGAGGTCCGTAGTCACGTTTTAATAGTGTAAACCTATTTTGTTTTAAAATGTAAGAAATAACATCTTTGATATTTGCTGAGCTGTATTTATATTCTTCCTTTCTATTGTCCATGCACACTTTTTCTCTTTTTTTTTGCATGATTTAATCTGAAATATCTGAAACATTATCATGTATTTAGTCTAAGTGAGGGAAACACTTTAGGATAATCGGTACAGGAGGACTTCAGAGTCTCCACCTGTAGGACACATCACTCTTCTTGTCCGTTACTGGACGCTTTATTCCTCCGTCTTTTCCTCCTTTGTCTCCATTTCCCCCTGTTTCTGCATGACTTACAAGGCTACACGATACACCGCTTAATACTTAGTGTTTACCGCAAATCCCTCAAGGCCAGTCTTCTGCACAAAACACACTATATTTTTATTTTTATATCTTTTTTTGGGGTATTGTGTCAGTAGAGGGGGATATTTGGCTACAACTTTTGCGGCGTTATTTAAGTAAGGCTTAGGAATTTCAAGAAAACACAAAATCCTCCTCAATTCATTAATCTGACAAAAGGATACAAGTCAGTCTCACTTCATTCCTTTATTACAGGATGAAACATTGACTGATGCCCCCTATAGGCAGACTCAGGGACGTCCCCTGCAGCTCACATTTTTATACCTAAGATATTGAACTCAAGCGAAATAATAAAAAAACTGAACTCGTCTCCTAAAGCTGCTGTGAGATCAGGGGTGTTTTACGGGGATTCACTTCTAGTGTTATTGACTCCCCCTACTCAACTTGCAGCACACGCTGACCATTGTGCGACAAACGGGCGGCTTGGGTATCAGTATAGCAGGTGGGAAAGGATCTACGCCTTACAAGGGGGATGATGAGGTAAGAAGGCGCATGAAGTTCATACACGCTTGAGAAAGTTACAGGTACACAGACCAAATTCAGATTTTTCTTTTTGTTTGTGTTTTAAGGGAATTTTCATCTCCAGAGTATCTGAAGAGGGTCCCGCTGCAAGGGCCGGGGTTAAAGTGGGAGACAAGCTCCTGGAGGTATTAATGTTTTTTTGAGCCGACAACCACGTGTGACCACACAGCTACTTGGATTTTTAAAGAACATCAGAAGTCAACCTGTCCATCTGCGTCTAAGGTAAACGGTGTGGATCTGCACGAGGCAGAACACCACATGGCGGTGGAGGCTCTCCGCAGCTCTGGTGCAACAGTGTCTATGACAGTGCTGCGGGAGCGCATGGTGGAGCCGGAGAACGCCATCACTACCACACCGCTGAGGCCAGAGGACGACTACTTCCCGCGGGAGAGACGGAGCAGTGGTCTTGCCTTCAACGCAGAGACCAGTCCTAGCGGGCCACGGCAGAGGTTCTCCACCAGCTTGATCCGCAACGACAAGGGGCTGGGGTTCAGCATCGCGGGAGGAAAAGGCTCCACACCCTACCGCACTGGAGACACGGTGAGATGTGACCGTTGCACACAATATTTAACTAAACAGTTTGCTTCAGTTCAGAGCGAAATGCAATAGTGAGACGACATCAACAGCTGCAGACACGACCAGTCATACAGTAATTAAAGGATCTCTCGGACGGTCAATAACTAGAAGGGTTTTGGAAATGGGAAGTGAAGTCCCAGTAACTCTGACTGAGATCTGTCTCTTAAGCGCTGGCTATTCAGGCCACAGTGTTTATCGTCTCTACCATGGCGACGGAGATATGAATAGCCAGGCTGAAACGTGATAGGTCTGCTGTAAATGGACAGGGTTCGAAAGACACGCAGGGCAGCGCCGTTCTGCGTCGCATCTCATGCAGCTCAAGGAGCACACATAGAGGACAGGACTCATAAACAAATGATTTTAGCCAGGTCTGTTTTATTTCTGTGAAATTGAAGCAGTGACTTGACTGGTTCTTAGTTAACCTGATGAGGTAAACTTTAGTTCTGCATGTTGTGGCGCCTTGCTTCATGAAGTATTGTGATGTTTCTGAGTTGAACTTGGACAGTTGCTTGTTGGTTTTTGTTGTTTTTGTTGTTTTTTTTTGTTTTGTTTTTTACGGTCCGAACATAACCTTTGTAAAACTGGAGAACGATGAAGAGTTTTTTTAGATTTTGTGCAACGTGCTCACATACTGACAGAAAAGTAACTCCCACACCTGCCAGAATCACCGTAAGCACCATGATTCATCACAGGGTTTCTGCTGGTTGTAACATGTCTTTTACCACCAACGCAGTCTAATATAGCACACCGGTTGGCTTCAAAATTAGTTTGGACACTTTATGACGGCTATGTTAGGACAAAGGTTTTTGGATCAAGATTGCCGGTATTAACTGAAACTGTGTGAACCCGGTCTCTTCTGTCTGTCATAAAGGGAATCTACATCTCTCGCATAGCTGAGGGTGGAGCCGCACACAGAGACAGCACGCTGCATGTAGGCGACAGGGTCATCTCTGTAAGTACTTTGATTCCCCTCCGTGTTGTTGTCGTGCTCAGAATCAGGAAGACTTGGACGTATCCCGTAAAGTAGTGGTTTCCTGTCTGAAGAAATGTCAGAAGTGACGATATCTAAGTCACGTTCAGACGATAAAATGTCATTAGACTCGCTCGTACGAGCTCTTGTAGTTTTTTTTTTGGTTAAACATAGAGGTGGTAGATTTCAGAGCTCAGACGCTCCTGCATGACTTCTAGTTGTGCTTTTGTTTCCTCTAATTACACTTCAATCTTGGCTTTGTTTCCTTCTGTCTGACTGCACAAAATGGGAACCGTTACTGTTTTACACACCCATGCGTACTTGAGCATTTGCATGGATTTTTGACCACTTTTTTTTTTTTGATAAATGTGACACTGCCCTCTACTTACATTTTTTTTTTTTTTTTACTTCAAGTCCCTCTGTGTGGTTGATCTTCTTTGCTGTGCCTCTTGAGTTTCTCCTTTCTCCTCCGGCAGCTTTTCTCTTGCTCCTCTGTTTCTTTTTGTGTCTCTTCTGTCGTCACGCTCCCTCTCCTCCTGCATGCTCACTAATCGAGTGCATCTCCTTGCCTGCTTGGTGGTGGCTATGGTGTTGGGTGGTGTGGGCCGAGACTGTTGTCCTGCAGATGTGGTGCACGCGTGTTGCCACAGCTGCAGCAGCATGTCAGCCTTCAGTAAAAGCTGGTACTGTCGGGCCAGTGCTGACCTCTGCTTGTCTCTAAGGACTTTAGTGCCTTGTTTAAAAAGATTGTGCATGTCTGAAATCTATCTTTTTTTTTTTTTTTTTTTTTTTTTAAATCTGAAGACGAATGTGCACAAATTCAAGACCGGACCGTTTTTATGAGGGGGCCTAGATACTACATTGTTTGCCTTTTTATTTACTTAAAATCAAACTCACTTCCACATGTGTTTTAAGTAAAAAAAGGCAATAAATAATGGGGAGATAAAAAAAAATCCTGAGCTGTTGGGCTTTGTAAAAATTTGCCTTTTAACGAGTAGTTTTGCTTGCTCGCAGCTTCTCTCCCTCAGTAATCTTCAGCCAGCTTAACTTTCTTGCAGCAATCTGTTGTTATACTGCTCTCTCTCTTTTCCTCTAAAAGTGCTTGCACAGGAGTTTTTCTTCAAATAATATCACTCACTCGTAATACATTCAGAAAATCTCTGATTTATAAGTCGGCATATACTAGAGGATTTTACAAACGGACTTTTGAGCGATGACATGCAGAGTCTGGTGAGTCAACTGTTGGCGGCGTACCAGCTCCAGCCTGCATTTGTTCTCAAATATTTATTGTGCCAGTAACAAATGATCGTTGGGGAACATCCTGGTGGGCTGACACCCTCCGTGGTTGGTTTTACTGTTGATCCAGATCAATGGTGTAGACATGACAGAGGCCAGGCATGACCAGGCAGTAGCGCTCCTTACTGGCACCTCCCCCACCATCGCACTGCTGGTGGAGCGAGACCTGAATGCACCAGGGGGTTCTCCAGGTCAGAACAGGGCACGCCCCCACTCCCCTCCGCCTCCAGAACCCTCAGATTCTCCGGACCAGGAGGAAGACGGCCTTCAAGGGAACCATTTGGGCCAGTTGGAGGACGAGTACCCCATTGAGGTAAAACCAAGAGCATGTTTTCTAGAAGTTTCAGTGGGCAGCGCTTTAGAAATCTCTCCAAGGCTTTCAGTTTAATTTATGTTCCTGTGACCCCTGCCTTATCCCTAACGCTTTCCAGTTCCAGAGAAGATGGTGCATGGTATGAAGGCTCGGTGTGGTTAAGTAATGGTGTGCTTTAGGTTGTAGTCTGAACAGATTCTCCATGTGCATGCAGTACAAACGTGGCTTTGCAACTCATCTATCTATTTTACTAAAATAGATGTAGACAGGTCTGTCTCTTGTGATGTTGAGTTGATTCCTTTTCTCTTTAGGTTTTAGATTGAGGTTTGAAATGCTTTTTAAAGGTCTTTGTGCAACAACTTTCTGATCCTCACAGGAAGTGACCCTGCTCAAGTCAGGTGGCCCTCTAGGCCTGAGCATCGTGGGAGGCAGCGACCATGCCAGTCATCCTTTTGGCATCAATGAACCTGGGGTGTTCATCTCAAAGGTTTAACCATGAAACATTTGCTTCTTTGCAAATTATATCCTTTTGTGTTTTTTCCAATCACTCTTTTACATCTCACTACCCCCCCCCCCTTTTTTTTTTCCAGGTAATTCCTCATGGACTGGCAAGTCAAAGTGGACTGCGTGTTGGGGACCGGATACTAGAGGTGAACTCCATCGACCTGCGGCACGCCACACACCAGGAAGCCGTACGCGCCTTGCTGGCTAACAAGCAGGAGATCCGTATGCTGGTAAGACGGGATCCTTCACCGCCTGGGATGCAGGAAATTCTGATCCAGAAGCAACCAGGAGAGAAGCTTGGCATCAGCATCCGCGGAGGGGCCAAAGGTCACGCTGGAAACCCCTTCGACCCTACAGATGAGGGGATCTTCATCTCCAAGGTTTTTAAGGCATTTAAAGCACAACTTCCACAGCTACTAAGTAACTTCCCTTTAGTTTGAACTGCACCTCTCAACTTGTTGCCTGCATCGTTTTAGGCTTCAGCTTTCCTTAAAGTCATAAGTCACTTAAGAGACATAGAACGCTCAGGTTTGACTCTCCTCAGGTGAGTTCAACTGGAGCAGCAGCGAGAGATGGAAGACTGCAGGTTGGCATGCGTATTCTGGAGGTGAACAACCACAGCCTCCTGGGAATGACTCATACGGAGGCAGTGCGGGTGCTTCGCGCTGTTGGCGACTCTTTGGTCATGCTGGTGTGTGACGGCTTCGACCCCCATAAAGTGGCTGCGGTGGAGGTGAGATGCTATGAGCAAGCAGATTTTTACCGTTTTCTTCTTTCTCTGTGCGCTGGATGTAGATTTATGTTTTTGTTCACTTAATCTGCTGTGCAGCTGAACTTTGGTTTATTTCCAGGCATCTCCTGGGATCATCGCTAACCCATTTGCAACAGGCATCGTACGCAAGAACAGTCTGGAGAGCATCTCCTCAATAGACCGAGACCTGAGCCCAGAGGAGATGGACATTATACAGAAGGTACAACCTCAATCAAACACATGACCACAGAGTTTATGTGCCCACTACAAAAGCCAAACAAGCGAATGCCCGTCTTCTTAAACCCTCCCCCCACTGGATTATCTTTAGGGTTCTCTCTTTTTCTACATCATAAACTGCAGTGTAAGTCTGTATCATCAGAACCGAACCCGCTGGTATTCAAGTCAATACATGATTTAAATCTTTTGCTCAGCGATTCTGCTTCACCAGCAGTGTGCCTCCACAGCACTTTGGCATCATCAGGTGGAATTTCGAGTGACGGTACACTTTTGCCTGCTCATGTACACCACGTATGCACACTTTCCGCCAGAGCAGCCACAATGCACCAGCAGTGTTGTTTATATTGCCCAGATTAGGTTTTGGGTGACTGCCCGTGCTGAAGGAATGCAGGGCTCTGTTTATAGACTACTCTGCTTCTGGTGCTTCTCGTCCATTTAGATCAGCAAGCTTGTTTGTAATCTCCACCTTGTACCAGAACACAACTAAAGAAATTCTCTCGCTAAGACTTTTTGTTTAATATATATATATATAAATATATATAATGAAAAGCAGCTGTTAATCAGTATTGTAAGGTTGTTAAGTCTCGCTCTCCTCCAGGAGTCTGAGATGGTTCGAGAGACGTCGCAGTGGGAACGAGAAGAGATGGAGAAAGTGGTGAGTGAAACTGAAAATACATCTGTTTTCAGGGGAGGCAAATGGTTTAAAACAAAAAAAAAAGTCAGAGCAGCGATGAAGAGAAAAGAAAGGAAAGAACTTTTTTTTTTTTATCACACCTGGAAAATGAAGTGAAGTAGTGAGCATCATACGGCTGTAGTCAGATCTTGGGTGAATGAAGCTTCTCCTCCATGACCTGTACGCGTTTGGTGTTTGTAAAAACTGTTCCTGCAATGTCCCACCCTGCATGCTTTTTCTGCTCTCATGGTGACATGAATGGAATACTTTTTAATGTGTGTGGGTTCTATCCTTTTCTTTCCCTTCTGTTTTTCTCCTTTCTTTCCTTCTGGTGTGTTTGGTGTGATCCACAAATCATCCAATCATCCCTCATCCCTCTCCACTGTTCTTATCTCTACTCCACCCCCTGCAACACATCTTCCCTCCACTGTAAATGCTCTCCGTCCTCTTGTTTCACCCATGATTGCATCACTGTGCGGCTGTGTGATGGTTGGGTGTCTCCTCTCTGTGCTGTACTCCTCCACTTCCTCTCATGGTAAAGGAGCGTATGCGCTTGGAGCGTGAGGAGGCAACTCGCCTGCTAGAAGAGGAGACGGAGGTGAGATACTCGTAACTGGCCGCTGCTCAGACCAAACCCGCCGTCTGCGCGTAACTGCAGGCGATCCATGAACACCACAGACAAATTAGTCAGCAGATCTTACTCAAGCAGGTAAAATTTTACTGAAGAAGGTCCTGATTTGGATGAGCAGATGTCCAGATTATAAAGGAGTAAAGCGACCGGCAGAAAATCAGGTCAGTGCAGGTCAAAGCGAGAGCTGGGAGAGTGCAACACTTTATGTCTAATTTATGAATCAGATGGTTTAAATAAAGTATAACATGGCGTGTTCTCAATGAAACTGCAAGCTGTCACAACAGAATTGCTGCTTTAAATTTAGATGAAAGCAGAGTGTCGATCTCTTTCGGGTTCTGATGAACCGCCTCCCAACGTGAGGTGCCAGTAATACCAGAGATTAATATCTGGAAGGCACATCAGGAAGCACATGTCCTTATAGCTGGAAATGCATGAGAGGGACAAACCGCATTCACCACGTTTCAACTTTACCTCTCTTACTGTAAAAACTCATTTGTTTAAGTAGGAAGTGGCTTGTTGTCTCACCTCTTTGCATTTTTATTTTTTTAATAGAATATTGGCACTGGAACTTTAAAACTTGACTACAAAACCCTGGCTGCACTGCCCACCACCAGTCTGCAGAAGGTCAACCGGGTAAGTCCCGCTGCACAGCCGGATATCATCACAGCGGTGAAATATGCACAAGTCTTGACTGAATAAATAAAAATACTTTCAACGTGACTGAGAGCTCGACTTTCAAGTTGCAAATTGTTAGCATTTTCTTCGTGGCCTTCAAAGCTCAGAATAGATCCTCGTGGAATCTGTCGTGTTTGTGCTCCTGGAAACTGAGTATCGAAGAGCCGACCAGCTGCGCCTTCGGGAGCACATAACCAAGCTTCAGCCGTGAAACGTCGCCCAGTTAACAAGGGCGGTGTGACTTTTATTGAACACCAAGGTCGCTGTTGGATGAAGAATGTTGTGTGAGGACATCAGCGGGCAGTGGATGAAAGTCTACACCCAGAAAATGGAAGTGATGAGAAGCAGTGTGTACATAGAAGAACAGGCCTGGTCCTGGGTGACTGAAGGAGGAGGAAAAAAGTGTGGCAGGAGCGGTGATGTGGGGGAAGGGAGCAGCTGCCCACTATCAACCGGCCTGTCCTGTGATATTTTAAACCTGCATCTGGCTCTGAGTCGATGGAGTCTGGTGGGTGGGGTGCCCACCAGACGAGGAGGGCCTTGTGTGAGCGTTTCAGTTGTGGTAGAGTAGTTGGAGTGGATGTACGACGCCGCCGGGTTACCGTCCTACAGTGAGTTGACTGGTCCATCTTCATCATCATTATTCTGTCCTTTTTCTTTTCATTTGTCTCGGCTTCTTTCATCAACTCTGGTTCATTATTTCGATCCGGCTATGTTGTTTTCTGAAACTGTGACAGGTTCTCCGACAGAAGGGTTCAGGTGTTTGCTCGTTCAATCTAAACATCCATCTTCACATAGTAAATGTAAACAGACGTTGCGTTTGTGCCCCACTTCCAGGTCTCGGGCCTCTGAATGTCGCAGCTGTTCATGCTCCTCGTGGTGGCGCCGGCCCACGTGGTCTGATGCGGAGTTAGTCACTGAGATTCCTAGGAACCGTTTTTGCTGGAAGCCAGGGACATTGTTGGAAAACACAGGAGTTGATAAATCAGAATCCAGCGTGTCATCATAGTTATGACATCATCAGGAGGTTCTGGTGAATGCCCACCTAAAAATAGGTGCTTTTTTAAAGTTATTACCACTAGTGAAGTCTTTGGTGTTACAAAGTTGTTTACAATTTCAGCCAAAAAGTGTGCAGACAGCCCTGAATTTTGCCACATTTTGTTGCGTTTTTTAATTAAATGTATTTCACAAAGTATACGTTAAAATTGTTCAGTTCCTGGCTGACGCGTGGCTCACTGCGTTGGCATGTCGGCGAGCCAGCAGCCGGGTTTTTAAAAGCCCAGCTGTCTCCGGCGGTCTGCGCTCGAGACTAAAGGACATTCGACCACATTCCAGCCCGGTGACCCTCACTGCACCTCTGACTCTTATAGTCAGCACGTGGCGAACCTCTACTACTATCACGGAGGTCACATCAGATATAAATTCCTCTTCTTTGTTTTAAGAGTATTGTATTAGTGATTAAATGCAGGTTCAAAATCAGCATATTCTGACTGACGTGGCGTCAGCAGCCGTCCTCTCGGTGTGAACTGAAGCAGAGCCAGAACTGGAGAGCTTCTCTGCTCTGATAACGTTTATTTAAAGCGGCGGCCGAGAGCCTGGACTGTGGGGAAGGGTCTGGCAGCGGATATCACTCGAGCCCTAGATCCTCCTGTCTTAGTTCATCCACTATTTTCCTTAAAGCTTGATTTTTTTTTTTTTTCCTTCTGTGTGACAGAGCTTTTCCCGTCCGTCTTTCTTAGTTTACACTGCGTGTCCTCCCTCTTTCCTTTGCTCTCGTTCAGTTCGCTACCTCTGTTTCTCTGACTGCTCCCATGGAGGCCACCACTTTTGAGCCTTTGACCTTTGGGTTGAGTCAACCCGCCAACCCCCACAACCCAAATCCAAACATGGACCACGGTCATCTTCACGGATCCCACTTCCCCCCCAATGACATGTCCACCGTCACGGACGCTGCTGGCTCAACAACGGCTATTGATTCAGGATCAACCCATATTCCTGAAGACGAAGAGGAAGAGGAAAGCCTGGTGGACTCGCAGTCCATCTGCTTCAAAGATAACCCGTTCTTGGTGGCCAATCGCAAAGGAAAGGGTCTTCCTCTTGGAGAGCAGATCCTGTCAGGGCCTCCTGTGGGCTACGGCAGGAAAGGCCAGCTGCAGCCCTGGTTGTTCAGCAAGGCAAGACGCCTGCTTGAGTGTGGTTTGGAGAAGGCATGGTGTGTTACTGTGCACTTGGTTGTTTTGCTCACTGTGTTCCTTGTAAGACATTTTTCTGTGTCCAGAAGTTTGAACTTTCAAAAGCTGTGTTCCTGTGATCCAACAAAGAACCTTTCACTTGCACACTAATGTTTAAATTCCAAATGCTTCAACCAAGAACCTAAATCAGTAGTTTGAGGATCAATAAAAGGTCTAGTGGGAAAAAAATCCAGAGGGATTAAAGCCGTATACGTTGGATAAACATTTTTCTCTCAAGACTGGTGCATGTTTTTGAGCTTGTGGGACCTCCTTGAGCTCCTAAGGGGCCCCGTCGGCACATCGGATCGACTGGAATGACGGGCCCAGCAGCTGTGAGAAGGATCTTAAATCACGAAAGAGTGTGATCTGCAGGATATCGTGAAACGTGCATGTTTGTCAGCAAGAGCTTGTCGGTTGTCGAATTTACTTAGACGTGAATTCACAACACACATTAAACTAATGAATTTCACTTCTTTGGATCATTGTTGTTTTTCAGTGCGCTGAGTGAAGCTGTTGAATCTGATTTTGGTGTTTTGCTTTTCCTTGAAGGCGCCTTCCTCTGATTACGCCCGGACGGAGAGCCCAATCAGGGAAGCCCCTTATTCTCCGACCATTCAGCCGGTGAGCAACCCAACACCCTGCCCTGCTCCAGTATTCACCACCTGCCCTCATACCATCCTTTCATTCATTTGATCTTTTTCCGCGAGTCACTTCTACCCCTTTAGAGGCGGTATTTGACAGCTGACCCCTCTTGACCTTCCCTCCCTCCCTTAGCCCAGCCACCACTCCTCCAACAGCTCCCTGTGTGCAGGCAGGGAGACGCGCTTTGTAAGTGGGACTCGTGGCCTTTTTTGCTCTGGCCTGGATTTAATTTCTTTTAATTCAGCAGTTATGTGGGCTGCTATGAGCTCACTGTCTTGTATTAAAACAAGTGAAGCTGCCTGAGTCCTGCCAGATAGAAAAGCATGTGACCGCCTGTCCACGTCTAATTACTGATGCTTGCCTAGGAGTGCATTTCTTAAAGAGGTTCGTCCTTAATGTCTCTACTGACCAAATATGGCTTTTCTTCATAAGGGAATTTCTCACTTTTCCTTAAGCAACATCATCAGTTGTCAAGATCTAATTTTACAAAATCCACTCGTACATATTCAGTATGAGACAAAGGCTCATTTTGAAGTCAGATTAGCTCATGGGACACTGGTGATGTTGCATTGTCTGTTAAGTGTTTTTATGTGACCCGGCAGCCTCCTAAAGAAGCCCCATTAGTTACGATGTAGTGACTGACTGCACCACTGGTTGAAATTCAAGTAGGATGTGCCAACTCATAAATCTTCATATCATTTTCATAGATTTTAATTTTCTTTGCAGGCAAACGTTCATTACACCTCCACTCCCACTGCCAAGGACAGCACCACATCATCAGTGAGTGTCTGTGTGGCTCAGAAACGGATGACGATAAGAATTGTACTCTAGACGAGTAAACTGAATGTCAAACCGTTTATTTTATCACAATCTCCTTTAGACCTGATGCATTTTCAATAAATGCAGGTATCTACAGTTTTGTGTTAATTGCATCACCAGACAGATGTGCTAATGTAACGGTTTTAAAAAGGGCCATGTTTTATTTTTCATGGTTTCCAGACTTATCTAAACTGTGATAACGAGGAATGATGATCATGCATGACTCAAAACATGCAGACATGTCTTTGTCATAGCAGGACCTTCTTACAGAATTCTTCTATTTTTAAAGTCATGAGGACTCGAGGCTGCGAGAACTTCGCAGGGTCACTGGCTGGCTGGTCCAGGCATGAGAAGGAGTAGAATTTCATTAGTTCACAGTCTCCACCCTGGTGCATGTTCCTGCAGGAATTTGACCAGAAGACACTGAAGATACTTATCTGAGCTAATGTGAACTGAGGTCTGCCTCTGGCAGAATCCTCTCATTTTCTTGCACTGACTCTTCTGTAATGTATTGTAAATGTCAATCTTTGTCAGCCTCAAATAACTCTAACTAATAATAACTAGGTTACTCTGGGTGCAGACCGACTCCAGAGGTACCAAAGATCAAAAGAAAATTACTGGAAATGATCCACTTTAAGCATCCATTAGTAGTGAAGCTTTATCAGGACGTCTGCATCCTGTAAGACTGCAACCTCTGCAAAGATAAATTACTCTACAATTCATTCAGTCTAATGTGATTTTAAATCAAGTTACCTTTCAGCCATTAACTATTCATTTTGAGTTGTCATTCACCCTAATATTTGGCATCTCTGGCATTTAATCAATGAAAATGTATGTTTTGTCTTGTTTCTAGACTCGGCCGGGTGCCATCCAGCCAGTTGGCCGTGTGTGGCCCAGCCCCTCCCCTGGAACGCCGGACAGCCACAGTCCTAACCCCTTTCAGCATGGTCCTTCCCCCTTCAATTCCCAGACCTCTGTAAGAACCCTCACCACCACGTAGGGCTGGACTCTAACTATGTAGTGCTGCTACTGAAGCTGTGCAGCCCCAAGATAAGGAAGTGGCAGTGCAGCAGTTACAGATATTTATGGCATTCAAAGATTTTTGTCATTGAAAACTTGTATTTCAGTGTATGTAAGACCAGGTCTGGTCAGCTGTAGCTCTCCATGACCCCAGCTTTCTGGAGGATAGGTGTCTGAAACTATACTTCATTTATCTGAACTCGGGGCTCCTCCTGCAGATCGCAGCGGTCTGAAATGCTTGTGCAGCTGTTCTTGAAGCTGGCAGCAGTGAGATTGTAATGAGGAAGCTGTGATTTCATGTCATGCTTGCCTGAATGTTTTACAAAGATGCACAGACAGAAATCTGCCACACCTGTCCAAGCACTACGTCTCTTTCTCTGGTCACTGTCCCTTTTTAACATGAAACCAGCCTCCATACAGCTCACCTGTTCTCTTCCACAATCGTCTTCGACTTTGCCGGGGTTTTTTTTTTTTTTTTTTTTCATTGTCTGCCCGCTCCTCCATGTCTGTCTGTCCTTTCCACCTCTTCTTCTTACCCACACCTCCTTTTGCCACATGGACCAATTCCTGCCCTCCATGACTCCTATCCTCACCCCTGCAGCCTCGTGCCCCCTCCCCCACCTCGCCTGACGAGTTCCCAATGAATGTCAAGCAGGCATACAAGGCGTTTGCCGCCGTGCCTCGCTCACTTGCCGTGCTGGAGCCACCGCAGGTAGGCCGTGCCACCCGGACTCCACCGGGTCACAACATGAGCATGCTGTGCTGACTGGTTGGTCTTACCCCGCCCCCTGTCTGACTGAAGCAGGCTGTCCTAAATGAAACCTGCATCGTGTCGGGGGGAGGCCTGTGACGTGCTGTGACATGTGGAATGCGTTCATTGTTGTTTTTTGTGCTCCACAGCCGTCATCCGCATACTGGTGTTGCCTCTTGATCCATTCGTACTTCCATGTGTGGCTCGTGCACTAATGTCCAGTCCCATACTTTCATTTATTCCATCCCAGCTGCTAATCGGTCTGCTTGACTTGTATCTCTCTCTGTGGAAGTCCTTCATGTTACTAACGACCATGTCCTGCTCTGCCAACAGGACCTGTATGATGTGAGGAACAATTACCACACAAAACAACATCAACAAGAGGTAATAAAACTAACATGTAAAAACACAGTCGCTTGTGGTACCATATTTGTTCTCCGACTACAAACAAAACATTTGTTTATAGTCTGAGACTAGTTCTCAGACTATAAACTGTATGAAATAAATTCCCGGATGAGTGGGTTTCACCCAGGAGGAAATGTTGGGGGATGTACTTACAGCCTGGTGATGACTTATGTGGCCTTTTCAGCCGGAGTTGGACAACGAGGTGTTTCAGGATGGCATAGATGGTCAGGAGGGAGCTAGTAAGGGTCTGACCGACAGGGTCACCCCCAGGCCCTCCCTCTCTTCTGACCGTCGGGAGTACATGAGCCTGGCAGCAGTGCCTCGCCTCTCCAGGCTTTCCCAGGACCTGCAGGTATCCAGCCCTCCTCCGCCAGAGTTTAAGCAGCCCTGTTCGGCATCTCGCCCGTGGTGTGCTTGGCTTGACTGGTGATGGTGTCTCCGCTCTAAGAAACTGGGACACAGAAATGCAGCTTTAGTCAGTACTGGGATTCCCAGCCAGTTCATTTGAAATCAGCAACGTGGTGCTGGGTTCTAATCAAAAAGCCTGTTTGGTTCTTCTTGGTCTTGGTCTCTTCTGTCGTCTGGTATCTCTGGCTTCACGTGGCTCTGCAACAAATGCTACTTCATTAGGCTGTTTAAACAGTTGAGATCGCAGCCGAGTTGAGATCTCAAAACGTTTGTGTTCTAATTATTTTATCATCTGTCCTTGATTGTCATTTCAGAGTCCTCCTCCTGTAGGTAGGGACAGCCCAGAGCAGCGCTCCTTCAGGGACAGGCAGAAGTACTTTGAGATCGACGTGAAGCAGCAGACACCGGACAAACCCAAACCTCGGGTCTCCCTAGTTGGAGAGGATGACCTCAAGAAAATGAGGGAAGAGGAAGGTTTGTTTTTCTACAGCTTATCCAGCAGCTGTTCTTTTCCAGCGACTAAAGAAAACACGACTTGGCTGACTTTCCTACCACTTGACAAACGTGTGTTTCCCAGAGAGGAGGTTTGAGCAGCGGGCGAGGGAGTACTTATTGGATGATGAGGATGAGGATGAGGACGACGACCTGGCAAAGCAGGTTGCACACATGAAGGCTACAGGCAAGGTCTTGTTGGATGGAGTGGAGTACAAGGTTGAGCCGGTTTCCACTCCGTCTCAGCACTGTTCCACACCACCCAGCTACAACGTCACGCCACCCAGCTACTGTGGCAGCTCAGGGTCAGAATGGTGTATTAGTATTTCAAATACTTTCTCTTTTGAATTTCCTTATTCACATTGACAACCTTTGGCTGTGTGCAGGCCTCCATCAGTTGACGGTAAGGGAGATTCACAAAGAAATTCACTGGAAGACAGCTTCAGGCTGGAGCAGAGGCCCAACTCAATGACGGGGTGATTATAATTTACAGGATGAATTGTCTCTAAAGTGCATGTTGTTAAGAAGATTTCCTCACTGCTCTCTGTGGATTTTGTCAGCCTGATCACAGCATACCCCGGAGACGCAGCAGCACCCATCCGCACAGCCAAAGCAGAGCGCAGACATCAAGAAAGACTTCGCATGCAGAGCCCTGAGCTCGCTGTGGCCCCCGACAAGGACCTGTCTCCTGCAGAGAAACGAGCTCTGGAAGCAGAGAAGAGGGCCATGTGGAGGGCAGCACGGTAAATACAGTAACATCACACGCTTGTAAGCAAGGTGAAATGCATAACTGGGCCTTTTTGTCATTTATTTTTCACATTTCCTTAAAAGATGACAAACAAAAAGCAATCATTTGACGTCTTCTTGTTGAACAAGTGGGTATATGAGCAATATTAAACGTGATAATAAATGTCATTTTGCCAGTGCTGGAAAGAGTATCTAAATAGAAAAAGCAATACAGTCTGTGTATTAAAAAAAACAAAACGTTTACATGTACATTTATGACAACTGCTTTTCTTTATAGATTAAGACACAGATGAACATGCGTATAAATGACACGTGCTCTTAATACAGCTAGTGATGCAGCTCTCTGTGTAAACAGAAAACCACTGGGAATAGCAGCAGACCACCTTGAAAACAAAACACGAGTCACAAGTGGCCCGTGGTTGGTGCCTCTCAACGCCCGGCTCTTACAAATGTTCCCAACTTCATCGGGGTGATGGAGTCTGACCGTCTCAATCTATGTGCAAATAAATATGTACAGCGTTCCTGGATGCAGACACCAAATGCATTGTGTATCGCCACGGGGAGCAGCTAGAACGACCCACAAATCGCAGGGGTACATTTGAAAAGAAAAGAAAAAACAGCTGGAAATGAGAAGATACAGAAGATTCCCCCGAACTTTATTCAATGTAGCACAGAATATGTTCGGGGCTTGTGACAGTGTTGGTGACTTGGGACCTAGTTCACATCTGAGTGCAAGTTTGGAACCGGTCTGGTCCACTTTGACAGTTTTTATTAAGAGAAAACAAAACGACTTGAATTACACTTGTAATTAATGTAATTCCAAAGGTAAGAGTAAAACATACAGATATGTGTTAAAGGCTTAAACTAAGTACCACCTTTCAAAATAACGTTAGTTGTTCTTAAGTGTCTAGCCTCCCCTTACCAGTTAAAAAAAACACTAATAATAATAATAATATTAGTAATTATTAAATAAACAGCAGGGTGGGTCAGCCTCTGTTTCCGCAGACAAGTACAGGTTCTCGGAGGTCTGTAGAGGTGAAACTCTCCTCTGTGTGGTCAGTCTGTTTCTTTCTCACTTGTGTCATGTCTGAAACTTCTCTTCTTTCTTATTTATGGTCCTCCCAATCGGTCAGTGTTTTATCTTCCCATCTTTGGTTTTCCTCTCTTTTCTGTGTCTGTCTTACTGAATCCCTACTTGGTCCTGGTGTACGTTCATGCTTCTCTCTCATCCTCTCTCTGTGGCTTCGTGGGGTTACAGGCCCTATGGCTTAGAGGAGGATGTTAGACAGTATGAGCAGGACCTGGCAAAGAGGCTCTACCAGGCCCGAGTGAGGGCATCTCAGGGCACGGCCGCTGCCCCCCAGCCCCCCACTTCCTCCTCTACCTCCTCCTCTGCAGACTCCCAGCTCAGGTCTGCTCATTGGCCCCAGCCACCAGGGCCAGACGCACGGCATTGTGGGGGTGTGCTGGGCTGCTTTGGTGTTAGGGTATTTTGCTAGAAGCCAAACCCGGAAAGGTCCAAGCACTCGCAGCAACACTGACGGTGCTTTCACTGCCTTTCTAGTGCTGTCTCGCTTCTGCACGCCTTTGCTTTTTCGATCTTTAGCTGCTTCATGAACCCCTCCTAATTTTTCGGTCTTGTCCCCCCGCCCTACAGCCCCTTTCATTTTCATTTGTGCTTTGTTGTTCTTTCATACTCTTACTTTTACTAACACATGGCCGCAGTACATTTGCTAGCTCTCTGTGAATTTAGGGTAAACCTACGAGCTGTAGGTCGTCCTTTTCCTGGAATGCGCCCCTACCCCTTTACTTTTTAATCTCGCAATCAAATCAAACCGTTTGTCTCAGCAAACCAGGACAAGGAACACCCAACAATAGTAGTGATTGGCCTACACCCACTCATGGCGGTGTGCGCGCCCCTGCTTTTGTTGTTCGACTGCCTTCGAACTTCTGAATGTTCTGAGATGGTCTTTTCTGGTTTCTGTGTAGAATGAAGTCTCTGGAACAAGATGCACTGAAAGCTCAGATGGTCATTGCCAAGTCTCGAGACGGGAAGAAACGCGGGACACTGGATCAGCTGACGGAGTCCCCCTCCCCAGCTCCAACACCATCTCCCACCCCGATGGAAGGTAGACAGCTGGCGTTTATGTCGTCTTTTTAAAACACGGTTCTAGGAAATGCGTAGCCTGATTTCTGTGGTGAGATGAGAACTATGATCAATTAAATACGAGACTCAGAAGAGACTCTAGTCTAGCTCTGTCTAATAAACCGTCCTGAAATATCAATAATGAATATACTGGATCTTCCTTGTTTAGTACAAATGAGAAATGCCACAATATGACTTTGCTTACCTGAACCTTTCCCCCCGTCAGAGCTTAGTCCTCGAGGACTGACCTCACCGGGCAGGCTGGTAAGTATTAAACCTTTTTCCAGCTTTTAATTTTAGTTTGAGCCTGAATGTTTTGGTTTTTTTTTAAACCAGTCTGTAAGGGTCAACTCCGGTTAGTTATACTCCTTCTACACTTTGAGAGCTTGAAAAACATTTTTTTTTTTTCATAAGGAAACTGATTTAGCAGTTTTAAGTCAGGAGATTTCATTTGACACCAAACTAGGGTTGTGTAGAAACGGGCGAAACTCCATCTGCTTGACACGCCACGGATCAGCCCGCCACCGGGCTCCCGGCCTCTGCAGCCAACCGAAGCTGACGCACACGTTGCTCTCCATCAAAATGCCACAGCTGGTTGTTATAGAAATCACCCATTTGCCTCTCTGCTCACGAGTTTACCTCTTCCATATTCTCATCCCTTTCTCCTCTGGATCTATTCCTCCTCCACTCCATACTCTTATTTTCCGTTTTACTTCCACCTCTTCTCGGCCTCTGCTCATTCCTGTTTGCTATCCTTCTAGTCCCTGTCATCAAAGAAGTTTGACTACCGACAGTTTGCTGCCATTCCTTCTTCCAAACCCGTATACGACATCCAGGTATTGGCTGCATGCTGAGCTCGGGGGGGCTCCAGCTCCCTCCCTCCCCCGTTGCTTCCCCTGCTGCCTCTCCCTCTAGTTTCTGTTAATCGAGGCATCAGTGTGACTGTACTCTGGGCTGCGGATCAGTGATTGAGCAGTCCTGCTCTTCCCTGTTAGTGCTGTGGCTCACTAACTCAAGCTTGTGCAATGAAGGGACATTTTGACTCCAAATAACCACCACCTCCATCCCTCTGCCTCCCACCACGACTCACAAATATACCAGCATCTTTACGAGTAATTACTCACACCCATTTTTTTTTTCTGTCGTCTAACTGATCAGTCAGACGTGATAACTGTCAGCTGCTGCAGACGTGCAGACCAGCTTCTGATTCTACTAACCAGATTGATTCTGGGGGGGGAAATGACCACGAACTCAGCATTTCACTCATCCTCACGTTCACTTCCATCCGCTGCCTTGTTCACGCATGGGTTGCACATCCGGCCGAATAATAACGCATCTTCAAGCTTTTGAAACACGGCGGAGTCTGCCTTTGTTTATGGAGGTAATAGAAGTTTATTATGTTTGGAAAACTTTATTTCCACCTGTGTGGAGGAGAGGGAGGGGGGGGGGGGGGGGCAGGCAGGCAAATCCCAGAATTGAGCTGGAGCTGCATTGAGCAGCTCTCTATGTTTGGGGTCGTGTCTCTGTCGGGATATTTTGTCGCATGGTGGTTTGTGGCCTCTCTTTGGTGGTTGTAACTCAATTGTCGCTTTTATGTTAGTGTGTTTACATGTTTTAATGTTCCTGCATAAAACTCACGTTACAAACTTGTCTGTAAGAAGTTAACGGAGACTGAACTGGTCTCTTTCTAGTGCCTCCCGCGTGCATGTAGGGGACACAATCTGGAGTCTAGCTGATGCTGAAGCGTCAGTCGCGGCGACTTAATTCAAAAAGACATTTTGTGCTGCGTTTAAGTAAAACGCCACTTGGACAGTATAGATGTATACACATGCACAGGTAAATGATATTTGCGACGAACGAGTCCTGAACGTCTGTGACTTTGCCGTTGGTGCTCTGTGTCTTCGGGGATGTTGCCATTCTTGACGACAACCAAGCCCACTTTTCCTTTTAACCTGAGCAAATCTCCCAGAGGAATGATTGTTCACTCGGGCTTTTGTCACTGACTGGGAGCTTCCGTGGTGCCTGCTAAACCTGCAGTGAACAGCTGACGTCCTGCCCGGATGGAGGCTTCCCACGGGATAAAGCCAACTGAAATGTCCCTGATGCCGTTTTTCACCACCTCTTCCCTTTTTTTTCCCTTCTCCAGTCCCCCGATCCAACCGAAGATATACAATACATTGATGGCTCTAGCAACCCAGGTACGTACTGCTGCTTTTCTTCCACTGATTTTAAAATGTACCATAATATGCTTCCAAAGGGATGATTGAGAAAAGTGTGTGGACAACCTCTTTTATTACTTCTAATTCAGGTGACTACCAGGAATAAGCAGCTCCTATTGGTAGGCTCCTGTGTGCATGTTTGTTTGTGTGTGTGTGCGTGCGTGGGGCTGACCGAGGTGCAGAAAGTTTCTCTTTCTGTACTTTGACACTCTAATCTGCTAGTTGTGTGGCATCACTGTGGATTCTGGATAAAACGGGGGGGTGCTTTTCTATACGCTGCCCACTAGTTATCGAGCGGCTGTTGGTGGTGTCGTCTAAGTCAAGGATTTGGGTTATTCCTAAACTATGTGTTTAACATACACGCCACCTTTTCCCTCCAAATCCTCGTCTAATCAAAAATGTCCTTCTTATGTAGGAAGCACTGCGTCGTCGCGGTGATTCTGTATCTGAAGTCTTTGTTCTCAACATGCATTCATGTAGATAAAGTGCGTAACCTGGTTACTAAGGTGCATGAAAATGCATTAGGAACAGGGTTTCTAACTGGATCTTAAATAAATCGAAGCTCTTCAACTTTACTTCTACTACTACTTACTAACACAACGCACAGAGGTTGCAGGAGAGTGCTGTCACCCGGCGCTTCAGTTCTCTGCTCGCTGCTTTGGTTCCTGTCCGTCTCCCGCTGCTGTTCTGAATGTGGGGCGTCTCTTGCAGGTGTAAGGAGGTCATCCGTTTGCATCTAACGCTGCACAGCAGTTTTCTGTCCTTGACCTTTTCTCTTCGCAGCTAAAAACGGTCAAGAAAATAAACTGCAGCAGCTCGGACGCATTAGTGACTTGCTGTCTGTCTGCCTTTTGATTTTTCTTTTTTGTTTAGGGCCCGCCGAAAGCCCTGAGATTGAGATTTCCATCCCGATACCTGCCACCTCTGCCCTGGAGGAGATGGCCTTGTACAGCAACAAACGCAAACTGAGGCAGGGCCGCCGCAGCCTGGAAACCGCTGTGCCCACATAACACCCCACCGGCTGGAGAACGCCAACACACACATTTACAATGTAGAGTCCACAAGAAGTGCAGATTCACTACATATTGCAGTGTCAGTATAGTGAGACTTACTCTCTTTTTATATACATATATATATATAAAAACAGTGCTGAGACACTCGTGTCCCGCGTGCCGGTCTTGCCTTTACAGTCTGTGGGTGTGTTGGCAAGCTGCTCACCAGTCCCTGAAGGGCTCAGCCCCGCTTTCGGTTTGCCAGATAGTCTGATTTTAATTTGAGCGTGATCAAAGTTTTTAGCTTATTATATTTTTGGGCCATCAGTGATCTCGCTGTTCAAAAAAAAAAAGAAAAAAAACGTATAGATATATATATATATATATATATATATATATGTACTGAACAAGAAAAGAAATGGGTCACAGCTATACTAACTGCTTCAATTATATCACGAGGCTTTCACTAATTAGACTATAAAATATCTAATTTCTTGAGACTTGGGAAGAGAGGATTGTAAATATTAGTCGAGGAGGGAACAGCTTGCTACCTTCATAGTCACGAGGTGTGGACAGCTTTTTTTTTTTTTTTTTTTAAACAAAGTACATATCATTTTTGCACTGCCAGTGATCAGCTTTTTGACAACCTGTATCTTAATTTATTGTTTTTACCATTTTACTCAAATTAAAAGGCCTTTTATTTACAGTTTTAACCCATTTTGTGAGGCATAATATTCCCTGAAAATTCATTTTCAGCAATACATTTATGAGTCGAAGGTTTTAACAGATTATATGCGTATCGATCTCTGATTTAATCTCTCTATAGACGTCACCCGACAGGCCGGAGTTCGGACGAAGCCCAGTTATTGCACCGTGGTCTTCTGCCATCAACGCGTTGTATTTTTTCTCATCTCGGCAGACTTTACAGGAGCCTCTGTGCAGATTTCTAACCTGCGTTACATTCCCCCCGTAGAGAGCATGACTACACAGGCGGCAGCAGCACTGAGCAAGTAGAGAACTCAACAGCTGATTCTTTTTTGGGAGGTTTTTAGCATCATTTAATACTGGTACTCACTCTGCCCTGTTGAGGGTTGGTTGGTTGTTGTTTTTCCTTCTTTTTAATTAATCAATGTGAATCGTTCGTTTGTCTTTGCCGTATCTGGAGCTATGCCACAGTGATGTGAAGGTAGCAGGTTTTTATTTTTCTGTCTATGGTTAATTTAAATCTGATGCCACTGAAAATCACTTATTTTTGTGTGAATAATGTACAAATACTGAAAAGAAAAATTCTGGGATTGAAACTGAGCCAGTCTTGACCTAGACAGAACCAGTGTCTGGACTGCTGAAGCACCTAGGTTTGGACATGATTGGTGTTGGGATGCTCTTTGCATGTATATTGGTGTGGATGGGAGAGCCGTGAGAGGCGGAAACGGCGAGGAATCCCTCTCAAGACATGGATCACATTCAGCTTACGGCTCGACATACTGTCAGTTTATGTATCTGACGGGTATTAATGCCGATTCACAGCATCGTAGCATTTTAATTTAATGTAGGGTGTTCTAATTGTAGCTTTCCATATTGCTTTCACTGACTGAAATTCAGTTTAACATTTGCTTTTTGTTTCGTTATTTTTACTTTCGGTAGGTGTCGCCGCACCCCCCCTCCCAGATGAGTTTTATTACTTTGATGCCGTGTTTCAAGTTTCTGTGTTTATTCTTTCGTCTTGAGCTGTTCTTTGGGAAATTTTATTTGCAAATAGGTTGGAGGGAAGGGGTCTGAAGTCCTAGGGTCAAGGGTTATAGCTCATATAAGACTGTAACTAGTGAATTTGTACAACCAAAGAAGTCTATTTTGTGGTTCAGGAATAATAAATTTTACTTTTCATTTAAAAACTGATTCACTGCGTGTGTTTTTTTTCTGCCTATAATTAAATAGTACACAGACCTTTTTACCTTATAAAATAATTTGGAGCAGGGTTGTCAGTAATAACCCTATTGTGTAGATGCACCATATAATGCTTTTATTTACCTTTCTAATATCAATAAAGAACTTGATCAATCATTAAAGACTGCCTTTTTTTAAGAAGATGTCATGCAATTAAACCTATTAAGGTTTTTACAAAAATTGATGCTTGCAGCAGAACTGTGTTAAAGTTTTTCCAGTATTTGATTTTATACATAAATTATTTTCCAGAGGTCATTAATACACATGTTTATCTACTGTATGGAAACAGGAAAGACCGCTTATAGCAGCGCTCAGATTGTGGGGCACACTTTCCTGAAACTGATTATTTCAGGTAACCTTAAAAGAAAAGTTTACCGAGAGGAAAGAGGACAGTCACTGAAACACGTGGAGTACTGGCCAGATAGCAGCTGGACCTTTCACTGCTCCAGCAGATGACTTCTGCCTTCACGTCACACACACTGCGACGTCTCTGCACAGTACTTCATCTAAAAGGACAAACTAATTGTGTTGATCTTATCAGTGCCACAGTTCGGTAGATCTATTTAAAGTTTGCTATTTGCAATCTAGACAATCTAGAAGCAAAACCTGTGATGCCCAAACATGGAAATTCATCATCAACTGTTGCATCAGCGTCGTTCTTGGCTGCCAATCTGTGAAGGTATTCAATTGGACCCTCACACTTTAATGTAGGAATGTAAACGGTCATATAAAATCATTCAAGAATGTATGTTTCATGTCAAATATCAACTTCTATAAGAAGAAATCAATATCTCTGATTTGCCATTTATAAGTTGTTCTAGTCCTCGTCACCCCTGCTTCAAAAACCCAATTATTGCCTCAACTCTGAAAGCCTGGTGGGACCTTTACCACATGGCCAACGCCACAGTATCGCCAAATAAACACACTCCCATTTGGAATAATCTGGACTTCCTGATAAACAGGAAACCATTATATCTGTCATCATGGATCACTAAGGGCATCACGCACTTATCTATATTTATATAGAAAGATAAACATTCAAGTAGTTTCAACAACTTTGCTGAATATATATATATATATGAAACAATCCAGCACATAACTGCAGGGTGTAAGATGCTGGCAGGGAAAGCATACATGGAACGCCATAACCAAGTAGCGGGCATACTCTACAGAAACATCTGTGTGGAGTATGGGCTGGAAACCCCAAGGTCAAAATGGGAAACACCTCCCAAGGTGGTGGAAAATGACAGAGCAAAGCTCCTGTGGGACGTCCAGATACAGACAGACAGGATGGTGATGGCAAACCAACCAGACATCATTACTCAAGACTTCTGGTTGTGATTAAACTTTATAAATACAGAGATTTACTAACTTGTCCATCGGGGAAACATTCAATTAGGTTTGGCGAAGTTGTCGGTTGGTTTTATCCGGATGAAAACTCCGACTGCCCTGCTGTGACCCTTCATACACCCGGTAAGAAGTAAACCGAAGTCACCTGACCAGAATCCACAAACTGGAGGACTGTTCAAACATGAAGCTAGAATCTGACTCAGGTATTCGGACTTCAGGGTTGTGTTGGAAATCAATCCAATCCTGCCACTGTTAACATATCAACTGCAGAGAAAACTTAAAACTTGGACCCCCCCCCCCCCCTCTCTCTCTCTCTCTCTCTCTCTCTCTCTCTCTCTCTCTCTCTCTCTGTGCATGAACTTAAACCACCTGCTGTTAGCTGTTTCAGTAAATTGAACTTTGCTGTTCTTTCCGAAGAATACCAGAAAAATCAATGCAAAAATAAGATCAGTGAGTGTGTGTGTTGGACTTTGAAATGAAGCTGCAAGTGGAGCACAAAAACAAACCCCACTTCCTCACACCACAAAGCAGATGTACGGGCACACAGGAGGACAGTCTACTTTAGAGATGAGAGGACTAATATTGTTCGGTTTGGTTGGATGTCTTTTGGCAAATGGAATTTCAGTAGCACTTGACTTGAGCAATGTAATGCTTCCGACATTCCTAAATTACGGTTATTTTCATTCAATATTCTCAATCGCCTAGATTTGCATTAAAATGAGCTTTACTCGTTTTGTACTATGATTATTTATTTATCATAACATTAACATAAAGTGTAAATCTATGACTTAATCAATATTGTTGCTTCTACATGGACTCCAGTGTTCTTTCCTACACATTTAAATTATTTAGACTTGTTTCTTCATGTTGGTTAATGGTCCAGCATACCCCAGAGAAACTTTAAATATGCTTCCATCTTCGTACTAAAATAAATCTTGAAATTTTCAGGATAAAAAAGGCAGGACTGTACCAATGGAAGGATGCAACAACACGGCCAACGCTACAACGGCAAGCGACCCTTTGTGCGAGAAGGTAACTTCATTCCTGCTTACTGAATCTTCTTGGCGATGTGAGTTCTTGTTCTTGTTCTTGTTCTTACAAGACGAAACCGGCTCTCCAATTTAAATAACAGTAATAATAAAAACAATTAGATGTTATATAGACTTCTTATACATTTTTAATGTGCCATCGAGGACTTCTGGTCCCATTTTGCAGGTTGTGCAGATAAAAGACATTTTCTCATTTCAGAGGAAAACATTGGATTCTGTTTTCATCTATTTTGCAAAGTCAGCTGAGTTACCTGCTGTAACTGCACCTTTGGATGATGCAGCTATAAAGTCATATGAATGCTGTTCAAATCTAAATGTTTTCAAATGTCATATTCAATTTATTTTTCACAAAACCATTGACTGTTAAATTGGTTTTCTACAGTCAGAGTTTCAGATTAAATCACGGAAATGCTCGGCTTGTGCAGAGAATTCAATTTACTTTTTTTTCTATTTGTTTCCAAGTGGACTTCATCACCAGTTGTTTGATTATTTTGCTCTTCTGTTTGAAGTTCAAAGTCAACGCCCTTGCAAGAATGAACAAAACACACAGTTACAAAAAACTGGCTAATAGTACATTTTTTTAGTATTTTTTTTTTTTTGGCAATAAAGTGCAATGTCCTGATATTTTAGGTGGTCCTGAAACAGCCAGAAAAGGATCCTAAGGATGAGGTGAAAGTAAGTAGACATACATTTTTATCTAATAATTTACTTAACTGGGAGAAAATGCACCAACGTACAAAAGATTGATGTATTTAGAGCTTTACATAAATGTTAGTTATGCTGATTTTACATCTCTGTCAGTGGAACGGGACCTGGATTCCAATTGAAAACACCATTGGCTTCCCTCCACCACCTGCTGAAGGCAAGAAGGTGAAGACTCCACAGAAAACACAAGGACAACTAAATGAGAGAATCCTCCTTTAATGTTATCAGTGTTGTCAAAGACAAATGGGAGAAAATCTGAAAATCTAACTCGATTTTTAATCTCACTAATTTTTCTCAGTTTACAATCATGTGTCTGTACGTCAAACGAGGCAACTACAAATTATTTTATTTTTTAATTTCAGTGTTCTTCATTTGCTTTTGAAGCATTAAGATCCATTACCTGACATGTAATGGGCAGAATATTTCATTAATCAGTGACAAAAACGATAAAATAATCTTTCTATGCAAATTGTTGCAAACTGGTTCCCAAACTCAGCAGTCAGACCTACGATGCATTACAAAGCAGATCTGAAATACAGTCATACAACAATTCATTAATGTGATGAGATCAATACGTATATCTATCAATCTCAAAGTTACTTTCAAAACTGTTTACCTGTAATCACTTTAAAGACACTATGTAGCAACACCACTCCTAACCAAAAGAGGGCGGCATATTACCAGGCAGCTCATGTGGTCCCTGGCCTCGGTAATGAAGCAAGTTAATGAACTATCGCCACTTCAGTATTGTCTAACAGCAGCGCTTTACACATAAGTGCCCCCGTGTGGTCAGAGGTGGTATTACGTAGAGTGTAATATCCCAGCACGGCACTGCACATACACAACATTTCTGTCCCGCAGCTGGTCAACAATCTTGTCCTCCGAGAGAGAAATCTCACATGATTTAATGTGATCTAAGAAAAATTAAGAAGCAGTAACATAGCAACAGCCACGTCAACCGGAAGAAGACAGACAAGACGAGAAAACGATGGTCTTGGGACTGTTGTGTTCGGAAAAATCCCGAAATAAATAAATTTAAAAAACCCGGAGATGGTAGGACTTGGACTTGGACTTGATAGTCTACCAGCGAGCTCGATCTCTACGTCATAGTCATTTCGCTCGTCCCCACACATGAAGATTTTTTGTCACAGATATTGAACCGGTTTAATACTTGCGATTGTTGGTCATGAGATTATCGGACAAATTGACTCCTAACACACCTCAAACCACAGGATAATCTGATAGGATAATCTTATGAGACTGAAGATAATCGGGAGTTGGTCTGGAAGGGGAAAATTGGGACAAAAACATCATGATAATCTTTCTCTGCGTACTTCGTTTCACAATTCATACATTAAAGAAAAAGGACAAAAACATTTATTTTTTTGCAATTAAAGCTTTATCCATTGTAATTTCAGATCCGTGAGGAGCGTGCCATGACAAGTGAAGCCACCGCAATGGAAAGTACAGATGTAGGTAACAAAAAAATAATTAAAAAAAAAATTAAAAAATGAAGAGATTTAAAACTTTTCAATAAAAGGAAACTCAAAGGAAAACTCAAGAACTAAATATGGACCTATTCTGATAAGACATCAGACGTTCTTTTTAATATACATTTATATGTTGTGTGTAAATACTTTCATGTACTTTATTGAGAGATGGAGCAGAATCTAGTGTGAAGGTTTGTCATTAATATAATTACTTTATTTCAAATAAAAAGGACACAGGTGTCTGGAACGGACTTGGCAGTACCGCTGGTTTTCAAACGGAGGAGGTAAGAAACTACAACCACGGCTGGTATACATACATTATATATACACAACTACATAGGTCCTCAAGTCCTTGGATTAAGATAAATCTTTTTTTTTTTATTTCCAAGACGAATCCAGCCACGCCACCACCGGTGGAGGGGTGTAACATGACCACCAACTCTACTGCGACAAACACCTCTTTGTGCGAAACAAGGGTAAAAGCTTTGTGCTTATGAAATTAAACTTAATCTCCAGTTAGATATCCAAACAACATATTTTAATGTAAAAAGCCTGCATGTATAACTATAATATCCCATCTAGGATCTCTGGCCATCTTTCAAAAGTTGAGTGTTCAGCAATGATAATAATTATAATACAATAATGCAGTTTAATTGGTTGCATAAAATCTCTTGAAATGTTCTCAATTTAAAATAAAAAATATATGGTAAAAGGTGATTTTTTTTTTCTACAAATTTTCAGATGTTAAGAGATATTTATTTTATTTCAAAGTAGACTATTAAAAAAAGGTACACTTCTTTTCAAAAAGGGGAGTGTGCTGACAGAAGTCCTGTACCGAATATTTGAGGAAATACTTCAATAATTCAGATTACACACACGCATATACAGGTAGACATATATATACACGTGTGTGTGTAGTTACAGGTGTATCCACGACAATTGTGTACTTTGTGGAGGCTCTGCGGCAAGTCTTGATTTCATTTGTCCCACTAGACGCACTTTGCAAAGCGTCTTAGTCGGAGTGTCACGTGAACTCTCGTGATTTACTGCCCCTATGTGGTCAGGACTGGTATTGTCAGCGTCTTGAGTGGCCCTACTTTAAGCCGTCATGAATTTGAGGTC
This sequence comes from Xenentodon cancila, assembly GCA_014839995.1. NCBI lineage: Eukaryota > Metazoa > Chordata > Actinopteri > Beloniformes > Belonidae > Xenentodon > Xenentodon cancila. The sequence continues at coordinate 18,450,577 of CM026216.1, forward strand.
TGATTCTGTCGAGAGAATAAATCCACCCAACAGGAAAATCACAATTTCAACTTAGTCCCGTTACCTGACAGCATGTAGGGTTCCTGGTTCAACTCCTGGCCCGGCAGGAGTCTTTCTGCGTCCAACTTGCCTGTTCTTCATGTGCTTAAGTGGGTTTTCTCCAGGTACGGCAGCTTCTACCCGCAGTCCAAATATGGTTCATCAGTGGTTGATTGATGAGGCCAAATGTCCTGCAGGTGTGTGTATGGTTGTCTGTACATGTCCTCGGACGACCTGTCCAGGGTGAACCGCGGCCTTTCACCTGTAGCGAGCTGAGATAGGACCCAGCACACCACCGTCACCCTGTCTAGGATTAAGCGAGTATAGAAAATGTTTTAATCAAAACCTTATCTGCTTCGATTTCAGCTCCCGGGACAAACTATGGCCCCGCCTAAAACAGAGGTAGGTTAGAAACGTCACGGCACGGACGACGAGATGACTCTTCAAAAGTAGCAGATGGAGTCATTCTGCTCAGTCTGTTTTACTAAAACGTCTTTGAATAATTTTATTTTAAAGGTCACTAGATTGAATATAAATTATTGGCATTAATTGGTCATCTTTTTAAACCAACAAAGTTATTTTATTCATTATGTTTGTTTCATCTTGTAGTTCACACCGTCTCCTCAGTTGGTTGAAGCTACATGAATCTGACTTGAAATGTTTTTAGAAACAGCAACCGTTGTTCCCGTGTAAAACATAAAATTAAACAAGTCAATTCAAAGTGTCTTATTTTGAATTTTCATGTCATTTTTTCCCAGGAAAAGAAGAAATGAAGACAGGGCAGGGGAATTTGACGCACAGAAGCACATCAAAGTTTCGACTGATGATTCAGTTGTCCTTAAAATAAACAAAAGTCTCTTGTGTGAGAAAGGCTCTTTATTTGTTAATATGCTTGGTATTAGGTCATTTTTTCTTTCAAACGAGCTTGAATTTCAGATAACTTTTCCACCAAGTGCGGAGGGGAGAAGACACCTACATGGATAAAATGAGTCAGAGGAATTAAATGTGTAACCCCAGAAGGGATAGTTGGTGACAAGCTGTGAGTTCACGTATGAACATCAAGTTCTCTGGAAAAGAGACTGCAGGAAACCCAGTTCACAACTCTGATCAATTCACATTATTTGGGGGATAAGCCTCTGCTTTTATCAATTCTTTACTTCCATCCAAAGTGTTCCAGCGAGGGGCAACGTTCAAGAACTGACAACAATTTTGACTCTTTGCTAAACGCGGTTTTGCTTGTAGTAAAAACTTGTTACGATTTTAAATGAAGTACCACTGTTCTGTGAATGAACTGTACTCGGTTTGTGTACAGAATGGATACAGCAGAGTAATTGCGTGAAGTGTGGAGATCTGGATGTGCCTAAACCACCTCTTCTAGAAAACTTCACTGAGGGCAGAGACTCCTGGACTACCTCTGAAGAGAAGCACTCTCAAAAAAGATGATGTAGAACTGGGCGTTGAAATGACCACCTTAAACAAAAAAGTAAATCAGAACTAAACATCCACAAGAACAACAATCAGGTTTTTATAGAGATATTTGTGTCTACCAGGTGTTAGACCAAAGTGAAGCATCTGTTTTCAAAATAATGGTGTCAGATCAGAAAGTTCTCGACTCTTTTTTTTGTTGTAGGCAGAGAAAAGTGAGGCCACCAAACTCAAACACCAGATATGAAGATTAGTAACTCAGGCAAACTACAACAGCACTACATTCCTGAACAGAAGGCTTTTCTCTTTTGTATGATTCCTTGTTCTTCAAACAGTGGTGTGATCCAGAGGCAGCAAACAGCCTGTGAGACAACACGTCAAAAAGGACTATCAGTAAGGTCACTTTATATAGAAATTCTAGAAGATGAAGACCACAACCCATAGTTTCTTGTCCCCAGATTTTTCCAGAGTGTCATCAATATATGAACGATAAAGCTTAGAGTTTCTAAGTTAAAGAGCCTGATAGCCGATTTGTATGTTTGCCCTCTTTCACCACTACAGCGGGGGAAAAAAGAAAAGAAAAAAAAAAAAAAAAAAAAGAAGCTCAGTCCACATGGTCACCACCAGCTACACCGCTGAGGTAGTATCCCCATTCTTGGAGCCCCAACCGCAACTCAAAAACACACCTCAAAATAACCACGTGCAATTGGATTATAACAATCTTGCAAAAAAATAGATATTTTTCACAGAAGTTTGTAAAATCATTTTGCCTAAAGTCATTTTCAATCCTCTGTGGCTTTGTCAAAGCAAGATGCAGTCCAGAGAGAAGCTGCGCCACAAAACTGCTGCTGAGAACAATCCACATGAGGCAACTAACGTTGCCGTTTGTTGCTGCTGCAGTGTCGTACATTTGGGTGTATTTTGCTAATTCCGTTTCAGTTATTCCCCCCTTTCATCAGCCCCTCAGATGCAATCCTTCATTTCTGCCGACCACATGATTTAAGTGTGTTAAAGGGAGTGTGTCTGCTGTGGCGTTGTGTGTAATTGTGTTTGTGTGAGTGATGTGTGTGGTGACGGTGGCAGCAGGAGCTCTGTTAGGACTGGTCCTCACAGCTGGAGAGTTCAGCTTCCTTCAGGGGGGCTGAGCGGGACCGTGCTGGAGGGGCCCGGGGACGGAGGGCAGAGGTTTTACTTGTCCCCAAGAATGGCATACTGGTTGTCAAGCTGCAAGTGCTGCATAGAAGAGCCGCTGTTCTCTTCTCTACCACGGTTCTTGTGTTTCACAACCTCAAAGGTCTTCTCCATCTCTTTGTCTCTGGAACACAAACGTGCACCACAACAGTCAAAATGGAATAAGATGTGAAGCTCTCAAACATCTCAGCAAAGTACTGCTTGAACTCAGCTTACTTGCGTGTCTCAACGTGCTTGGCAGAGGCCAGCAGAGAGGGGAACTGTGCGTCACTGTAGATCTCAGGAGGGCCCTGGTTGCTGGGTCGTTTGCTGGTGGTAAGTCGAGCCCCTGGAGGCCGGTACACGCCAGCCGGCTTCGCCTCGGGCACCTCTTCAGTCTCCTCTATGTATAGGAAACAAAACCATTGATGTTCGTCTTCTAGCACAAATATATTCAATTAAACAACATTTATATAATTCCACAATGATCAGAACTCAAGAATATTTTAAGACAGTTTCTTTTTATTTATTGGCCTAACTGTTAAGAAAATAAAGCTGGGGATTGAAATCAGTTAACTCACCCACGGGTGGAGGGGGAGGAGGAGGAGCAGCACCAGATTTGTTCCAGGGACCGGACACTTTGTCTCCACTAACAAGAATAATCTCCCCATCCTCTCCTACTTCCTCCTTCTCATACTCTTCTTCCTCCTTTTCATCACTGGAAATGACCACATAGTCAGCACAGAGATAAAACGGATAATTAATAGCAACATATAAATACAACGCCCTGTTAATAGTTTAATTTGAAAATATTTGGTGACAAATTAACACCTTCACAGTAGTTATTAAACTTTCCAGTTTGGCCCACTCATTTTCCAAAAACGGAGCACTTAGTCATGATATAAGAAAATAATACTAGCAGCCACGCCTAGCCTCAGTTGCACTTTATTTACACATCGTACAGTTTGCCCAGAGTGACACAAATACAGAAAAAAAGACCAGCGCCAGGGTAAAAAAGATTTTGTCTTGCTCTTTGCTTTAGGCTGGTTGTCATGGGAACATGACGCTCCACCAAGACTGATGTTGATCAATGACAGCACTGACCATTGTTCTGTCTTCATGACTATGTTAATATAAAGGCAATCGTTTTCTAATTTAGGCTTTGAAGCCATTTGTTTAGTTACATAATAAAATAGATTTAAAAAAAAAATAAAAAAATAGTTGCTTTATTTATCCTGCAGTAGAACCTAAATACTAATAAATACTTTAAGCACTCATTACATGAGTCCCCAAGCTCAAATGCACCTTTCAAAAAGACATGTTATGTAGTTAAATCAACCCCACGTTGACCACTTGTTGGCTGTGCTACAGGGAATAGAAGCAAAATGAGGAGGAAAGTTCAAGGCCACTGCTTTCCCATAAGCGGATCTGTATGACAATATATGCATTCGTGTCACTGCAGGTCAGCCCCAATAGCAACCTAAATAGGTTACATATATAGAATGACCTAAATTATTTAGGCTCTTATTAAAATAAGTGGGTGACCTTCTCTAATAAAGTCTAAATTTACTCATATAAAGACTATGTATTTCACAACAGTGGCGTTGTGTGCAGAAATACGTACTGATGAGACAGTTGTGCCCATCCCCAAAGAGGAACAGCTGCAGCCTCATGAAGAAATCTTTACATGTTAACAGGGTGAGCCAAGTGTAAAAAGGGAAAGTATGAACAACACTTTTGTGGGTTTTTATAATAGCTTTTGAGACTGATTTACAATCTCTGACTGCTTCTACACTAGCCCGTATTCACTGCAAAAACCCTGCTTTAAAAAAAAAGTTAACTGCACACTAGTCTTCTGTGTTGGCTCCATGTCAAAAAAAAGATCCTCATTCACATCACACAAGTATAAATAGATATCTCACAGCCATCCACATTAACTGGGTACATGTTTATGAGTGAAACTTGATCAAACACTTTACTGGCCACAGATTTCTTATAGGTGGCTTTTCTCTTGAGCATGTAAACAGTTGCACTTTTATCACATGGCTCATACTATGATTTTCCTGGCTTTTAAAAGTTGTCCTAAACTGTCATATGCCCAGTTTTCAGACCGTCAATCATTTAAGAAAAAAAACAAACACACAAGCTGCACAACTAATCAACCAATGAAGAAAAGCTTTGAAAGAGCAGTTAGCTGTTTTGAGGGGAAAGAAAAACAACAACAACTTTCTGTTCACTGTTACACAAGCATCAACAGCAGATTAGCCCTCTGAACTCCAAGCATGATCAACCCAATCCATGCATTAATCCCCACATGATGGAGTCAGGCTCGTTCTCTTTAAACATGAGTCAGTTCAGAAAGACACATCAATAGCTGCTTTTCCATTACACTTTTGTGCAAAAGAAAATCGAATCTCAAAGTCTGATATAGGTAGTGCTGCAGGGGGTTGGTGTTTCCATTGATCTGTTTTTCAAATAAATGTAATTCTCGTAACTCTTCATATCTTGTCTTGCGAGACTTCTCTTCAAAACAACTAGACAGAAAATCTTAATGTTGAAGAAAATAGACTAAAACATCTTTAGCCTTTGATAAATTATTGCGATTGCCGCTACCGCTGTTGAGAAAATGGCCAGTACCCCGAATTGGTGCCGTTTCCATTACAGGACTTCTTTCTCGATATTTGGTTTTGCGCAAATCTAGGGGTTATGGAAACGCGCATAACAAAAACAACATGTTAAAATTGATAACATGACAGCAGAATAGCCACAACAGGGCAGGGGGAGCACACCACAGCACACACGAGATTTAGGTTTTACCACTATGCAGACCCAGTACTTGGTCAGTAAGAATAGGGATCAAAATAGTACAACATTAGCCTGACAGATCAGACCCACATCTAGAAAGATGTAGGGTCTGAAAGGGATGTATGCAAAGTGACCAAAACAAGTAAATGGGAGTTTGTTGTGTAGAAGAATAAATTAAACTTTTGCTGTACCCTGTCAGACAGCAAATACATCTACCTTGCAAAGGAATGGTTTGGGTGCAGTCTTCTCTTCAATTTTTTTAAGAAAAAGTTTAAATCTTTAACTGTTGATGCTAAAGCAAATTTAAAACAGCTTATTCTTCAGCGGCGGCCTTCTGCAGTTTACGTCCCCGCTCTGTCGTCATGTTAAACCCACCCAGAGACTCTCTATGTAGATAGATTGATTTGACTGGCTCGCCATGACTTTTTGGGCATTTCTAATGAGCTCCAACAAATGGGAGCTGGACATGCTTGCAAAGCAAATTTATATGGGACCTTTACTTAATGCAGACTTTGACTGCATTAACTGATAGCAAGGACAAAGTCAGCAGTGGGAGTTGCTGGGACTCACTGCGAGTTAGTGCACAGATGTGCATTAACTCGCAGCGTTGGTCACATGATGTAGGCTCAGTCAAGATTCTGTATGACCTAGAAGTGTGCACTATGACGCCAAATGGCAGGAATACATTTCTGTGCGTTTAGATTAAAAAAAAAAAAAAATCCATATTACACTGCAGCAGTTAATATAAACTAAATAAATTTTAAAAGGTCTCAGATATTTAACTGCTGTACACTAATTTAGACATAAAACTAATATAAACAATTCCCACAACATTCAAACACCTTTCACCTCAATCTCATATCTATATTAATTTATGTAATTATTGTGTTGTTTAGATTCATGTGTATTCATTCTTGGGATCCAGTGATTTAACAATTACTAGGTTCTTAACAAAAATAGACAATTTTTAATACACATGATCATTTTGTAAGCATTTTTGTTTCTGCTGTCATACTGATGGAGCATGTGAATTTTCCACTTAATTTTAATCTATTTAAAGCTTAATTAATTTGCTAAAAATCTAAATACAAGCAAACATTGATGGATAAAAAATACACAGAAGTCATTATTTTTATATATTGTATGTTAATCTTTTAAAAGCATTGTTTTTGTTGTTCAGAGTTCATACCAAATAAATGCTGAATTGTTCAAGGAAGTAAAATTGCAACATTCATGTTATTTGCATTAGTATTAGAAGATTATAGACAATAGCTTTTGGATTTTTTAATCATCTTCTCCAAATTAACACCTCTCATTCCAAAAAAAAAAAATAAAATAAAAAAATGAAAAGAGGTTTTGTGTAGGTTGCGAGTGTTTTGGGTTGGAGAAACGTCAAAAACTTTACATTGCCAGTATAGAAGCACTTTGGTTCCCCTGTAAAAATGCCAACAATGGTTTGCACCTGAGGCTAGAGGAGGGTCCCCAGCTGCGGCAGAAACATAAATCACCTTATATGTTATTTATGCTGTATTCAAAAGGTGGTCATGGCATAATTGTATTGCCACACAAGCATGCCATAGGAACATGGCAATATGTTGAACATATCTACACATAAGAAACAACATCCTACGAAAGGGAGAAAAACCTTAGAAATGTAATAAAATGTAAAAAAAATAAAAAAAAAAAAAGTATTTTTTTGTAGACCTGTGAGCAATAGAGGCACGATGTCTTTATTGCCTTTTTTTGGCTCATACATCCGGAGATGTTCCAAACTGTAAGGTATATCTGTTACAGCCCTTTTCATAATTAATTTAACAGTAAATAGTAAAACTGAGTGTGCGTCAAATCCCATATTGTTACAGCTCCTGTGGTACAAAAATACATTTTAAGGCCAAGTGAGGTTCGTCTTGTAAAAGGCTATGAGGGTGAGATCGGTTACAGGTGGAATATGTTTTTTAATTGGCACCCACTTGAATCCACCCAAGTTTAGGTGCAAATGTCTCCAACGCCAATGTTTTTCTCACCTTATCTGTAAAGCCTGGAGCCGTAGTCCGCTGTAGTCCACTTCTTTCTGCTCAAACTCTTTCCATTCCTCGTCCTCCTAGGCCAAGGGAAACATTACTTCACCGAATTTACAGTAATCTTACACTAACACGAGCTTGAAGAATAAAAACACTTTGACAAATGTACAATACTGCACAAAAACAGTTACACAAATCAATGTAACTAACAAGTAAACTGGACGCGCGGTATTTTAAAGGCTAAAAACCTGGAAATATTCAAGTAGCATCTCCGGCCTTCTTGTGCAGCCACGCGAAGTTACAGTTTCCCTTTGCAAATATCACGAATTGCTCTCAAATCAGGAGGTTTCAAACGCGTAAAACACAGTAAGTTGGCGAAATGGATCCCTCACGTGAGCGACGCCTGAAGGAGAAAACTAAGAGGCGCGTCACGCCGAGTCTTTCACCCCACCGGAGAGGCCACCATATGCTAGTCCGCGGCCGGCCTTTTATGTCGCCGTGTCACATTTACAACGGATACTGTCTACAAAACTGCGTGTAAACGAGTGGACTTTACCTTTAGAAGTACCAATTCAAATATAAACGTAAACGTGTGGACGATATCTGCTAAAGACGCTAACGAGGCACATTTAAAAAAAAAAAAAAAAAAAAAAAAAAAAGTTGCCGGAGAGCCGCGCTGGTTACCTTATCGACTTGTGCGTCTTGGTTCTCGTTTTTGGCGAATTTCTCCTTCTCTTTCTTGGTCTTTTTCGCCGCCGCCGTCGCGGCAGCGGCCGCGGTCTCCTTCCCCTTCCCCTTCTCTTTCTTCTTCTTTTTATCCCTCTTGGCAAAGAAGTCGTCCAGGCTCTTCTCCGCTGTTACATCCGCCATTTTCAGGGGGAGCAACGTTCGCTAGCGAGCCGTTAGTCGGCGACGACACGCGGAGTGGGAAGAAGCGGATCCCGGGGAGTCGAGACAGCTGCTCAGGCGGCCGAACTAGACGGCGTTTCCCTCCGCGGGGACACGTTAACTGCTCTTCCAGGCGGATAAAAAACGCGTGGCCTAATTCCCCGCCTGAATCGACAGCTACCCCGTCAACCATGCCATGCACGGGATATTTGACAAACCAGCAGCGTCTCCCGGAATCAGTTCAGCTCTCAACCGGATGTGTTACGCGCGGAGACTTTTATTATAAACTCTGAAAAGACATATAAAGTAAATTTTCCTTTCGGTAAACATCGAGGTCATGGGATGATTTTAAACCCATCCGATTAAACATGTAGAAATGAATCACGCGTCACACGGAGACGTATTAGAAGAACGATGAGATAGCATGTATGGCTGCGTCATGAATTAAAAATTGTTTTTGTTTTTTATTATCAAGCTCATATCTTATCTGGCAGCATGAAACCTTTAAGGTTAAATAAGCTCTTTACATTTACCTTTAACTTTACTGATATGGTAACTTATGGTAACACATAGGCCTATACTCCATTTTCCGATTTTCTCGTTTGTTTAAGATGTGGTGTGTAGTCGCTGCAATCTAAGTGTTGATTGTCTTGTTAGATGTTTTTGACTAAACATTTAAAATAAAATGAAGAGCAATCGTTTAATAAAACGCAAGGCCTTGACGTCACGTCCGGGACCAGTGTCTGTAAATTCTGGTAAAACCACAAAGCGCTTGCATACTGGCGTTCCGTAACATTTCCGTAAAAGTGCCGCCAATTTCACTGCGTCGGCCTTTACACGCTGACCCACACAAGACAGAAAAATCCCGCAAGTGCAGGATTACGCGAAACAAGAACACGTGGGCCTTACATACACGAAACCGGCACTCCGGAAACAACAACGTGATGCGTGTCACGTTCTTGCCTTCATGGTCAAGGCGGAGAAGACGATGATGTCAGCTTTCATCGTGTGTGCATTAGAGGCGCGTGCACCAGAGAGCGACAGGGAAGGTTTGAACAAAGTAGCCAGACTTATTGGTCTGGATGTGCGGTATCGGTGCAGTAAATAAAAACGCTGCGGCTCCTGCAAATACTGCATAGACTGTAAAACTGCTGGACAAGCCCCACGTGGAGGGGTTTGCGAAGAGTGGTTGTGCAGGCTTTTTTTTTTTGTTCTGTCTCCAAACGCAAACAATCTGACATTCAGACTGAATGCAGAATTGAGAAAAGTTGCAGTCCATAGTTTGACCACTGTAGAATGGCTCCAAAAGCAAGTCGATCTCCGCTGACCATGAATTCATTATCTATACCTACTTATTCAATCTCAGGGTCACAGGGATCTCCTGGAGCCTATTCCAGCTTGCTTCCGGTTTGGGTGAAAGGCAGGAGTGCAACCTGGACAGGTTGCAGGACCACATATAAACAAACAATCATACATGTCCACTCTTACTCCTATGGGGGGGGGGGGGGGGGGGGGGGCAGAATACCTGGAGAAAACGCACACAGGCATGGGGGAACATTCAAACTCCACCCAGACCAGAGACCTTCCTGCAGTGAGGGGACAGTGCTCACCACTAAGCCAATGCACTGACCCATGACAACTGCATTGGGAGTAAATACTTTTTTACTACATTAATGAATTTATATAAAGCAGTAGACTTATATTTAATATAAGCTATAGACCAGCATGGCTGCAACAGCCTCCACTGGATGCAATGGTTATTTCTGATTTGGCCATCAAAGCAACATTTGACATGCCATATTCCACAGCAAATGGGATTTTCTGCTGCAAAGGCCTGTTCGCTCTCGCTTTTGTGTCATGACACAGTGCAGTAAAAGCAAAAAGAAGAGAGGGACCTGGCTGCAGACTGTGTAGTCTGGACCAGAACTGGAAAATAAGTCCAATAGATACAGACTTTTCTGATTCTGATCTGTGACATTACCAACTCAGCCATTGTGATTAGTCTGCATTTTCCAAAATGAAATTGTTAACTAAATCCAGTAGGAGGAGACCGGGCATGGTTGGAAAATATTTTGCATTTCTCTTAGTTATGCAGAGGTCGTTTGGATAAGACCACACCTGGGCCAAATACAACCGGAGGGATGGATGTGGCCCCTGGACCATCTTGTCTGGCCCTAGTTAAATAAAAATTATACAACACAAGTATATAAAAAAATAATTTTACTAAAGAATACTCTAATGCAGAAATATCACATTTATTTTTCTTATTTTCATGTTTCGATGAAGTTTGAATGGCTGAACAGAGATGTTGGCTAACTATGATTAACCCTCCTGTCGTGTTCGGGTCAAATCTGACCGTTTTACAACTTATAATACTCATAAAAATTATGTTTTACATCTGATTACCTCAAGACCTTATGATATCCTTCACACTGTGTACTTGAACATATAAAAGTGATGATCACCTATTTCATTCAATTTTGAGTGTTTTAATCAACCTTGTTACACCTGTGGTGTTCCCGGTCAAAAGTGACCGTCATAGGAAATGAATGGGTATCCAGAATAAATTCATTCAACATACAGAAAACATCCCCATACACACTGCCCCAGCTCACTCACACACTCTCTCACACACACACACACTCACTCACACACACACACACACACTCACTCACACACACACACACAATGTCTTTTGTGGGTACACATGTCTTTCTGCTTATGTGCCGATCCTCTCACGTGAACCAACTTCCTAATGATACAATGTATCATATGTTTACACAGACTAGACAGGTGTCTATTATGTGAACCCATTTCTTTCCCACGCTTCTGTACCTATCACACGTGAACCACACCTTCCAGACTAATCAATGTATCATTTTTACACAACCCCATACTATATATAGCTCGATGTTTGCCTTGCATTCCTTTTACTCTGAGCACAATGAGTAGACGACTGAAGCGTTTTTCTGTGGAAGAGGTTCTGGTCCAGGTTCTTGGGCATGATGAAGAGGGCACTGAAATTGAACCAGAGATAGAGGAGGATGTCTCGGAATTGGAAGACATCACAGATTTTGAACCAGACTCTGAGGAGACTGACCAGTCAACAGATGGAGAGGGAGAGGCACCTGAAGAACAGGCACCTGAGGAAACATTTCAGTCCAAAAGTGGACACTTGCTCTGGTCATCATCCCCCCAGGACCGAGGAGGTAGAGCGAGAGTGGAAAACATCATAAAGATGACACCAGGACCAACGCGTTATGCAGCATCTCGTGTGGATGACATCAAGTCCAGCTTCCAACTCTTTTTACCAGAGTCCATTGAGGGAATTATACTTGAGATGACAAATCTGGAGGGGAAGCGTGTGTTTGGGGACAACTGGAGAGAAATCGACCTGGTAGACCTCCAAGCCTACATAGGTCTGTTGATTTTAGCTGGAGTGTATCGCTCAAATGATGAGGCTACAAAAAGTCTGTGGGATGAAGAGTCTGGCAGGCCTATATTCCGGGCAACCATGTCCTTACAACAGTTTCATGTCATTTCAAGAATTATTCGATTTGACAACAGAGATACACGATCCATCCGCTGGTTTCAAGAGGAGACTTTTCCTCGCAGACCTGGGGAAAGCTTTGGTGACTCCTCTTATACAGCGACGGCAGCACATTCCCCGCACACCAGCCTCTGCCAGTCTGGTTAGGAGCATGCGCACTCCAGCCCCAGCCGCTGCCCTGGCTGCTCTCCCCCAACATTGCCAGAAAAGGAAGCGTTGTGGCCTCTGTGCCCCTAGAGACATCAAAACGAGCCTGACATGCTGCAAATGTAATACTTATGTTTGCAAGGCCCACTCTGACCTGAGTGTCACATGCCACTCATGTGCATGAATACACACACACACACACACACACAAACACACACACACACACACCCTGTTGAGTTTGGTGTTTGGTTTTCCATTTATTTTTTGTATTATATGTTCATTTTGTAGTTCATTTTCAGTGCCCAATTGTATTTTCACTGATGTTATTTAATGTTTACATCTACAAATTGTTGTTAGACACTACTTTTAAATGTTGTTCTCAACTAAAGAATGTTTAATAAAAAAAATTGGTGGTGAAATTTTTTTTGTGTGCTAATTTAAGAGCAGTTAAAACAGACCGGTCAATTTTGACCGGGAACACTAAAGTAGGGGGCTGAATGCGAACACGACCGGAGGGTTAAAAAAAAGAAAGATTTTATTCAAGTGATACATCTAGTTTTACTTAAACTGTAATTAAGAAAGAAAGATCATGGTTATAATTTCTGATGATTGCTTAATCAGCCTTTTCTATAGACAGTTATTCCAGTCATTCAGAATGTGGCATTATTAATAATCTTTCAAATTTAAAATCATTTTACCAGGACATAAAAAAATGGAGCTGTGGTGCCTGAAAGTTAGAAAGATTCTCAGTTCACATCTTAGCTGTGCCGTTTCTGAGGAGCTTGCATCTTCTTCCGGCGTTTGTGTGGGTTTCCTCCCAAAGTCCACACAGACGCATCTAAGGCTTAGTGGGGATTCAGAATTGCCCCCCCAGGAGCATGTGCAGCTCTGTGATGGACTGGCAGTCCATCCCCGATCGTCAAGGAGAAATGGGATAAGCTCCCATGACCCTGAATAGGAGGAAGTGTATATAGGTGTGTATATAAATGTAGCTCATTTATTAAAAGTAATAAAAAAATGCATATTATATATATAAATGTGGACAAGTCATATCACTTGTGTTGAATTAAGCATCTTTTCGGCAGTAAACACATTATTTATCTGAAATGACAGCAGGGGACGGGGACAAGGACAGTTGACCAGGTGCGGCACTGATGCACAAAGAGAAAATTCCAGCTTCCTGCATCAATAGATGTGCTGTGCTCAGCAACACTGCTTGGTTGTATTGTAAACCAACAGGTTTATTTACACAGATTTAACATTGTTCTTTTCAATTTGGTCTCTAAAATGTATTTAAGCTGTGAGAAATATCTGCGTCTAAAATGCACTTTTGGAGAGAACATCCAAAGCAAACAGACAACCAATTACTTTTACTTTTTTAAATTTATTTATTTTTTATTGCTCAGCAGTAAAAAGTACAGTGTATATACTACAGTACAAAAAAATACATCATGTTGAACACTGCTCCACTGTGCCACTGAACATTTTGTAAAATATCCACATTTGAGCGTGCAACACAATGAACATAGCTGCAAGCATCCAATGCAGAAGATATTATGTTTTAACTATTTCATCCAAAGTCACAGTTGGACAGTGATTTCGCAACAACGTCTCACAATGCGGAAAATCTTTAGCGACGACGGAGGCAGGCAGCATTGATTATTGAATAAAACAGCAGCGATGCAAAGTGAAATAGATGATACGAGGAGCAGAGGCTCAATAAAGAAATAAAATATTCAAACACACTTGTTAATCAATCCTCCTCTGTATGTGTCCGTGGTATATGTTTGCAGATGTTGTTTGTCTAGCACATTTTATGTGACGTATTCACGATCATTCGACACGATTAGAGGACAAACACATTATTTATGGATGGAGCTGCTTACGGTAGCAAGGCTGGTCTTATTGTTTCCATCACTGGTGAGAAACTGTCACACTGGGACACAACTAGCAGCCGTTCAACGACACAGACAAGTGATAAACGCACGTTCAGAGGCACACACGAGCACAGACACATATCGAGCTGAGCTGACAGTGAGACAAAGGATTGTTGGACTTAAAGTAACTGCAATATTTGGTCAAAGGGGACAACACATCTCAACTCACCTGTTTAAGCTGCAGCCAACACACACACACACACACACACACACACACACAGTTTTATAAAGGGCCAACATAAGAAATTAAGACATCTATGTGGTCCCTCTTCAGAGAAGCTGGTGACACATCAGGGGGAAAGTCGTTTTAAGCCATTTACTCAAAATCTCTGGATGTCTCACTTCAATAAATAAAATCTGGGGCTGCGTTTATCAAAACTGCCTGATCACGTTCACTTGTTATGCAATATGGTTTAGTGTACATGTCAACTTAAAAAAACAAAAACAAACTCACACGCCTGCTTTTCATTGATCAGGATGTTTTCTTTCCTCTTACTGCATTTGTAAATAGTGGCGGTTCTTTTCTTCTCTTTGGTAATATTTTTGTTCAATTGCACCAAATTTGAAATTTATATACAAACTATAACAGTTTTTATATATTTTTTCATATTTATTTTATGTGTTAACATAGAATTTTGTTTTAGCAGTCTTTTAAAATGTTTCTCATGCAGAGGTCTTTTTTAAAATGTGCAGAAAATCATTTATTGAGTAAATTATTAACTGTATATCTCACTAGAATGTATGCTGAAGCTATCTCTTTGATTTGAGGAGTTTGCCCCTTGTATAAATTCCCAAAGAATTAATTAGGAGTTCCTTTTAAAGGGAGGGTAAGCGATTCTATGTGCTTTCTGACTGGGACCATGCGATATGAGCGTTCATGATAAGGTGTGTTTTCTCAGGGAGCCCTAAAGGTTGCACCAACTCTGCATCTTTTGTTGACATTTTGGTTCAAATATCCACAGACATGATGTCATGCAGAAATCGCTTACCCCGCCTTTAAAGGACAGGTCTTTTGGTAACCTTTAGTTAACAGCTTTTCCTCAAAAACAGCTTTTCTGCATTTGGTTTGATAAACATAGACCCCGATTTTTCACGCATATTTACACACGCTTCATTTCCCCAGTCCATTTATATGCAGGTGCTATATTCAAGTTCAACAGGCTATAAGTGTTTTGGGATTCATTTTAAAGAAGAAAAAATACAAAGAAGCGCTTGGAGGATTTCATAGCACATTCTTCTTATTCTGAAGCAGATTTCATAAGATTTCATGTAGCAATGTCCACAGTGCACTCATTAGTAAGCCACTGTAATGCAACAAAACCACATATACTCTGAATTATATAAAGACAATAGAAACCTTTATCACAATTAAGCCTTTTGTAGAAAATGTACATCAGAAAAATATGCAGGTGCATCCTCATAGTAAATAGTGTCTGTTTGCGTCACTCTTCTTTCAGGTTGCTCTTTGAGTTTTGTAGAATACAGTATAAAGTCTAAGTCTCTGAATATTTACCATATATATATATATATATATATATATATATATATATATATATATATATATATATATATATATATATATATATATATATTAAAAAAAAGACCGCTTAGGGAGTAGAGAGGGTGGATCTGCCTCTATATGGCAGCGGTTTTGTCTCTGTTGATGAAAAGGGTCTCCTGGCAGAAAGGGTTAACCAAGACAACGCTGCTGCTGCTGTAGTCTCCATTAGGGGGCAGACAAGCTTCATGTTCCTGCAAAATACGCACACACAGAAACAGGCACAGACACACACACAGAAAAAGATTAGTGTGTGGGCATAACTTCTAAACAATAGCTGTGTTTCAGCAGTAGCACATATACGCTGCAGTCTATGTGCAGTCTACTCTACAGGCAATGAGGAGGCAGTTTAGCAGGGAAGAAAGGACTGAAAAAACAAAACAACAAGAGTATCAGGTATGAGTTTGGTGCTCTTCAGAGTTTTTAAGTAAATGTGGATAAAGGTGGATGAACAGAGAAACAAAAGGAAAGAGGAAGGCTAGAAATTAAAGGCTGATAAAGAAGAAAAAGGGTGAGATGACTTGACAAAAGCACCAGCAGAGGCACTTCGGATGAGGGGAGGGGGTGATAGTGAGTCAGCAGTAATGAAGTGATGCTAGAGGAGGGAGGTGTGAAAAACAAAATGAGTTCTTTTATAGTAGGAATGAGGCCATTTTATCAGTGCAGTCCAATCAAATCAAACCAACGCCCTCGCATGATCGAGTCCCAGAGACCACTGTCGGTTACCCGAAGCACCAGGGAAGCTACATCATAAAACTTCTGCTCTACAGAGACGGATAAATCAGGGGAGAAACAACACCTGGGTGTCACCAAGGGCATCCTATACATGCTCCAACCTCAGCTTCTCTCTCCTGACATCCCAGCAGGCGGCAAAGAAATAAAAGAAGGAAGATCAAATGAAACAAAACGATAAACAAACACATGCAAACAGAACAAGCAGTGACAGAAGGGGGGATTTTCTGCAGATTTGATGCTCACTCTTATCCACACTAGTGTTGTACAGTTTCACTTCCGAAAGATGGCGCTGTAACGCATCAGAAAATAGGAAGTGACTGAGTGAGTACGGTCAGTTTCAGCCTGAAAGAGAGATTTATTCATCATAACAAAGCAAAAATGTAATAATTTTAAGAATTTGAAGTCCTAAAACCTTACTTTCACATGTGCATTGGTTATTTAAGAATTGTTGCTGTGCAGGCAAAAAACAAAATATAAATAAATAAATAAAATCTTTTAATTTCAAGTAACTCAAAACAGATGATTGTGCATAAATGTGCATGAAGTTATGCACATGAAATGCTGAATATAATCCAGGGGTTGCATATTGAAGTGCACAATATGCACTTTAGTTAACACACCGAATGCACAATATGAAAAGATAAGATACAGCAAAAGATGACTTATTGATGGTAAATCTACTTAACAGAATTTACTCGTTCTTTAGGTTCAACTCAGACTAAAAGTAGTTCCTTCTGATACTACATCCTCGGCTATTGGTGGACTAGTTAAACATGTTTAGTGCAAATTGTTACATTAATGACCACCATTATACCCCCCCCCCCCCCCCCCCCCCCCCCCCCCGAAAAAAAATTATAGATACAGATATAGCGGACAAAAACTTACAAAGCATGCATGAGTCATGCAGTAGCCTAGTGAGAATACACACCCACACGCATGCAAGCAAACACATACACAAAAGAAGCAGACTGGGAACGTATGAATAAAAGACACATTTGCTTTTTAATTAGATTTTTTTTCTTTTGACATAAAAGTCAACAAATGCGTAGTAACTAAGATTAAATTCCATGCATCTTACATGTTACAAACAATTACATTTCAATCTGTAAAATAAGCAGTACATTTAAAGTGAACATTTGATTTAAAAAAAAAAAAAAAAAAAAGAACACGCGTGTATGAGCTTGGACTTTATACAAGCCTGTCACTTTGTCTGGGGTGAATTAAAACTGAAGACCTGCTCGGATTACCGGGGTACTGTGACATCACGAAGCCCCAGAGTGGAGCAATCCTGTCTCGTCTTTTTCATCTCCATCTAGCTTCACATCATGCAGCATTTGCTGAACCTCAGAAGTGGATGGGACAAATCTTTCATTCTGGATTTTAAAAGCGGCAGGCCCCTTCTTAGATGTTGTTTAGCCCACTCCACCCTCTAAAACCGACCGCTCTTAACAGAACAATAAGGACATGGTTGAAAAAAAGGGAGCTAAATCAGAGGTCTTTACTGCCTGTTGCACAAAGATCAAGCCTGGCCAACCAGATCTATCCACGTTGCGTAAATTCTCTCTCTCGAAAGGGGTCTGCCACCCTGTCCAATCATCATCAAATCATAGCCTGCAGGTCCGGAACATAGCAAAACAATGCAACTGGGCAATGACGGGCCAACTAAGATGGGTGCAGGATTGCAAATAAGGTTCTACTAAAAGCCCGATGACAGTCGGTCACTGGGATTTCTTATGTCAATACTAGTCTGATTCTCGTTCTGCCTCTGTCTTATACTTTGATTCTTTTCAAGAGGACATCTCTTCATTCAATAATATATGTATCAAAGAGGAAAACTAATTTGAGTCCTGGAAAGAGGGAGAAAGTGCTGGAAAATCCAGCAGGAAAATCTGGTATTTCTAAGAAAAATGACTGGTAATGAGTAAATGAACATGTGCCAGCACCGTTGAATGTTGTCAAAGAACCGGAGTCGCATCCAGTAACGAATACATTTTGAGCTTATGGTTATTATTATGGGACGTCGAAGAAAACGGCCACGTATTGATCAAACTGAATGTTGTTAGCAGTTAAATCAGCAGATAATTCAGTCTTATGTTGAGGGATTTTGGACAAAGCTGTTTTTTTCTTGTTTCAAATGTTTTGCGCCCATGTTTTCTGGCTCTTTATATTTTCTGTTGCTGTGCTGCAAGTCCACATAGACTGAGCAGGATTTGGCCCAGGACACCTAAATAAACCCATCCGTCAGTGTAGGCCGGCTGAAATAATATAGCTATTCTTCAACCTAACGCAACCTGCCCGCAAGGGAGTATTTTACAGTGCTTTACAGGATTTTGTATCTCAACACCCACAGGAAAATAGTCGTGCAAAATTATCTCATAATTTATTAATATTGTTGTAAAAATGCTGTAATACAAGATTAACCTAGATTTAGTTGCTGCTATTGTCAGAATTTTTAATCTAACGAAATATTCAGAGTGTGTAAAGAATTGATGCTTCGCTGCAGGGAAGATCTCTTCTTGTTCCAAATAAGATCCCCATAAATCGCAGTAATACAGTTCAGGCTCAAACGTGCCTCAGCAGGCCTTGAGGCTTGCTGACAGGGAAGATTGGAGCTGGATTTTTATTTTATTTTTCTTTCCATACTCATTAACAGCATTCTGCTGATTCATAAGGAAACAAAGAAAATGTCCCACCATCTCAGGGTGTGCAGTGCTGAACAGTAATGGAGTTATATTGTGTCAGTAGCTTGTACCTCACTCTCCAGAGTGTGTATCTCTCTGGGCAGCTCCACAGCGTGCCTGCTGAAGTAGTCCATGGTGATGGTGTCGTTCCAGTAACTGAGATTGTTCTCCTGACTTGACGACTTCTTCTTCTTCCTCATGCAGCACACAGTCAACAGCACGGCTAAAGAGGGCAGAAGCAGGAGACCAGAAGGTGGGTTAGTGCCGTCATTTATCAGGACGCGTCTCTGACAGAACAAAATTCGCCTGAAGGTGGAAAAAAAAAAAAGAAATCCACCTAGAAATAGTTTGAGGTTTCTTCTTCTTGTTTGATGCCTATTAACTATGAGACAAACTCTGACAAGCAGGAATCACAAAACTGACTGGAAAATCCAGTTTCTAAAACTTCAAAAAGATAAAAATGTGGGGAAACTCTGGCATGCCTTGGGTGCAGCATCTTATCACCAGTTAAAACTCTACTTTCTACTAGAATAGACAGTGAGGGGATCTGACAGCTGTCAAAAGACATCCTGGGAATCCAAGAGATCCCTAACTGAGGCAAATGTACACCAGGAAAATGAACTCTCCAAACACTATCATCAAAACAAAGCCCCACATTCTTTAAATGTGGCTCTAGTTCTTTGAATAGGAAACAATGTTTTGACCGAATTTTAGATTTTTGATACTCAGATTTTACTTACAGCAGGAGGACACAGGCACACTGATGGCTAGGACGATCCATACAAAATCCATCCTGCTTAAGCAGATTGTCGTGCGGGATGGCGGTGGCTCGACAGTTGGGCCCGAACTGTTGCCCTGGGTCAAAGGGTCATTGGTTGTGGCTGGCGCCTGCCTGTTGTGGAAGTTCATGCTGGGTGTGGAGGGGGGCTCTGAACTGTTACCCTGAGCAGGCCCCTCCTCGACTGAGCTGTTGTCGGAGAACAGCCCCGCAGGTGCAGTCACATTCTCCAGCTGGTGTCCCACGGGAGGACTGTCTGTGCCATTACCCATAACAACCCGACCCTCTTCACTGGTGGATGCGGTGTGGGTGATTGGGATGGCTGTTGGATTCTGTGACCCGGGGTACACTTCAGTGGACTGCACTTCAGTGGCTGATGTGGAAGTGGAATTCTCTAGCGGTTTCTCAACTCGACTAACAGGCTCTTTCGTGGCCTCTAATATCAGCTGAGCAGTTGGAGGCTCATGCACAGCATGCACCTCCCGCAGTGTGATGGTGTGGTGCATAAGCAGTTCTGAGGACCCTAAAGCATGCTCCCTGAGTTTCAGGTCTCCTGCAGAATTGGCGTTCACTGAGGAAGGCTGCAGCTCTGGAACATGCACCTGCCTGGAGTTGCTGGATTCTTCCACACTCTGTTTCTGAGGGTTTTTGTGATCTGCATTGAGTGTATCCCCTCTGTCTGAACCAGAGTTGGACGCAATCGCCAGGGGGGTCGGAACACCTCTTGCAGCAGGCTCTGCATATGCATTTGGGAAGGCTGTGCTGGAAAATCTGGCCTGTTTAATGCTAACAGTAACTGGGTTATGGACTTTAGGTGCCCTGACAGATTTGCGAGTGATGCCTTGGTTTCCAGTATCAGACCTGGGCGCCTTGGGCTGAGTCACATGGCTATGAGTATTAACAGTGATTGGGGAGACAGTTTTTGTGTCGCGAATCGGAGGATCCTCCTGAGCTGGAGTGGAAGCGTGGGTGGTTGTTTGAGGCAAGGTGAAAAGAGGGAGTGCAACTGAGGGAAGGATGATGGTTGAGAGCTGCGTGGCTTTGGATGACCATTCTCCGCTGCTGGAGCCCTCCTGATGCCACTCCGGGGCGGAAGCCATGGAGACAGAGTCCTGGGAAGTCTGGCTGAGGTACAGCTCCTGTGCTGACGACACCAGTCCTACTGGTAGTGCTAGGAATGCTAGAACACCTGCAGAAGAATCAACAGAGAAAATGTTAGACATGATAGTCTAAAATACTTGTTTACCTTACATCATTATTACCTGTAAATGCATATTTTCATCATTAACACCTAAAATGTACGTAGTTTCTCTCAAGCATCCTGACTGGGACACGGTTGCAGGTCAGCAGCTGAAACTGATGCTTCTCTGCCTGTGATGGACTGAACCTCTGCGCCGCTCACCTCGTTTAGACGCCCGTGTTCACTGCATCAGTCAGTAGATGGGCTGCATTATATAAACTCATGCATCTATGAGGTGGCAGCAGGTACTGAGATCATATTTGTTACCTTGCATTCAGACATCAAATGTTTGTGTTTTGAAAAACGGTTTACATTATGTTTTTTTTATTTCTTTTATTTGTGTCCGTCTTAATAAAAATAAATAGCACAGTAGTGCATTTACTCAAGTCAGAAAGCAAGATGACTTGTACAGATGGACATTGTTTCATGCCAGTTTTCTGTGTCAAAGTGGCGTACTTAACATGCTGAAACCATCTCAAGATCAATCCCATAAAGAGGCTTTGTAGTGACATGCTATTATCATGTTCCTATGCGGATTATTGGTTCCACTGTTATCCAAACAGAGAGGCATGGGAGGCAGGAGGGTGGAAGGACTTATTCATTTCCCCCTCCTCTCCATTCTTCATCGACGCTGTCAAACACGGTTCGTATTGACACATTCAGTGGGCTCCCTCCTGGGCAGTTCCTCCACTTTCAGAACAGAATAAAAGAGGTATGAATGCAAAACTGCCATCATCTACTTAATTGTCAGAATGAGAATGAATACGCTGAAGATGTTACGTTATAACTACTGTACATTTCAAAACAGTTCAACAAAATGTAAAACAGTAGGAGGGATTTCTAAATCATTTAAGCCATTCAAAATATATTCAAAATAGAAACAGCTGTGGCTGCGTGTTGCATTAATTCTCCTTTTAACAACACTCAGCAGGCCTTTTGAGATAATTTGGTCTATTCTTTGCAAATACACTTCTTGGCCAAAAAACCACTGAAATATCACAACATTTATTTCCATCCAAAACGAGACCTCATTTTTTGGAGGACATAACGCTGCTGAACCTATGCTCAACCAACTGAAGCAACATCCGTCTATCCATCTTCTTCCGCTTATCTGGGTTCGGGTTGCGGGGGCAGTAGCCCAACGAGAGAAGCCCAGTCTTCCTTCTACCTGGCCACTTTGTCCAGCACATCTAGTGCTATCCCAAGACGTTCCTAGGCCAACCAAGAGACACAGTCCCTCCAGCGTGTCCTAGGTCTACCCCAGAGGTCTACAATATTTTTTTCTGTCTTGGATATAGCTTTGCAGATAAAAGTTTTTCGTAAGGCTAAATAGTTATTTAGTCCTAGTACCTTGAGGTGTTTTGAAATTGTGTGTCTGGAAATGCTATTACTTTCTCTACATTGGTATTAGAGAAAGTAATTTCACTACAAAATTGATTTTACTAATCTGACCCTTTTGAAAAATAAACAGTAACATTTTTGAACAACAGTAAGATGTGCATCAGTTAGTGTTCAATAACCCTTTCACCAGCTGAAAGACGTTCGTCACTGTAGTACTTTTCCAATGGGAAGCCTATATACCAATTTGCTTAATTGTTTGATCCAGGTCCTCAGGAGCCGCTGCCCTGGATGTTCTAGACGTTTCCCTGCTCCTACGCTGGCTCAACTGAACGCCTGACTGGCAGACTAATGCAGGCGTTGATGACAAACAGATAGTGCTAATGGAGATCCATTCTTTTGAATCAGGTGAGTTGGAGCAGCGAAGCATCATAAACACGTTGAGCACCTGAACCTGAAGAAAACTGGCTTGGTTGAATCCAGCAGGTGATTTTACTTTCTTTTCTTTATTTTTGTTTGTTTGTTTGCCATTGAGTTCTTCTGCAGCGGATCAATGCTGCCTGAAGACATGAAGCCTGTGTGTGATTCAGTGGCGTCCTTGAGCCAGGTCACCCGTGATTCTCTGACTCTTTCAACAATATTTTGTACTTTCAATCATGAATTTTCCCAGTGCATTTGCAAGCTTACATTTAGACATATTTCTTTTTTTTTTTTTAAATGTAGGTGAATTCTCTGACCACACAGTCTTTCACTGTACAAAGTGGTGTACCACTGTACTTCTGAAAGAGTTTCTTTGACTGAGATGCTGTTTTTATACACAGTCGTGTTACTGACCTGATGACAGTTAATAGTTTTTTGGGTTTTTTTTTGGTTTTGGGACTGTACAGCATATCTCCAGTCTATTTTTTTGTCCCTTAAGATTTTTCAAACTGTTGCTGGCATCAAATTAAAACAAGTTTTTTTCTTAATTATTATTTATAATTAATTATTATAATTACATCTACCATTGTCTTTATCATGTCTTATGTCAGTGTATTGAGCCTAAGCCAGTATTGGCTCACTGATCAAACCTAATATTTATATTTATTGACAAAAAATACACACATCCAACACTTTACAACCTATAAGATGAGCTGCTGACACTCTGAATTTTTAAATATGTATCAGAGTGGAAGAAAATTAAAGTTTTAATTGTGAAGAAGGCTAGACCTGACCAATATCATAAAAACCTGTGGACTGAAGATGTAGGTAACTGTCTTTATTGGCAGCAAATGTCCCTGTTATTTTTATGAACAACAATGAAGCATTAAGATTTAGAGGTTTAAACTCTGTCGGCTTCAGGGAGATCAGTTCGTTTTTGGGTTTGAATATTTATAAGGATTTGTTGACAAAAAGACAAATGTAGACTATTTACAGCCCTATCCTTTAATAATACTCACACAAAGAATGCTTTTACCTCTCTGTGCTGATTCAAATGGATTTATTAAAGACTGGCAAGTTAGATTGTAGAAACATATAAACTGAGTACATCATAATTTATAGTCTGTACGGTTTTCAAGGCTTTTAAAACAATTAGCCGCTGTTATAAAACACACATGAATTGATGTCTTGGGTCATAGCAACAATAACTTACAATCTTAAAATAAAAAAGGACTGAAAAAATAAATGGACAAGATGAAGAAAAAGTGACTAAGATTCAGAGACCCACACAAAACCCTGTCCAGCCATTGATGTGACCTACATGTTCAGACCATCATTTAACTATGGTGCTTCATCAGTAACTATGGAAACCAAGTTTCCATTTCCAAAAATGAACAGGGGAGAATCGAAGAAGTGAGAGGATGACTCCATCTATAAAAATGCAGTACCGCAGACTATATATACACATCCTGTATATACAAAACAACCAAAGCAATAGTAAAATACCTTTAATATCTAATTTGTGAAGTTATGACACTTCAACATCGTTCCACTGTGCATACAGAATGAAAATATACATGACAGAAACAGCAGAAAATCACATCCTTCAAACACAGTCTTTGACTCACTAAACTTGTTCCTGCATGCGCAATCACACAGACTTACAATAACGAGAGTCTGGGCCGTGTCATCCCTTTAACCAAGTTTGTCAAATATCTAATCAGCAGAAGCCACTCTGGACTCATATTTGCAGATGCAAATAACAAGACAGTATTGATTTATGTAAAGGACATGATCCTTTAGACCGTGGGGGGGTTATGGTCAAACAAAACCTGTTAAACCCAACCGTGATCCTGGGTGATGTTGTAAAATATTTACCTACAGACCAACTTACAAGAGAGGGCTCTTCAAGATGGCACAGAATCTGTTTTAAAGAATATGCATGAGCAAAAGAAGAAAAAAAGTGAGTTTTTCCGGATGAGACAAATGCTAAAGTCTTGGATGAAGCTTTACCGCTGGGCACAAGGTAAAGTGATAATTATAAGTATTAATATGCAAAGTATTGGATGTCATTTGTAACATGTGGTCGAGCTTAAGGCACTCAACCAGTAGTCAAACCTGGCTGACACAATCTAACAAACAAAAGAAATGCTGCAAGTCAAGAAAACGTACCATCCAGAGACCTTGTCCAAACAGACAGTTAGTGTTGATCAGCTTAAATGCTGCAATTCCCCTGATTGATCCAGGCGATTAGAAGCTCTGCATCAATCACGTAGTTTATGTCATAAATCATGTAGTTTCTATAGCCAACACAGAGATTAATATTCATCGGGAACTCTGCGATTCAGTTAAATCATCTTTTATTAAAGATTGTATCTGAGATGTTAAGGGGGAGAAGCTGATTTTGAAGTTAGCCTGTCGGAAAACTGACTGTCCAAACATTCATTAATCCTGAATGCAAAGCGAGGATAACGCCGGCCTATAAATGCTGCTGGGTTACATCTGAATACTGATGATGTTGTGTTAGCTCTGATTACTTTAAAGTTTTTGAATAAGATTTTAAGCCAGACTTCCTTACCTCATCATAAAAAGGTCATGAAAAAGTAACGGGGTTCAACTTATCAGTGACACATATGAAAATAGTAGAAGATGAATGAATCAAAGCTCATAAGATCAACAGGTTATTGTTTTGCTTCATTACGTTAATGAAAGTAATATGGGAGAAACTGGAAAAGAGGATGCAGACTTGTTCTTTGAATGGTTGACCGGGCTTGTCTGGACAACCCGTAGTGAGAGTAGTCAGTACAGCGAAGTCTTTTACTGGCCTCCTGACATCAGGGGCTTGTCTGGACTCATATTCACTGCCTTTGACACAGTCAACCACCACACCCTCCTCTCCACACTCTCAAAGCTTGGCATTTC
Organism: Xenentodon cancila; assembly: GCA_014839995.1. NCBI lineage: Eukaryota > Metazoa > Chordata > Actinopteri > Beloniformes > Belonidae > Xenentodon > Xenentodon cancila. Next base: position 18,476,231 of record CM026216.1, read on the forward strand.
AGGATCTTTACTCTTGTGGTTCATGTCTTACCTCACAGGAAGATCTTTCATGGACAAGTGTCCAGATCAAATGAGCTGGCAACAGGGGTGCCACAGGGGTTGGTGCTTGGCCCTCTTCTCTTTTCACTGTACACCACCTTGCTATTTAAAGTCATCAGCTCTCATGGCTTCTCCTACTACTGGAGCTGCTGATGACACCCAGCATTTGCTTTCCTTCCCAGCTGACGACACTGCCGTCTCAATGCGAATATCAGCATGTCTATCTGATATCTCTGCATGGATGAAGGATCGCCACCATCAGCTAAATCTGTCCAAGACTGAGCTTATTGACTGGTCTTCAACCAGCCCAAGAGAACTCATGTCACTCTGCTGCTAATCTCTCTGCACTGGCTTCCAGTTGCAGCGCGCATGAAGTTCAAAGCTCTGCTTCTGGCTTACCAAACAAGTACCCAAATAGCTCCTGCCTACCTTCATTTCTTCATCCAGCGCTACACTCCTTCAGCCAACGAAAGACGCCTGGTGCTTCCACCACAATGTGGTGCAAAATCAGTAGCCAGACTCTTTTCCTCTGTTGTTGCCCGATGGTGGACTGACCTACCAGACTCTGTCCCATTGGCAGTCTTTTAAGAGCAAGCTAAAGACTCTGCTCTTTAAGGAGCATTTCTGCATTTAGTTTAATTTCTCTGCTCATCAGAACAAGTTAGAAGATTTCTTCAGCTCTTTGCATGACTCTGCACTGAGAAAAGTGCATGCACTTATGCCAAGATGATATTATGATGGTGAATCTAGGACCTAGTTTTGCTGAATAAAGGGACTGTTGTAGGGTGTTGTAAGGTGCACTACCATGGCAGCACCTGTGTCCTACTGGACTCAAAGCAGCCTGACCACCACTTATCCATGCTGTACCCTCCTATTTGATTTCTTGCTTGTGTTGTTCTCTCAGTTGTGAGTCGCTTTGGAAAAAAGTGTCTCCTAAATGACAGTAGTTGTAGTAGGAAGAAAGAAATCCATCATCTATACATGCTTATCCCTGTTCAGGGTCACAACGATCTGCAGGGGCCTATCTCAACTCTCTTCAGGTGAAGGGCAGGGGTACATAGGTCACCAGAGCAAACAATATGTGACATATTTTTCTTGATTTCTACCTCTCCGTAGAATAAAACAGCTGCATAACTTTCATTATAGAAGTTGTGCATTACATTTTCAAGCGGTTTATTTGGTTACAAATGCTAGTAGGCTTCCATAGACTATAATGACAGAGGATATCTTTCCTTTCTCCTCTTACTTAGACTATATCATACTATCTGGCAAATGGGGATAAATTGTCACAGCCAGTGTTTGACTGATGGAGCTTCGCTGAAAGCATGGTGACTATAGATGGAAAAGCCTAGCCCAACCCCTATAAAGACATGACACTCGAAGTGAATTAACAAGAGAAATGACTGAAGAGACCTGAGAAGTAACTTGAGCTCAGAGAACATCCATTACTGGATAAAACACGAGAAAATTGGAAAGGAAAAGGGAAAGGGGAAGAATGGTGAGGTCGGAGAGGGTGGGAAAATGTACAAAGAGTAACAGAGAGAGTTGTGTGGGTGTTTCAGCAGGCTAAGACCTGGACAAAAGCAAAAAGGTTGGATTAAACACAAAAGGACTGAAGAATGACATTGAACGAAAATAATGTATAAGAGAGAGGAGAATGTAGGAGGCGCATTTCGAAATATGTGTCCTGGTCAACAGCTGTAGTCATGATTTATTTATTTATTTTCACCATTGTTGGCTTTTTTTTTGTACACACGTTTTGTGCACCCACAGCAAGAGATGGTGCAAGGCGTGAGTAGGTGAGGAGAATAAAAACAAAACATAATAATAATAAAAAAAATGAATAAAATACAAAAAAAAAGAAGCTAATTTCAGTAGTAAAACTGAATTAAAGGTCTCTACGTTTTGCCTCTATGACATGCTTTATGGGGAGGGTGGAGGATTCGAAACTGTTATCACACACACACACACACACACACACACACACACACACACACACACACACACACACACACACACACACACACACACACACACACACACACTTTCACTATTGAAATCCTGCTATCTATACGGCCCAGCCAATTACCTAAGAATAGCATCTCTATTGTGAAAACAATGCTACATAAAAATTGCCATGAGATTATGTCCTCACGAATATGACAAATGGCATCAAACTATTTTACATTATACAAACTCAAGATTTATGGAAGGAGCGTCCAATTTATGCAAGAAACCTGCTGAATTATCCATCCATCCATTTTCAATACCAGTTTTATCTTTTGCAGGGTCACGGGGGTCTGCCGGAGCCTTTCCAAGCTCATTACAGGCGAGAGGCAGGGGTCCACCCTGGACAGGTCGCCAGACTGAGCCACATATACATACAAACAACCGTGCACGCTCACACTCACACTCACACCTACAGGCAATTTAGAATAACCAATCAACCTAACGTGCATGTTTTTGGACTGTGGAAGGAAGCCGGAGTACCCGGAGGAAAGACTCTCGCCGGGCCCAGAAATCGAACCAGGGACCTTCTTAGTGTGAGGCAACAGTGCACCGTGCTGCTGCTGAATTAGGCTGTTTAAAATGCATGGGAAGCAGGTGACATTCGTTGAAGTCCTCCACTGATGCTATTAGAGACATCAATAAATCATGTTAGAAAGCAGGATCCTGTGCGCTGATCCAAAGCAGGCTTTGTCTCCCGCTAATCTTTCACTATTAGACTCAATGTCAGGGGCCAGAGCGGTTCTCGCTCCATCTAAACTTACAGTTGTGGAGTGCTAAACAATATATTTACTCCTGTGCATAAAATTCTGGATTATCTTTCAGTCACACTTGGACACTAAGACTTATTTTCTGTTCAGGTGCATAAATGTTCCACTCTAATCAATCATGTTTTGGCCCTTTTCGTCTGCTCTGCAGGTTGGCTATGTAATTATTCCTTTATGTGTATGTGTGGGGTGGCATGGCTATCTATTTTATCCAGGGGTCACCTCATGCTACGCCCAGCTCCACCATGCACACAGACAAGTTTCCTATGAGGCCAGTTCTGGAGCCGGGCTGGTTGTGTCGCATCATCAGTGAACAGCTGGCGGCGGCGCTGCTCAAACTGGAAGCTCTAAGAGAAGGAGCCAAAAATAGAGGCTGCAAAATAATCCATCAATAAGGCTTGTGACGGTTCGTCGGGCTTTACGTCTGGACTGTTTCTGCTCTGTCATCTCTCTGCTAAGAAGCAGGACGGAAAATAACAGTGTATGTAGGAGAAACCAAAATATAGATCCAAGGAGAAAGGATCAACTCTGCACTGAGATTATGTTCTCCATGCATATTTTACTGTTTATTTAATATGTACAGATGCTTCTTCTCTTGTTAGTATCAACAGTGAACGGATAAGAAAAGAAATAGAGTTTTACACTAAGCCGTGACTTAACACTGAGGGGACTCTGAGGTGGATCTACTTTTACTGCACCTGCTGTTATGTTAAATCTGCAACGTCACATCTTAGAACTGTTGTCGTGATTTTATTAATCGTTGTTATATTATTAACCTTAACTTAACCAACAAAGAACAAAGATTTAGTTCCTCAGACATATAGGTCTGAACCAGTCTCAAAGTTCAGCATCTCTACCTTCTAGGATAAACATGTGTGCTCAGGTGCCAGCCTTGAGAGTAAAGGTAATGATTTGGAACAGTGTGAAACGCTTTAAAAAGCACTGAAATTACATGTGAACTGTCCTTAACAAAATGACTACAACTTAAAACCCAATTTATTTGTTGTTTTAGTGATTCTGAAGGAAATATTGAAGCATTAAACTGAGGTCATTACAGCTGATCCTCTTTGGGGATGAAGACGGTGAAGAAAGAAAGAGTGAGGTGAAACACTGAAAAAATAACTTTACACTGAAAAAAACAAGCATGAGTAAGATTTTAATATCCTCTCATTTAATGTTTAGCTCCCTTATTTTATCTTTTCTCTTAGAGTGGAATGCAATGAATAAATTGGATCTGTCACAAAGAACAATATGGTCTAGGAGCTAAAACAGCATATTAAAGAAATATATCTATCAGATGGCATATCAAGCAAATGTTGCACTTACTTTAAAATTCTTTCTTTTAATTATTCTTCTTTTTAAAAAATTGTACTCGTACATCTTTCTTTTTTAGTGTCTGAATATATTAGAAAATCCTTTGAACGCTCCGTGGAAATGAACTGGCTGAATTAATTTTGTTGTGGAGGACTCAGCTCAGCCTCGATGAAGACCTGAATTCTGGCTGTGCTCTTGCAGTGAGGTTCTCTTAATGAAGTTGTTAAGCACACGACTGAGATGTAAATGTAAAAAAAGAAAAAAAAAGTCCATAATCTATCATAATCTCATGGAATAAACATGCATAGGTGCTACTTTAATAGCCTCGGGGCTCTGATCCATCGACGATAATTAACGTCCTGCTCACCTTAGCCAGCCCTCCACGGAGCTCCACGGAGCACATTTAACTTCGTTTCATGTTAATCGCAACTGCAGAGGAGCCTCTACGGGATTCCTCCAAAACCCCTCAAGGGCAAAAAAAAAAAAAAAAAAAAAAAAAAAGAGAAGAGAAGAGAAGAGAAGACTTTATCTGTTGTGTTTATCAGAATACAAATGAGCCTGTATCACGCTGTATCAGAGCAAGCTTCCCTGCGCCCCTTCGTACAAAATGAATTCATATTTCACTTTTCAGAAATAAAGGCTGACAGACTAAAACGTAATCGTACGACTTAAATGGGGGAATTTTGTTGAAGGCGGACTAACTGTCTGAAGAAACAGCAGAAACAGATCAGATCCATCAGCTTCAGGCAGACCAAACGTTTTATCAGCAGGCTGACCGGAGAGCGGTCGGAGTAGCAGCTAAGATTGGATTATCATTCCTGGACAGTGGCCTACTGGCTTTCGCTGAATTCAGCAGGCTCAGTGCTCTTCTGTATCAACAACCAGCAAAACCCCTGAGCTTCTACTGGATCTGAACCACTACAGCTGCTACGAAAAGTCATGAGAGTAACTATTAATGCTACGAAAGTACTTGTATTTTTATCAGTACCTTAAATCAAACTAGTTAGTAGATACCGATTCTACTCAACATTTTCTCATTTGAGTTCTTCTAGTTTAATTTTGAAATAGTTCTTCATTTTTGACTTCCTGTACTGCTTTGCTTCCATCACCGACAGATCTGATCGTGGTCAATATAAGGTAATAGGTGAGCTACGCCGAGCTGAAACAGATAACCGGAGCTAAGGTGGCCAAGTTTCAGGAAGCCTCCAGACTTGTCTATTTATGTGCACAAGAGGTGACGCAAACAAACAAAAAAAAAAAAACAACTAGTTCCAGAACAAAGAGAGCAAGACTGGCATCTCAGTAATAAGGCAGCGAAAACAGACGGACGTTAACAGGAGCTGACAAAACACAGGTGCGAACAATCAGACGAGGTGGGAACAAAGGAAGTCGATCACAAACCTTCAAACTATAACAGGCATCAAAGCACACAGCTAATGTAACAGGAGAACAGCAGCAAGAGGAATACAAGGAAACAAGACTTCAACAAACAAACGAACAAAAAAACCTAAAAGATAGAAACCCCAACACCATAACAGACAATAAAAAGAATGATTGCTCAAGATTGCAAAGCCTCTGAACAAGTAACGATTAATAATTCAGCATTCAGAAACACCTCAGTAATATGCAACACTAACTGACTTAAAAGGCACAAAAAGTAGTCATAACAACGAAGCAAAGACAAACTACCTAATAACTTATTATTATGCGTGACTGGATCAATAATGTGGAGTGGCTAGTAATGAATGAGTCGTTAATAGCGTTGGGCTGTTCATCAGCCAACTGAAAATTACTCTGGAACTGCTCTAAATATGATCGATCAGCGCGGGCATATGATTGATTCACAGATACTCTTGAACCAATCACGTTCATAATGCAACAGTCCGTCTTGCGGCACTTCTTCATCGTTGTCTTTTATTTAAGGACTAAAACCTGGACTCAAACCAACGGTTCCTGATTTGTCCCTCGCTGACTTTTTATTTTTAATTAACTACTGATCTACTAGGGAAAAGCTGCACATCAAATTTTGAATAGGATTCATTAACCGAATAACGATAAACTAGCAGTTTATTTCTCATATATTCCTCATTTTGTCTCTCTAGCTGTTGTGACTGTCTGCTTGTGCTTCAAAATCCTTTTTTTCTTGCCTCCACTGTTTTTCGTGCTGACACAATAGAGACGGGAAAACTAGTGGGGCTCAGGTGGTGGAGAGACTGCCCGTCAGTTAGAAGCTCAGCGTATTGATCACACGATTCTTCAAAGTGTTCCTGGGAGAGAAACTGAAGCTCACGTTGGCTCTGCGGCGCCCGCTGATGTTCAGGTACCGTACATGTTTGAGCGTGTGAATGAGCAAATGAGGTTCTACATGCTTAAAAACAAAAAAAAGGTTTTTAAAGTGTTGCTGTGAGCTGAAGCCTAAACCATTCACAAAAAAGGAAATGAACTTGTGACTTGGCCGTTGAGCTGGAGCACAGCTGCAGACGAGCTCGGTCGAGCAGACTTCGGTACAGCATTCCTGAGGTGCTGCTCGTCATCCTTTTTATTACTTTTTGTATGGTTGTAAAAAGCTGCCAGCTATCCGCCTTTACCACCGTTTCAACCAGCGACTTTGCCGAGATAAAAGAAGTCACTTCTGGAGTGACGTTAATAGAAGCACAAACAAACAAATTCCTTTGGTGCACTCTTGGGTGTGTACGTCTGCCATTCTCAGAGGGGCGTCTGTCCCGCAGAGGGACGCAGACAGATAGGACACGTCCTGTGGACGTCTGGGATTACTGGAGAAGCCTCGGATGGGCCGGGCGGTGGAGGGGCGGAGCAGGGAGGACTCTACAGATGTGGGTCCAGAGATAAGACGCAAAGCTTACGGAACGGAATAATGGCTTCCTGTTTGAATGTTTCACAAACTGTTTGTCAGGTTGCAGCAGCTTTGAACGCGTTTATCTTGGGATCAGGCGGCAGGAGAACATGAAGACAAACAACAAAGAGTCCTTGTGTTGTTTACTTCAGTAATGATTTAGCTGCTGCGACACCAGCAACCGATCTGACAGGAAGAAGAGACATTAAACAGGAAGTTGTCTGGAATCTGGAGGATTCTGGAGTATACACTGCTCTGTTACAGTCACAAACATGACTCTCCACTTACAGAGAATTTTCACAGCCCCTCTAGCGATTCAAACTTTAAAGAGGCCAAAAAGTATTCGAAGAACACCCTTTAAGACCACATCAAATTGGGAACTTTGCTGAAATCTTCTACGCTCATCAGCGCTTTAAACCAACTGGCTTTTCAAGTTGTTATTTATTATTTAAGCACCGACTTAAAATCCATTTTCATCTTTCATATTTGCATAGGAGATATTTGGAATAAATCCGCCTTACTTAAAAGACTTGATGGTTTTCTCAGTTGTTTCAGGGGGACAGATCAAAGAAATAAGAGTCACCAGAGGAAAAAAAAACAAAACAAAAACAAAATAAAACCATTCCTGCTCTGACACATTTTATAATACAGGATCATCCCTGGTTGCTCCTCTGTCTGCAGCATCTTCCCTCTTGCCTGCAGCCTGGAGACGTTTGAGCACATCGTCTCCTGTAGATTGCTCTTCCAGTAAGAAAAATGAGAACTGTCCCTGGACAATACAGAGACGGAGGTTTTAAGGGGGCCTCTCAGCTCTGCACTCACAAAAAAGGAAATCCTAATGGGACTGCAATGTGCCCGAGGAAACTCGGGCCTCACCTGGACCTTCGAATGAATGCATAAAACCCAAAGTGAGCTCTATGGTTTCAAAGTAAAGCCTTACCAGGTAAAAGAATGCTCTATAAATACGGCTGTACTATAAACTCCACACAAAGCTGGTTCACAGCTCCGAATTGCTTTTTTTTTTCTTTTGGATCAAACTGCTGCTACATGACCTCGCTCTACCTCTGCAATACCTCAAAGCACTCAGCTCACAGCAGTCCAGGTTTATCACTTTTGAGGGATTGAGGCAGATTTGTCAGAACCCCACACACACACACACTCCAACCCTCCACGTCACAGCCCCTCCGGAGGTGGTGCTTTGGGGGTGAATACTAGATATCATCAGCCATTTCAGCTAACTGTCCCGGAGCCCGGTGGCTCTCAGTCTGATCCCCGTGTTCCATATTCATGTGACATTCAACGCTGGTTTCCTGCCAGATATTTGTGCATCACATGCTTCAGCGTTTGAATTTAAAACAGCACTGATTCGACAAGATGCACGAGGATGGAGCCTTGCATAAACAATATCTGCAGTCTGTGAAACTGGGTCTCCCTGAAGATGTTTTGTGGACTTCAAAAATAAAGAGATAAAATTATGATTTAAACTTTCAAATGTGGAATATTCATGCATAATTCCAAGTTGGTGGAGGAAACAACGTTTTCAAAAGAATTGTGCTTTTTTTTTTTTTTTTTTTTTAATGCAACAAAACCTTATTTCTGATTGTTTTTTCATTAATTTATCCTTTAACCTTTTGGTGCTCACACGATGATGATAAGAATCACATGGCCATCAAAGATTGTTGACCAGCTCAAATCCTGTATTCAGAACCCAAGAACTCAACTTTCTCCTGGAAAACTGCAACAACACGTTTAAAATTAAAATGCTGAGCACATCATTTAGAAGCTAGAAGAACTCAAAGCTCCCATACTGCATACATCTCAGGAGATAAAAGTATGAATTCTGACCCCATCCCGACCCCAGAATCAGACTTGACAGTGAAAAGTCTCTCCGGTGAGAATGCAGACGGTTGTGATGCTTTGAACTATGATGCAGGTCCCGGAGGTGCATTGTCAAAGTGAACAGCAGCACAAGTGGCTGAAGTAAGTCGTTCTTGACGATGCGGTGGAAAATACGTGGAAAATATGTGGAAAATACGTGGAAAATACATGGAATTGTCACCCTTTCATGTACTGTGTCTTAATGATGCCTGTTATTACTTTACTATTTCTCAAAGATAATGTAAATGTCCATAAAGTGTAAACTGAAAAGTGCGTTTAGATTTAAACATTTTTTTTTTTTTTATACTGGCACTATACAAATTCTACTTTCAATTTGAGATGCTTTAGATGTATAACGTAAGCATAAGTTCTGACTTTAATCAATAAATATAAATAGTTTATCGAGCAAAACACTCAAGTTCGGCCCAATCAGCATCCTGTACTGCTCCACACAGGTGGGTTTTCCATGTCAACATAAGCCATCTTCATTCACTATAACGCTCTGTTTCGGAGCGCTTTCCTGACCTGATTTGTTTCTGGCAATCATAAAACGGATGCTCCATCCAGTCAACAGTCACTGTGGGAACTGTTTGATGCCGGCTACCCTTTTCCATGATGTTTCCATAGACCACTAGGTCGCGTTTGGAGGCAGGAAAATGTCACAGGAACGTGACACATAACTTAGTATGTGATGACTTTAAAATACTTTTCAGGTTCAGGTTTTCAGGTTCATTTCACTTCTAAATAAAATTCTTTATCAACAGGAAAACATATGGTTTGGGCAGCCCAGTGTCACCTAAAAGCAGACAAACAAATGGAAACTGTTGAATTTCTTCGCTGTCCTATGAATGCATGCCTCTCTGACATTTTCACAGCGCCAGTGGCGTCATCACCACTTGTCACCATGGTAACCAACTCAACAGAGGTGAATTTTGTTTCTTCAGTGAGATTTTTGTGGGGTCTGAAGTGTTTTATTTTTCATCTTACGACTATGCCGCTTCCTTCCTTTTGGTTTCACACCTGGAGGAGAGCGCCACGCCGCCGTTCACTTCTCATAACCAACCTCGGTATTTATATGTCTTCTTTGTCTCCCGCCAGATCACCGTCAGTCCAGCGGTTCTGTCCAGTGCCATGTCTGTTTGCTGAGCACGCCTTTTGAATTTTCTCCTAACACTACTCAGGTTTTGGATAGCAGCGTGTGTAGTTTAGAATCAAGTTCTTTTCTGTGAGACATCCCTGATCTCAGTGTCACCTTGAAAATGATCACAAATGTTATAAACTCAGCTCCTACAGTTAATCCGGCTGGTTTTATCTGTCGGATGTTCCTTATTGGTCCTTCATGGGAATTTTGTCTTATAAAGCGATCTGTATTATTTTGTATAAAAAGAAGAACGACAGAAACAGAACGTTTTCAATCTTTCCTCCTAGTTTTCCCTTTTTACATGAAATATCCTATTTGCATGCTGATCTGCTGTAATAACACCCAGAAAACTCTACCAATGCCTTATCACCTGAACCAACCCGCCGCCCACAACCTTCTTCTACTCACTCAGCAGCTGGCGGCGCAGGACCTGCAGGCTTGTCTTCATGGTATCATGTGATCCGGCTCCTCCTCCACAGTGCTCATGGTTCTCTGCATGAGAAAGACAGGTAAGATGACACCCGGCGCTCAAATGTCAAAATCACATTCACCTCACGGTCAAGCTTCAGTGGGATGTGCCGTGATTGTCTCCGTGCAGGTTTCAGCAGAACAGACATGGAAAAGAAAGAAGGGGATTGCACAGCGTCCTAAATTAACCTAGACGGTTTAATCCCACTAAATGACTGCTGCACACCGGTCCCACATCTCAAAACAGATCAAATGAATTACGCAGGGCTTAATATTGGGTATAACTGAGTAGGACTACGGCATCTTCAGAGCTGCTGTGCTGGATAGTAAAACCAATTTTGTAACGTCAGACACTGACCAGAAAGAGTTGTTCTGTAACAGGCTCTGCATGTGTGCCAGCGAGTACCTGACTGTGCTCTTTAGGAGGGTGACTCACTGATGGCCTTCTCCAAAATTAAAAGCCACGCACGCACGCACGCACGCACGCACGCACGCACGCACGCACGCACGCACGCACGCACGCACGCAAGCACGCACGCACGCACGCACGCACGCACGCACGCACGCACGCACGCACGCATGCACGCAGTGTGTAGAAGTTCGTGGAAATGCCCCTCGGCAATATACTTGCTATCACGTGCACAATCAGGTTTCTAAAGAAATGAATATGCAGCAACACATTTATAACCCTAAACATCCCTTACCCAGCGCTTATTAATAATCTGGTGTGTATGTAACACGTGAAATAAGATCCTCCCTCCCAGGGATGACGGCTCTGGTTGCAGTCAGCCCGCGTTTCTGTGGAAGTCGGGTGAGATGACAGCAAAAGCACAACATACTGATCCCGTCATTAGGCTTCATATCTCATTAATGCAGCACTCCGTCTGAGACTTGCTGTTTAGATCAACGTAATTGTGACAACCCTGGAACTCCTGTAAATACATGTGGAGAAACATTGTTCACTAACAAGTGACAGCTGAACCAAATTTCAGTTTAATTAACTTTGTTTGTTTAGCGCTGGATCGCAGCTATTTGAAAATCTAATTATAGTCCAGGTAAAGGTAATCGGTTGCAATTTATATTGCCACTCAACCTCCCACCCCCCCAAAAAAGACTATCTCAATTATGTAGAATCTGCTCCTCCAAAACCAGTAGGTCGTAGGTTCGATTCCCAGCTTCGTCATGTGTCAAAGTGTGTTTGAACCCCAGACTGCCCCCATAATCCCAGCCACTGATGATGCTGGTCCCAAATCTGGATAAATGGGAAGGTTTATGTCAGGAAAAAAAAATAAATAAAAAATCCACATCAGTTTGTGGAACATGATGCTCCACAGTGGGAAAATAAAGTAAAAAAATATGATCACAAGGAAGGGAAACACATGATAATGATGCAAAATGATGTATCAGGTGTGTAAACTCTGGAAATCTACTAAAAGCTGCTCCAAAGCACAACTCAGGAGTGCTTGTGCTTCACTCAAGGATTTTATTATATGCTTCTTGTTCAACTCTACTGACTTTCAGAGGGTAATTTCATGGGCTATTTTTCACCAGGCATTTATCTGAAAGCTGTAGTTGTGCAAATAAATGGTTTGGCTGATAGAAAAATATATGATATAAAGCACGTTTTGACATTCAAGATTAGTATCTTGGTTTTTTGTTGTTTTTTTTTTTTTTTACTAAGCAAGTATTAAGGCCACCGAGCAGACAAATTGTAAAATTATATATGTTTAAAACTGTACAGGATGCAGCTGATAATTTCATAAATTTCTTGCTTGCCACCAAAAGGGAAAATCATATGCATGAAATAATGTGCATGGCATTTTATGAAATTAAATTAATAACTGGAAAAAACATCAACCAAACTTTATTTTTTTCTCCCAACTTGACTCTTATCACAGAAGGGAACTGAAGAATATAACGGATGGACACAAAGGTGATAAAATGATAAACTACAGAGGCTATGAAGAGATTTTAAGATGACATATGTATACAAGTTTGCTCTTCTTCTAAGTGTTTAGAAAATGAAAACAGAATTGCTCGCTGCTTCGCACCTCTTAACTCACGGATATGACTATAATGACACGGGCTCGGTAGTTACATGCTGCCTGTAACGGCACAAAAGATGAGGCTGCAAGAATACAGACGTAGCAGGAAAGGACTTTTTCCCAGGTTCACATTTGAAGAAATAACAAAAGTGTTCTTCGTCTAATGAGTACAATGGTAGGGTGCAAAACGAGCAGCTGAGCCTCTCTCTGTGGTGATTACGCCTCATCAACTCTGCCAGACCACTCCTTCATTTGCACAAGGGGGGAGATGAGGATACCGGTTGGCGGATGGCCGGTAGAAGACACTGACAGGGGAATGTCTCTGGAAACTTTTTTTTTTTTTTTTTAGAGAGGACTCGCCACTCAAGTGTCCTGCTGAGCAGATGAATCATAGTTCAGCTCAGCACACTCGTGTAGGTTAATGATAATAATGGGATGACGGCATGGATCGTGGCACTTTTAAACCCCCAGATGCCAGGAGAGGGCCATAAGCAGCAGCTGGAAGTGCTGTTGCTGTCCTCACAAATTGGAAAACTGTATTCAGTTTGTGTACGGAGGAATTTGCAAGTGGGAAGCTGAAGTGAAGGCTTCCTCAAGGGTGGGTGGAGGATCTACAAGGAGTCAGGTTAGATATTAAAAAACAAACAAACAAAAAAAAAACATTTACTAGCCAGTTAGAGGGTGATTCTGGCTGGATATTGGAATGACATCAATAAAGAGCTGTTTTGTAATATTCCAAAATTAGAAATCCTTTAAGATGTTGCTGTTACAGCAGCCCCACGTGATGTAGGCAGTTCAGATAAAGATGTTTCCTTTAGCACATTTCATGTCTGGATGACATAGATCTTTACATACAGGTTTTGCACTTTCATTTCAAATATTCAATATCAAAACAGATGTTGCTGCTCCGTGTTTAGTAAAAAAGAAAAAGAAAAGAAAAAAAGACATGACCTTGAAGAGAGAGAAGCGAGTGTAGTTCAATGAGTAAATGGATCCATCCACATTTATTGCATTTTTGTCTGTTCTTTAGTCTGTTATTAACCCTTGAATGCCTGACATAAAAAAACACAAAGAAAATACTATTTTTATTTAATTATTTAAATTGTTTAATTTATATTGAAATTAAAACACTCCAAACTTTGTCCACGAGTTTCCAAAATAACATTTTTTATATCATTATGAATACTTTGTTTGTCTCGCTACACTCGCTTCTTGTTTTATTTTGATTGTAAAAAAACTTCAGTTCAGCATTGTCGTTTACCGAGTCAAGTGACTTCACGGCTGATGTCAACCGTCATCATCAAGACAAAAAAAAAAAAAAAAAAAAGAGGTCTGACATTGTAATTGCTATTTTTTAAAATCCGGACGTGTATGTCAGAATTGGATCTGGAAATAAAGAAAAGAAAAGAAAAGAAAAGAAAAGAAAAGAAAAACAAAACAGGGATCAGTGCACCTGTAACTGAAAACAGCACTTCGAGCACACTTTCTAAGTAAGGAACTTCATGAGCAGCTTGTTGTCAAATATTTCTACAGCTTCTCACTGGCATGTTACAAGAAAGCTCCTCTGTGTGCATCCCAGAAGACAAATGTCTATATCCTCCCTCAGGCAACGTCAGTTTCAGCAATGGCAAGGACTCCAACAAAAAACAAAACAAAAACAAAAAAATACGAGGAAAACAAATCATAAAAATCAAACCTACAACAAACAAAAAGGAAAAATACAAAAACATTCGCATGATTTGAAACTGTTCATCTGATGCACAGCAGCTCTTTCCATTTAGCCATCTTGGTTTCAGCTGGAGAGGGAAATAAAAGTTGCATGGCAACTGACAAGCGCACAGACGGCAGCCATCACCATAGCAACTTTAATGGTACATTAGAGTATATTCAGATTCATTCACTAGCACATTTTGGGGTTCAAACAGAATTGGGAGGCTTGGAAATTCTCCCTCACCACAGTCAGAATAGTCTGGAACGAGTATCTGGAACTTGGTGCCGATTGTGTTTTTTTTGGTTCTTGACAGGCCATGGTTCCTGTAGATCCTGGACCACGGTTTTATAAAGTGTGTCCGGAGGGGGGCACAGACTGGAGGCCGACACCAAGGTCGCCTGAGACGGCAGAATGAAATAAGCCTGTCACTCGATTGCTCTGTGGCCACTGGCCGCCGGGACAACAACAATGCTTTTAATTTTGGACTTCCCCCTATTCGGCTGTTATGTACGGGGGCCAAGGAAGCGGGCTGGCGGCTTGCCCGCAGCGGCTGCGGCCTGAGAGCTTTTTCCCTCACAGGGCAGGAGGCAGAGGGGAAGGGAGAGTGGGAGTCAGAGATGACGGTGTGAACCACAGTGTTGTACTCTCACAGCCAACTGATAATAAAACTGACAATAAAAACAGTTGAAAGTGATGCTCATCTCCCTTTCAGTTTTGATGCTACGCTCTCATGGTTTGGCTCATCTCCTTATCATAAACTGAAGAAAGCTTTTAGGCAGCTGTTGCCCAACGATGGAGATGCATAAGAAAGAAGGACGTGAAAGCTTTGGCTAGAAAGTAACTGGTGGATGCTGGAAAGTACTGTACAATGTTGAATTAAGACGCACAAAACAAGCAAGTGAAGCGGAGAGTCAGTGTAAAAAAAAAAAAAAAACGTTATATTCAAGCATATCCAAAAAAAAAAACTACAGGAGGATCAGCACATTTGGGGTGAGTTTTGCCATGTAAAGATTTGGTCACAAGAGTGCTGAATTCTTTGCATTACAGCTCGGGTTTGTTTCATAAGGTTTAGCTCAAATTCAAGTTGAAACAACCGGCTTCCCTCAGCGCCGTCCTTCCACATCGACCCCAGGGACCTGCACATTCATAGGGGGTCCACGTTTTCTTTCATGTTGCTTTTCTTTGATAGAGATTGGCAAGCATTCCCGGATAGCACTGGGGCTGCAGACTTGCTCAGTCCGTGTGTTTCCTGCACGAGGCCCAACCCGCTGCAGGTTGTGGCTATCGGTGTTGATGGCGTTTTTGCAAAATCTTCATGGTCCTAATCACATAAAGTCGTGCTTTATTGCAGAACTAGGATGCTGATTACCGCTTATGAATATAATCAAATCTGAATCAAAAAACATTTTTCTTCGGTGGGAAGCCGAAAACCAACAACAGTGACTCACACAAGAGAGACCATGGCTGACCTGTAGGGCTTTGATGACTTAATTATCCAGCCAGGATACACACAACAACTGAATGATTATGAGTATTGATTGCATGCAACAACAGGCTCAAATTAAATGCATAGAGGCAAGTTCACTGCATCTTCGCTAACCCTTCCTTCCCTGAGGGACGCCACGCAGCTGAGTTGCAGCATTTTTTTCCTGCTGTCAGTCGGGGCTCTGGATGGTAAACTTGGCTGGATGAGTCTCTGGTGCTGTGTCATGAAGGCTGGCAGAGGTTGTGCAGTTTATCAATCAGCACGCTCACCTCCCTTCAGGCCCTACTTGCAATACAGCGACACACCAGCCATTAAAAGAACATTAGGCTCTGAGCTCCCCATTACTCTGATGGTAAAGTAGAGACACCCTCACCCTCCCAGTCACACAGCTAAAAAGAAGCAGGAAACTTGGGAGCCAGTCGTTTTCTGGCTGCCACCGCGCAAGACCCTTGCAAAATGAACACTGTATTGTTTGTTAAAACTGTAGCATATATTCCAACTTTATTTGATTATTCTGTCATATATTTCACCACACATATAACTGTGAAAAAAACCCCAATGACCCAATGTTTTAGTGTTTCTATAAGAAAAACTAAAATATTAAAGGTAGGGTAAGCAATTTCTGTTGATATTTCAACCTAACATCAAATGTCAACACTGTGTCAGTTCCTAAACTTTTATACAGGCCACAAATTTATTATCTGCAAAATTTAGACAATAACGGCATACCCTTATTACCAGTGCGTTACAGCTAAATACTACTTCTTCTCCTTGTCTGTTTCTGTATTAAACTACCTTAATTGTGATGTCCGGAAACCTTAAACAGTTCTACATTTGTGACATTGTGCAGAAAAAACAACTCTAGTAGAGTATCCGGCATGCTTGGAATAAGACGCCACAGTACACATGCTCATACAGGCAATGCATTGTTGTACATGGGGGCATCATCCAGAAAATTAGACTCTTAGATCAATGAATTTCTTAGACTAATGTTAAGAACTTGATAAAAACTGCTCATTTGCCAACTGCATTAATGAAATTTGTAAGAATACATGTCTTGCTTCTGTCTGATTTGCCAAACAACAACCACCCCCTTAAATTGATTTCAGATAGATTGCTATGCTTGAATTAAAAGGATAAACGCACCAAAATTGTTTAATATAACAATGTATTATTAATTATTAATTTATTTATTATAACTGACACCTAACTAAACCTCCCCGTGCACATAATAATAATGAAAAAAAACAAGCTTCAACGACAGAAATGCCTGCAGCCGTACACTCTTTTTTCATATGTCTAGGAATCCAGCATCTCACATATCGATTTTTGTGCTCAGTGAACAAGCTGTCAGCTCAAATCCTTGTCTTGGCTTTACTCCCCAGATTAACGTATTGTATATGTCAGTAAAGAAAAACTAGGACAGTGTAGCATTAAAGATGATGTGCTTGTCAATAGTCATTAATGGAGAAGGCGCTGTAGCATACAAGTGAACGTGTGGTTTAGTGTCTCTGTCATACTTAGGCGCCTCATCGCCATGCACGCCAAAGCACTGAATCTCAGCCTCGTCCTGGCTTCTACATCGACGACGTTGCTGTATCTCTCGCAGGACAAATGGATTTGAAACTCACTCAGAGAAGAACTCCCACTCAGAGAGAGCAGAGCACCTGTGCCGAGGGGCGGCTGAGGAAGAGTACGGCGGCAGCAGCAACCTCTTCATTACTCATCGCTCTGACATACACCACCGACTGAAGCAATTCATCAGAGGCTCTGTGAGCCATCTGTGGGTGCATGAACGCATGTGAGACACGCACGGAGATAAATAGTAGTAACCACAGTTCCTGCCGAGTTGCACAGCTCCTCTGGAGTCTATCTGAGAAGAAAGTTTAGCAGCATCATCTTCCTGCAGAGTTCAAATCAGTGTTAGGTCGTCTTAAACAGGTCCATGCCAAATATAAATCAAACATCTGTGCTCAAGTCCTCTGCGATGAGTCAAAGGCAGAAACAAGGCCTCATTGAGGTCTTCGAAGTCTTTAAGAAGTCACATAAAACAAATACCACAAAAACTAAGATCAAGTCAGGTTTTAAGTCACCTTTTTTTGTAAGTTCAGAATAATCAAGTTCAAGTCTTCAAAAAATAAAGTCCTAATTGAGGTCAGAGTCTATTTACATCTCAGAAACCTCATTTTGTTGGCTGAACTTCCTCAAGTCAACAAGTCTCTCGGCAGTCGAGTTCAAGTCAGTGGGAACCAGAATTTGTTGTTGTGAGTAAATCAATAAGTCCTAATGCTGCTGACTTCGTCCAACCTTAGAATCAAGTCGGGTCCAGAGTATTGTGTCACAGATCATTAAATCATTTTTATTTTTAGTTCAACATTCAAATTCTTATTTGACTGAAAACTAAAATTCATCACGTTTTAGTTTTCAAGTCCTCGTTTTGTTGATCTCAAGCTTTGGCAAGTCCATGAACAATTTTACAACAAAATTATCACATTTGTACAGGTTTATCAAATCCTAGAACACATGCAAAAAAAGAAAAGACGGAAAGAAAACTCATTAATTCCCATCACCAGCTACAGCCCAGCAACCCTCAGTGCACCAACACCTACATTCCCACTGCTGCTCCCAGTGAAAACCCTGCAGACTGGAACAGGAAAGGATGGTGCTTAACTATCTCACAGGCTGTTTCTGATAAGCATGACTTCGTGAGAAAAACACCTTATTATTTTTGGCTGGACCCAGGCAACAAGTCCCACATAGTGCGACTGTGGAAAGTGGAAAGGATACATCATGACGGGTTCTGTCTGTAATAAAAACCTACATGTGGCGGGGTTTCAATGGAAAACACTAGTCTTATGAAACTTGTTAAGGGCTGCAATCACCAGTTCATGTCTGATCACAGCAAAATGTGTATAGCATCCATGTCCGGCTTGGCATTTGACTTAAAGTGAACTAAGACAAGTCTCATGCCAGGTCTTCACAAGTCAAATTCTATTTCTGTTCTGCGAGATGTCAGATCCAAAGTCTACAAATGTCAAACCTCCCTCATGTCAACTCAAATCATCATTTTTATGGATCCTTCTGTCAGAATTTAAAGCAAGTCATTTCTCAAAGCAGTCAGTTCAAAGTAAATCCAACTTTTGTCAAGTTCTAACACTTCTTTTTATTTTTAAACAGTAGGAGAAGGAGCCGTGTTCATGGCGTTCTGCATCCCGGCGGGAAACGGTCAAAGCCAGCTGAGGACTAGGCTGTCTGACAGTTTCAGATATGCTGTGGGACACATGAGTTCGACTAGATCTGGAACAAAAGGTGTGACAGGTTACAGAGCCCTCGGGGTGAACCTGTGACAGACTTGTTATGTCACCAAAACAGGACACCGTAGACTGAAAATCAAGCAGTGGTGCTGAGGTCGGAGCTGACACACATCAGCTTAGAGGAGACACTTTATTATTGATGTCCGTGTGTCTGCTCTTCGGTTGTTAACCGTACCAATTTACACACAGACGTCCTTGCAGGCCGTCTCTCCGAGCTGCGCCGCTGTTCCTACACATAGTACACAATAGTAATAAAATAATAAAGTACTTTGAATGACTCGTCATGCAGCACACCAAGGATCCTCCCTGGACACCTTCTGTTTTGCATATGAGGCAAACCAATGCGTTGTCCACTTTCCACGTAGCCCTCAACCCACCTGGATACAAAGGACTCATAAGTAAGAGTTCTGTTCTCTTGAACAAACACCATATCAAACTAAGGAGAGTCAGAGAAATACTTACTTCAAAATACAGGAAATACTTCCTCAGCTCCTTCTACTGAGACACGATCAAAAGCATCTGAACCAGCTGCATCCATCTACACCAGACCAACCTGCAAAACCCTAACATGCATTGTAGGTGACCCCTCCCACTACCCCACACAGTCTATTGGTCCTCTACCTGGAGTTTGAACCCCCAAACCTACCCATATACAGAATACACATTTTGCAAAATGTACTATCTTTATTTTGTGCATCAGTTGCACCGTCCTGTGATGGACTGACGACCTCGTCCAGGGTGTACCCCCGTGACCCTAAATTGGAATAAACGGGTACAGATGATGGTTGAATGGATGGACAGCAGTTGCACGTTTTGCACCATTGCGCCTTTGTGCTGATGTAACAGTGGTAATACAACTATCTTTGAGGAAAATCCAACCCTTCCCAACACCCCACAAAACCACAGCCCCTAAAAACTTTAAAAAGGAGGAGTGAAGAAGTGGCTTGAAAAGGGGTATTTATCAGCAAAGGTATATCAGACATTTCATTAAGGTACTGGGATGTTGTGTAAAAAAGAAGAGCATATCAGTTCTCCTTCCATCATGAAGATGTTGGGTGGAAATGAAGCAGGTGATGATGGATCTTTCATCTCTGATCTGTGTGACGTCAGAGTCCTCTGCAAGTCTAAATGAGACATTTTTAGACCAGATTTCCTGAAGTTTCACTTGGTTTTTGTTCTGGTGTTTAGTACTTTAGCACTATTTCCAAACCCTCCTGCGGTACACCCCAAAATCCCCGTACCACCCTCTTCCCCCTCTCCTGAGAGTTATGGAGCGAGGCACTGAAGGAGCAGACATTGGGATGCAGCTCACCCTCGCCACTGTCTGAGTCGTAAATATCCTCCCCTCCATCTCTGTCCTCCTCTCCCTCCATCTCCTCTCTTTCTTTTCATCCTTTCATCCCCCGAGTGAGTGACTGGCTGCTGCTGCAGAAGGCTTGCTGACGACGAGCAGCAACACAAAACTACAATGTGTCCCGCTATGCTTGTCACAACCAGTAACAGAGTCTAAAAATAACTTTGCTTCAAAATAAGTGAAAAGGGCTTACAATGACAGCTAAATATCAGGCATTTACTGAGCGCCTGATGACACTTCCCAACGTTTGATGCACTAGTCTGGACTCAATTGTGAGGAAATCTGCAGCATGTAGGAATAAAAAATGGATTTCCATTCTGACACATGTATATGTATAAATATGAATACTTTTCATTTCGCAAAAGATTACACAACTGACTGAGAAATTTGCTTATAATGCAGTGGTTCAGCCTGTGATGTTGCACATGATTTATTAACCTGTTTTCCTTTGGAGGGCTGCTCTAAATAAAATGCCATATAGACAAAGTGTTAACTGGGTCCTTCAACAAAAATAGGATAAAAATAAGCATCTTGTTGAGTTTTTAAAGATAATCAAATAAGTCCCTACTACCCGTCTCTGCAGTTTCCCCATCTTCAATCTAAAACTAGAAGAAAGAAGAAGAAAAGGATTTTCGTTTTAGCTCGTCTCTTACAGCCAGCCCTCTAGAGACCGTTCGTACTCGTCAGGACAGTCAGATTGATATGTAAAGTCTGTCTCTCCTGCTTTGCCACATTGATTATTTGACCAGCGTCGCTCAATTGAGCGACTGGCACAGATAACAAGCACATAATCCTCTATGTAATAGGTGTCAAAGTTTTAAAATGAAACCCAGGGAAGACCGGCTTGCAGAGATTTGAAGAAGTATATGACCTAATCAATGAAATATTTGATCATTTCTGGTATGATACGACTCAATACCCTTCTGTAATGATGAAAGCGATACCAACAAAGACAGTTTTTGAGAAATGATTTAGTCTCAACTACTCTACTTGGTTTGGTTTCTGTTCTTCCTTTCTCTCGCATGGATCTGTGGCAGACTGGGAATAAGCAAACTTTGTATAAGTGCATGGTCATGCTCGACCTGCAGAAGGTGCAAGATTTAGACAAGAGAGGCTGCAGTTTCTCTGGAAAGTTCTGCCATGGGTTTAGATGTTGAAAAAAAAAAAAAAAAGCCAAAGCTCCAAGGCTTTTTTTCCTCATTCATCTCCCATCTTTCTTTGCTCACTTCCACTCTAATTTTTTCCCAGCTTTCATCCGATAAGGAATCCTCCACTTTCTCATTCCATTCAGTCGTAATTGGTCTTCATGCCTTAGGCATCTTGAAAAACAGAAAGGTTGAAACTATAGATTGGACGATAGGGAAAAAAAAACAAAAGCAACTTTTTCCAGCTTTCTTCCTTGTGGGGGTTACCACGGTAACCCATCTTATAATTTATATTGATTCGGCATATGTTTTATGTTGGATGCCCTTCCTGACATAAACCTCAGCATTTATCCAAGTTGAGGACCAGCTCTATGAGCGGCTGGCGCAATAGGGGCATACTGGGATACTTTGGCATGTGATCGACCTTCTACATCTGACTCCACCCAGTGAATTAAAAATAAATGAGGTAAAGTCCATTCAGCCTTGATGGGCTTACAAAGGAAAAGTTGAGATAAGAAAACCTCTTCTTTCCTTTTGTGAGCACGTCTCTACTCCGCCTCCCTCGAAAAAACTTTTGAGGGAGGCTATTTTGAAGCGAAAAAACTTTTTATCGGCAGTGTTTCTCATTGGCATGTATGTACATCGTTGTCTGAGCGAGGACGTTTGCGCTACATGAGATATATTGTAATGACAGTAACACGGCTGCCCTCCGAATGACAGCAGGTTGAAAGCTTATCACACCTCCCTGTCTGTCAGCGAAGGCGACGGCACACCCACTGGTGGCCGGACTGCCCCCCCTTTCTCCTCCCAAAGGCTTATTACTACATTTGTTGAATTTTGGAAGAACAATTGAGGGAGGCATTAATATGAATTTATGCAAGCTGCGTCGCTGAATATTTCTGCTTGAATTTACACTCACTTTTAAATAGCACAGAGACTGTAAGAAAAGAAGAAGCTTACGGCATAACGGGTGGGTGTTATTGTTAAAATTCTGTCAATTTACAATAGAAGAGGGAAGAAAAAAGAAAATCTAACATGGAAACATTTCTTTTTTCTCAGTAGATAATAGAAAACATGAACACTGATCTTTGAATTAAAAGAATAAACGAGACGGGAACAAAAATCCTCCTTTTTATTCCATCTCCTGCTGTGACTCGTAAGGTAAAATGTATTTTTGGCTATGCTGACCAATGCTCTTCCAGATATTTTCCATTTAAAACCAACAGACAAGCAAACACCATAAAGAAAGCATGACAAAGCAGTCGCACTGCAACGGCGAGAGCGCTGTCAGCCATAATCTATCCTCCAACTTCCCAGCAGGCATCACAGCCACCAGAAGGCCTCACCCTCTTAAAGCGAGCAGATAAATCGTTAACGAAGGACGATAAATCACAGTTGGAAATAACATCGACACAGGCTGCGATGCAAACTTTTGCCTCGGTGGAAATGTAAGTACTCCTAGTGCACTGCAGCACCACTGCTGCTGCGACATTAAACTGAGAGGGACCATTTGTTAAAGTGCTCCCCACCAAAGCACACGGTGACATCGACTGCACTGAAGGGCCCTCTCATCCAGGGAAACTTCAATGTACGGATGGATATTAAAGGCAGATGAAAGGAGGACACAGTTCTGACGCCAATAGCTGCAGTACTAAATTATACTCATCCTGTAACTGAGTAACATGCGTGAACGTAAAAGCTGTTTTGTTTGCCTTGAGGGACGAAGATTACAAATGCAGTGGTACAAGATGATAAACTGAGGTTGCATCTCCTGGACTTGAGCCAGTAGATTTTTTAGCTTTCACTGAATGTGAATGCTTCTATCACAGAGGGAAAAAACACAAAAACACATTCATTCCCTGTAAACCAACATAAAACAATATGATATTTCAAGTATAGGTTGTAGGTCGGTTGAGATGGGGAAGGCCGTGCGTAATGGCTTTCTGAAGTCTACTGGCACAGAACTGCAGGATCTTTTGTCACAGACCGCTGTAATGACACTGTAACCCCATTCACACAGTCAGTTTGTTCCTCCTTTGTAGCGCGTTTATTCTACCTCGCAAACAGAAACTTTATTTACGCTGGGTTTTACTCAGTGACGAGATTGACAAAAGCCATTAAATATTTGCTGCTGACCGTGGATCGCGATGCAGCAGCAAGGAGCCGTCTTCGGACGAGCAAAATGTGAAAATACACAAAAGGGGTTCACACTTTCCCGCTCATGTGCTATCTGGCAATCTATGAAACACAAGAACTGTTTGTCAGGAGCAAGACAGGAAACAAGGCCACGTTCAGGAATGTCAGAGGGGTAAACAAAGCAAGCCTGCACTGTACCGAATAATTTACAATGCAAAGGAGGAAATGCATATTGTTTCCACTGTGTCCTTACACTTCCTGCTTGAATTGATGGGCTGCAAAACTACAAGACCAGCACACACATCAGAAACTCTGTGACGTTTTCTTACGCTACTCACACAATCCCTCAATTAACCTCCTGATGCAGCCTCTTGTCCGGTCACAAAGGCAGGAACAAAAGGCAAAGGAATGATGTTTTTTTGAAGGCACGAGTGGTAGTATTGTACCTCACTTCCTTCAGCTTTTCAACAGCGGCCTCTGAGGGCCTGGCTGGGATGACGGAACAACAGGAGCAACATCCGCGCCCAGCGTCCCAGTCCTGGGATTTCCCGCCAGCAGATTACCACGTGGCCCAAAACCCAAAGAGCAAAAGAGACAGAGGGAAAGATGTTGCATTGTTCTCGACCTCCACCCCCCCACCCATTAGTGAGACGGATTAACGCCAAGAGCTGCTAGTCCTTAGTGTGTCTGGCTCGCCACGGTGACAAACACACTCAGACCCTCTCCGTGATAATCAGGATAACAGACAAAGACAGACGCTGTGGACAAAAAACAACAACAATAGGCCTTAAATTGGAGGATTTACGTATAGATGAGCAGCCCAGTTGCTCAGTAACTCAAACTGACCAATAACCCACTTCTAAGAATAAATAAATTATATATTTTACGTCTGAAGTTGTGCATTTTCCGGTAACTGAATTAAGATGAAAAAATTCTGATTGTGTTCAGCTGTACTTTGGTTAGAGCTGGACCCAGTCATCCAGTTGCAGGTTGACCTTGCGAGCGCCGATCGTACAGTTTCAGTATTTATCCTGAGATGCTCACGTTCAGCAGCTGACCGTCAGATGGAACATAAAGCTGAGCCAAACAGCACAAAATTAAGACGTGTTGTTTCTAAAATGATTATTCGGGGTTTGGTTTCCTCACGTCTGGATTACTGTCATCCTCGTTTTACATGTCTGAACATAAGATGCCTGAATCGGCTGCAGCTGCGCGTTTTATTCGCAACTCCAGGAAAAGAGACTGCGTTACTCGTAGTTTTAAACCTCCTCACTGGCTTCCAGTCAGATTTAGGATCAATCTTAAAATGCTTGCGTCAACGTTCAAAGCTCTAAATGATATGATCTATATGATATACTACGGTATCTTTTCTAAGTTGTTGACTGAACGACGAACAGAGCCGGAGGTCAGTGTGGCGTCGGCAGTAATTCTGGTCTTTTGTGTTGAAGAGAGAGTTAAGCCAAAAGGCGAGGCTCTCTCTTTACCGGCTGATCTATGTTCCTTCCCTCACCTACGATCATGAATTGTGAGTAGTGATCAAAAGAGTGAGCTCGCGAATCCATCTCCCTTAGAGATGGGGTGACAAGGTCTATGTGGGAGAGACTCGGAGTGCAGCAGCTGCTCCTCCACGTCAACAGGAGTCAACTGAGATGGTTCGGGGATCTAATTAGGATGCCTTCTGGGCATGTCCCCAGGGAGGTGTTTGGGTCTAAGGCAGACCCAGGGCACACTGGCCTGGGAATGTCTTGGTATCTTCATGGGGAGCTGACTGGGGGACTCGAACCCCGAACCCTGATAAGTGGAATGATCACAGGGTCGAAAGCTCTCCTCTCTCTCATCAACAACTGACCGAGGCGCACACAAAGTCCTCTGTGTTTTCTGGTGTTCCATATGTTGACGATGAAAATTTATAAGTTTCATCGCATTCACCTTGCTGTAACTGTAGTCATTGGAGTTTTTCCTGCAGCTCCAGGACTCCATGTTCACCCGAAGATCACAGAAAATATGACAGCCTAGGGACCTGACAGGGCTGACGCTTTAAAGTGAGAACCGACTGACGCCGGCCCAGTGGGAATCTGGCGACCGAGGTGACCATGGGGTTGGGCTATGACACAGTCATCAGGGATCAGACAGGAACCTTTGGAGCAGGTGCTGCTACCAGAAAAGCAACGAACTCACATATCAGACGAAGAACAGCAGAACAGCAGAAAGAAGTTGAGCATCTTAACAATCTCACCTGTTTATGGACTTTACTGGCAAAATAACAAGCAGACCAGCTCTGAAATGACAAGAACACCCTGCACACTGTCAGTCACTAGAACATACTATATGTCATATAGACCATCATTTACTCAAAAGGTAAAGATAGGTTGTAAACAGTCAAAACAAAAACTGGTATTTTACAGTTCTCAACATGATTTTTTTGTTTCCCTCTTTTGTTCTCATGAACATTTAAAGAAGCAAATGCAATTTTAAATGGGAGTCGAGCCCGAGTTTATCTCCCGTCTGAAGTAATACTTTTTTAAACCATATTTCATGTTCATTTCAGCATCGCTTCTTTATTTTCAAAAAGCCTTTCAGAGGAACCCATCATCTTAAACCCCTCCGTTTCAAAGAGACTGATTAAACATGTTGTGGATGAGTCACATTTTTGACGCGCAGCCACTAATATTTTTGTGTACAAAAATAATCCTTGTGAAATAAACTGGGTGGATAATTGCTGCCCTGCTCACAGATCCAGACTGAACCGCTGTGAACAAACCAAGCCAATTATCCGGAGTCTGTTGAGAAAGCGCCCCGCTGACGAGTCGGTTTCACAACTCAAACCCAAAGTGCATGTGCGGGATCCATTTGACTCGCACAATAATGCTGGTCGTTTGCATTAAAAGTGTGATGCTGCAGGAGAAGTGATGCAAGAGGATCATGCTCATGGCGTAACCTCCTTCAAAGGAACTTTAGTTAATAGCCATGTTTACATGCCGTAGGTGTTAGGCAACGATGCACGTACAGGGCGAGCAGCATTTGCATGGATTACTTTCAAACACACAACATCCATCATACGTCGCTTACAGATGCCTATCAGAGAAATAATGAAGCAATCAGTGCAACCGCTCACCACAGCAATTACCAGCGCTGACCTGGGCACCCGGAGCGGATGCATCTGTGTGCAGCAGTTTTCCAAACCCCTTCCCAGAGAAAAGTGTCCTCCTAACATATGTTTAATTACTAAAGGATCAGGAGATTTGGTTCATCACTCATGGTTGAATCAGTGAATAGGTAAATAGCAGCGGAACAAGCCACACTCAGCATGGTTTGGATGAGATCTGCAACGCTGCGCGCACACACACACACACACACACACACACACACACACACACACACACACACACACACACACACACACACACACACACACACACACACACACACACACACACACACACGTCCCTCTGGAAATCAAAGCCAAGTCCAGAAGAACCAGACTAATTAATTATATAGAAAAAGAAAACAATTAAATCAATATTATTATTAAATACCAGATGGAAGTTTCCAAGCCTGGACTGGACCTTCAGCTATTAAAGGTTATACTTTGCTGCAGTGCTGTTGGTGTTTTATCCTCCACCGTTTCCTTTTACTTAAAAGAGCCAAGTTCGCTGCTCGTCTTTAACTTCTAACCAGAAGGATGCCGGTTGTGAGAAATGTCCCTGAGTGGACACTCACTGCCCCGGTCATTCATAAACGCCAGTTCCAAGTCCAGGTAAAGGACACCTGACATAAAACTAATGCTGAATCAATATGCAAAACAAACGATGCACTATGAAGATCCTGTGCCAATCTAAATAAATGTCCCCGACATTCCAGCGGCCTGTTCACGGACGCATCAGTTAAAAGTCAAAAGATCCGGTTGTGACAAAATTAGCAGAAGTCCCCAGCTCCATCACGCTGCAGCTTCCTCTCTTCCGGGACAACATGGCAGGATGAGGTATTATCAGCGGAAAAGTGAAGAGAGGAGCGAGTGCCCCAGGGAAGGAAAGGAAGCGGACTGCTGTTTTAGAGGTGCCGTGGTGACGACGTCTGCAGCAGATGAGGTCTATATCTGCACCACAAATGACAGCGCGGCGTACGCGTCCACTGTTTTAGATCTAGAAGACCATTCCAGTGGTTTTACATGTTGTTGTTTACAGCAGATGACTGAGTCAACCAAGCAACAGTTTGCATGTTGCAAAATGTAAAACTGAATGGGCGTGGCTTTTTAAAGAGACGCCAACAGCAGTAAAACTATTAATATTGGTTCTTTTTTTGTTTTTTTTAAATGTATACATTTATATATTAGTCAATCCTTAACAAAAACGTTTAAAGGCCTAGTAACGCTTTTAATAATGATTAATATGTTGGCCAGATACCAAACATGATCAAATCCTCTTTCCGATATTTTCCCTGGAAGGCATTTTTTCAGCAACAGCAAGTCATTGATTTCCCACTTTCTACTCATCCTGCAGTTAGTGAAGCGTTTACACGTTTCTGTATTGCTCCAAAAACATGATCTGGTACATAAAATTTTTTCATACATGCTCAAGTGATAATTATTTTTCTTTTTTGCTCAGTTATTTATCCAGGAAATTAAGAAACATTAAACATATGAGATGACACTTTTTTTTTTTTTTTAAACTGAGATGTTCTGTTGATTTTTGCAGTAATGACTCGACTTCAAAAGAAGATGCTGACGTGCATCAGATTGAAAAAAAGGGTTATAAAATAATCTCAGAGTTTGACATGAACCAACAAAGAGTTGATCATACAGCAGGAAGACAACTAAAAGCATAACTTCCCCATATTAATAAGATATTCCCACAAAGCGATTTACCTGCAATTATATCAGCAAATATTGCACATGATGTAATTAAGTATTCATTATTAAAACAGAATGGTATATCTAACCAGTCTGCATTTTGTTTAGATGTAAATAAAAGTAGACATTTAGTGCTCTCAAGGGCTGATACAAGTTATTATTACTAAATTAACTCTGCACTTGAGCAAATTTATATGGAAAATACTTGTGTAATAACCTGTAATTATGGGTGTCATCAAATAAAGCAGGACAGAAACCTTTTTCAATATTTTTCCGTGGGTGTAAAACCACAGTGTACGCGCAAAACGACACAAGAAAAGTGTTATTATGACACTAAATCCATTTATTCTCAGTCCTCCAGTTCCACATTGAACTTTAGTGGGTTTGCAGCACAAACAGCTTTCACCAGACTGCCCAATTTATTTCCAACTCCTAACAAACCCAAGTCATCTCTCCTCCCCAGTGGACGTGCTCACCCTCCTCTTCGGAAACGGAGGAGAGGGATGCAGAGAGGTCATTCCGACAGATTCAGCAGCGGCTTGATTTGGCTCACAGCAGATCCATTCTCGGTACTAAAGATTTAATCTAAGTGTGAACTTGAATGTTGTGGATTGGAGTGTAATGGAGGTGGGGAGATAAATTTGAAAGAGTGTGAGTTTTTTTTTTTGCACAGACCCAGATTGTCCAGTCAGATTTTGTCGTTGCGTTGTTGCTCCTTTTTTCTGCCAATCCCATCACTACAACAGGAACGTCATCCCCACTCGATAATGCCACGTCTCCATGGTGACACGGCAGCCAAACCACCATCCCCGCTGCCACCACCAGCACCACTAACACACTCACAAACGCAGGCACACTAAGCAGGCAAAACTGTGTCCCACTGTGACATTAGAGATTTTTTTCCCTTACACAAAGCTCTGTGTAGCTGAATTAATTCAGGAGTGCGAGTGTCTCACATTACCAAACAGCTTTCCTGCCTCCCTGGGGACACAAATCTCTTTGACAAGTGAGTAACACAGGAGGAAAATGGACAAAAACGCTGGTCTCTACTCTTGAGAGATGCTCTAAAGGCTTCATATTGTACGATGTTCCCCAGAGGTGGTTAATGCAATGATGACAATGAAATTTCAACTCTTGTGATACGTTCAGTCGAGAAAAGGTTAGAAGCAGGTTGTATCAATACGGTTTCCAAAAGAGCGAAAGAGTTCCTTAGAAAACAATATTACCTGAGCTACTGTTATGAAGTAAAACGTCCAGCTGTTGCAGTCACACAGATAGACCGTGTATGACCTGAGTTTTACCGAAACTCAAAGATCCCGAAGTCACTTCCACCTAGTCACGTACATGCACGCGTGCATAAACAGCCGCTCGGATGTGCACTCAGACTGCAGATGTGCCGACATGAAGAAAGTACTTACTGGTATATATCTGCGTCACTTTGAGTGCATGTACAACTGGATAAGTGAAGACAATTGATATTATTATTGTAATTTTAAGAAGTTCACAATGTTTCATTTAAGTGCTGGAGAGAAAGGAGGGGAGGACCAAGGTCTCTGCGTTTTGTCATCAACAGACGTGATTTAATCCTGAAATTGCTTACCCTACTTTTAAAAGAGGAGCTCTGCAAGGACAGCTAGATGACATCTCACACCTAAACTGTAATATTGATGGAGTCATATGCGAGTCTGCAAAGTCCCAGCAGGTTTAATGCAGGAGCCGTGATTAATTGGTCATAACTGAAAATAACAGCGGGCTTGTGCTGGGGCTGTTCTTGAGCCTTTTGGATGGAGGTATAAAGCATGCACGTGTGAAGGAAAACCCATGCCCTTCAGGAAATGGCAATGCTGCGCTCAGATGATAAATACCCAGGGTATATTCTGGTAAAAGGGAAACATTTTACTGAGGAGACTGGATTGTATTATGAAGGGGATTTTGGCAGAAAGTGCTCTCCGTCACACTTTAATAAATCCTCCTGCTTCCATCCTCTGCATTTCCTTGCAACTCATGTGACCTGGTTTGGGATTCTGCTCTTGTATGGCAAAACACTGTACATGAAGGACATCAACTGCGCCACTCTTCAGCGCATCGATCAGATTCGCCAGCAGTCACATGTAACATGGGCCGGGCACAGGAAGAAACGGTGGCGTGATAAACTCGGAGGCTCCCGGTTGGCTCTCCTGGCTCCGTTTACTTCTGTGTAAATAACGAAGGTAAATTCTGGCTTTTGACAGGTGATTACAGACATGCATGATGTTTGTTTGTGAGTTTCAATGAGGAAACGCTTCAAGATACGGTGGAAGATGGGTAAAGTGAGGATGACCAAGCATTTAAAGGATAAGGGAGCTGTTCTCTCTTGTCATCTTAATCCACCACAACAATTAGCTGCAGACAGTGACATAAGACCCCCAATAATAAGCTCTAGGCTGGCAGGCGGAGACTCTTCATTCCTTAGCACATGCCACTTTAATTCACAGCCTCTACAAGATGAGTCTGGCTGTTGGACAAGATTTGATTTTAACTGATTACGTGCTGAAAAGCTTCAAATGGCAAGCAGAAGGACACTCAAAAATCACAAAGACATTTTCCAGCTTTTAGGTGTTCAAACAGAACAAGAAAAACTTCAGTGCAACATTTTTAAGGATTCTGATAGGAGTTGCCAAGGAAACAACAGAAAAGATGCTCTTTTCTTTCTTATTAAACCTGGCAGAATTGCACTTTTCTGGGTGACAGGGTGGTGATTTGTTTCCTCGTTAGCTGGGGTCACGGCCTGCCATCCATTAGAGGCTCTGAGTAATCATCATAGGTGAGCTCAGCCTCAGAACCAGTAATCATGGGGCAGACACCTGCTGGTCTCGTTCCCCCCTCCGTCACACACGAGTCCCCACCCCCCAAGGTGCCGACTCAGGCTGGGTTTGCAGGAGTGACGTGTGGCTCCCTGAGGAGTTCATCTATTCCCACCAGGCCTTCTCATAATCTTATTAGGTTCAGTCATCTGTCCCACATGTAGAAAATGTGCAGGCTGATGCTGAACATCAAGGCATGTCTGAAAAAAAAAAATCTATGTGACAAAACGCTTGGATTAAAGTCACTCTTTGATGTTAACGACACAAACTAACACCATTTAAAAAGAATGCAATAGGAAAAAAACTGATGTTCAACTAATAACTGTAAAAAATGAAGCATGTAGTGATAAAAACTACAGTTAAAAACAGATTTGTTTCAACA
This sequence comes from Xenentodon cancila, assembly GCA_014839995.1. Taxonomy (NCBI): domain Eukaryota; kingdom Metazoa; phylum Chordata; class Actinopteri; order Beloniformes; family Belonidae; genus Xenentodon; species Xenentodon cancila. The sequence continues at coordinate 18,507,964 of CM026216.1, forward strand.
TTTGGACGATACATTAAGTATAAGACAAAGGCCAGTTCTTGGTGAAAGCTTCTTAAATATATACAGCTTTCCTCTGAATAAATATTTAATGTGCAAAAGCAGAAGAAAAGGGTTACCACATTGTTCGCCGATCTGAGATGGCAGTTACAAGCAATGAACGCAAGGCAGAGCCGAGGCTGATGGTATTGTCATGTTGTATTTGACCTTTTAAGCTATTACATCACACCTTTTTTCACAACAGGTGTTTTGACTGGTCACCATTGCGGGAAATGTACAGCCGAGGCAAATCTTCTTATCAATATCTCTGTTCCCATATGTGTCTCGGTGTGAAAACCCCGACTTAGCAGGGCTGCAGAAAGCAACAGCCACTCAACCAGCTGACACGTACGGAGCGCGCTGGTTTTAGAGGTACGAATTACACTCCTGCTTTTCAAGATGACAAGTCTAAAGGTCTTCTGTGTAAAAGGTCAATTCATCCTCAGAGGGGCACAAGCGTCTGCGCAAAACACTGCAGCGGTTCATCCACTGGCTGTCGAGACATTTCAATCAAAGCAGCCACGTGTGGGCAGCAAAGGAAAATTAAAAAAAAAAAAATCATGCACCCTGGACACTTCCAGGCCAACTCAGACTCACGGCGGTCTGTTTGTACGATTAACAGCGAAACAAGCCATAGTATCGGTAAAATAACACTCATCGTGCCCTGTTAGGTCTTATTTCAGAATGCTACGCAGCTGTCACTCATAAAACCACGCCCATAATTATGCATCAATTTGCTGTTTAAAATAATTGTAATTGGTAAAGTACACACAAATTTTGCCCCCACTGAGTGGTCATGAAAACTGGTTTTGTACCAGTTTGTAAGTATGTTTATTTCAGCTGTAAATTTGACTTAATTCACTCACTTTTGGAGTCCGCCCCTTGTGGCCATTGGATGAACTGCAGTTTTTTTTCCTTCTCCAAGGACTTGATGTTCTCCTTTGATAAAATATGCCTTTTTCCTTCTTTCTGTCTTAATTTTGCTGTGCTTTTAATGTTTCCTACCTCCTTTATTATATCGTTTTTCAGTTTGTTGCCATTCTGTGAGATGTGGCCGTCTTGGGTTTCTTTCATACCAGTATAAATGTAGTTGTTTCTCACAGTCACGTTTACAGTTGTGCGCAGGGTTTGCTCCACCTCAGGCAGCAGATGTTCTGTGAAAGCTTTAAGGTGGTGGTGGTGCTGGGTTGTATATCGGGGATCTTCAGACACAGGTCAAACCCTCCACGGACCATAAATAATTGCACAATCTTTCACGGTGACCCCTCCTCAGGTCTGGACAAAAGTAACAGACCGAGCCGGGCTGCTAAACAGGGTTAAAACAACACTTTTGCCGTGGTTGGGATGTTCAAGATTCACATCTGTCCGGGGACGTCGTTTAATAAATTCTACAGTCGACTGATCTTGTGAGAAACTTACTTTTTTCCAGGTGTAGTATCTCACTTTTTTTTATTTTTTTATTCTGCATGTGTGCCTTTTAGCTCTCCACAGAACATCAGCAGATTCTCCTCAGCGTCCTTGTGTGAGCTGTCAAATACACTTAAACATCTACAAAGCAACAATCCCCTTACGTAAGACATTTACACCAGCTCTCCAACTGAGATGGAACGTATCTGCCCTTTTTTGCTCCGTGGGTCCCTCTTGGCACTGAGGGTATCCATCACTGGGTGGAGGTGCAGATTGGAGTGGCATGGCTGCAGCCGAGGAATGAGTGGAATTCCTCTTGTAAACACCTCATGCTTCAATGGTCCCACACTCTTATCTCCCCGTGCCCATCTCCCCCTTTAATCATCGTAATGGCTAGTTATTCATTACCAACGCCGCCTCTTCTTCCAACTGTCCTTCCTGCGGCCCCAGGTGGAGTTACTCACCTGAAGCTCCATATTCTACATCGTTTACTCGGGTACCGCCCAACGGGCAACAGAGCCTGCTCTGATAGGCCCGTATGCGGCACAGTGGACTTCCCTCTCCCCCCAATGGGACCACTGTTCAGCTGACAGGATCATAATTGACTGTGTGGGAAAAAAGTACTTTTCTTTTTGGAGCAGTTGTTTGCATTTTAGCAATCAACTGTAGTTCCCTCCTCATAGTTCCTGAGTGCGAGCTCCTCTCGGCTTAACTGGGAGTCATTTTAAAAGCAGCTGGAGACCTTCATTAATACCACGCGGCATTCAGAAAACACGGGAGATGAAAGAGCCGCAAGCTGGCTTTTCCTTCAGTTGAGGTAAAATCCTGTTTTGGCCACTTGTTGTTTTGTCAGGCTGGAGGAAGGCGCAAAGTCCATCCTGAGCGGCGCGAGAGGCCCGTGGGGGCTGCATTCCACCTCATGATGTACCACTCTCTACCAGTCATGAGGGATGCTTACTTACAAGTACAAAACCCGCTCACGCCGTCGTGCCCATGTCCCCTCCCAACGCTTTCTGCCACAAGAGTCACAAAACACCAGTTTCCCTTTTCCTGAAAATTCCCCGATAAGCTTGTTCAAGGGAGTTCTGGATGGGATAGCTGATATTTTCCCTTTCTTTTCCTTTTTCTTACCTCCTATTGTTAATGTTGGCTTTTCCTGACACTGGTGATAAAAGAGCAGCTGCGTTGAGCTTCTGTCTCCTGGAAATTCCTACGAAAGTCGACTGCAGATATCAAACTGAATAGGAACGTAGTGAAAAACACAGAGAGAAAAAAAAGTTTGGATTCCTTCGTTAAAGAGAGAAATAGCAGGATTTGTTTGGAAAACTAGGAAATCCGATGAAGGAAACTGTTCATGTTGAGTCACTGAGACTTGAATTCTTAAGGCCGAATCAAGTTTTTGGGAAGCTTTAACTTACAAAAAGAGTCATGGACGGTGACATCCCCAAGACAAAGTTGTGTTACGGGTACAGTTGAGTCGGTGAGTCAGTGAGTGTCGGCAACAGCAGCAGCATTACATGACATTTCTCCCCGACGTGTCCAACTGGTCCGCGAACATTGTGAACGAAGCGTAAATGTCCTCATTAGTGGTAAGTGCTTTGCTCGTATGTTCCCTAATACCCATTCATGATATCACAACATGTCAGCTCACCCCCCGAGGAAGCTGTCAGCTACAGATGTCAATCCCCTGGCTGACCCCTGCTCCCTCCCCCCAGCACAGCCACACATGGCACTGGAGGACTGCGCCCCAGAACAAAGGAGTGGGGGGTCTGTGCAAGAGCAGGCTACCAAACATTCCTGATACAATGGCGAGGGCGGACGGCAGGTTCATTTAGTGCACACTTCAAACCCGTGTTCTTTGCCAGCCCACTGTTCTTGAAAACAAAGCAGAAGCTCTGGAAGGGGATGTTTTAACTGTTAAAGAGTTTCGCCTTTTGTCTCTTTTCTTACTGCCATGTTGCCTGAGCAATAAACCATTTAAAAGGTTAGTTGTAGCAGATGTCTTGAAGTTGTGGGAATCTGTGCTTAAAAAAAAACCAACAACTTTATCTCCTGGAGGGACAGCAAACCTACAAACAGGGAAAGCAGACATCAGAATATTTATTTCCTTCTCTCCTTTTTTATATTGGCCGTAATAAATCAATCGTTTTTACAAAAAAGGACTGTTTAAGACTTTTAAAGCTGAGATCATGTTGAATCCTACATATTAATAATATTGGACGCATTAAACCCCTCTCCAGTAAGATATTAAATCTCCACGAATCTTCCAGAAAGCTCAACAGCAGCATCTGAACTTTTAGTCGTTACATCCTATTACAGTATCAACATCTTGGATATACATTATTGATGTTCTCGGCTGAAGTGCTATGAATTATATCAGGATATGTTGCAGGGACATTTTCTGCAGCACCGACTGTGAAACCGCTCACGTCTGGCACAGTCACCGCTGCCCAGAACTGCGTGGAAAACCCCGAATATCATAATCAATACGCAAAAGTACCCTAGGAGCAATCAATAAAGCCGAAGTGGGATCAGATTTGGTGCACTTACCAATTACAACACAGTGCGCCGTAACGTCGGGCAGCCTGTTTTTGGCGTATCCGAGAGAAATGCCAAAAAAGAGCCGCCGTGTCACACTTCACTCCATCCAGACGCGCATGATGCCCAGAAATGTCAAAATCATGCGCTGCGGCGCGGAGCCGGTGGAGCTCCGGAGGCGGAGTGCGGGACCGTGGGTGTCGTCGTGGGCTCTCCGGCAGCTCCTGAGAGGCGGCGCACTACCGTTTCCTGGCGTTGGGCTGGATGCGCAAGGCGCCACCCCTTGCTGGACCTCCGGACATGTGCGGAGCCCACCTTTCCTCTGTGAGCGCCCACGCCGCGAACAGACGTGAAAGCAGCTCTCCAGCTCAGGGCTGCGCGACCCCGCGTCCACGGTTGATCCCTTGTTAATGCGCGGTGCGCAATTAAAGCGGCGCCGCTGCCACGCAGCAGAAGGAGCTTTTCGTGGCAAGTGTACGGACAAGGAATTTTAATGAGGACTGCTGCAGAGTTTCCTCCCTGATTGCAGGGACGTGGTGAAGTCCACGATCCCTACAGGAAAACCCCGAAGTCACCTCAGTGAGGATGTAGTCAAGCCTCTCCCACCTGCCAGTCCACGAGAAGGGGCATCACCCGGTCTCTATGGGACACCTGTTGCCTGAACTGATCTAGACATCCTAACACCGAGCAATTTCACCAATTTCACATTAAGGTTCACTTTTCAAATCAAAGTAAACCCTCGAGTAATTGGGTCTTCTACGGATTTTAATATTTGCTAAATAAGCTATAACCCTCTTGCATATTACAGCATATTTATTTTTAAAAATTAAAAATGATCCAAAATGCAGATGTGTGAAGCAGTAACTTCATGAATCAACAGAATTTCCCAGGACAACCTGTCCAAACAAGCCGCACATGTTCAGCCTTTGTCTAATTTTAAAACGGTACATAAGACTTCATTTTAAGATACAAGTTTTAGTTAAATTTGCTGGAATATCGAGTTACTTCTGGGAAGTGTCATCTAGCTCTCACAGCAATTATCAGCAGAAGCCCAGCAGAGTAGGTGAGTCAGCTCCTGCAACAACTGCATGTGGCTTTGTGGCACCATGTCACACATCAGCAGATGGGTAGAGTAAAATCTTTGGCGTGTTCTTTTTGTGCATCGCACTTTAAACTAATCTGCGCCACCCGCTGAAGGTCCCGACAGGTTCCTGGAACCTGAGTCACGCTTCCTTCCACCCGCATCGCGGCGACTCTTTAATCCCACGCTTCTCAACAGATCGACCCCAGACGCGCAGGGCAGCTGGCCCATCAGGTACGAGGTTAAACCACTTATGTGTCCATATGGAGAAGAGCAGGACGACGAACCTCAGCTGGCACCCTGGCATGAAACAGCACATTGTTGAAGTGTACTACTGTAAACAAGACACGTTTACTGAATGGGGGTCAACTTAAGACCTGGAAAGGGAGCAGTACCTGCTTCTTTTTTTATTTATTTTTTTACAGTGACTTTACAATCTTAAACGTCTGGCAACAACACAGGACGGAAGCACAAGGTTTAACCAAACAGAAACATGTCCTAACAAGTTAAATCTAAGGATTTATTTTTTAATCAACTGAGAAATATCAATGAAGAAGTCATTGTCGTTTGTTTCTGAAGAGGAAGATAGAACATCTGAGAAGTTCTGGTTCAAATTAAGTGTCAGTAACAGTAATGTCTCAACAATAAAGAGTTTCTAAATAAATAACACTTAAAAAGCAAATTTAGACTTACATTTACATCATATTCTCCAGGAATCATATGCGACTGAGGCCCGAAGCATAGTGGTGAGGCACTGCCCCCTACAGGTCGATCCCCGTCACCGCACCTCAAACCGTGACTCAACACTTTCTGCTCTTCCTGGCGAGTCACCATCACAATTACAATCCAACGCTGCAGACAGCAGCAGCTGGAGAAAATGTAGCAGTACAAAGGAGGTACTACGTTTATTTTATTCTCATATTAGACATTGGGAAAAAAAACAAAACAAAACAAAAAAAATCTTATTTACAATCATTTTTACAGGGTTGAAAATCAACGTGCAGGACATATGGAAGTTAAAATTTCAGTTCAAACGGCTCTTCTTCAGCCCCGAGGTATCTGCTGCAGCTTTACGTTTTCGTGAGGGCGTCCCTGGAGCTTCTTCAGAGGGCGCTGCAGTCAGGTAGTAGAGCTCAATAGGAGGGATTGGCTCCTTGGATCAGAAGAAAAAGAAGAAGAAAAAGACAGTCAGTGGAAATATTTTAATCTTTTCAATTCAATTCAATTCAATTCAAGTTTATTTATAAAGCACTATTTAAAAAAAACCTCAGTTTAGCCAAAGTGCTGTACAGCATAAGAACAGGAAAATTCCAGACTGACCAATAAAACAAAAAAATATCCATACTAGTGCAGATTTAAAATAAAACATAAAACAGTACAATAAAAGTAATACATATAATTAAAAACAATTAAAACAAAGGTAATAAACTAGAATCATACAAGTACTCATACACAAGAAGCCAAGATGTCATGCTCAGGATGGTGGGAACGCCAGTGCATAGAGGTGTGTTTTTAACAGGGTTTTAAAACGTTCAGTGGTCTCAGCAGATCTGATATTAAAAGGTAGTCTGTTCCATAATTTGGGGGCAGTGAAGGAAAAGGATCGATCCCCTCTGCTTTTAAGTTTAGATCGAGGAATAGTTAAAAGTAACTGATTGGTGGACCTCAGAGCTCTGACCGGAACATGAAGGTTTAAAAGCTCAGATAAATAAGACGGTGCCGTACCGTTTAAACTCTTAAAAACCAGTAATAAAATCTTAAAATGGATCCTGTACTGGACTGGAAGCCAGTGCAGGGTGGCCAGGACAGGAGTGATATGATCACGACGTTTCTTGTTAGTCAGCAGACGAGCTGCTGCATTCTGAACCGTCTGCAGGCGGCGGAGCAACAGCTGGTCAATCCCAAAGTAGAGGGAATTACAGTAATCTAGCCGGCAGGTGATAAAAGAATGAATAGCTCTCTCCAGGTCTTTCAAAGGAAGGTATGGTTTTACCTTACTTAAAAGCCGTAGATGGAAAAAGCTAGCTTTGACCACTGAACCGATCTGTTTGTCAAACTTAAAACCAGAATCAAAAATCACACCAAGATTCCTTACAGATTGTTTACAGTACACAGATAAGGGACCAATCACACTGTCATGCCCATCTAAAATGTTTGGCTGACCGAAGACTATTATTTCTGTTTTATTTTTGTTTAGATTGAGAAAGTTACTCTGCAACCAAGACTGGACTTCCTCGAGACAGATGAGGAGAGGTTCAATTGACTTTTTGCACTTAGACTCTATGGGCAGGTAAATTTGTAAGTCATCGGCAAAACAGTGGAAAGCAATTTTGTGTTTCCGAAAAATGGAGCCCAAGGGAAGCATATACAAAGAAAAAAGAATTGGACCCAATATGGAACCTTGAGGCACCCCACGATTAAGAGGGGATGCAGACGAGAAAAACTGGCCCAAACAAACAGAGAAACTCCTGCTTTCTAAATAAGACCGGAACCAATGTAGAACGGTGCCTTTAATGCCTACGTAGTTCTCAAGCCGCGATAGCAAGATTTGGTGATCTACTGTATCAAAGGCAGCAGTGAGATCCAGTAGAACCAGAACAGTCGGGTTGCCGTGGTCCGCGGACAGGAGCAGGTCATTAAAAACTCTAAGGAGAGCAGTTTCGGTGCTATGAAATCGTTTAAAACCAGACTGGAATTTCTCTAAAGTATCATTAAGATCAAGATGAGATTGTAATTGGTTAAAAACAGTTTTCTCTAAAATTTTAGATAAAAACGGGAGCTTTGAAATTGGCCTGTAATTCGCAAGAACTGAAGTGTCTAGATTAGGCTTTTTAAGGAGCGGCTGCACCACAGCATGTTTGAAAGCAGCTGGAACACAACCGGAGTTCAAAGATGAATTAATCAAACCAACAACACACAGCCCTATGCTGTTAAAAACATTCTTAAAGAGCCGAGCCGGGACACTGTCCTTAGGACAGTTGGAAGGCTTGAGATGTTTGACAATTTCAGTCAAAGAAGATAGGGACACAGGCTCAAAAGTCTCAAAAACAACATTGCAAACGGTTGCAGATACAGGATCTGCCAAGGACAAGGATAAAGGCAAAGGCGGTCGAGTAGAGGAGATCTTGTTTATAAAATACTCCAGAAATCTATTGCACAGTATCTGTGATGGCACAATACCATCTGGGTCCCCAGGATGTAAAAGAGAATTAAGAACTTTAAAAAGAAACTGAGGCTTATCAGAATTGCTTGATATAAGGTTAGATAAAAAGTGTGTTTTAGCAGATTTAACAGCTCTCTGGTATTCTAATAAACTCGTTTTAAAAATTTCAAAGGAAATGTGAAGATGATCTTTTACATTTAATCTAACACTTAATGCCATTTTAAAATGATGAAATCACCAAAGCCATTTCAGAAATCCACACAAAGGTTTTAGAATTACAATTAGACAAATAAAACAGAGTTACGGCCACCTGCATGAGGTAATCCGCAATGTACTCTGGCTTCAGGCACTTCACGTCTTGTGCGGACGCCTCCGATACGTCCACTCGGAAGTCGGAGGGTTTTAGTCGGCTAAAGTCTGCGAACAGGTGTGTGGCCTCCTTGTACAAGGATGGAGACGGACTCGGCAGGACCTATGGAGGATTTGCAGGTTAACAATTCCAGTTTCTGCAGTAGCGTCGAGGCCCCGCTGCCGACATTTTCAACACACTGGCTCTTGAATCCAGTTTCAGCTCGCCTCACCTTTGCCCCGCCAGACTGCAGCAGCCGTCTGAAGCCCGATTCTCTACTCTGGTCGATGTTCAGCATCACGGTCCATCCACTGAAGGCTCCCTGGAAATAACGAAAACGCCATTCATGTCACACGCACAATGTCCGTAAGAGGTTTTACCCCTGTCCAACAGTGGTGTTGATATCATGGTCCTGCATGTACCTCTGAGCTTCCCTGCAGTGCTTTTCTCCAGCGCATTGCCGCCAACGCCAGTCTCCTCTGCTGGGAGGTGATGGAGGGCAACGCGTCCAGGATGGTGCTGCTGCCCCACTCGTACTCATCCTCCTGAACCACAAACAAAGACGGAAGCAAAGTCGTGAAACAGAATCGTCTTCCAAGCGTCACTACACGATAACCACATTGAAACAGGTCTGTAAAAATGCGACTAATTAACCCAGAACTGAAAGAGACTGAAGGAAAGTGAGACTTGTAAGCTTCTGGCGCTCTTCAGATATTTACAAATTCCACATACTGATCATAACTCTTATAAATGATTTTGTTTAAAGAAAAAGAAAAAAGGCTTTAAAAATACATAAAAAAAAGAAATAAATAAAAATAAAGAAGTCTATCTCCAGAGAATTGCTGACAACAGACAAAATTAAAACTTTTTAAACAGATATACAGAAAACAAAAAGAGACAAAAGGAAAAAAAAAAAAAAAAAAAACAGCTTTCAAAATGATTACAAGCTGATGATGAGACGCTAACTGCAAAGACAGATCTTTCGTTCTTTCTGAGACCTAGATGATGCCTTCTGACACTGCTGAATACTTTTCTGACGACGGAGAGCTCAGCAGAACCGTCTTCCGTCTCTGACCTGAACGAACTGGCCCACAGCACGACAAGCTTCCAGATAGGAACGATGCAGGATCCATTTACCAGCTGCCATCGCTGCTAGATACTTCTCGTTACGCAGGGGGCTCCCAACGATGATGTGGGAGCAGCTGGAGTCAAAGGACTGCCTGTCCAGGACTACACCGCCTACAGCGTTGAACAGAAGGGAGACACGACAAAACATACTGCAAATATTTTACTGGGCATTAAACCCATAATGAGAGGTAAAAACCAGAGTCGTGTCTTGATAAGGCATTTTTGTCAAACGGAAACATTCAGCAGGAAATAATAATAATCCCATCTCCTGCAGGCAAATCCTCCGCTTTAGTCATCAGGGATTACTTCCTGTAACTTTAAGTCAGTGATGTGCTTCCTTTTGTAGAGAAGCAGCACGATTAAAGGTTAATAGATCCCTAATTAGGAGGGAGACTCACCAAGCTCCTCTATGAGGTGACTGTAATCGATGCGCTCCTGGGGGCTGAGGGAAGACAGCTGAAATCTGGGAGGCTGCTTTTCCTCCTTTTTCTCCTCCTGAGAGAAAAGAAAGACCCTCTGAGTAGTTTGTTTGACTGAAACATCAAACTGTTGAGGTTTATGTCATTTCTGAACAACGTGGTTGGCATCAACATGCCAGTAAGTCAGTGCTGAATGTGAACCTTCACCTGCGGCTGGGGAGCTACTGGAGGGTTGGCGAGAGGAAAGGCGATGCTGGGAGCTTTAGGAGTGAGGATGTCCTCCTCTGGATCTTCTGATGGGGGCGTCATGACCTTCTTGGCCATGTGTTGTTCAATGACATCACATGCAGCTGTGTAACGAAACGATCGCCGTGAGACAAAGACATTTGAAAACCCTTTAGAAATATTTAGTTTGTCCATTAATGTTTTATTACATTTGCAAAATCTATAAATCCCATGATTATATGGGAATTATTTTATTCTTTTCACTTAAAAAGAAAAAAAAATCCTCAGTATCAGAGACAACGTAAAAAAAAAAACAAAACAAAACAAAATGCTCTTACCCATCTCCACCAGCTCCGAGTCCGTCATCGAGTCCTTGAAGTGTGGTCCGGTTTCTGCGGTGGGGGGAGGGGCGGGCGCGAGGGGATCGGACTGCTGCGAGGGACTGCCGGGCCACTGCAGATTATCAGCCAGCTTCGCCCTCTCCTGCCTGGCAGTAGGGTCATCCCAGACGATCTGTTCACTCTGAGATGGCTCCGTGTTTACATCTAAAGCTGCTTCCCTGGACACCCTGAAACAGAGCAGCCAGAGATGAGAAACACCAGAACCAACTCCAGTTGGATAAAATGCCAAGCCTTTGAATGGTTAGTTAGTTAAAGGGTACATCTACATGACACCTTTCACATTTTAATTTTGAGGTAAATAAGACCCCAAAAAAGAAAAAGTGTTGAATACCTCAGAGCTTCTAGAGTTCGTCTGTTCCCACTGCGTCCTGCTCGAGCCCCCTCAGGTGTGTGTGGGCCTGAATCTGCCCCTCCTGATCCCATCCTGGCCAGTCTGACGGAAGTACGCCTCCCTGCTGTCATCTTGGTGGCGGACATAATCTCCTGGAGCTGTTTCTGGAGGTTCTCTTGCATTTCCAGAGTATCTACAACATCGAAACTGCTTGGGCCACTATGTTCCTTAATGACTGTTAAGTGTGTGTACAAGGCTGGAAGAGTTAAATGATACCTGCGATGATACCTGGAAAACACTTACCCATCCTCTCAGTAGTACTGCTCATTTCTTCTTGATCCACACTTCCATTGCTTACACGACGCAGAGTTTTGACTTCTTCAAGGCCATTGAGCTCAGACTGACATAAAAACAGTTAAAAAGACTATTAGAATGGAGAAGAAAACAAATACAATGTCACTACATTACAGCGATACAACTTTATTAGACACTACACACGACAACCTCTGCACAGACACCGATACGACTGAAACGTATTTTAAATCAAATCTTCAGAGTCACAAACCGCATCTTGAGACCCACCTTGTCTTGCTTTGATAAACTCGTGTCTTGGCGCTGTATTCTTGTTAACGGGGGGGACCTCTGAGAGCTGCTGGGCACCTGGCTCAGGTTCAGGCTCATCTTGGGGTTGTAGGTGAATGGATACAGGGACTCTGGGACGCGTCTCTGCTCTTCAGCACACTGCACAGGACCGCACGGGAGGCTTGTCATTTCACAAAGTATGCATCTGTGAGCTTTCAAATGGTAAATACACCTGATAAAAGCAAGTTAGAAACATAATTAAAGCAATAATGTGGCTTAAAAAAATGAACATCAGAGCTGCTTTGTCGTTTACTTTTCCCCCAGATATTCACCGTAAAACTGAAAGACATAAAACATTTTAAGCAATGGGAAAACAAAATATTTGTGAGAGGTCATCGTAATGTAGGAGCACAGGGCTTGAACTGTAGCAGTAATAGTGAAAAGTGTTAATCAGTTAATCAGGAGTAATCAGTTCTGTGTTAGGTGAGGAGTACGTTTCACTGGTGGGAAACGTACAGCGTGGAGCCAGTACTGGGAGACCACATGCAGCTGTCTTTCCTTCGCTCCTCTGTATTCACGGGTGTTGTCTCCCACCCGTCCCTGGTAGATGTAGTGGGTCACTGTGTCGTCACACGCCCACCTAAAAACAAGATATAAAAAACAGCAGTGGTGGTATGGTTTTCATCTGTACTTAATCAATTATTAAGGATTAGGTTTTACGTTTAAATGGAGCTACACATATTCCTTCTGAAGATTTATGACTTTTTTACCAATTCATCTTCTATGCGTTTTTACTGGAGATTAAAATCCAAACAGAAGAAAAACCTTTGAAGATATTCAGTCCTCAGGGCACCTCATTAGTCCAAGTCTGGGTTCACCCTCAGGGAGCCCCGAGAATAGTTAGAAATTACAGAAGCTATGATAATGAATGCTAAAACCTAAAACTGGATTATTATAGTCTGGATTCATCATCCACAAATAAACAAATATAAAAGCAGGAGCATATCCTTTAAGGGAAGTTTGTAAAAATGCTCTAAATACCTGAAATCAGCTCCAAGCGAGGCAGCAACAGCATTTAATTCACTCTGCATTTTGCTCAGTTTCTTTCCCACGCAGATCACAACACCTGTCAGGGGTCCAGATTCTTTTTGTGGCACCTAGTATACAAAAAAAACCCCAAAAAACAGACTTTTGCTCATAAGTGATACAGTACTCACACTACATCTGTGAGGTAAAGCAGTGTAAATAAAACATATTGTCATTAACTGCAATAAAACACCGAGACTGAAGCCTGCCTGTTAGAACGAGTGCTATATTAAGTAAACACAAACGGGGTGTTAAACACCTCTGTAACATCAAATCAGGTGCAAGTGTGTCTGTTTCATCGTTTACCTCTGTCTCGGTCTTCGAAAGCTGTGGACTAGCAGAGACTGCTTGCATTTCTGACACAGTACTGCGTGAGCTATTGGCCAGAGCCAGTTTCAGGTTCCTGTTGACGACGTCAGTAAGCGGCGTCTCTACTCTCCCTCCTGGCTTCGATCTCCCTCCTGGGGTTTCCAAAGCTCCCAGTGCATCCTAAAAGAAGAAATGCATGCATTTAGATAATTATTGATAAAATGTGAGTTGACATTTTTTGGTTTTTGTTTTGTGGCTACACCCAACCTTGATATTGAAAGAGGGCCTGAAGAGCTGGTCTCTGCTGAGGAAACGAGATGGAGTGTCCAGCTGCAGCGAGGGCTCCTTCTGAAGTGGATTCCTTCTGACGCCCTCCTGGTTTTGTTTGGGAGTGCTGAGGTCCTCTTTGGGCTTCAGCTCATCCAACACAGAGTGAAACACTTTGCTCTGAAAGCGACCCACATCCAGCGGAGTGACAGCTTTACCACTCTGTGGGCCCAGCAAAGGGATTTCTGGAGACAAAGGAGCTGGTGGAGCCACGGCTGGTTTCTGGGAACCACCAACAAAGCTTTCCTCATCTCTTCCTGGGGGAAAAAAAGGTATGAAGTCACTCTACGAATCACTTCATCCTGCCTCTAACATGCAGATCCAGCAGAGTCGGGGTGTGTAACCTGGTGAGAGAGGCAGCTCGATCAGAAATCTGTCCTCCGCTGCCCGCTGGCCTATTCGTGCCGACTCTAGTATCCAATGCAAATTAACAGCAGGAAGGCCCCACTTCTTAGCCGCGTGATATTTTGTCCCTTCTGGACTCTGTAACACTAGATGAGTGCTGGCCACCATGCCTTTCTTCTGGTTGGCCAGACGAACAAAGTAGTCCTGGACACTGCAGCAGGTCGGAGAGAACAACAGTTATTTAGTGTAAGATGTTAAAAATATGCTGCACGATTCATGGAGGGTGGGTGTCTCTAATAACACAAACATACTAATCCTCTCATTTTTATTCATTTAACTTGATAACCTGATCAGAACCAATTACCAGTGAGTAAATGAAACATAAAAAAGCAACTCAATTCTTTAGAATAAAATTTAGAAAAACTCTGACCACCTCTGCAGCTCTCATTTTGTTTGCACTGTGTAAATAAAAACATTTGTATGTGCATTTTAGTCATACTTGGCTCCGATGTGCTTGGCCAGCTCCACCAAAGACTCCCGTTCTGCTCCAGTGAACTGGCTGACTGAGAGAACGCAGTCTTTGAGAGGGAAACGTCCTTCTCTTACAGGAACAGGGGTGAACAAGGGGTTGGAGGAGAGCTGCAAAACACACTCCTTCTCCACACACATGGCCTGAAAATGAACAAGAGACAAAAATAAATAAGAAAAGGTTAGTCTCAATACTGCATGCCCCTATTTACACAAATCAAAAAAAAAAAAAAAAAAGAGAATTTGAGTTCATACCAGCCACGTATCAGTTACCACCTCGTCCACAGTGGCCTCAACTGAGCAGCCCAGAAGAGGGACCACGGCATAGTCTGCCACGACACGAGGACGGCCATTCAGCACTTTGCCTCCGTGTTCCGTCACCAGCATAGAGAGCTGCGTCTCTGCGTCGGTATCAAAGCCCACAAGAAGGAATGATTTCCTAGAAAACAAGCCTGCCTCACTGGCTTCCTGCATCGAGTCTTGTTCTGGTCCACTGGTCCGGTTGGGTGTCCAGGGTTTAGGTTTAGGTTCTGCGGCCATACTGATGGAGTTCCTGCTGATGTTCTCTGCGGCTGCCATTTCAACTGGAAAATACAAAGAAACTGACGCTAGATACAAATTACCAGCTACTAGTCCCCAAATGTCTCACACAAATTGATTTTCCAGTACCATCACTGCGAGTATTACTAAATCCTGCATCATTCTTACCCACTGTAGGGTCATCATCCATGTACTGTGACAGCAGATGCTCCTCTGCTCTTTTTTGTCTGGGAGTGCTGGGGCTGGCATTAGGTGGACCATCTGATGGGCGAGATTTTGGTGTGTGTTGAGCTGGCAGAGTTACAGCGGCTGAAGCAGGAGGAGGACAATCAGGATGGAGGTATCCTGCTTCTGAGAGCAGCCTGCCATTGGAGCAACTGTCCAGGAGCCACTGCACTGTTACTACATGAGGCCTGGGATGTAATATGCACACACAGTATCAGTAACATATTGATCATGCAACACGTGGTTTATTATTCATCAGCTTTTCAGATTCACTTGTTTTCAAACTGTCATGCACCATTTTTTACTTTTACTGGATATATCATAAACCACACTCTCCATGACAGAAGTTGTACGAACGACTCCCATGTTAGTAATTACACAGCCGTGTGTGACGCAGATATCCAGTAATGGGCTGGTTCCAGCTTTAAAAAAAGCCTCTACAGTGTAGGAGGACCATTTATTTCTGTCTGTCCAGATACTGTCATTCTGCATGCTTTCAACACTGCAGAAATCTAAGTTAAGCACCAACATCAGCAATGTGCAGAAATATGATCAGTTTTCATTTCTCCTCAGACTTTCTAAATCATCAAAATACACAATTTGGCTGGCAGTTTGAACAAGATCATATATTACTATGACCTCTCAAATAATCCTTGTTAACTCTAATTACATGATGTGTATTTTCAGCCCTGTTTAACATCCAATTACGCTGATTTTTATTAATTGATGCTTGTTTAGTGCATTTGCCAAATTTGAAAAGCACACACACTTTTTGTGAAGTTCAGTCCCAATATGTTATGAGGAAGAAGCCTAAGGCCACATTTTCAGCCAAACTTATAAATGTAAATAGTCACTGATTCAGACCTATGAGTCACTTTAGAGAGAAATGCCGTGAACTCCTGGTCTAGATCTCCCATGACCACATGTGTGAGTTCCTCGCTGGGCTGGTTGAAGCGCAGACCTCCTGCAGCGTTCACAAGACGCCGTAGCTTCTCCAGCTTCTTTAGCGGCAGACCACATAAATACAGCTATATAGGATTAAACGCATAAGGAAGACAAAGAAAAACAGTGAAAGTGTTACAAAAATGAAGACAACAGAAAAGCACAAAACATTATTCTCCATCTGTACAGGCCATCTACTTACCTTACATCCATCCAGTACATCATCTACTGGGCAAACGGTGAGATCCAGACTGTCTGTGGGGTCTGGGGTCTCCAGACGGCTGATGGTGGCATTGGTCAGGGCTGTATCGTGTATTGTCACGCTAGCATTGACAGAAATGTTGCTCAAACCCAGCAGAGATGGACCATCTAGAAATAAAGAACATTCACATCTTACAGTCCTCTACTTTTCATCAAGTAATGTGGTGGCCAACTTCTGTAACGTGGAACAGTGGCAAGAGTGTGTATTACCTTCCTTCTTGCTGTTGCCAGTAGGAGTAGAGGTGTGTGGTCGAGTTATTTTTGATCCACTACGCTCCATAGTGTATCTACTCTCATCTTGACAGAAACCCTTCTCTATGCTGTCAAACAGCCAGTGTATAGTCACACAATACACATTCCACTTCCGAGCACACTCGTACTTCTGGCCTGAAACCAAATGCATACTCTTAGACCGAGACTAGCTCCAAAGAGGCCCTCATGTTCAAGAGCTCGAGCATTTAGTGTGGGTGTAATCTCATTATCTATTACAAAAAAAACAACAACGGATTCATCTTTTTGGAAAACACATCAAAACTGCTAGTGACTTACCTGTTGGTTCACTAACAATGAGGTGTGTGCACTCATTCATTTTGAGCTGGCCGGTGTAGCTGGCTCCGTGCTGCTCACAGAGCCGCTGCACCTCTTTACGCTCTGTGCTGGAGAGGCCTGTCACACAAACAGTACAGCCAAGCAACACAGGACAAAGATAGTCCTCCATTGGCAAGTCTGTATACCTGAAGAGACTGAAAAAAGTAGAGAGACCCATTTTATACATTAAGATAGCCCGCAGTGGTTGAAGACAGGTTGTGATACTAAAAAGGCGAGAGCACTGATCATGTGTGGTGAAGTGCTATACAAGATTTAAATTTGAACTAATTTGAATTGTACAATTCAACCAACTGTTGATAGCTAAAGAGGCATTAAATTAACATTGGTAATGCAAAATCCCAGGTATAAAGCAACCAGGTTAATTGAAGTACACACCTATCCTGTGATTTTTCCCAGCAGGCTTTGACCCAGGTGGGCAGCAAAATGGGTTTACCCAGGTTGGCAGCCACCAGGTATTTTTTGCTTCCCACTTCCCCTGCAATTAGGTGTGTTACAGACACATTAAGATCAAGATAGACCCGTCCACCCATGAGTTGCACCAGATCCATCACATCCGTCTGTGGAGTGAGACGAAACAAACATAAACAAGTTTGTGTACACTGCTGACTAACGTTTAAACTCTGTGACATTTTAATATTTGTCAGGAAAACGACAACAGTGAGGAGGATGAGACCATCAAAACAAACCCGTGTTGCTTTGTCCAGACTGGTGCAGGAAATAGTGATGTCAGCCATCGCCATATTATAAACAGGCTTCTCTGCTTTGGGGACACAACGCTGTTGCTGCAGGCAGTACAACACCACCAACGGACTCACTACTCTGCAGCCAAGCTGGAAAACAAATAATAGGACACTTATTTTCTCATGCAGTTTCAAAAGTTGCTGTATATGGGATTGCTTGCACAAACAAAATCAAGTTAAACCTGTTTGCAGTGCAGAAAAGCTGGAGAGGTGAAGCCACTGAACACAAACAGAGACTTATCCCTCTGATCCATCTGCAGAACATCTTCCTCCTTAACAGTTTTCAAATGCTTTTCAGACTGCAGCTCCAAAATGGCCTGAATAACAAGATGCAAATACAATCACCAGCTGCAAACAAATAATATGAGTCCTTAAAAAAACCCAACATAAAGTAGATTTTTACCTCGTACGCTTTGACGGCATACTCTGTTTTTGACCCTTTACTCTCCACAAACTTCACAATAAAGCCTTCCTTTCCCCCTTCGGACATGTTAAACTCAAACCTGCACCAGAGGAAAGACTAGATGAGCGTTTCAGTGACTGTGTGACACGTCTTCGTAGTTTATAAGGTAATTCAGTGACGGACGCGTTAAAACTGTTCACACTAATTAACGTGACTAAGGTTTATCACAACGTCGTACATCCAACACTTGCTTCACGACATCGAATTAAAATAAAGGAAATAAAGGAGGCTTACCTAGTGTGGATGGATTCAGACTTGTATAAATAATATATATGTAAATAATGAACTTAAACTACAAACTAATTACGACGGTGAACCGGTAAACTACCATTCAAACTAGTATAACTGTAATAAAATACTTAAAACACGCACATAAGTTATTCCTATTACTACGTTTAAACGACCGCCGGTGTCCACGCGGCTAAATAAAAGCGACTCGTGTGTAAAGTTAATTTCATCATAACGACGTCGCTAAATTAAAAAACTGTTATTGTGTATGTTGACGCTGTTCGCGCCATTGCCGTAACTTCCGGCGTGTTACCCACTAATCTTTCCGAAACGAGTCGCCAGTTCATGAGTTCCGCAGCACGCCCAATAATTTCACATTTGTCTGGAAAGTAGACAAAACACTTCTACTGTAATAAAATAAACCCGTGTTCCTTGTAAATACATAAGCCTTTTAGGAGAGATAATAAGAACCGTATGTCTGGTCAAATGTTCAGTTTGATTCAACTAAACCACATCATGTGCCAAACATGGTGGAGGCAGTGTTATGGTATGGGCATTTACAGCTGCCAGGGAATGGGTTCACTGGTGCCTGTCGATGGTGCGACTGCTGACAGACAAAACTATACTCTGCTTGCATTCAGCCAAAGGCTACAAAAGTGATGGGGCCCCCCACACTGCAAATGGACAAATCGCCCCTAAATGTACTGCAACTCAAGACTTTCTGAAGGAAAAGATGGAATATTCTTCAACGGCCAAGTCAGTTGCCTAATTTCAACTCGAGAGATAGTGATTTTCAATTATTAAAGCCAAAACTGAAGGCAGAAAAAAAAAGCAGCAAGTGATTTTCAGGGAGCTTATTTGTTCACATCACATGTTAATCTGAAAACTCATCTTAAAATGTCTTTTTCATATCAGACAGTAATCTGGACTGTCAACACACTAGAGGCTATTCTTCAATAGTGAATATATATATATATATATATATATATATATATATATATATATATATAAATAAAAGGAACTTCCTTCCTTAACAGGTAGATGGTAAAAAGATGCATCTGCTGCAGAACTGCTGGAGTTGATTGTAAACTTTGTGCAGAAATGCCTCTCAATGTTGGCCATTAATGATTTGGCAAATTTGTGATTGCTACTATATTTACAAATAAAAAGTTACAATTTTAAAAGCTCCTTTGGGATGCATAGCAGAATTATGATCCTTACCACCCAAAACGGGAATATAACACAACTCACAACATCCATTTGCTTGACAAAAATGACTGTACATACAAAAGAACAACACTGTGGGTTCCCTTTTATTCTTAAAATTTTATGTACAAGTGAATGATTTTTTTTTTTTTTTTAAATGTACATTCAATATAAAGTTTATATACGCAATATTACATGGAACATTTCACAAATTGCACTAGTCTTTCACATAGATTCATAATCAAAGTCAGAGTCATTCAAGTCAGCAGAAGCTCGTTTCCTGTGGTTATTTTATTTGTTTTTTTTAAACTCATAAATACTCTAGTGCTTTTTGCATTCTGGGGGAGAATTACATTAAAAATAGGAGGCAGGCAAGAAGAGTAGCCTTAATAGAGAGAGAGAGAGAGAGAGAGACAGGAGGGTAGAGTGAATTATGAAGAAGATCAGAGGAATAAAAGACTGGACATCAGGAAAGAAGATCCGTCTTAACCTGACCAGGTCAGGGTCTAATGAACAATTTTACTTGATGGAATAAGACAGAAATAATACTCATCCATTTTCTCATCCTCTTTTTACCCTTTCAGTATCAGTATGCATTACAGACTTGAAAATGACATATCTACTGTATAGGTGGACTGATTCGGTGTACAATCAAAGCCAAATACATTTAGACATGATGTGGGTTTCAGTAAAGCCAGTTGGAGCATGACAAAGAGGAATGGGATGAGTGAAGAGAACTTCCCAATAAGAAGCCTCTTCGTCTTCCCATGTGATCCTCATGAAGAGGAAAAAAAAAAGGCTAGAGTAAAAAATATATTCATACAAAAAGTAAACTTTTTCTGTCATTGGAAGAAGCACAGAAAAGAAGCACAGAAACAAAACCTATTGTGGTCATTCGTTAAAACAAAGCATTTTGTTGAAGATTTGAGCGTCGTTTGTGGTGGATTAACGCTGCAGACGGGGTTGCTGAGATTTTGGTGACAGTCAGTGATGGCCCACTCTCCCCAGGCGTCTCCTCTCGCCTTTGCCTCTTCCTGGGGAGCTGAACAGTCTTTCTGTGAGCTGCAGCCATGCGGCTGCAGGGCAGTCAGAGTGCCTGAGTGTGACTGTGGGTGGGTCCTTCAGCCTTGGTCTCCAATGTCGTTGTCCACGGGGGGTGGGACGCTGGACAAAACTGTGGTGCCAGTTCCTGCTGTAAGGTAACCTGCAACTCCGGGACCTACAAATAAGAAGCAGGCAGCTAAGTAACGGTCCGACGTGACTTATAAAGGACCTCTGAAGTGCCAGAGGGGAGTTATGATGATATCCTACAGTAAGGCCCCATGTCCACAGTGTTTTTCTTTGAGCACCAAAGAGGGCAGACTATAATCAGACACACTTGATGTAATAGGCAGCCAGACAGATGTTATTTGTAACCCAGATAACCAGGACAATGAAGCCTTTCTGCCCATGTCTGTTGACGATCAGCTGTGCTCATAAATCTGACATAAAGACCGAAAAGCCAATTTCATGGGTAGAGATTAGTCAGGCTGATTGTTGCTTCCATGCATTTTTCTTCTTGTCGGCTTTAGCCAAAGAAGAAAAGAAAAACACTATGGACAAACACCCAAAGATGACGACTACTGATGTATGAAGGGATGATTACTACAATGACTACAGCATTATTACGGATGTTTTTGAGATGTAAAAATTGTTGGAATGGTTAGACGTATTTCTTTATGCCTCATGTAGAGGGACCATCAATTTAAAAAAAAGCAGGTTTACAAAGTTTATAATCCCTCATCATAACAGTTAAATTTGAGAGAAGTTTCAGAATTATAGTTTCAGATTCAGATGTATGTTTTCTCTTTTTATTTATTCTAATCGTCTTTATGTACTGCATAATGACTCAGTGGGACAATGCAACTGAAATGAAAAGAAAATTGCCAATACACAAATAATTTGATTCATAAGTGGCAAACAAGGGCACGTGTCACACCAATTATGCCAACTTCAACTGTTCCTCATCTGGAACTCTGTTACAAAAGGCAAAAGCTGGTGAAAGGTGAATTCATTCTCAAGCCGAAATGACAGATTCATGCTTCTCCTACCATCTAACTTAGTTTTCAGTTTTAAAAGGGTGCTACACCTCTAAAAGAATGTGATAATGTCGATGAAGGAATGTGAAGGTGATGTGACATTTTTAGCACTCTTGAGATGAAGAGGTGGGAATGGAAATGGCATATGGAAAAGGGATGGAGGTAAATAGGGAGGGACCGGCAGTGGCAGTCGGGGCCAGAGTCTACCTGCATCAGAGCAAGAGAGAGGAGGGCTGCGAGGGCCCGGCTCTGGAGTCTAGAGCCCACCCCGCAGTGGGCTGCTGGCGGCCAGGAGAGAAGGAGTGGAAACCCCTGAGGAGGAAAGGTGGAAGACAAAGAGGAAAGGAAGGGAGGAGCCAGGAAGTTATAGGGCAGATAAATGGCTGCTGGGTTTAAGCAAAAGTGAGGAATCGGCCAGGTGTTTGTTTTATTAAGGGTAAAGCAAAGGGTAATTAAGAGTCATCAACGGCCCAGAGAAAACAAGGAAGGCTTACCCTGAAAGAAAGTATATGATATGTTTTCCTTGTTTAAAAAAAAAAAAAAAAAAAAAAAAGTTCTCATTACAAGTTTGAACCAACAAAACCTTTACCTGTCAAGTAGCCTGCAGTCTGAGTCTCTGAGATGAAAAGGTCATGTTTCTGGTCTTTGAAGGCGCTCCATACAGAGGACCTGGCAAGAATTTCATTCACCTACAGAGCAGCGATTAGTAAGAAGGCATTCAAACCAGATAAAATTGTAGAAATTAAATAGTATTTTTTATAAAGGATTCATACCTGCTCTCCATACTGCAGACTGCGGGTCATGGACTTGAGGGCTTTCACGATCTGGGCCTTAGTTGCTGAGGGGTTTTCTAACGTCTCCAGGCCGATTCCTTCCAGTAATTTCAGGAGGTAAGGAACCAACTCCACTCTCAGAGCCTGTTAGGTTTATTATTTATGAGAGCTTTTATTTTACTGACCGAGTCAAACAAAGAGGGTGAAAATAAAGCAGCAGATCTAACAGCACACCTGAGCGACCAGATCCGTCTGCTCCTTTTGGAACATGCGGTTGAGAGCTTCACAAGCCAGACCGGCCATGTCTGTCCGGACTCTCATCCCGGCCATCAGGGGGCCGATCGTCTCCAGGGAAGCCATGGAGCGTACACAGAGCTGTGAGGAAAAAAAAACCCAAAACAAAAAAAAAAAAAAAAACAAACACGGCAGCTTTAATTGTCCTCTCAATTTGCAAAGACAGGTTAAAGTGCAAAAACTGTGTCGAACCACTCTGCACCATGTGTAATTGAGACTCAGGCAGGCAATAAAATATGAGTAAATCACATATTTTTATTCATCACCTCATTGTCAGAGAGGACGTGAATCAGGCGGATGGAGCTCTTGGGCACAGCATTGTTCTTGTGGTTGAGGGCTGCCAGGACGCGCGGCAGGTGACCCAGAGAAGGAACCTGATCGGCCAGCTGGGTCTGCGTGCTGAACAGGCAAACCGCCGCCGTGGTAACCGTCTCCAAAGCTTCACCCTGCAGGAGACCACAGGTGTCAGTGACAAGACCAAGACAACAAAATAAAACGAAAAAAAAAAAAACCCCAACTTTCATTTCTTCTTTACAACAGTACATCTAGTGAAACTTTCTGTTTCTTAGTAAGGACGCTCACGTTAGGGTTGTTTTTCTCCAACAGTTCGGTCAAGGTTTCCAGAAGGGACACCAGAAACTCTCGCGGCTTGCGGAGCACCCAACCAGGCTGAGCGATGAAGATGCGCAGGAAGACTCCACCAACTTCAAGCTCACCCTGTCCAGCTCCATACGCCACTGTGAAGTCGTCTGGTAACTGAGCACAAGTACAAAGTTTATTTCAATAATGAGCTGGAGAAGAAGAAGGAAAAACCCAAATAACCCTGATTTAGACATTAAATGCTTACTTTCCAGTTCACCTCAGGATTATCCTTCTGCTGTTTAAAGTGCCTGAAGAAGAAGAAGAAGAAGAAAAAAAGTGTAAAGTAAATGAATCAACATTTTTTAGAGGGACTTCAAGCAACTAAAATTGTAAATCAGAGATCAAATCATACTCGAGCATCATCTCCCGGACAGTAGTGGACACTTTCTCCCTGGAAGTGTCGTTCCAGATGAGCTCAGGGTTTTCATGAGTTCCTTCAAATATCTGAACTGCTGCTTCAGCATTGTCTCGCATGGCATCCATGAACACACCCGGAAGGAAACGCATCAGTGTTAGACGCACCTAACGGAGGACAAAAGGCGAAAATGTCAGGCGAGTAGCAGATATGATGGCTGGGGGGTTTGTCTTTTCTTTTTGGTTAACTAGTAGCTTTAATTATACGACTCCAGGCTGACCTTTGGGCCAACTAACTTGTCTGAGGTCATCTTGGAAAAGAGCTCTGCGGTCTGAGTGCGAACTTGGGGGTGTGTGCAGTTGCAGAAGAGGTCCAACAAATACATCAGAGCACCTGTGGGAACAGAAATTACCACATGCTGCCATGCATTTGAAATTCAGTTACAAAAGAGAGACAGTAAAACTACGCCGACCTTTGGCCATCGCCTCTTTGACTATCTTCGTGTTCGAAGTCAGCGCGTGGAGGGTTTCCAGCACCAACTGCCTGCCTAGAGGACACAAGAAAAGCATATTATGTTAAACGTAAAACACAGCAGTTAAGTATGAAACAGAAACTGTATGGTTTTGGGGAGGGAGGGGGGTCATTTTTGTGTCTTCTTACTGGAGGGAAGTGAGTGCAGCAGCAACAAAAGGTTTGACAATACCAGGGACTCGGCAATGTTGCTCACACAGTCTTGGTTTGACGTCACTGTATTCACAACCTGATGGACAAAAATCAGTTCAACCATGATGCAGGGACATGGGGTTTGACACTTATACATTAACAGCTGGTTCATCTCTACCTCCAAAACCAGCTGCTGCACTCTGCCAGCTCCGTGAACCCGCAGCAAGGAGAAGAGCAGCTTGAAGTGGCCGATGCACTCAGACTCTGAACCTGTAATGAAGTCGGGAGAAATCTTTAGAAACGGCAATAAATAATTTTTAAAATAACCAAAAAAAAGACATCCGAGTCATATCTCACCAGGGTTGTTCTTGATAACATTGCAGAGCGCCTCTAGAGCCATCTCAGCGAAGCGAAGCCTCTCGGCGTGCTGCTGGGACTCAACCTTGTTACTCTGACTCATGGCCAGCAGCGTGTGGAGGTACTGAGCCTGGGAGCCAACGTAGTCCAGCAGATTGGCAGCAAATGCTTTCGGGAACTATGTGCAGGCACAGCAAAGTCAATTATAATCAGAACCAAAGTCTTATTCTGAAAATGAAGACAACTATGATGCCGTTTAAGAGTCAAGCTTCACATCATCCATCACTATGCACTTTTACTTTTTTACTTCTTAACAAAAATGAACTCTTTGACTGTAATATTCACCTCCAGTGGAAATGAAGGCTGCTCGTTGTAGACCCGGACAAAAATCTCCCCGACTATGAGCTCTTTGCTGTGATCGCCGAACACAAACTCTGCGCCGAAGCTTTTATCGTTTTCTCCCTGTGAAGAAACGGCAGATCAGCTGCTGCAGCGACTGCACTTATGCACGACTCGCACTCTGAAAGCAGTCACGAGTCATTCTCACCCTCTTGATGTTTCCCTCTTGTTGACCCTCCAGGAACTCCAGCAGCTCGGCTCGAGTCCCATTGTTCCAGATCAGGTAGGGATTTTCAGAGTTGCTATTCAGCAGCTTCAGGACCTAAAGACAAAAAGATATACAAGTTTAATTACACTTTCTGATGATTTGTGACCTGCGACTCTCCTTTTCCAGCCGTTCAACCGACCTCAGCAGGAGTTCCGGATCCCAGTTTTCTTGAAATGTATGGCGTGAGCATGGCAGATAAGCTCTTGCGGATGGTGGGGTTCTCTGGAGGGATGCCCTCTGTGCCGTTGGTCTCTGAAACTGGGTTGTTGCCGTCTGGGGTGTGTGGCGTCTGCACGTAGCCCGCCAGACGGCTGAGCGCCACCAGGCTCAGCTTGGCTAAACCGTTAGCCACCTCCTGCTGGTTTGTGTCCTGGCTTGTCTGAACGCCACTCTCCTCCAGGGTGTAGTCATAGTTGAAGAGATGGACCAGCAGGTGCCAGAGCACACCGGCGTGGTACAGGTGAGTCTGCAGGAAGAAGTCCACGGCAAAGGAGCTGACGCACTGAACCGCCAGAGCCGCCGTCTTTGGGAGACCCTGACGAGGCAAGCGAGAGAAAATGAATCACCGCCGACAGGAGAAAAAAGGAATAGGCAATGACCGTGGTTGAGAATGCCATTGTGAAATTAAAAAAAAAAAAGGCAATATCTTAAAACATCCAATTAGACGCAAGATAATAAGTGGATAATGAAAATATGGTTAAAAACAGTTTCATAAAATGTCACTTTTCCAGTTATTTTGTACCATCTTCAGATGCAACTTCAAAACGTCTGATTGACTCTATACCTCGAGCTTTGGATATACGTTTGTTTTATTTTTGCAAATAAAAGAGGAGTGGCCAAAAGTGCTAATTTGACTGATCAAAGACTAACAGACATTAAATAACACAAAAAATATAATTTGATACTTCCTACTTCCAATTTAGGGTCAGTAAGGTAAATAACTACTACACAGACAAGCTTTGAGAGATGGTTTTTCCTCTCCTTCACTTTTATTTCTGAATACAGAGTAGTGCAATAAAAAAAAAACAAAAAAAAACGATAGATGGAGATTCTCACCTTCCCATAGAACAATATGTGACAGAGGTCCCGGATGATGTTGGGCAGTTCGATGATCTTCTCTCTGCATTCTTCAAACTGGGCTGCGACGCTGTAGCACCTACAGATGTGCCCGCACACCTGTTAGGTGGATAAATATTGAAAAATTATTCAATAAATCATTTAAACTGGTAGAGAAGTCGCCTCTACTGAGAAAGTTAATTTGGTATTCTGTGATCATTTTACCTGTACAGCCATGTCATCAGGTTTGCTGGATGCCGTTAACACGGCGACACACCGAGAAAGAGCCTCCAACAGTATCTAAACAAACAGAATGGTTCATTTTATTTTTTCAGTAAAACATGGTGCAGCTCTTTATTATTTAGAGATGTGAGGTACTTTGAGCTTTGTGAATACCTCAATGCCGTTCTCACGTCGCAGCTCTTCCGCATTGAGAGCAGAGCAGTTGACCGTGTGGAAGGCCAGTTCAGCAGCAGCCGGGAGCAGCGGGGATGTTTTAGAGAAAAGCTGCTCATCCTCAGTCTCCATGGTGATTGTTTTGATGAGCATGGGGTAACCAGCATATTTGTATGGCTCTAGTTCTGTGGAAGCAGGCAAAGCAACAGCAGCGTAAGCCACACATTGCTCTGTATTTTAATGTGAAAATGTACCTGAAGTAAATTATTTTTAAAATGTAAGAAGAAATGTAAGGTTTTACTCATCTATGCACCTTGTTTATGTCTGTTGAACAGGATGCTCTGGGTTTTGAGGATCAGAATGATGTTTTCTGGGTCAGGGCCATCCAGGAACCGGGCAGACTTTGTGCAGAGAAACTCGTAGGCTTTGTTAACTTTCTCAAACATGTCCTGAAAGACAACAGTTTGGTCTGAAATCAACTCCAGAGGTTCCGTGAACCTAGACTTACTTGTATTCTATTAAAAGTGATTATTTGCACGCACCCTCCCCTCTGGATTTTTGTCGGGATGGTACTTCTGTGCCAGTCTGAAATAGGCTTTTCTGATTTTACTTTCGTCATGCCTAAAAAAAAACAACAAACTTTGTTGTTTACCGAGTTAAGCTTACATCTAATGTATCTAATTTATATAAATGCACATGAAGCAAATGACATATTAGAGATTACTTTATCTAAATAAATAAATAGAATTCTTCCACTCACTGGCCCTGTCCTTTGGGGAGGTTGAGGACTTCATAAGCATCATCCACAGACATTGAAGGAGGTTTTTTTTCCACCTCCCTCTTCCATGCTTCAAGAGTGTCTTTCAGCAGTTTCACCTGCGAAAATAATCATCACAGTGAATAACTAAACTCAAGTAATCTTTTGTAAGAAAATACAAGCTGAACAGTGAAAGGTTAGGTTACAAACAACCACGAAAAACACCTACAGGATCTCGAATAGGCCAGTTGGGGAAGCGGATGGTGTCACACAGATGTCTGAGGTAGTAGATGTTGCAGAAGAGCTCATTATCCAGCTGAGGGAAGCTGATCACAGGGATGGGGCAGTACTGGTAGAGGGCCCGTGTGTTACTCTGCAGCCTGGGGCTGAAGTCAGCTACATGAGCTGCTATCTTCTCAATCATCATCCGCCTGAAACAAGTCAAAAGCATACTCTTAAAAAATGTCCACGTGTCAAACAGCAGCTTTTTTAACCGCACCGCCAGAGAAATTCACATTACTGTCAGAAAAAGAGAAATTATACTAAAGATAGGCCAGTTCCCACCTCATCTCACTGCTCCAAATGGCTTCAGGTGTATCAAACTCTCCAAGGAATATCTCAGAGAAGCGCTCAGCCTCGTAGTTTTCCAGATAACACACCATTGCCTCAGGCAACACCGATCCCAGAACACTGCGCTGCACAATGTCCTGACCCTTAGACTTTGGAAACAGAGTTGAGAGCATTGCCATTTTTTAAGTAACAACAGATTCAGAGGATTTCATCTGTTAAGATCCATATTTTGTCATACCTCCTCTGATTTGAAGGCTTGTTTCAGGTGGGTGTACTTCAAGAACCTGAAGAAAACACAGGAAGGTTACAGGCATCGCAGCTCACAAGCTCTCTACACATTTCTATACATTTACATTTGCAGCATCCATTCTTTATCACATTTTTTTAACCTAATAAGTCAATAATGAACTACTAGGGAAAAAAAGCAAAGTATTTAATTTGCTTCATGTTGACAAAAGAAATACAAAGATTGGCAGAAAGTTTTTAAACCGTCATTAACAAAAAGAGACAAACTAGGGATTTTATTATGTTTCATTGCATTTCTGTCAGTGCTTGTGTTCACCTTGCAACAGGAAGCACGTTGGAGCCTGTGTACATCATGATGAAGAAGAAAATCCCGGTTAAATAGAGGCGCTGCAGATTGGGGTTATCCTGCATCACCTGGTACAGAAGATTTGCAACTTTTTCCACCAGAATGGGGTCAAAAGTCAAAAGCAGCTGAAAGAGGAAACAAGAAAATTAGAAGGAGGCCATCAAATACCATTTAATTTGATTCAAGAATTCACATGAAGTGAAGAAAGGTTAGGAATATACTAAAGTGAAATTGTTCAGTTACCTGGACAATGTGTGGGAGACAGGCATTGTCACTGATCATCCTCTTAATCTTAGGTAGGGGACGAATTATAGCATGATCCTGGTCCCTGAGGAAAACAGAAAGAATTGTGTTATAATAGAGGTGTACATGTCAGTCATTCCATCAAACAAATGCAGCTAACATGAAGAAGACAGCCAGGAGCCCCCACCTGCTGGGGTAGAAGGAGCACATGCTGATGAGCATGTTGAGGATCAGCGTGGCCAGGTCGGACTCGTTCATCACCGCCTGTCCTGTGGCCAGAAGGCACCACTTTAGCTGAGGAATGGCCTGCAGGGGGCGCCAGCCGTCCATCCCTTGTGCCCAGCATCGAGTCTTTGCCGTCAGGATGCCTGTATTCCAAAACTCCTGCATCTGGACATCATAAAACAAAATGATAAATTACAGAAGGAAATAGTATTACAAAATCAAGTTTTAAAAGAAATAAACAGTGACAAGAATTAGAGGGACAAAAAATATTAAAGAAGGGACATCTCAGTAACTGGGATAATGTGGTGATGCTTCTGAAAAGTTTCTTGTAGATAAAAATCAAATTGAATTCACTGACCTTTTTTTACTCAGTTACAGCAACATAACAGACATGATCAATTCACAGAGGGGACATTATTAGATCAGCTTCTCTTACAACCGATTCACGTTCATATTATTCCAATTTCGGTAAGCTGCACATAGCAGGAATACCCACCTCAACTTCCAAATTGACTTTGCACAAAATAAAAGAAGAAATGCCACTACTAATGAAGATTATGTACCTCCTCAAAGCTGAAAGGCCCTCTTCTTTCTTTGTCTGCATTACCAAAGTACCACTCCTTCTCACTCTCCCGCTTCATGTCTGGTGAGGCCTCCAGCACGTTGCTCTGTGGAAAGAGAAGAGACTCATCAGCAACGCTGGAGACACATTAAAGGATTGTTTTGAACATTATTCAGTGTTGAACTAAATGTTCCCTATGACTCATTTGATTATAACATCTGGTGTCATTGCAACTGCTAAATAAAAATGCTCAAAAGACGAAGGCTGTTACCTGAAGAGGCACAGTAGCTCTGCTGGTGTGCAAATGAGCCAAGGTGAGCAGGTCCACAAAGATTCGTACTCCATTTGAATCCATCACATCTTTCACATTTTTCTGCAGAACAACAAATGAATTATTTCACAAGACAGTGACAACCAAAAGTAAAATAAAAGGTGCACTGGTGCTTTGATTCGTTTGCTTCAGCGCTTACCCTGTTAAGAATAAGCTTGTTGAGGAACAGAATGAGTCTGTCTCTTTCCAGTTTGTCTGTGCACTGTAACCACAAAAACACATCGAAGACTTCAGGATTTATTGGTGAACACAAAACGGCTGAAGTGACAGTTGGTCTGCTCATACCCGGTCCAGCATTCCTACAATGTATTTCGTGTCTGTGAAGGGACCGATCTCCTCGTAGCACTTGCTGTAGACTATTGCAAGCGCCTGCAGGCACAGGCACTTCATCATCACTTTGGGTGTAAGCAAAAAGCGGTGGTAGAGCTCATTGAAGAACTCGTACCTACGAGTACAGATTAAGGAGATGGCGAGTCGTCTTTGCATTATTTACACTGAAAAATAATAATGGTGGATCAAGGTTGATGTCTGAATTGTAATCTTACGATCTTTTGATGGCACTTGATTCGTCATTTTCATCTTCCTCCAGCAGCAGACGCAGGTAATAATCTCCTATCTTTATCTCATCTGAAAGGCACTCATATTTCACCTGCAAAAAAACACAAAGCACAGCTTTGAATAATATTGTGGTACAATTGCATCTGCATCTTCTGTGGGTTTTTTACTTCCTTCTCTTTTTAACAGCCTTATTTGGTTTTGTATTATTCTCCTCTGCCTTACAGGCCATTTGACCGCAGCTCCTCAGATTTACAGACAGAAATAAATGAAGAGTGAAGAGATTAAGGCAGGTGGCTTAGTGCAGTACGCCAGAAGAGCGGGCAAACCTCAAACTCCTGGTGGTTCCAGGAGATGACGGAGGCATTGCCAAGTTCGCGGTCCACACTGAACGCACGCATCTCCCCCTCCAGAGCGTCTCTCAGCTCCTCCCTCGTTTTAAGGTTCCAGATGAGGTTGGAACGCGAGTGGTCTAGCTGGAATCTGGAAGTAGAACAAAGTGCTGAAAGTTCTATTTGATTAACTTCAATATGAATATACATAACTAAGAAAAGAGTTGATATAAGTCTTATATATACACATCAGTTTTATAGATGCTCTTATGGAAAGATACAGACTATTTAACATACTTGCCATTACTCTGTTCTACAAAGATGGAAAAATGAGGGTCTGCAACGTTTGTTAGACGACATTTGGAGTTGATGCAACCATTATGTTCTACCTGTAGTAGAAAAGCTCCCAGTTTGATTCGATCTTTATTCTTTGCCTTCTCTTTCTCAGGATGACAGGCTTTTGGTTTGGATTCTGAAAACAGACAGACCAAACTAAATTAAGTTCATTATCAGTTACTATTCACAGCATTTGTTAATTAGTTGGTTGGGGTTTTTTTTTCCCCAGTTCAAAAAGAGAGATGTTGAAATGAATGGTGACAAAATGAGGAACATTTTAGACAAAAATGAAAGAATAAATAAAAATGAAACTGAAGGTTTTTTTTTTTTAAGAGGAACATGAAACAAAACAAAAAGTCAAGTTTTTAGAAAAAAAAATTAATCAGACCAAGATACAAAAACAATGACACGATTATCCACATATTAAAAACAAAAAAACCAAACCAAATGAGGCCAAGGTCGGGTGTCTTCTGCAATTTTTGCTGAGTGAAACTACATCTTTGTGTACCTCTTTTAACACCTTTGAGAGTCATTTGTTTGTCTCAAAACAAGAATTCAGATAAAATTCTACTGATTTGTTTTGCAAGAAGATGCGGAAAGGTCTTAGCTGGATATGTTAGGATCAAGACCCAACATATCCATTAATTGGAATAAACACCGAAAAAGGAACAAGTGGATGTTGCTGCTCCATGATTGTTCCTGCAGTAACACAGAAAGCCCTGCAACATCAGAAATGGTGACAGGCATCACAAATCAGTGCTGCAGAGGAGAGCACGGGCTGCTCTGCAGAGGTCTGTCTGCTCACGGCAACTGTCCTCCCATGTGAGACTAAACCTGAGCATTCAAGTCACTTCTGAAAGTTACAAACAGCCAGTTTAAATTGTGTAGGATGCTTTATTTGCATAACGGAAATTCCTTGTGGGTGCTATTCTGTCATTGTCTTTACATAACAAAAAAAAAAAAAAAAAAAAGAAACACAAGGACATTCCATATGTGACATGTAGATGGATGATGGTTTGGTCAGGAGAAAGAAAATGGAAAGATTATATGAATGAATCCCATGGGTCAGTCCTACTTACCAAGTTATTTCTGTCCTGCTGCATTGTTTGACAGCAGAGAAACCAGACAAGACAAGGGGAGGGTGGGGTAGAGACACACAGAGAGATTATTGTTCCTGAGATCAAACACAGGGATCGCAGCATGGGTTACAGGTCGCTATACTGCCAATACACAAGATGACCGATATGCTGAATTAAAACTAAATCTTTCAGAATTAACAGATGAGTAGATTCTTGTCATTTTTCCAAGACACCACCATCAGCTGCCAGCAGATTATGACGTAAAAATGGATTGAGCTGAAAGCAAGCCAGTCAAATTAATCTGCAGATCAACAATTTCGAATGATTGTGAAGTGTGGCCGGAGGAACAGAGAAATAACATACAGATGAAGCTAAGATGCCGTTTCTTTCTTTTGAAAGTAGAATCATTTGAGTTGCAGAAACACAAAAAAGGACAAGCGACAGTGACCCAAGGTTATAAATATTTCAGATAACAGCGCCCTCCTACAAAAATATTTGCAAGAATGAGCCAAAGGAGGGCTAAGTAAGCATATATTAAAAAAAGAAAAAAAGAAAAAGGAAACAAGAGGTTTTCATTGGAGAAAGGCAGACTTTGAAATACTTTGATCACATTCTGCACCTCACCACAATAAAGTGCACCTGTAATACAAGTATTTTGCTAAACCCAATCACAAATGTAAAGGTGCAAAAGCACTTTGCAGTAAGTGGAGACATATTCCTACAGGTTAAAAAAAACAAACAAACCCCGAACTGCATTTAGATATATACCGTCAGTTCAGCAAGCAGCACCAGAGAAAACACTGTTTTTCATGCAAAATGCCAGCAGCAACTGGAAAAGTGATGTTATTTAGTTTTGCTCTGCATTCTTCAGCACTGTTCAGCATCAGCCAGAGGAGCAACAATTATAGGCACCTGAGCAGACAAGGTCAGCAGCGGTAGCTCGGTTGGAAGATAAAAGATAAATCAGTCTCTCAGACTCTTATACAAAGAAATTAATGCGCACCTCCTTCTGGGCAATGCCCATCTTGTCTCTCCAGTGCATCAGCACTAGATCAGCTTTCTCCTTGGCAAACTTCTCCACCTCTTTGGCTGCTTTGCCTGCAATCCGCTGCCACTCAGGCACCTTGTTGCGGTTTAACTGGTCCTGCAGGGAACAATGACAGTAATAAGAAGTCACAGTAAACACAAACAAAAAAAAACAAAAAATAAAAAGCGTAGATGTGGCATGTTTGTCTAGATACCGTTGCAATTTTCAAGTTGTCACGGATGTGCATCCTGTCCACATCCTTCTCTGGGACAGAGTCAGTACTGTCTAAGTAAGCCAGCAGGCCGGTTGGCTACAAACACAGAAGAAAACAAGA
The DNA here is from genome assembly GCA_014839995.1 of Xenentodon cancila. Lineage (NCBI taxonomy): Eukaryota > Metazoa > Chordata > Actinopteri > Beloniformes > Belonidae > Xenentodon > Xenentodon cancila. The sequence goes on from CM026216.1 coordinate 18,541,597, forward strand.
CAATAATAAAATGAAAGAGGCTTAAACAAGGCACCTCGGCTGCCAGGAAGAGAGGATGGGCTTGCACTCTTATGCTTCAGCATCACTGTCATTACACTAAGAGCTTCTGGCATGAGTGCTGACAGGCATCACATCTTATTTCGAGGCATACCAGGATTCTCTTGAGGAGGTTCATGGCCACAGGGTTCTCCGCTGTCCACAGTCCCACCAGGTGACGACTCAGTTGCCTGATTTGCATTGGACATCAGCAGATGAGTTATCCACCAACATTGGCAATTGAAACTTATTGCATTTAACAACAAGACATGTTTATCTGAAGTACAAAACTTCAAATGGAAATTTTAAGTGTATTTATAAAGGTTTGACCTGTTGGTAAGCATCCGCTGGTCTGAGCTGATGGTGAATAACGATGTGTGCAGATGCCGTGGCAAAGCCCCTTCACTCAAAGCCAGCTCTTGCATCTTAGTGGCTATTTCCTTGTCACCTTCCTGAATGTGAGCAAAGCTGGGTTGATGATCAAAGGAAATCAAAAAGTGTTAGAGATGATCCACTTATGTAAGACTGCATAAGCGCTTACTTCAATAATGGCTTTCATGACGAGGCCGGCTCCCTTCACTATCGCCATGGACGGATGCTGGAGAGAAGGACAAACACATATAAAAAATAAAAAAAGCATGCATGCAGCACGAAGACCAGTTATATTGCCATTATAATCCAGGGGGTAATGTTCCACGAAGTGAACATCTTACCTGGAAAAGTTTGAATAATGTTCGTCCATTAGAGGCTACCATCTCAAGCAGCATGTCAAACTGCTGCCCCTCAGTAGTTTCACTATAAGGGGCGCACAGGGCAAACGTTAGGAAGTCCAACAAAGCGCTGATGACCAAAGCTCCCGTTCCATGGTCCTGGGAAAATAAAGGGAATACAAGACATGAGAGGGAAAAGTCTATTTAAAAGACAGAAAAAAAAAGAAATTGACACCCAAGTTGATTTATGAAAATATTTCACAGAGAAGCCTTTCCTGATGGGTCTGAGTTTAGACTTTTGCAAGATTTCTGACAATAAAGAGACATGTACCACGTTAGTGAGGAATTTTTCAAGGAGGTTTTCCAAAAACTTCTTGGAGGACAGAAGAGAGGCCTTGTTCAGCTGCTCTTGTCTCAGGTCATAATCATCGTGCATCGGCTGCAAAGAAGGAAAGGTAGAATCTCAAAGTTAAAAAGAAATGACACAATATACCTGCGGAGATTATACCGGATATCAAAATTATCGTTGTGACACTTACACACATCAAAGCGCAGAGCATGTCTATAGCAGCATGAGTCACACCATTGTTGTTTCTTTTTAAAGCTTTGACCGTCTTTACTCCCAACTTTTCCCTGAACCTAGAACACACAAACAATTTTGAAGATTTAAAGACGCATAAAAAGGTGGAATTGCTTTTATAGAGACGATAACATAAAAAAAACAAACTAGAAGCCAAAAGTAGAGGTCTGGGGTTGGATATACAAAAGAATTCATTGCTTCTAAAATTACTTGTTGTTTCTTTTGCTTTGCGGCCATCAAAGGAGTGCATTAAAACAAAACAAAAAAAAATGTTTGTATTATGACTATACGAGAAAAAACACCAAGGCGTGTTAGCAATGAATCTTTCCAGGATAACCATCTTTGGCTCATTTGCTTCACAACAAACAATGGATAAACAGTAAATACATTTCCTCTCATATATCTCAGTGACCCTGAAAGACTGCAAGGCGCCTGGATGTGGCAGATGAACAGAAATGTAGAGAACAGAGTAACTGAAGCAAATAATGGGAGGTGAGATGTAGACATGAACACAAGAGGAAAAAAAAAACAGCGACAGTAGAAAGTAGAGTCAAATTGAGACAGACAGCTCGACTGAGTAGAGCAGGGGTGTCCAATCCTGGTCCTCGAGAGCCTTTAACCAGCATGTTTTAGGTATTCCTGTATACAAATGACTGTCACCAACAGAGTTGCGTAGACCTTTATGGAATGCTGATGATGACCATTAATCAGGTGCGTCAAAGTTGGGAAACCTCTACAACATGTTGGATAGGGGCTCTCGAGGACCAGGACTGGCCACCCCAGGAGTAGAGTGACATAACTTCCCATCTGATGCGCCTGTCTTAAAGAGCAAAGATAAAACAAGAGAGGGCACACAACTAGAAAAAAAAAAAAAAAAAAAAAAAAAAAAGACACTGTAGAAGATCAAGAAATATATAAAAGACAGACAAAAGGGCAGACTGAGATGTATGGATTCATATTTACGTTGCATCTGTGAGTCCAGACCCTTGACCAGACCTTGGAGATAGAGCATGCCTGTTACAAGCAGCTCAGCAGAAGTGGATTTGATCAAAGAAATACAACCAGGTGGATGGCATGTGATATCTGCTGCAGTCTTACTTAGGCAGCTGGGTGAAAGCCTGGAAGCCGGCCTTGGAGGCCACCAGGCGACGAATAGCCTGAAAATGACTTTCCAGCTCAGCGTTGAGAGTTGGCAGCTCAGCCTCCTGGGATAAAAGAGCCAGGATGGCGTTGTTGATGAGCTTCTCTTTGTTCTCGGAGAAAAGACCCTGAAGAAATAAAGACAGAGAGAGAGAATTCACCGGAAAGTCTGTTTTTGCAGACAGGCGAGGAAATCCTTCAGCTATTGAGCACACTCACATCTTGGGTTACAGCATGCAGCACTCCGCTGTAGGATATGTTGGCGTTGAATCTGTACACTGCATCTGCAAAGTTTCCATCTAAACGAAGCGAGAAGGGACATGTTTAAGAGACGGTATGATCCAGGAAGTCCACAAGTAAAAAAGCTCTAGTCATTCAGAAAATGTGGTTTTATTTTCCAGCATGACCAGTAAGGCTGGAACGACTGTCAAAGTTATGAACATATTATGCTCTGTATTCACAAGATTGTAGTGTCAGTTACAAGAGAAAGGACCGGAACACCCGAGATTAAGATCTACAGGATGTTTAAACCGAACGGGCCCAAACTGTGTCTGTTTCTCTGTCTATCTGTTACCACTTGCATTCTTAGTTTACAACGTATCACGTGACCGCTTTGTTTCTCTGTGAATAAAAGGAGCCGCTGCAAGGGGGAAAAAGGGAATCGCCCAGGTTATAGTTTTTTAAGGTTCAAAAAAAGAAGAAAAACTAAAAATTATGTAAATTATATCTTCTACATACATAATCAGATTAATCTACAAGGGTTTTGAAGTAATCTGGAACCTCTGAATGCTGTTAGTGGTGGCAGTGGATATTTCTTTTATTTTTAAATTGCTAAGCTCCATGACAGCACATGAGAGTAGCACGCTGGAACTTTAGTTAAAATGGTGGTAAATTCAGAGCTAAATCTTATGTTGAGCCGTGTTACCTGCAATTTTTTTAAATTATGTAGTTGCTGGTGCTAAACACAAGGTGTGACATTACACATGCTGAAGTTCTGACCTAAGGACACAGTGCATGTGGGGTAAAATAGGTGCCAAATCCATGTGCAGACTATGAAGCCCCGCTGTGATGGCGCTCTGACTCACTCGGAGGTGCTGCCAGGAACCTGAGATGCAAACTCTCCACCTCCTCATCTACGGGCATGCTCAGCAAACCCCACCTCTGTCCTCTCTGGGTGGGCGCCATCTTGACGCACACGTCCCTGTTTCCTGATGCTCGAACTCCATCCAGTAGGCTGGCTAGCAGGGAGTCCCTGCAGAGGCACAGAGAAACGCATTCAGCTGGATGCAGCGCCAGCAATCACAGTGTGAACAACCGGTTTGAAGATATTCACCAAGAGCACAGCAAGGAAACTCATACATACTTAACGAACTTACAAGGCTTTAGACCCATCTCAGAGACTTGAAAATGTACCTTTCAGTAGAGGAATACTTCCTGATCTGACCTCTGATGAATTCAACTGTAAACACCTGAGGGTTATCTGCGTCACAGATGAGAGCAAACACCTGAGGGGAGATGAGACAGGGTACAAAAAAAGGAAAAAAACAGGCTGTGAGGGGATGTTTTGCTCATATCATACAGCATCAAGGGCTTGCATCCCATCTGTTAACTTGCAGAGATACAGTTTATACATAATGAAACAAATACAAGCATTTACTAGACATTGATCTTTCCAGGAGTACAACTAGACATGACAGGGGAGGAGGGACATTTTTACATTGCATAAGTTATGGGCTCACCTCTCCAAAGGGTTTAATTGTGACTATGTTGTATGAAGCTGGGTCTCTTTCCACTAAACAGGTCTCTGTCAGGGCCAGGATACGTTTAACAGGCTCCTGGAAGACACCATAATGCACAATAATCGTAATATTAAAACAAATCATAATAAATAACAGAAAACAGCTATAATGCAAAGCCGCCATGTCATCAAACTGTGGGACAAAACACATTTTTCATGGCACAAAGAACAGTGGGGTCAAATAAATGTGAGGTTTTCCTTCTCTGCGAATAAAGAGGAAAATAGCTGTACAAAAAAAAAAAAAAAGTTGTGTGCAGAAAGACGGCAACACTTTCATGAGTGATGTTTCTATAGGGAGGAAAAAAAAAAAAGTCATTTTCTGAATGAAACCTTATTATAATATTATATTATAATAATATTATAACCATATACCACTGAGAAAACAAAAAGGTAGGCAGAGTGTTCTGACCGAGTGTCGCAGGGTGATCTTCTGCACCACAAACTCAGCCAGAGAAGTGATGCTCTCGTCGGAGCTGTATTTCCCCAACCTGTCCGTTATGAAACTCTCAAAGGTCAGCGCCTCTTTCCTTAGGCGTAGCATGATGCCAATGAAGTTTCCGGCATGTTCTATGGCACTGCGGATTATTTCATCTCGATGCTCTGAGGCAAACAAGTGCTGACAGAAAGAAAAAAAAAAAAATCTCAGTTTTGTAAAGTCAATGCATTAAATGAGGTAATGAAGGATAAACATAAACATGCAAAGTTTAATAGTGCATACCAGCCTGCTGAAGCCCCCATAAAGGATGCAAAATCCTCCCTGATAATCAGAAACTTCCACAAAGCCCTCGACATTTCGGTAGTCATAGGAACACACCACTCGGTTAGTGTGGGGGTCAATCTGGTCGATGCCGCCTGGTGTCACCTCTAAACTCACGGGCCTCCGTGTGTCACTCCAGTGATGTTTGTAGCAATTATAACGCTGCGAACAGAGCGTTGCATGTTATTCATTCAGTTCGTACACTGCAGCACGCTGGACAGCTTATACTCCAATCTTATTATTTATCTTTTCTTTTAATCTGCATCAGTACTTACCCTACCAGTTATCTTTCCTTCTGAAAACTCTGTTCTGAATCTCTGCAAGTCAAAAGAAGTAAGAACACAAACATAAATTAAAAACAAACTTGCCTGGAACTGTTTTAAGATATCAAAATTACAAATATTTCTATGAGGAAACACCCAGCCTTATTGGTTGTATTGAAACACTTAATCAAATTGATTTTATTTCCTCAAAACAAAAACTTATCTGCTGATTCATGTTCATTTTGCAAAACCATAATAAATCAAACAAGATATTTTGCAAGTAATGCAGCTCTTGAAAGCTCATTGTACAATAAAGCAAAATCTGCAGTCATGAAAAAACTAAAAAAAAGGACATTTAAATGCCACACCTGGGATCTGTTAAGATTTATGTGGATGAGGCATCTTTAGTGACTGATAATTGCATGAACGAGTGTTTTTTTCTTACAAGTGCTTCTGTGAGTAGCTCTGTCCGGTGCTCCGTTGAGAACTTAAGTGTTTCTGACTTCTTGCTGGTGCCTTTGCGGAACGTGAGGCTGAATTCTGTACCCTGACCTTTTCCCACTGGGCCAATGCCGCAGATGTCTCCATAAGGCCACTAGTAATCAAGAAACAAACGCAGAAATCAACAATGCTGAGCAGAAGAAGCTAAAAATGTTGTTTCAGCTTTTAGAAACATGCTTCAAATTGATTTTCAATAGAGCCAAGAAAAGCAAATCCCTGAAGTCCCCCTGGGGCACTGATGCATAATGACACTTCCTGGAAGAAATGCTGCATACATACTGACCTGATTTGTTACTTCTAACGTGGTGGGGTTGTAAGTGGTAATGCCATGCGTCCCCACCGAGAAGACTCGCTTGTATCTGTAACACAGAGACGGGATGAGTCGTACACACGGCCTACCCATCACCAACTGCACCGACAACAACACAGACAGTCGCACAACATTAACAGTTACAGTGGAGGTGAATGCGTGGCAGTCATTTCAACATGCGAGATCCAGTCACCATGACAACCCTGTTCACTGGCACATTTACTTGTAAGAACAATTTTGCAGTCCTGATCGTAAGAGTGATGAGTCACAGATTAATGACATCACCAGGACTCAGTTGTACCACATCCGAGATATGTTTTCCAGTTTCCAGAGATTTCTGTGACCCCCTCAGTAAAAATGACTCAAAAACCAGATGACGATAAAAATCTCAACACTGGCATCAAGGGTTCACAGGTCACACTCAGGAAAAAAAAAAAAAAAGGCGTATGCCATTAAATTTTGATTCCAGCCATTACGATTCAATATCAATATTGCAATATGAGAATCTGTTATTTATCCTTTTTACCAACATGGGCACATGTGAATATCAAAAAGGGAAAAGTAGCAATTCCTGATGGCGTCCATTAGCTGTTGTGTAACGAGTTACTGGTTAACACTCAAGCAACACACCATAATTCACCAGAAGAGCAATGATAGAACTTTCACACACAGTAGGAAGGAAGTGTGAAATGTTTGTGCGCGCTACGCTGAGTGAGTGAATGTGTGGGCACAGAAGCACATCCATGTGTGCTTAGTTGTTGTTTGGAAACGTTTTAGTTGCAGCTTTTATCCAATTCATAATATTCTGCAGGATGACTAGAACACTACTTTCAGGATTTTAGGGATGTGCAATAAAAAAAAAAAAAAAAAAAAAAAAAGAATGATTGGAGGTGTAAAGGGGTTTCGGTGATGTATTTGGCATGTTCCTTTACATGGTGCTCTTTAAGCATTTAACAGCTCTGCATCTGAACATGCTGACTGGGTTCCTTTCCTTTTTTGCACATCCTCTATGAGACCAATCAACATGAGGTCTGGAGAAGTTATAGTTTAAAAAAAAAAATCCCACCAAGAAAGAGTAGAGGGAACTATATTTGAGGGATTACTTCCACATGAGATTTTTCTGCTTTTGTCTGATTACATGAGAAGCACAAACTGACGGGGTAGGCAGCGGTCTGAGGCAAGAGTGAAGCATTAGGCTTTGGCTTCACCCTCCATCAGTCTCTCCTCTTTACAATTATGCCAACATCACTTGCTTTTTGGATACTTTCATAATTAGAATGAATGCAAGTACAAATTAGAGGCTGACTGATTGATCACCTTGGCCAACGAAATGGCAACAATAGTTTGTAAAAGGTCCATCTGTAGCTATTGGCTGCAGTCTCCACCAGCCACAAAAGGACACTTAAGACAAACAACAGCTTCAGACAGGTTTTATTGTGAAAAACATAAAGCATATGAATGATAAATGTAGAGACATAAGTGTTAATCACCTATTGACTTCCCTCTTCAAGCCATTTTTATACTGAAAATACAGGAATGACTCTTTTAAGGACAGGGTGCTGCTCGTCTGCATTGGACTGACCTTGGTGCCAAGAGGTTGGCTTAAATAGAGTCAGCACAAACCTAGTTAATTATTAATTCACTGTGGGCTGACTTTGTTTAATTCTATTAGGACATCCGGTATTCAGACGACCATAACCAGCTTATTTCTCAGGCTGTGCCTCTATACACATAAAATAACTGCTTAACTAAAAACTAAGAAAAAGTCTTTCCAGACATCCCAAGGGGAAAAAAAAATGTTTTTCCAGACAACTCAAAAGGCTGGAATTAGCTCTATAGATATTATAGAAGCCAATAAATACTGTATGCTGCCAAAACAAAGTAAGACCTGTCTGTTGAAAAATGAGACCAGCAGCAATGTTCTTGCATGTATCCACCACGAATCACTTGTAACTGAAAGCAGTGACCATTTGACATCTCATGCTGCTGTGATTCAGATTTACATTCCCTGAAAGATGATAAAACAGTATGCATCTTATCATAACCAACTGCTGGTACCATTTAGTTTGTTTGACATGTGTGTACATTTAGAACGTGCCTCCTAGATGAATATATGGAAAGCAGCTTCCGTACATTCACATGTTCATTTGGTGTGTCAGTAAAAGCTCCTTTCCCTCTAAGATTTCCTAATGTATTACATTAAGCAACTTCCTGTATTAGACTCATCTTGTAAGAGGAGACACAGTTGCAAAAAGAACTCAGCAGATTGTTTTGGTTTGCTTTTTTTACTGCATGAGCACAACATAATGTTGAAAATTACAAAAACAAACCTCAAGAAGCAAGCAATTATAGAAAAACTAGACCGTAAATGTGCGAGGGTGTATGATATGTATGCATAATGTGTTAATGTGACAGCACAATCACTTTAAAAAAAAAAAAAAAAAAGGCCAATAAAAAGGTTGACATGGCTGCATCTGACCAGAACGTCTACTGACCAGAACATCTAACATCATTGGTCATAAATACAGCGATGAATATTTCCTGGTCAGTGCAAACATCGTGCACTTCCCGTGCATCAACTTAACACAACAGTAAATGTGCCGTTGATGTGGGAACTCTCTTCAACTGCGAGTACAGAACATGTAAAGCTTTAGAAAAAGCCAACAAACATTTGGGAGAACAAACGTAATCCAACACTTAAAACTAGGGAAACACTGACTGATCAGCTAGAGATCAGAACGGGCCAACTGGCCAGTATTGATACACATACAGGTGAATGTTTTTTTTTTTTTGTGTTTTTTTTCCTACCTACAATTAATGAAATACATGTACAGTCATGGAGGAGAGACAACACTGTTGGGACAACAGTTTTAATCCCACACAACCATAATAAAGGTAGCAAGAGCTCACAGCCAGCAGCCTGATATACTCCAGTTGGAACGGTGAAAGATAGCAGGCTTAATAAAAAAAAAAAAAGAAAAGAAAAAAGTAAAGCTCTTCAGAGAATAATCACAAGATTCCTGGCACTGTTTGATTAACTATTTCTTTTGGCGTTGACAATAACATTTGACCAAGTTGATACATCACCTGAGGCCAAAACACACAATACTTTGCAGGAAATGGTTCTCCAATGTTCTGCCACCAGGGAATGTGCTTCCATCCCAAGGACACAGCCAGCTGACAGACAGTCCCAACGCAGCACAACGCAGACGTTTAGACAGCTGATGTCGACTGGACATCCTTGTTATGTCAGGCTGCTCAGTTTTTAATTACCTCGTGGACCCGCCCTCATTTTCAAAAGTTCAAATACAGCAACTAAAGTTTAAGGTGTGTGGCAAGAAAATATCTGTTTGGTTGTCTGATGCATTTTTGTTTTTCAACTACGTTTAAAAAGAGAGGGAGTAAGATTAAGTATCTTTAATCCAGTCCACAAAAGGAAGTCCTCTTCTGTCAAATTTGTACAAATGCATCATGTTCAGAAAACAGGAACACTTTGAAGATCTTCAGTATAAAAGGATTAATAACTTGCTGCATTTATTTGCAGCAAATCTTTTTTTTTTAAATGTTAGATCAAAAGAAATTACAATATAGGGAAAGAAATAAGGAGTGTTTTTTTTGTAAAAATGTACAGGAAATCTTTTTTCCATTAGAAGGACACACAAAAACAAAATTAACATTCTTGAAATCTACAGTCGCAAGACTTAAATTAAACATGATCATGGGCGCAGAGATGAGGAGCAGTTGAGGTCAAGTGTCACTGTTTATTGGGAAGTGTCTAGGCCAAGATCTGATTAATTAAATCACTCAGACAGCAAGCAACATCACAAATTTGATCATGTCACCAAAACATGCAAAGAAACCTTTTTTACGAATGTTAAAATGAAAAAAATGCGAAGGAAACTATGAAGCAACACATCAGATTATTAATTTCCCTTCAGCTCTCCTCCTCCCACAAATGCCCTGCCTTAGCAGTAGCATTCATTATTTAAAATAAATAAAATAAAAGTGTCTGGTACAAGTACAGAGGAGCATCTTTATCAATCTAGAATCATTAACTGAAGCTAAAAAAAGGATTTGGATTACCTGTTACATGGCTGTGTGTAACAAGAAGAAAGTAAAAGAAATCTGCGAGTGTGTCAATTTATAAAATTCAGCTTCAAAAAGAAGTTTTCTTGAATAAGCTTTCCACTAAAACCTTTTATTTCTAGGTCTGTGATAAAAAACTAAAAACATGAATTATAAAGATATTGAGAGCAAAAGCTTCTACTTTTACTCAAAGTTATTATTAATGCCTTTGTGCAATGATTACGACGACTCATCTTGTAAATGCTGATGCAACCAGAGTGTAGCTTCAAGCCTGAAAAATAAAGACACACCTCTTTGGGTCATAACGGGTCAAAGTATGCAATGCACTACAGACTTGTCTGTTGTCTCTGTTATTTACATCTAATATAAATGATAATGAGAAAACAGCGAACCATCCTTCAGCACCCCAAAGTAAAGATATGATCATGTCAGATGAGCTCGATTCATCTTTTCTAAATGACTCATCTCTTCTCTCAGAAAGATTGTGTTCAAACACCTACTGCGGAGGAGCCTACTATATGTACGGTTGCTATAAAACAAACTGAAAAGTGAAACGCTCTCTTTCTGTTTGTTGCTTTCAAGTGACAGATCCACTAAATTCGGTTCAACTTGTTCAGACAACACCACTCAACCAATCAAAATTATGGTTGTTTATTTCCCTCTACTCACTTGCGTTTCAGCTGGCCCTCTCACAGAAATGGTTTCATGCCCTCCCCCAACGTTTGGTCTCTTAATTTACTGTGCCATTAGAATTACCTTTAAAAATTTGACATCACTCAACGACTGTTCTGTTGCTGACAGAAACACTTATCTGGCAGGTAAGACAAAAGCCCAGCTGAACTCGGTTCTGGAGAAGTGTCAAGACATTTTCCATCTAGCTCAGATAAACAACCACCCCGTGCCTTAAAGTGCATCATCGTGTTGCTCTGACATACGTCACACGCCGACACTCGCTTCTGCTGTCAGGCAGCATTTGCACGATGAGCTACTGATGATGCCTAATGCGCTGCAGCTCTGCTCAAGTTACTCAAACCAAGAAGAGTCCTTAATGGGACAAAGACTTTTAGAAAGCAGGTATTGGTAATGTGATGCCAGTGCCTCATAAACTGCAGCTATTCTTTTCTATTAGCTTCAAAGGCCTCCAATATTCTACAGAAAGTAATTTCTAAATTATTATACACTTTATCAACTGATGTAGTTGATAGCATGCACTACTTATATGTTTTATTATGCAGTATAACATGCAGTATTGCCCTCCCTTCTACTTTCTGTCAAAGATTTGAAGCTCAACTGGAAAACAAATCCTACAGGAAACATAAAAATAACTGCCTTGTCTTTTTTTTTTTGGGTGGGGAGGGGGGCATATTCAGTCACTCAGTGTAACAAGATTCCCAGTGTGATCATCATGTGACAGCAGGATAAGGTTGTTAAGCCTAGTTAAGATGGAATACAGCATTTACGAATGATTAGTTATTGATTACCACTCACTTTACCAACGGGTTAACCTCTAGGAGAACTTTTGCTGAAGCTTTATTAAATTGTAAATGGAAAAAGAACAATGTCTGTGGGCCTTGCCAAAGCTGTTGTCTTTAATTTCTTGACAACAAGTCCACATAAATACAAAGAGATCTTACAGAGAGCTAGTTCTGTCCTGTTCTCACTGTTTTCTGTTCTCAGTTACATTTCATTTATTCAATGCAGTTCTGGACAACAGATTGATCCCATAACTGCTGACAGGGGTCTGTAGACCTCTTATCCTCGTCTAAGATAAGGAAGTCAACACAAAGGAAGCACTGAGTCAGGGCTTCAGGATTTTCCCAAATCTCCTTAACCAGATGATTAGGAGCATAGTTTTGATATGTGTTGTCTTGTAAAATTGTACTTTAAAATATTTGATACAGAAAATGTCACAGGCTCTCAAAGTTCATCTGCGGGGTTAAAAAAAAAAAAAAAAAAGGCGTTATCTTACTTCCCCCTCCAGGAGTGCTTGGTGGTGTAGAAACAGGCCAGGTCTTTGTTGTCTTTGACGACATTCATCTTTTCACAGGACCTACAACACAGACGGAAACTTGTAATTACTCTGTTATTAGTTATTATCAGTCGTATTTCCAGGTTGTTTCTACATCATTTATTTACCACACAGATTGCGACATACTGCGACGCACACTTCACACAGCCATTCAACATTTTACACCACAGAAGGAGAGCCCCCCCCCAATCCAACACCCCCTCAGTTACAGAACTGAACAGCTATTATCCAACTCCTGAGGAATCACTGCCGCTGTGACTGGCTGATTCCATGCTTATAAGCCATAACATCAATTCAGATAGCAGCACATGACTGCTAATATTTGGCAGCCGTGCCTTTTCTGTGCCGTCAGTCTCTTCTTCACGGTTGCATTTTTGCAGGATTACTCTGAAAATAGCCACTCTGAGCACAGCTGGGACATAACTTAGCACAAACAGATCCAAAGAACGATAATGGTGAACCAGATTGCTCCACTTTATACAAAACAGAGATTGAACTATGTCTCAAGTGTTTGCCCAGGTGTCTGATTCAAGTTATATATATATATAAATAAAGTGTTACAGTTTATGGCAGATTGAGGCTTCAAAAGCAAGCCGATCAATGGAAAGACAGTAGAGCACAAGAAGGGAATAACTTCCTCTCCTATCCCTGGAGCGGTAATTTGCTAGCGGCTGCACTGTGACAAGGGGAACCTGTGTCAGCACTCTACGAGGATCTGGGAAAAATCCAACTACAATTTTCCTTCCTCTTCATTTCAGTGGGCAAATGAAGCTGTGAGCAACAAAACAAGCCCAACTTATTTTTAAATATTCACTCAAAAAAAGGATTCAATCTCATGTTCACAAGGAACAAGACACAGAAAAAAACAAAAAAAAAAACCCTACAGGTTTCAAGAGCCTAAAACTGGATGACAGCCTTCAGACAGTAACCACACTTGATACTATAATACTTTTGGAGAAATGTTTGGAGTTATGACTTTTTTTTTTCTCCCTCTTTTCTTTCCAAGCATGGGCCCGTAAAGCTGCATTATTAATCTAATCCAAACCAGGGGCTGACAGCATGCACAATAGTAGACCACCACCAAGCACTGCATAGTTTATTCTTCACAGAAGCAGTGGTCATGCACTTCTTATCATATTACTGCAATGAATTTGGTGTAATGTGTGTAAGAAAAAAGAAAAAGAAAAACTGAATCATGTGATTTGCCTTCGACTATGTAGTCCATATAGGATTGAATAAAACCGGTAAAACAAACAAATCTGAGCTGATAAAACTGGACTGAAGCTGATGACTAGCTTCCCAACTATCTAGACTACAACCTCAGGCTTTGTCTGTACTGAAACTGCTAAAATAAATCTATATACTAAAAAACTGCTTCTCTTTCTCTTTGGAGGATGCAGTTTGTATTTTTTTAACTATGCAAAAAAAAAGACCAAATCTCTAGTGTCTTTACAGGATTGCAGATGATTAGAAAATCACCTTTAATTAAAACGTATGTTACACTAAAGACAACTGAAGGAATTGTAAGTTTAAGGTAATGACTAGTACAGAAAAAAAACCGTCTCTCATCAATCTGGACATCAGGGAGACATTTGCGGTTTTTCTTTTTTGAAATCTTAGCTCATCTAAAGCCATGTTGCAACACCTTTCTGAAATTACCAATTATATTAAGCAATACACGTGTGCCAACGTAGGAACTGTACGGTCATCTCGGATGGTTTTGCGTGGGTTTCATGACCCTGCTTGCGAAATGAAACCAACCACCTGATTTGGTAAACAGGTAGACCAGATGCACGAAACGTGACGTGACACGAGAAGCGTCCAGATAGCCGACGGGCGCTCCTGAAGTCCACTTCGAGCCGGTCTCCGACGTGTCGAGTAAACCCGCGACCAGCAGCTTTACCGTTACCTGGCTTTGAGGAAGCGAAGCCAGCTCCGCTTCATCGCAGCGGGCCTTCAGCGGTCAACTGTCTCACCAAACACAAACAAAGCGGCTCCCCGGAGAGACGTCGACACTCACGCTCCACCTAAGTGCAACCGCGACGGCGCTGCAAGTGCGTCTGTTATCAGCGTTTGTTTGGCCATTTGCTGGGGAAAAAAAGGGGGCTGTGGAGAGCCAATATCGGATTAGCCACATGATAGCGGCTAACTAGCCTCTCAATGGTAGTCTTACGGTGGCGTTAGCTCGTCGCATTAGCAGCGGGGTTCAGTCACGCACACGCGCTGAAGGATGCGTTTTACCTTTTCAATCACTAGTAGCTGTTAATTGTAGCCGCGGTTCAACCCCCCACCCTCCTGTGAGAGTGGCCAGTGCGCCTCGGGTGCTGATGGAGCTCAGTTGCGCCGTTCAAACCCCCCCGACAGGACTCAGGACGCTGCCATATTCCTCATACCAAAAGCACTGTACTGCGCATGCGCGGAGCCTGGCTGTCATGCGGCTGTCAGCTGATTGGTTTGTCAGGAAGCGGAGTTATCGGGACACCTGACCTCAGATCTGTTTGTGTCTGAGCTGCGCCCGGTGTTTAAAGTGATAAATGCCACTGAATCTGACCTCTGAACGGTTTACTGTAGCAAGGTAGTGAAAGAAACGAGGTCTCCTGCTCGCGTTAATTAAAAAGAAATTAGGTAAGCCACACCTCAACTGAACCATCTGTTCCTCTTATATGTCGTTGTCACGAAGAGGCAGTTTTTTTCTTTTATTGAAATAATAATTAAATAGTGACTGTACTTGCTCGTGTCAGAATTTTCAAGATCTTTACTGGTATCAGCATTGTGCAAAACAGCAAAATCCTAAATCTGGGTTAAACGCTGTTATTGCGCCATCTAGGGACAATTTTCCAACAATACAGCAACACCCAAGTTCGGATAGAGCAGCATTCAAGATATACTGAACCTTAAGCTCTTAAAACATAAAAAAAAGTACAGACATATTTACTGTGTGCCTCACTGTGAAGTATCAGTCATCAGTCATCAACAAACTACATCAAAAATCAATCAAATGTCTTAAATATAGTGGTCTTGTGAATTATTTTAAGTTCCAACCACTTGGATTGAAGAACTAAAAGACTGCATTGTGTCCTTTCTTACCCTTTCCACTTGTAAACAGTTCACTGCTTGCAGTGATTTATTGCTTCCCCTCTCTCTCTGATATTTTTTCATTGTTTACGCTGAGATTTTTCACGCTCATATGCCATTTGTGTCAGTCTGTCTGTATATCCAACTTATCAAGCATCACCTACATTCATCTAAAACTAAACTTATATTGTCAACTTGTCAAGGAGGCTCAGAGATTTTATTCTGCTGTACCGTAAAACGTAGACTGCAAACCAGTTTAGAAGTATAGTAGCACCAAAATAAAGAATAAAAAGAAAGAAAAAGTAACAACAATAATCTATAGCATTTACATTTTTAAGCATATAGCTCTCAACCTCTTATATTTTGTCCTTATCGTAAATTATTAATGACTCACCGTGACTGAAGATAAAGGGGGAACATCTTGACCTCTGCTGTTGGCTGATGTTGTACACTAAACTTGAGTTTAGCAGCACAGAATGATCACGTTATAAGACATGTGCTGCCCGTTAGTCTAATTCAATTACAGCCAGAGAGACAGGGGGGAAAGAAAAGTTTCCTTCGTTTTTCTATTAGGATCTCCCTTAACAAGATGGAGAGTGAAGCTCTTTAGGGTTCAGTGGCAGAGGATGAGAAGGCTGTCTCAGAGATGCTCCATGAAGTTTTTATTTGGCTCACATGATGTCAAATGAGTTTATGCAGTGGAGAAACAGCTACAGTGAGTTTGAAGAAGCAATCACCTGAATCAATCATGTATCAAAAAGAATACAAACATCTGAGTAACATTCTCACTGTCAGTATTAAAATAAAGGTGTGACAAAATATTCCATCACTTTATCAACATATTGATAAGAAAAATGCTCACAAAGTTCACCGTCTCTTAAGAGAAGTAGGATGAAGCTGCTCTTCTGCAGCTGTAGGAGAGCAGATAGAGGGAGGTTGGTGCCAGAGTTATGATTAACGAAAACTAAGACTAAAACGGAAATTAACAGTAAAGAAAAACAAACCTACAATTAATTGAACTATAAAAACTAAAACTAAATAAAAACTAATATTAATGAGGCAAAACTAACTGTAATAAAATAGAATTACAGATTAAATTGAAATGTTTTCATTTTTGTTTTGTAGCTTGTTTTTTTTAAATCTTTGTGGCTTTATTTTTCTAATACATTTCTTTTTCTCTAATTTTAATAACTCAAATTAAAAAATAAACGACTTTGGCATTGCATGTCACTGTTGATTCTTTCATCCTATACTTTTTAATACATAATATATGTAAATCAGGACCTCAAAAACTAAGAATTAAATGAAACTAAAACGTATAAATTTTTCTAAACTAAAACTACAATTTTACTTGTTTAACTAACTAAAACTAAACTGAAAAAAATATTAAACAATATTTTCTGTGCCCTCACTCTTTTCTTCGTGGTTGCGTTTTTGCAGGATTACTCTGAAAAGAGCCACTAAAAATTCAAAGCTATTATAACACTGGTTAGTGCTGGCTGGTGCTGCTGAGCAGAGATTATTCCCGTTGTATGAAAACTGGATCTTTTTCTAAGCCTACACTGCCATCTACTGCTAAGTGCTATATGTAGAAATGGGTCTTAAAATAATCCCTAGCAATCATGTTTCTAATGCACAATGGATTAGAAATATTAGGGAAAAGATATGCAATCTAAAACACACAAAAAACAAACAAACAAAACTCACTTAATTACCACCACTATTTAAGCAATAAGTACCCCAAAAAGATCGAGCCTTTTTCTTCTTTAGTAAAGGTTATAGATGTTAATCAATCACAGTTCATATATTTTTACTGCGCTTTATATCCAACTAAAATTTACAAATTTGAAGAAAAAGAAAAATTCAGAAGAGACAGTCATATTAGGATTTCATAAATTTTCCAGGTTTATGAAATCCTAAGTATTTCATTTTTAATGGGCAAATAGTTCAATGGCAAAGCAGGTGAAAACAAACTGTGTAAGAATAACATTTCAGAGCAAAACATTTACAAGAATTTGGGGATGCAATCATGTCTGGAGCATAGTATTCTTACAAATCAAGAGAGATGTCAGTACACTAAGTACAATGCATTAATGTGATCTCCAGATCCCACAGAAACAGATGTAATTCTGTTGTAAATATCACAACAGAACGCCCTAAATAACACCTCCAAACATCACCATCAAGGAGCACAGTTTATTGTTCAGTTCAAATCAGTTTGTTCAGCTCAAAACATTCACTTCTTATTCTGTTCCCTTCTCCTCTGGTGTACTTCAAGGCTCTGTCCTCGGCTCCCTTCTGTTCACCATTTACCTTCTCCCTCTTGGCCACTTCTTCTGTAAATACAACACCAATTCCCATTGCTATGCAGATGACACCCACCTCTACCCGTCCACTAAACCCACCACATCCCAGCCCCTCACTTCCCTTTCCGATTGCCTTCAGGAAAGCAGATCCTGATTCTCCCAAATCATTCTCAAGCTCTACAGTAATATAACCAAACTCCTCCTCATTGGCACCAATTCCACCCTCTCTAAATTAAATATTTTTCCATCTCCATTGACAATGCATCAGTTTCCCCCTCTCTCCAGGTTAAGAGTCATTTTGGACAGCACTCAATCTTTTAAGTCCCATATCAATAATGTCGCTCGGCCACCTTACTTCCATTTACGTAATATTTCTCACCTGCGCCTGTAACTCCTCCTCCAGTGCTGAAATTCTGGTTCACACCCTGGTCACATCCCATTTAGATTATTGTAATTCTAGGCCAAGTCCATCTATAAACTACAACTGGTTCAAAACTCTGCTGCCTGTGTCATTGCTAGAACCCCCTACTGGCTCCCCATCCATCATTGCACCATCAACAAGATCCTTATCCTCGCTTTCAAGGCCATCAACAATCTTGCCCCCTTCCCATCTTTCTGAACTCCTCCACATCAAAATAACTGCCAGATCTTTCAGGTCCTCTTCCTCCACCCACCTCATCTTCCAACCTTGCCTGGTTACCAAGGGGTCATGAGCATTCAGTTGCTCATCCAGCACTTCACTTCTACTGCCATTTTAAAATCACAGTTGAAAACGCATCTTTTCAGACAGGGATTTTCTCTATGAACTTGTTGGATCCCTGGTATCAGTACTACCACATCCCTTTTCATAGCTTTTTTTTTAATATTGTATTTTATTGGTGCATTTTTGAGTGTTTGATTGATTGATTGCTCTTTTAAGTTTCAGAAATGTTGCCTTCTTCTCTGGGTTTGAGTTTAACAAACATGAAGTCCCTTTTACATTTTTTAAAGTTTTAACTTTCACTGCAACTGCTTAATTTACATACACGGCCTATCTTATGTTTTAGTGTCGAGACGTTACGCGAATGTCACTTCATGTTGTCCGTACCTCCTTGAACGCATCTCTGGTAACCAAGGTGATGACGCTACATTTCGTTACCAAGGCAAATATTAGCTGGACAGCTAGGCTAACATATCTCATAGATAATCTCGCAGCTATGTTTTAATCTCCAGTCGGCTTCTCCGCAGAGTTATTATACGTACAAATCAGTTTATTGCATCTTTCGATTCTCGCACGTCGCTGCCAGCTTCTAGTCTGCGCCCCGTGAAGTCCAGATCAGGGCCAAAGACACCCCCGTCCCCCCACATTTGGACCAGCTTTGTCTTCAACGACACACGCACAGCCACCATGGTGAGTTTCTGCTGCGGACGCCGCTCGTCTGCGTTTGGACGCTCGGGATGTTAAACGCCTTCATCTGCTTTCTGTTGTAGTTGAACTCAACACGAGCAGCCAGCTAACGTTAGCGAGAAACGAGGCCCGGTGACATGAGGAGAAAATCCTCTCCGAGTTAGCGCAGGAGCTAATCGTGGTCGCGCTCTTCCCCTCTATGTCTGTTTTCTGTTTCCGTTCAGGTGTTTGGTTGTTAATGTCCTTCTTCTTGTTCTCACAAAGGCTGACTTTGGGTTTAATGAACACCATCAGAATGAGGTCATCAATTACATGCGATTTGCACGTTCAAAAAGGGTCCTGAGGGTTAAGACTATTGACTCATGCTTTGAGGAACTCAAAGATAGCAGGTGACTGGTCATTAGTTTGTTTACACACACACACACACACACACACACACACACACACACACACACACACACACACACACACACACACACACACACACACACACGTTTATGCCTCACTTGATTCTTAAGTTGTCCATAGATAGAAGTGGTGTTGGATCGAGTGATGCAGTGCTCTCCAGGTTAACATGTGTGTGTGCTTTTCCCCTGAAGGCTGGTGGAGGAGACGTACACAGTGGACGAGGTGAAGGAGATGCTGGATGGACTGCAGGTGGTGGTACGCGGGGAGGTGGAGATGGAGCTCATCAACACGGCTCACACGAACGTGCTGCTGCTCAGGCAGCTCTTCTCCCAGGCTGAAAAGTTTTACCTTCGACTACAGAGCGATATCTCAGAGCTGGAAAACAGGTGAGACGTGATGGAAGATACGGATGCAGCTTTGCTGCTATTAGTTGATATATAAGCAAGAATTCTGTGGACGTAGTCACATTTGTGCATAGACGAGTACAATATTTTGCTTGTGTATATCTCATGTAATATTATCACACACAGGGTACTGAAAAATAATTATTTGGCATGCAAAAAAATATGTGTATTTTGGGTCGTTCTGATACAATAACAGTGATTCACAAACAAAAAAAAGAGATTTTCATGTCAACTAATACACTTATGTTGTAGGGAAAAGTCAGGCATACTATTTTTCTCTGTGACAAGTAAAAGGACCTCTAGACCTGCACCTGCTCACAAGAATAGGGTCCCTCCTACTTGTTCTATGCTGTTGCTCACTTCCTCTTCAGTACTGTAAAGAATCAGATCTCTAACATGTAACTTGCCTGGTAAAAAGGTCACTGCCAAACTTTTACTACTGCATGTGGCCTAGGGAGCCCCACTTTCCATTACACCACGTTAGTCTTTGGTGAGACAAAAATGCAGTTTGAAAACCACAAACTCTGACATGTTCTCAGTGCCTTTTTAAGGTCAATACATTTAGGTCTCAAAACAAACTATATTTTTACGTTTTTTCACATGAAGAGAACCAACCCACAAATGTGTGTTCATATTTTCTTAAGTTAATTTGGAGTAGAAACTGTAGTTGATGCAAACTGTTGGTAGCTTGGCCTGTCTTCTCCTTAACCAGGATAATATTTGAAGAGCCTATAAATATAATTTTGGATATTTTTTCCAATTATAAATAAGCCAAGTCTTTTTTTTTTTTACCTCTTTAAAAAGGGATGTTCTGATCCCAATTTCTTTTTGTTTCTGATACCAATTCATTTACCTTTTTTTCTGTTTATTTTTTATCAACAAATTAATCATTTAAAAAAATTAACACAATATAAATAATGTCTATCACATAGATAAATCCAAGAAAACCCCCATATGATGCTCATTTGCAAGTAATTGATTTTTAGTGTCTACTATTAGGCATTTTAATTATTTTTATACTCCATGTCTGAATTAAATTAAAAAAATTTTTTTTTAGCTCCTGTCTCTTTAAAGGCCCCTGCCATTAGGCTCATTCTAGTCAGATGGGTCATCCACTTGCTTGAAAGTGCGGGTGTGTGAGACAGCTGCATATTCTTCCTATTGCTTCACCCTCGTACCTGTCTGGCAGCTTCACCTCCTCGATCCTTTTACCAATGTATTCACAATCCCTCCACTTATTGTGTTTAAATAAGCTCAGTCAAGCCTCTCTTACTTTGTCTCCAACGCATCACTTCTGCTTCCTTGCTTCTCCTTGTTATGTCATGTGACATGGGAATTTTCTGGAGATCCGAAGGAAGCTTGATAAGATTTCTAATCCTAAAAACTACATTCACGTATAATCTCTACTTCTAGCTATTTAGGGTTGAGTCAAATGTATCACTTGTTGTCGAATTCAACTATTAAAGAAAGGCTTTAATTTTGATAGAGTAATGTGGGTGTGTACATGTGATTACAATAGTAAGTTTAAAACACTTTTAAATAGTTGTCATAAGGTTATAGTCTTGACATTTGGGCTTTCTGGTGTAAATATATTTGCATCTCAGAGCAGCAGAAGTGGTTATGTGGTTTAAATGAATATGCTCTGAAAAGAAAATTATTGACTGTTCAAAATGTTATATTTGATAACCGCACATCACTCTGTGTTTCCTTTTACCATTTACATGAAGTTAACAGTGATCTTTAATATTTAACGCACACTCCATCTGCTGAAGGTCATGCAGCTGATTTTTTTAAAACATCGTTGTTGACCTGTTTGAGCACAGAAATCCTCCGAAGTCCATGTACACAGATTTAAATGTGCACTCTGCCTTCAGTGATGAACTTCACATAACTTTTCAACTCTCTAACCTTTCACCTTGTAAAAACACTGTGTTTGGAAGAATTTACTTTGTTCGTAAGGTGTACACGATGGGTGGATAAACAATATGTAAACCCTCTTTTTTCACAGGCCTCTGCTGTACGTGACAAAAAAAGGTGTCTAAAGCCAAGAATACGCCTCATGTCACAATCTACGTGTCTTCAGATGCTTTTTAAAAAACCACATGTGAGCTCTTCAGAGAACAGTTCTGCTCACCACAGGCATACATCTTATTACATAAGTGCTAAACTGCCATCAGGAAAAAGGGTGTTTACTTTCCATGCAGCATTCAAGAGTGCCAAATCGCAGATTGTTGTGTTTGCAGACCTAAATGTCAACATTGCAGTTACAGCACTGTTTTGAACCTATAAGCAGATTATATCAGTTTATCTGTGTTGCGTTGCTCACGAAACAAGAACATAAAACAGAGAGCACAATACTATTTCACTGATAAGACTTAGACTAATATTTTTTCCAATTTTTGTTTTTGTTTTTGTTTTTTTTGGCCTTATTCTTTTTCTTCTATCTCACACTTACAGGGAGCTGTTGGAGCAAGTGGCTGAATTTGAGAAGACTGACTTTAAAACGCCTAATAAGGTGAGCAATAGTGCGTAATAGCACATTACCATGTGAACAGTCCCTATTAATCAAGCGTTGCAGGCATATTTGCACCCACATTGAAATCAGTAACATGAAATGATTGCAATAGTTGTGTATTTTGAAACGTTTCACATCTGACCACCAGCTCTTTGCTTATAGCTGTGCGCGGTTTAGAAGTCACACATTGCTGAGGTTGACCTGTGGTTTATACAAAGTGTTATAAAAACAAATCAACTACATACTGCTATACATTCCTCTTGTATGAGTTTTGCTGTTGACACCTTTCCTGGAAGATAGGCACTAGTCATCTTCAGATTGTTGTGAAAGTAGAAGATTGAAGAAGTGGCAAAACTCAGTTTTTCTTTAAACCTCTTAGTTGCAGAATTGCAAGTTATTAAAAATGTTTTATACTAAAGTAGGAAGAAATTACCTTAAAATGTTTGTTACCAGACCAACCAGGAAGGAAGCAAACCCAAGTTGGCACCGCTGAACGAAGGTGGGGTGTCCGAACTCCTTAACAAGGTAACGTTATGCAGGATAAATTACAAGCACACCATGTTTGCCAAGTTTGACTGTCATTACTGTGTTTAAATACTGAAACACAACTTCTGCGTTTTTGGTGCTCTGAAGGAGATAACCAGACTACAGGAGGAAAATGACAAGCTGAAATCCAGGCTGCGGACTCTAGAATCACAGGTATAAAAGTAAACTTTTAAAAGAACGTACATTTTCTGTGTCAGAGTCAGCGAAAGCATATGGTGGCATTCATTTTCTGCGTGATTAATCTTATCAGGCCATGAGTGCACTAGATGAGAAAACCAAAGCAGAGAGAGCCCTGAAAGACCTTCGGATGGTGCAGGGTGAACAGCAGGTACTGCTCCAAGCTCCACTCGCCACTCTTCCTCTTTGTGTGCCGCATTTTATGTATGTTTTCCATTTTGTTTATCTTCTGATTAATTATCTTTTCGTTCTCATCTTAACACCTTACCTCTCATCTGCTTTCATCTGCTAACTTGGGACTGAATGGTATGTGTCTATCTTTTTGTTGCTGCTAGGATGGAAGGTTACAGACTCATGTTGTCAAACTGCTTCAGCATCGGTTGCCGTTCGGTTCATCTGAACTTGTGTGTCTTCTGTCTTTTAGCTGGCTGCTCAATTGCAGGAGATCACCAGTCTAGAGGGCACGGTGGCAGCTCTGAAAGAGGACTATGAAAAATCTCTTTCTGCTAATGCGGCAACCCAGAAAGATTTGCAGGAGAACTTAATTTCTGCCAAACATGAGCTTCTGCGAGTGCAGGAACAGCTGGCCTTGGCGGAGAAGGTACGTCTCTGTTACAGGCTCTTTCGTGTCGTTCATAGTAACCAGTGTTTGAAGTTAACACCCACTGAATATCAAGTGATACTTCCTCTTCTACCCACCCGCTGCTCACTAGATGGGCTGTAGTCAGGAAATAACTATCAGAGTTTTACATGATAACAACAATAGTAGTTATTAGTGTCAGAGTTTGGAGTAATCTTTTCAGAAATTCATATCGTGGGCGTTTCTTTATTCTAAAACTCACATGACATGTTAACCTTTCTTTTTTTTTTATAAGTGATAAGGAGGAACCAAAGCATTTCCATGATCACTCATGTCATAAGATTGAGCAGCTGACTCCTATAAAAGAGGTCATATTTTTTTTCTTTTTTTTTCTTACCTTTCTCTCTGTTTAAAAAAGTCTCCACCAAAGAGAGATGTTTTCTCCCACAGCACACGCTGTTCCCAGGCAGCCTGTAGTCCGTTCTGTAAATTAAATCAGCATGATTCCAGCCTAGAGGCTTATTTGGCCCACCTGAAACAAAGATTGATAACCTGCCACTTTTGAACGATCAGGTGCAAACTAATCTTTACAATCCACAAAGGTAATGTACTTCTTTGTAACAGTGAAGCATGTGAACGACCCTGAAATGTCCAAACTTGACAGCGTTGAGTTTTTCTCTCTGCTACATCTGTTTTGAGTCCGATCAGGTAGCCGTCCAGTACAAGTTACATTTCATTTTTTTCCCCCCTTCATATATGAGCATTTGTTTTCTCTGTGCAGGAATTGGAGAAAAAGTTCCAGCAAACTGCAGCGTACCGTAACATGAAAGAGATTCTAACCAAGAAGAATGAGCAGATCAAAGAAATTAGAAAACGATTGCAAAGGTGAGTATTAACTATAAAAAAAATAAAGCCAATAGCTGTGTTATAGAGAATACAGAATGTGATTGTCAGAAATTGTTTAACATCACAGTTCTTCTGTCTGTTTTAGGTACGAGCCCAATGAGTGAGTTTAACGGGTGTCCGCCAGTACGACATGACAGAAATTTATGACTGTGGTGCAGAAGAAGCCGTCAGTTCCACGAATGTGCGCCAAGAGAGACAGAAAACAACGCCACCACAAGAAGTTGTTTTTTTTATGCTTTACCTGGCATCTTCTTCGTATTGTGACTTTGGTAAAGGGCAGGAACTGGAAGGTTGGCTGCACACACAACTGAATATACAAAACAATTAGTGAAAGCTGTATTTTTTTCTTCTCTGTCTCAGTTCACTTACAGTAGCTAGACCTCCCTCGATGCTCTATGCAACGCTAAAATCGTCCCTGTTTGAAGAGGCCTTGTCTGTTTGCTGAATTAAACAGATTCGTACTGTCTGTCTGAAGCTTTGCCGTTATTTATCACATAGATACACTTAACAGTTCTAGTGCTGGGTAAATAATGACTGGTTATATTGTGATTAGTCCTAATTTTAGTTGCCAGTATTGTAATCTAGATCAAATCATTAATGAGTGACACCAAATAAAAAAGAAATACTACTTTTCTTAATCTTGACCCTTTTATGTTTTGATTTGCCACTTTACAAATTTAAAAGCATTTCTAACAAAAGAAAATATTTTTAATTCTCTGACATTGTGCTAAAGTCTGATCATAACAAAATATTCCAAATTATTATATCCATTATTTCTGCTCTTGCATGTAGAACTATTTTCCAGTTCCCATTTGTTCAACTCAAAGGGCATAGAATATTTTTGTCTGAATTTTATGATACTTTTCTTATTGCTGTGGGTGGAGTGTCAACAAAATCTCTATATACATGATGTTCATGAAAAAATGCTCTTGCAGAGTGTGACACATCTGCTCTTTATCACACTAGATGTGCATTTGTCTGGATTGTGTAAAATATGGGGTAATAAAAGCTGTTATGAAATATATATTCATGGTTGTTGTTTTTTGTGTTAATCACGTGTTTATGATAATTAACCATTATCATAAAGGTGTTTGCTGGAATGTATAATTCTGCAGGAATATATCAGTAACTTTAATGTGTTGACCAGAGAAATTTAACTTTTTACAGAACTGATGGATTCAACCAGGAGGCGCTATACTGCAAAACATGGATACACTGACTGCATAATTACCAATCGACCACGATATTATAATGTACATCACAAAGGCATGCCGTTTCACATTGGCCAATCAAACCTCTATTGCAAAATCGCGTTTAATTCATAGATAAGGCCATGGCCATCTGCTAAGACTCCCTTGTTATAGTCAGAAAAGATGTTGTGACATGTTTGTTGTTGCTGCATAAGAGAATGATTTGGAAAGACGAGATGAAATACTTCCCCCACTGAAAAAAGTCCAGGAAAGCAGCAGAGTTGACATTTTTCAGCAGTCGTGCAAAGTTTAAAACTACGCCGGACTCAAGCCCACTTCCACAAAATGGATAGCTGAGAGTCTCGTACTCTACACGTTTGAACGCTTCTCCTTCTTGCTGGGAAAATATTTTTTAAAAAAAGAAAGAAAGAAAAAAAGACATGATAAATGGAGGAATACACAAAGCGGTCACCGATCAGCCAACCGTCAACCCCACTGTTGTTTTCACTGAAACTCTTCAAGCCACAATGTCCTGACTTAAACTCGTGTTAGTTACACACCATGTGCAGATGTTCAATGCATGTGGTACATGTCATTCTACTGGAGGAGATAAAAAAAACATCAGAGGTGAAAATACATTAATCAACAAAAACTGTAAATGTGCGGTAGCTCAGTGGTGGATTTTTAAGAATTTACTTTCAAATTGACAGGAAAAAAAAAATCCATTTGAATAATTGTGCACATGCATGCACATTAAAAGTTGCTGAAGGGTGATGAAGAATTTCAGATAGAGATAGAGGTCAAAGATGAAGGTTTTGCTTTGCGTGCTGGTGCATGAAATAAATCACAGCAAGCAGCTACAGGAAGTGGTGACTACCGTCTGTCAATGCCAAGCTCAGTCTCTCACACTGCTGAAAGTCGTCACAGTTACTGTACCTTCCCACAACACGGGGCAAACGTTAATACACGTCAGTGTAGTGTACATACAATTTAGAGCAGCTTTCAGCTCACCGATGAGGCATCAAAGGGGTTTTCTCAGTTTCACTTACAACACAGAAGCTTCTGTTGTTTGGCTTTTCTATAGAATCGTCAAGCAGATGCTTGCACGACAGAAACTCTGCAGAGTTTCAGAATACCCGGTGATGTTCTGGGTAATTCTGTTCAAATGATAATGGTTTTATTTTTGGAGAAACAATAGGAGGTGAGAAAGGCTACTGTCTGGGCGACCGCAGAGCCCCTGTTCGAAAGCTGTGCAGCATTGGCCCCTTAGCTGAGACAGTTACAAACCTTTTAACTCCATGACCCTGTTTGTCACTGACACGGTGGAAGCAGTCTTCTCGTTGGTGGAAGGATAGATTAGCACTCACCAGCTACAAGGAACTGCTCGAAGTCTCCGCTGTTCAACCAACAAAAAGAGAACAAGATCAAGATGATTGTTTTGGGAACGTTACTTCTAAGAATGATTACTTCATGTGCGGTTTCTCTTTGATTCATGTTGAACTAATTTCCTGTAAAATATTAGACACACCTTCTATATCTGTCAATTATCCATACTAATATCAACAAGCACACTTTAGTTCCCCTGATGGGCTGTGAGCTGCCGATTCCCTTCACGTTCCAGTGGAGAGGGGGGTACAGGTCTGTGCCCGGGGCCCTCCCCCTCATGGGCATATGGGCATTGTCTCCGTGGCTGGGGCCGCAGTCAGGCAGGTCTTCTTCCGGGCCCTCTTGCCTATCGTGGTTCTTATCTGTGGTGGTGGTGTTGCTTGGACCTGCGGGCTTGATGGGTCGTTGCCCGGTGGTAGTGATCACCTCGCTCCCGCTGGCCGCTGCCAGATGGGGGGGGGGGGGTCCATGGATCTAGGGATGCTGGGACTTGCCATACTGCACGCCACATCTTTCGTTTAGTTTAAACGCATTTAAAAATAATCACATACAATTCAAAACTAAGAAACTGAGATATATTTGATTGGGATGGAGGGTGTCTGGCTGTTGTTTGGGCCTTGTTCTGCCTGGAGCGCCTGGGTTGTCGGTGTGTGTCTGTTGTCAGGGCCTCGCCTGCGGTGGGAACCTCAAGGGCCTTATGTGGGTCTCGGGCAAGCTTCTGGTGGTGGATTTGGTGCTTCGGGTGGCCCTGGGGGTACTTTTGGGTAGGATGGTGTGGTGGCTCGTTGCTGGCTGGCACATCCTGGTGTGTGAGGAGGATGCTGCTTGGCTGTCCTGGTGTCACCTTTGGTTGAGGTGGTGACTGTCTTGGGCTCCTTGTGTTGGTTGTGTTGACCCTGTTCATTTTCCCTCCCTCTCTTCCGTTTTGCTGTCCTCTTTTCCTTTCGTCTGCTGGCGTTTGGCCAGATAGGTGTTGCTGCAGTCGGTTCTGCGGGGTGGGAGTCATGTGAGAATCAGATGATTGTTTTTTGGGTTTATTTTTAATATGTGCATCAGGAGGATGCACATATTACTATTATTATTATAGTACTGCATGGCGTTCTGCTTTTATTGTGATGCACAGCCCCTTGTTTGTTTGCAGCAGATAAAATCAAAATACCAAAGGTGACTGATAGGATTTTTCAAGCCTCAACATTCTCACATTCAGAGATGTGTCAGTTATGTCAGTCTGACTGTTTTCAAAACCAGGGGGAAATCTGCAAATTGATTGAAATGAATGTTTACTGCATTTGGAATTACTGTGTGTCAAAACAAAAGTTGTAGATTTGGATTTGGTTGTCAACCGGATCTTCTCTGAGCGCTTTGGCTTTCATCCATCCGTCCTCCATTCCTCCAAAGCTATTTTTTACCAAGCGTCAGCTGTAATAAGATCAAATCTATTGCAACTCCCTAAAGTGTACAGGATATAGGGTTCAGCTAAAGGTAAGGATCAGCTGAAGGATGGATCAGTGAAGTATATCAAGAACAGAAGAGACCTGATCTAAAGGTAAAAAAGACAACTATATGTAGAT
Organism: Xenentodon cancila; assembly: GCA_014839995.1. NCBI lineage: Eukaryota > Metazoa > Chordata > Actinopteri > Beloniformes > Belonidae > Xenentodon > Xenentodon cancila. The sequence continues at coordinate 18,570,258 of CM026216.1, forward strand.
TTAAGATTTATGTCTTTTTGTGTGTAGTTATTGAGCTTGGCAAGGCTGGATCTCTGGAAAGTGGAAGATCAAGGTACAGGTGTTGATAGACCTTTTCCTGTACCTTACCGTGGTGAAACAAAGAAGAATCAGCAGCTGTTAGAAATTTGAACTACTGATGACCCTTTTACTCCTCCTTTGTCTGTTGGACCCCAACAGGATCAACTAGACCTCGGTAGTGATAATCGGTGTGTGAGTAGGGATGCTTGGTATGCTTTTGATGGTTGTGCTTACATACACTGCAGTGGTTGCAGTAAAGAAAAAGAGAAGACTTGATCTCAAAAGGGGACAGCAACATAATATCTTACCTGCAGCATACCCAGACAGCCCTGAGTCAACGCCATGCCCCGCCCAGCAGTTTTTCAAGGCCACACCTGAAGTACCTACTCCAAAGCAAGGACCGAACCAGTCTCAGTAGGGCTGAGGGGGGCTTTATGTGATTTTTTAAAATTGGATATTTATCCAGTCAAGTCACAATAAATTACGTGTTTAAAGAGACATTTTACAAGGATCAGAATCAAAGTACTTCATTGATCCCTGGGGGGGAAATTGCTTTTTTTATACAGTTGCACTGCTCCAGAAAGTATTAAAGAAAAGGTTAATACAAGCCCCTCACCACAATATACTATCAGTGAATAAAAATAAATAAAAGAACGGTAAAACTAAGGATATATACAATAATGCATTATACAGTTGTTGCACTTACTGCACAGTTGTTTAAAGTTAAAAGTCTGGTCTCCTCCTCCTCCTCCTCCTCCACCTCCTCCTCCTCCTCCTCCTCCTCCTCCTCATCATCTGACTGTCAGAGTGAGGAGTTTTACAGTTTGATGGCTACAGACAGGAAGGATTTCCTCTGGTGCTCAGTAGTGCATTTAGGAAGGATGTCCTACTTATAAACGTACTCCTGTGTCCAATCAGTGTGTCGCATAGCGGGTGGTACTCATTGTCCAAGATAACCCTCAACTCGGACAGTGTCCTCCTCTTCAACACCACTGTCAGAAAGTCCAGTTTTGCCCCAACAACGTCACCGGCCCTGTGGATCACTCTGTTGGTGTCCTCCACCCTTAGATCACCGCCCCAGCACACCAACGTGTACAGGAAAGCACTGGCCACCACAGACTGGTAAAACAATCTCAACATAGTCTTGCAGATGTTGAAGGACCTCAGCCTCTTCAGCAAAAACAGACAGCCTTTGGCCTTTCATGTAGAAGGGCAAAGGCTGTGTGTGCTTCCCCCAGTACAGTCTATTATTAATGTGGACCCCCCATGTACTTGTAGTCCTCCACAATGTTCACACTAACCCCCTGGATGGAACAAGGGCTTACCTGCGTCTTTGGTCCTCCTCAAGTCCACCACCAGTTCCTTTGTCTTTGTCACATTAAGTTGGAGGTGGTTTTTCTCACGCCACATGACAAAGCTGTCCACAACAACCCTGTACTCTGTCTCATTGCCCTTGCTGATACATCCAACCACTGCTGTGTCATCAAAAAAAGGTTCTTGAGATGACAGCTCAGTGTGATAGCTGAAGTCTGTGGTGTAATGGGTAAAGTAGAAAGGCGAAATGTGTCACATGTAGCTCACAAGTGAGCATCGTAGAGTAAGTGTTATGAAGTGTGATGATATCTCAATGCAAGTGAAGGAGGCCAACATAAGGTTGAAGAGAAAATGTAAATATGAAAGAGAGCAAAAACCTCAGGTATGGTCAAATCAACCAATTGGCACATTCACATTTGGCACAAAGGAAAGAAAAACATAAACAACAAAACAAATAAACTGTTGCCCAAAAACATAAAAAAGTGAGGAAGTCCATTAAAGAAGAATACTAAGAATACTCTAGGCGGTAGGTGTATCATTGTCAAAATCTACTATCCAGAGATGACTTCATGAAAGCAAAGGGTTTACAGCAGTTTATGTCATGAAACCTCTAACCATCCCAGAGTTGATTCTGTGCTCTAAAGAGCAATTGAACAGTCACACCAAATACTGAGAGTAAAAGTACATTTTTGTCTGTCCCAGAGATGTAATATTGACTTTTCTGAAAAGATAAATGCATTCTGGAACAACACTATTATGTCTCTTGATTAATTGGACTCTCTATATGTCTTCTCAGAATCAATTTTTGTCTTTTTATGCCCTATTATGCAAACAGGGGAAGTTTAAAGATGAGAACAAATGTATTTAAATAGGCAAAGTCAGCATGACAATGACGACAGCATGAGGCCCAAAATAGAGCCTTGAGGTGCTCCAAAACTGAGTTGCAGTGCAGAAAAGAATCATTCAGCAATGTGTAGAGACAACCAAACACTGCAGACAGGTCAAAAAGCAACCAAATACCTTCCTGACTCAACAGCTAAAAGAAGGCCTTCAAGTATTCATTTTTCTTCAAAGAATTTCAAGACATTTTGACAGAGCAATGAAGACGTCACACTAACATTAGGTCTATGGCTTTTATTAGAGGTCTGGATTATTATATTTGTCATGGTCATAATGAGCCTTTAAAAGTTCATAAGTGTAACTTGTTCAAATGAATGTGTCATTGACATACTTGTGCAAGCTGATGGTGATCATTCAAATGAATGGATATTCGTTTAAATCAGGTGTGTTGAAGTAGAGAAACATTTAAAATATGCAGGACAGTGGCCCCTGAGGAATGGAATTGGCCAACATTTATATAGACCTAACGTAGCAGTGTCATTTGTTTTTGACTGTTTAGAGAAGAGTGATTTTTACCGTCTTTTGCATATATAATTCTGTCATGTCTGACATTGTTACCTTTACACAGGTCAGAGTGATGCAATGCAGTAAAATATCTGCTCTTTGACAGTATGGATAGCAAGTTGGAGACTGGAAAAGTCTGTTTTCAAAAGTCTGTTCCCAGGAGATCAAAACTGATCTGTTCATGACAGAGCCGTTTCCCTGTGTTTCACTGTGATCAAAACCGAGAAATTCAACTGCCAATCCGTGGAAGAGTTTGTGGCCCACGCGGTCAGTACTATGTATAAATAACTAAAGAGAGACTTTAGAGTGAAAACGTTACGTGAAGCCAAGAAGTGAAACTGTGAGGTTACAAAGCCACATAAAAAGCCTTTCAGAGGTCCTTCACAAAGGTCAAAAAAGCCTTCCAACAGTATCCATTCACAACAAAGCATGACCAGAAAACTAATTTTAAACACTTTAAACTGGGAATTATCTCAGTGTTAACTTGATCATCCATCCATTCATCCATCCATCCATCCATTCGTCCATCCATCCAGGGTCACAGGGTGTCCTGATGATCAGAATTTATTTCCTCATTTACAGCATCATGACAGCTCTTTATCCCGCTCTGTGTCACAAGATGACTTTTGTTATTTTCCTATTTTGTTGTCATCAGAAAAAGGAACTGTTCAAGACAGGGACTTCCTATGGTTCTATGCCTTTTTTGCATTGCGGTCACCCAAATGATGCATTTCTTTCAAGAATTCCCCTTTTTTCTTCAGTTCCATTTATAGGAATGTTACTTACTGTTTGCCGTTTTTGGTGTTGATAAAAACCAGCCAAAGTAACTTTGGATTACAGTTTTTTTGTTGTTTTTTTACTGGTCAAGTCTGGCTATGGAAGATTACATAGACTAGAGTATCGTTTCCTGAACTGAGCCTCATATCCACCAGATATAACCCAAAGGTATATTATTTTATGGACTTTTCTCTGCCACGCCCGGCCCTCCGACATTCTCCTTAAGGCATGTCAAAGACAGCTTACACCTTTTGGACCACATCTAGCCCATTTGGTGCAGTCCATAGACCATGCTAGGCCCAGCTCGGGACCTTTGGGTCACGTGTTTTCATCAGTTGCTCCTACCCGAACTGAGCCAAAAGTACCTAAATATAACTGTGTCATAATTGAGGATCAGGCATCTTCTCCATTATGTCAAATGACAGACTTATGAATCCACATGTTGTCATTGTTCATTTTATTTTCACAATAAATGGTCTGTGCTTCTAAAATGTTCTAAAAAGTAAATATTTCATCACCTCTTGTCTGAAAGTGAAATCATGAGCAAGTTCACAATGTACCATATAGATGTATATGTTAAGTCAGGGAACAGTTTGACTAACCTGTAGGCGCCTGTTCACATTGCTTCAAGCTTAAATCGCTGTAATGATCAAAAGAAAAAGAAAAAAAAAACGTGCAGTATCTTACTGTGTGCTGCTTCTTTGGTCAGGCTTTTGTCATTTATCATTTCTCATGGTTTTCAGTTTCATGCATCAGTCAGCATTGTTGTTAAGTGCTCCACCTGCGTGTTCAAAATGTGTTAAAACTGGCCAAAGACCTGATACAACCTGCTTGGGTGTCAGCCAGATGGTCACGGTTGGGCAGGTAGGCTACAGACTAAAATTCCCTGCTTCCTTTGAAATAGGCGCAGACTTGTCAGCCAGTTGTTTTAAAATACTCCTTTTATTGTGTCATGCTGACACGTGTTTTGCTTAAGTGCCAAACCTTTGTGCAGAAATGGTTTTAAAGAATGGCTTTTGAGTTGTTGTTCTCTGCCTCTGACGGTGATGGAAGCCAGCACGTGATTCTGTGGTTAAAGAGAAACCATATAAGCATGAGAAGATAAGTAAAGTTTACAGCTGTAGACAAAGAAAAGCACTGTGACGGTGAGACGTCTCTGTGGATTATTACTAAATTGGTATGCCTTTTATTATTCATTTCCAGCTAACCTGTACATTAAATTTCTTCATTTCCTATATATTTTTTTAACCTTGTTACATTTTTTACACTCTTAAGACATTTTTGTAAGATGTTTTATTTTACTATCCTTTGTTCTTTTAGGGTACCATGGAGGATCAGAATACCTTTACATCTACGCAGAGCTTTGAGGTCCAACCTGTGAGTATTACTTTAAGAAATCTATTTTTTTATTGATGCACTGTATGACTGGATAGATTAAAAAAAAAGGGGGAAGCGCGGGAGAGAAAATTACACTGTTGCATCTGATGACTCATGTTGTCAAAGTGGGAACCAAATTTTTCATTGTGTTTTAGTGTTGTACTTTGCTTCATTGTAATCTGATTTTAATAACTACTGTTTTACTTAATGTGTAAAGCATGTGCTTGCTAACAACTATGACATGTTACGCGTGTGCGTGCGTGAGTGTGTGTGTGTGAGCTTGCGTGTCTTTTGTTAAAGATTTCAAACTCGTGTTTTTAAGTAGAGTAGGTTTATCTTCAGCAGACATCTGCAGGATACCAAATTGCCACCGTCAGAGTCACAGCCACACAAGCATCAAATTTTCCGTTGTTGGTGAAAACCTAACCCCCCCAGTGTTTATCTCTGCCCCACATCTAAACGCCTTGCTTCTGGGGTACTGGATTGTGCAACAGACCCCCCTCTCTGGAGCCCCTCAGGATCGTTCACACAGCCCCCCCCCCCCCCCCCCCACCACACACACACACACACACGCAGACACACACTTCACTCATCACGCTTGGATAGCAGCAGGAAATTGTGCCGCAATGTGGTTTCTCCAGCGCAAACAAAACACCTGCACCTGACAGCACACTCTGGTTAGTGTATACGTCACAAACAGCATTTGATGCCATTTCGCTTATCACCACAAGCAAAAAAAACGTGCACATCACGCACGTCTGCACACAACAGGTTGAGTAACAAGAGAAAAAGTGAATATGACAGGAAATTAAAACTTTGGGAAAAATGACAATGTAGATATAGCACACACAAGGCTATTCTCCTTTAATATTCTCTTGAATGTGTAGTTTTTAATTTATCTGATCATCTGTTTTTCATCGCAGGACACGACTTGCCTTTACACCTCCCCTGACTCCTCTGACTATGACTATCCGACGGACTCGGGCATGTGTGAAAGGACGTGGGTCAGGTCATTTCGTGGCCATTACGAACCACCACTCTTCTGGACCATCTTCATCCTTGGTGCCGTGGGCAACATTATGGTGGTTTGGATTTACACCACCGTGCGCAATCGCCTCAAAACAATGACCGACGTGTACCTGCTGAACCTGGCTGTGGCTGACCTCCTCTTCCTGTGCATGCTGCCCTTCTGGGCTGTTGACGCTGTAAGAGGCTGGGACTTTGGCAATGGTCTCTGCAAAATAGTGTCCGCCGTCTATAAGATCAACTTCTTCAGCAGCATGCTCCTTCTCACCTGCATTAGTGTGGACCGATACATTGCTATTGTACAGGTCACCAAAGCTCAGAACCTGAAGAAAAAGAGGCTGTTCTATAGCAAACTTGCCTGCCTTGGCGTGTGGTGTGTCTCCACTCTGCTGGCACTCCCTGAGTTCATCTTCGCTCGGGTGAAAAGTGGCTCAAAGGAGGAGCAAGCTTTCTGTGCTCTGGTCTACTGGGACAATGCATCCAACCGGACTAAGATCCTGGTGCTGTCCCTGCAGATTTGCGTAGGCTTCTGCCTGCCCCTACTGGTCATGTTCTTCTGTTACTCAGTTATCATCCGCACTCTTCTGCAGGCCAAGAGCTTTGAAAAGCACAAAGCCCTGCGCGTCATCTTCGTAGTGGTCTTGGTGTTTGTCCTCTCCCAACTGCCTCACAATGCCCTGCTAATTCTGGAGGCCACACAGGCAGCTAATACTACCATCACAGATTGCAACGTCATAATCGGTTTTGATGTAGCTGGACAGGTCGCCAAGAGCCTGGCATTTACTCACGCCTGCCTCAACCCATTCCTGTATGTCTTCATCGGAGTTCGGTTCAGGCAGGACCTCTTCAGGATATTTAAGATGTGTGCAGGTGGTATGAGCAAAGGTGGGCTCAGTAAAATACACGCAGTTCCCAAGCGTCCCTCTGTCATGTCAGACACTGATACTACTCCTGCCCTTTCTATATAGATGCCATTTTTTTAAAAAACAAACAGCCTACACCTGAAACCTAAGCTGAGTTAGTACATATCTCAGTTTATTTCTCATGCATTACTTCTCATGCATTACTAGCAGACCAAAACAATACTTGCAACCCTGAATGCAAAAGTATCTCTGGATTTTACACTCTTTCATACTCTGACAGTCACAGGCACATTTGTTTCCCTGGAATACCTGTAAAAACTGTAAATTCCTGTAAATACATTGTTTTTAAAGTGTTCAGTGTTTTTTTTACATTTGTTCTAATGCGTGTTTGTCGTGTGCTGCTGTAGTGTAATCCTTAAGATGTATTTTTGTCTTTCAGACAAAAAAAAACAACAAATCATTAAAGCCAATTTAAAAACATCTGCAGTTTATTCAAATGATTTCTGTACACAATAAAAAAGGAGAAACAGGAAGGAAGGAAATGCCACAGCACTTTTTACGCACACTCATAAATGAATGCAGAGTAATGAGATCAGCAGTTTATATTTTGGAAAGTATTTGTCTGCTTTCAGTGGCATAACATGCTCAGTGTGGTGGGAAACACTCGAATGTGGCCACTTCAATCCACAGTGTTTTCGATCTGACTACACATGTACACGCTGGCTGTCTGTGCCAACCTCCTGCGCTGACACTGTCAATTGTTAAATCTCTCTTTAGGTATGACTTGGCATTTCACATTATTAGCTAACGGATACGCATTCAAACTGCCGCATTTCTCAGGTTGACCTCATAACGGTTGCAGCTCAGACAGATAGCAGACAGACAGAACGGTTGAAAACTCTTTTTTCAGTTTCACCGACTTTAAAAGGCTGCACGCTTGACGCTTGAGTGCATTGGTTTGAAAAGATAACATGAAATGCATTGCACTGCAAATCTGAGCCTTGTATGATGTACTCTGCACGTGTTGCCCCCATGACATGAACAAGTACCACTTGATAGCTTGGTTTTTGTTGCAATGGAGATGAAAAAGAACCAAGTGCATTTTACTTTCACCTATTATCAAGCAGACAGGAAAGAAAGTGAGAGACAGAAAATAAACAGTACCCGTGAGAACAAACCATGAGGTCTGATTGTGGTCCCTGAGGTTGGCCCTCAGACAACTGCCTACCTGCTAAATTCAGGTGAGTACACACAGTGTCTTCTCCTGCTACTTTGTACTGCCTCGTCTTCGCACGACAGGAAACCGTCAGTCAAGTTAATGACATGCTTCTGCTCAGCGTGTCCTTTTAACTACATAAAATCACTAAAATAACATATTCTTTTAAAAAAAAGTCAAACATTACGCTTGAGCAACTACAAATAAAAGACAGTTTATTTTTCTATCTCATCAAATTGCAGGGAATTTTAATGACTTTCAATATATATTTAAGTCACAATTATAGACCAAGACAGCACTTAAATGGTTGCTGGTGGAAAAAACAAAACAAAAAAACTATTCACTAGTGACTTCATCTAAAGCTAGTTGGAGTCTGAATAACTGAATAAGTTTGAAGGTATAGTTCAGGGCTACTTTAATTGATAAAAGACACCCAAGACACATCTTGACCGCCAGTGTGGTACCGTGATAGGGTGCCAACTGTGCAATAAGACAGATTGAGAAATTCCACTCCTGTAGGATTGTCCTTGGTCACCTGCTTGGTCACCTGTTTGTGACATTTTGTTTAGGAATCTCAGGAATACAGTCATGCAGCAGAGGACCACATAAAATCACAGATAAGGGTCAACGGCTATGAAGGCACATGATAAAACGTCCACTGTAATGATGGAAGCACAAAAACGTTTGCGACGGGAGATTCGTGGGATGTGTTCCCAAGTCCAATACCAAGCACCAGATGAACAAGCCTTTGCAATACTAAGCACATAAATATATAAATTAATAAATATTTTGTGGGTTGATGAAGCAAAAGTTGAATTGTTTGAGAGGAAAGCAGCACAAAAAAGGTACAGCTTAACCACATCAAAATACGGTTTCAGCCGTGAAGTACGGTAGAGAGAACATCCCGATTTGGGATTACTTCACTGCGTCAGGCCCTGGAAAACTAATCCCCAAGTTTACCAAAATAATTGAATTCTAGCTGAAGCTTATTGAACCTGGGGGATGCAGCAAGAGTTTGACCATAAAAAGGTGAATCCACCACAGAACACCTTCAAAAAACCTTTGAGAGTGGTCCAGCCAGAGACCAAATCTCAACTCCACAGAGATGGTCTGGAAGGACCTCAAGAGAGCCTTTCACTCCAGACATCCCACAAATACATCTGAGCTGAAGACGTTCGGTAAGGAGGACCAGTGAAAAATACTCCTCCTGATTTTCAGAGCAGGTAGACAAGTTCAATTCACGTCCAACTCGTTCATATTTTATTCAGTTAGATAAAAACATTTCAGTCCCAAAGTTAATACCAAGCAAAGTTTTGTTCAGTATAATATAATATAGAAGTTATGGAAAACAACTTTGTAAAAAGTTGTCCAAGTTACCCCTGGATCTAGTTTAATCCTAAAGTTGATTCAACAACTTTGAAACCACACCTGTCACAGTCTGGTTTTAGTATCCTAGTCCTATTTGTATTCCGGATTAGATCCTTTGTCAGCTTTCTCGAGCTCTCCATTTACCTTCGCTGGCCGGTTCACCTCCCACCACCTGTTCTCCATCTGTAATCAGCTAACCTGCATCCTCTTACCTAAGTACCTCCCGTATTAAATACGCCCGTGCTTGTTTTATAAGCTTTGTTTACTCATCCTTTACACATTTTTGATAACGTTTTGCTTGTAAGTTTGGACTTTGTTTAGCCCCCCTCTCTTTTTTTTTTTTTTTTTTAAATTGCATTATTGTTTTTGTCATTGTTTGTGAAATTTTGAAGAATCATCTTGGGTGTTGATCGTGTTTATCACAATAGGGTTGAGCATAAACGCAATCATTATACAAGCTGTTCTGTATTTCAGCCACAAGGTGGCGCAGCTTGCACGGAAGAACTGGCCCGTATTTTTTGATCTTTGCCGGTTTGTCCAGCTCCAGTTACACATGGAACTAACACCATCTAGTGGTGGTTCAGACTGGAGAGAGAGACCCAGTCTGGACGAGCAGGACTGAATATGAAGTTCCTGATTATTTTTTTTTTGTAGTCCTTGCAGAAATAATCTTAATTCCCAAGCGGGATAGTTTCACTAATATTCCATGTTTCCTCAGGTACGATAGTGATCACCCCAGGGGGAAAAGGCAAAAAGCTGATCCTGAGCGGGCCTGGGTGATGTCTACAAGTAGAGCAGCACCTGTGGTTTGGGAACATGCCATCTATCTTTTCTACACAGGAGGGAATTGTCTGTGTGGGTGCGTGAGTGTGTACACGCATGACGGAAATATGTGAGCGAGAGAGAGAGAAACGGGGACATGAGGAGGATCTGGTTGAATCTGTGAGTAATGGGAGAAATCTGCTGAGCATATGTGACCCGCTGACACCGAACAGGCTGCAGTCTGGTTTCTACTGGCCTTCGGTCTTGTTCTTATGGACAGCAGAACGGCACAGGGATGATGGCTTATATATCAAGAACCCACTGGTTCCTCAAGCAAGTTTGCTTTTTTTATTTGTATATATATATATATATATATATGTATATATATACACACACTTTTTATTTTTATTTTCAGGGTCATAGATTTAAACCATGCTGCAAAAAAATATAAGTTAAAAGGAAAAAAAAAATGTAAAGACAGCTTTTATCCAAGCAAACGGCACCATCACACCAGCCTTCAGCATAAAAAGAAACTTAATAGAACTTAGACCTCCACAATTCCAGCCCAAACAGGGAGCCCCTTATCATCCGCCATCTCTCCCACAGCTAATATTTCACTTCAGCTCCCGGGCCCACAGAATGAGAGACGTTTCCATTTCACGTCAGTCATTTCCAGGCCTGCGTGTTACCTGTGTGGTGATAAGTGTTTGACTGACTGCGAGTGTCGTTAGTCACTGTCCGGCTGCGAGTGACAGCCACAGATTGACACCGAGGATGAGAAGAGGCCCTGTGCGTTCAGGGAGAACAGAAAACCACAGCTGACGGCGGCAGAGGAAACACATTTACACGTGCACGATGACAAACAGAAAGCCATGCACAAACATCGTGTCTTTATAATAATGCAAACACTGCAACGCCCTTGCAGTTTCTTGCAAGTAGGAGCACATATCTGAATGTCTAAATGATAAATTATTTGATAAATGATGTAAATAATTTAACACTTATATTTTCATTACTTAGTGAAATGTTCATACTGTAATTACATAAAACTAATGAAGCACTTGGAAAAACCTTGAAGAAACCTCCTTTATGACCTATTTAAACGAGCCTTCGGTGTGATCTCACATTAATTAATTAATTAATTACACAGAGTTCAGGGTGTCCAGGACTTTTGCACAGTACTATCTGAGATATCTGACCTACTGTTTGGAAATTTATAAATATAACTTACCTAAGAATTTTGAAAATAATTAAAAGATGCAGTTTTTTTTCCCAGTAATGATTCTTAATCTCCATTAGGGACACCTGGAGCATTGTAATAGGGATTCTTTATATATCGAGATTTATAGGGAATAGACACAAAATGCAGGAAATCTGGAAGCACGAGTCATTTTTTTATTACTCCTGCTTCCTGAAAAAAAAAAAGCTACACACTGCAAGATGTTAAAAAAAATAAAAAATAAAAAAAAATAACAGAAAAAAAACACTAAAGCCCAGCGAGCAGACTGGGGATTGGTGAATAACTCGAACAGCAACAACGAAAGAAGAAAAGAAATCAACTGAGAGATGTATGAACTTCAGGTTTTCATGGTTTACATCACAACTCCATGAATTAGTAAATAATCTGAGAACACGGCTGCTTCTAATAACAAATACATGGTGCTTAAGTAGTTAAAATGACACCCCATAGTTTGAACGTGTTTGGCCAGAGGAGTGTTGTCTCTTTAGGTAAAAATTAAATAAAGACACTGTTCATCATGTGTGGATGAATACCAACCTTCCCTCGTCCCTTGGAGAAACTTCTTAGTTTTTTCTTTTGCCCCGTCTGTCTGTTTTTTAGATTGTGAAAGTCCGCTATCTTGTCCACATTGGGTGTGATAGTAATGTCAGCAGGCCAGAATGGGTCCGGCCTCTGGACCTCAATGTGAGCTAAATACGACCTCAGTTTCATCCTGCGTGCAGCAGAAACAGTGAGGATTAAAACGGAGGACGAGCAATCAAAACACCTGGCTCTTTTCCTGCGTATTTCACCACAGGCCCCTAAAACCACAAGCACAACACCACAGAGCTCTTACCTTACAGTGGTATTAAACTGATCAGGAAAGACGCACGAATGCACGAATCTTTAGGAGGCTATCTTTGTTCTTTGTTGTAAAGCATCGCAATCAGTTCACAATATGTGATGGATGGTGGAGGATTTTTTTTTTTAAATGATTGAAATATTAAAGGTATAACAACTGGTTTCAGTTGGGGTGGATGTATCAGAGGTTGGATATGAGATGGTGTAAAAACAAAAAAAAAACAGAGATTTTCAAAAAACATACAATTAAAAAAGTACAACCTTGCTTCCATAATGATGAAGATGACTTTTGCTGGAATTGTTTTTGGTTTTCTTGCTTATCCGCACACCTACAATGATGGATTTAAAAGAAAAACCTAATTCTAGCAATGCCTGTAAAGTATTGTACATGTGTCAAACATTTCTGAAATAAACTTATTGCCTACAGTCGTACAAAACTCCCCCAGCCAAGAAGGGATTTTCAAAGCAGTCCAGTCATAAGGAGCAGAACACATTTTAAACAGTGAATTCAGTCTTTTTATGACCAATACAACGGCATTGTTTTCACCATTAGTCTCACTGTGGTTAAACCTGGGGAGAAAAAACAGGAAATAATACAACACTGCAAAGCCGAATTGTTCAATCTCTGGACATCTCCTGAACACGTTTTCATCCTCACAGTCTCTACTCTTCCTTTTACCTCCTCTTCCAAAAGCAAAGCAGTAAGCTGGGAGATGGATGGGCTGAGTGTTGCGAGGTTTCCAAAAGAGTCTGACTGCTGCTCTACCTGAGGAGCAAAAAACAAAAGAGCCATCTCTACCTGTAGGACTGTGGGAGTCGAGGCTTTGATCTGGACCAGAAAGAGAGTAGTTTGATGAAATATTGATGCTTTTTTTTTAACTGAGTCCTTTGGGAGCCCGGTCTGCTCTCAGGATGTGTGCGCCGATCCACAATACTCCTCCGCGCTTCAGTAGATGAGAATGGACTCGACAATGCTGCTCAAGGAGGGTTATCGGCCGTAACGGGGCTAATGATGACCCCCCCAGTCTGGGTGTGAGATGGTCAGGGACTTTTTTTTTTGTTTGTTTGTTGTTGATCAAAAGCAATGGTATGTTTAATCAGTCAGAATCCATTAAAAAAGCACACAAAAGTGATATGTGTTTGACATCTTAACAGTCTTCACAGCATGACCGACATGGTTTAAACCTTTTTATTATGTGTGCATTTGTTTTTTTTTTTAATCCAGTATAGTCTGGATTATTCGCAGTGATGTTGTTTTGACAAAGTATTCAAATACTTCCTCCTCACTAATCCCAGCATCGGACCATATAATATGAATTTGAATTGAAAATGGTTTTTGGGAAAGTTTGATTTGAGTTTGTAGGAAAGTGACCCACATTCTCCCAGCAACTATGATCTCCATGGATGGAAAGAAAAAAAAAAATCAGAATATTGATAAACTGCCTAGAGTGCTTTTGTCTGAAAGTTAAGAGGCCAACACACACCAATCAGACTGGAGAAAAAAAAAAAAAAAGGAGTGTGAAAAACGAAGAATTTATCATTCTCCCATGCTCACGTTCATACACAGATAGACGGCGGGCATAATGACTTCTGAGGAGAAGGCAGAGCGATTATTTAAACTTAAAGGAAGAGGCAAAGGAAGCAGAAAAACGGGTCGAGTAAGTGGGGAGGAAAGATGGGTCTTAGGGGGAGCCAGGGGCAGCAGATAGTCTGTGAAAGGTCTCGCGTTAGAGTCGAATTAACATGCCTTTCCATTGGAGTCCATTAGATAATCATATTCATACCACACAAGGCTCAAAACCCTCTCTGTTTCATTATTCCCTTTTAATCCAGTCTGATAAGGGGGCGCGGGCGTCGTGGTTTTATTATGTCGTCATTTGGAATCCACATGAAATCCCCGCGGGACAATATCACAGGGAAATTGCTTAAGTAGCCCAAGTGGATATAGTTTTGCGTTTATTATTTCTGACGGATTCAAAATAGCTGCAAAAGTCCCCCACTTTTTTTTTTTTTTTTTTTTTTTGGTGATTGTTGGGAGCTAAGAGTCTTATCAGTCATTCGCACTAATGGCCCACTCAAGCCACCCCCCACCCCCCCTCGTTACCTCGGGCAGGGGGGTTGTAGAGGAGGGGAGAGCAGTGTGTCCTGAATGTACAAATGTGTACAGGTGCAGTACATGTCAGAGACAACGGAAAGGGTGGAGGAGGACTTTTTGAAGTGTGTCAAGGATGGATAAGGCACTCCTGATGGTCGATTTAAATTTCCTGAAGGTCTCCCTTGTGGTGTGTTCATTTGGCGCAAACCCTGCGTTAAATGTCAGGCTGCTCTAGTCATGTGTGTTTAACAGATTTGTAGTTGTAGGATTAAGGGAACGCAAGGACTTTGACTGAACCCTTTGGAGATTCAATCAGATAACAACAGTATACAAAGAGGTAACATTAGGGTGTCGCTTAGGGGCAAAAACAAACACCCTCCAGCTGACCTGAGTTTCCTTTCTCAACCATAATAACATGAGAAAAAGCAGTGTTTTGGAGAGGTAAACTTTGTTTTTATTAACTATGTTAGAACTCCATGACTTTAAATAAAACATTCCATTCATAGCATAAGGGGTCAGATCATCCTAAATCCCCTAACAACACATTTTCTCCTTTGTACTTTAAGGTATCTGGTCTTGCATGTACATTTGGCTTTTATTTGGCTGCGTTGGGAAATATATGTCTCTCAGAAATTTATGTCTCCACCCTGATGTTGGTGGGTTGAAAGGAATTTCATCTGCATTGCTCCAACCCGTGAAAAGGGATGTTTTACTTGTTAACAGCAATATGTTTTGCAACCCCCACCACCCCCAAAAAAAGAAGAAAAACAGGGTTACTCATTTTGTGATTGTGTGGTTTGTCATTTTTAAATCAAACAGCTACAGACGATAAAACCATGGAAAATGTGGGGAGACATCTGACGGCACGGCAAAGCACATGGTCTGCTGTCAAGAGTCATCTTTCTTTGAAAGGCTGTATTTCCAAATATGGATGTAAACTTTGCTATGATTGAGGTGGTGGTCAGAAATATAGTGTAACAGCAGTACAGATGTCCCTACAATTATTTAAAATGCATGTGAAAGTTTGTACAGTAAAGTAGATTTGAAGCAACTCTATGTGACCGCATGGTAAACGCCTGCTGTGTTGGCAATAATGTGCTACAAAGTGGGGCCGGCACGTCCTGTAATGCCCATTTGTCCCACTAGAGGTGCACTTGTTCTCTCCCGTCAATGCATAGACCCTGTTCCTAGTGACACGCTTTTATGGGTACACTCAAACATCGTTCACTGTTGTATTCTTACATGTCCAGTGTGTGAATGAGTGCCGTCCCAATGTGTGAGCGCTGTTGTGCTCTCACACAAGCTCTTTTTCTTTGGCTGCTTCACCTAAATTACTGCCAAGATTTGATGTAGATTATAAATTCCAAACAAATTGAACCCAATTGTCCTTGTTATGCATCTAATCTTGTTTTTTCTGTGAGTGAATACCGTTGCTGACACCAAATACAGACCCTGTTCTCTTTTTAACTAAAAATCCAGCACAATATTTACAAAATAGACCATAGAGTAACCATTGGCTGAGCCAACTGACAACCAATCACATTAGAAATAAATGTATTTTCTTTATATAAACTCCTCACATGGTACAGAAAGTTGTCACGGCTGAGAAATCAAACAACGGAGACCAAAACAGTCTTTTGAACCACGTTGTAATTGTGTTTGTTTCTGCTCTAAAGCTGAACATTTTAACATGGGGGTCAAGAGGGACGGCAGCGAATCTGAGTCCCCCGTGAGGCTCAACCCGGAACTTAGATGGTTGCCGCTTGGTAAGCAGCGATGGAACGTCAATTTCCTGAGTAAACCTCCACTTTTTTTTATCAATAAAGCGACGCTTACGAACGAAAACTCCAATAATACATCGTTCATCTTGAGAAAAGCTGAGTTAAAAGACTTTCAGCTGTTTGTTGCAACATTTTTCCCAAGTAAAACTCCGCAACATTTCCACCGCTGTGTGTTTCTGACTGAAGACCCTTCAGATATTCCATTAACAGCCTCTGTTGCACGCAGCCAGTGCATTTGCAGTGGGCACATCTGTGTGGATAGAATGTGCTCATTTTGCTGTATCCATTTCACTGTGACATCTGTCCAACTGCGAAGAATTAAAGGCAAGAATCCAAATGCCTACACAACATTCTGCCAAGTATTGATTTACTGTTACTCGTGTAAGATACGTGGACAAACTGAGCGCTACATATAATTTCAGTGAGGTCATCTGAAACTGGAAGCATGCTCTGTCAGCTGGTCATTATGTGCGAAATCAGCACAAGGCGGAAGTCTTGAACGCACACCATTTTATTCAAATTCTTGTTTGGGGGGGGGGGGGGGGGTTGGAAGGTGGCAAAAAGGAGATGTGTTCACTTATCACGTGTGAGTGTGTGTGTGTGTGTGTGTGTGTGTGTGTGTGTTTGCGTCTACCTTAGTGGGTGCACCTCCCTGCCTGCAGATCTCAGGGTCTGGAACAAGCAGTAGTTCCTTCTTAATTGGGGTGAGATCTGGGGCTTAAAGGGGGCCAAGAAGGGACCTGAACCCCTTTCTTTCTCCTCCAGAATCGCTTTGGCTGCAGAGGTGCTTTTGATGTGTGCTTTGGCTCTGCGAGTCCTACTTTGGAATATGTTCTTGGGAGACCATTGGTTACTTGCCTCCAGGCAGAATCTCAATCCCCAGGATCCTGGCCCTCTTTGATGAAATACTTTCGGGAGCCTCTAACCCTACAGATGCCCATGTGCACCTCCTCCCCCTCTTCTTTACCCTCTTGTCCCCCTCTTTGTACCCCCCCCCCCTCATTTCCACTACCACGTTCCTCGGATTCTCTTTGAGAGATTCATAACAAGGACTTTATCTCTGTGTAGTCCAGGCCAGATGAGCACTGCCTGACAAGCTGACAGGAGTATTAGCTGTGCCTTACAGAACACCTCTGACTGTCTGCGCTCTCATCCCCACTTCCTGCAGTCTCTGACCCAGGTATTTGCACTTTATTAAAGCCTGCTGCCCTGCTGAGTTTATGCATTTCTGTAGCTTAAAAAAAATGCATACAATGAACAATGCAAAGGACATCTGAGTTGACTCCACCTCCCATCATGCAGTGGAATATTTAAAAGAATTGCTGAAATCTAGAAATCCATCTTCACAATGGGATGAAGTTAAAATAATAATGGAAAAAAAACAACGTTGTTTTTATGACAAAGTTCTTGATGTTTATGATAAAGAATCTTGACTTCTTATTGATAAATAATACACATATAGTTTCAATTATTGCTGCATTAAGCATCAGTGAAGCGATTAGAAAACTTTCCTAATATCAAATGATTTAGATTTCTACGGCAGCCGCGGCGGCTGATTGGCTTTGTGTCAGAGTCAGGATAAATAGAGAAAACCCAGTCTTGATACACTTGACCTCACGACCACACACACACACACACACACACACACACACACACACACACACACACACACACACACACACACACACACACACACACACACACACACACACACACATTCAAATCCTAGTTAAACGATTAACGGCTGATTTTCCTTCCCAAACTCCCACCTCTTCATTGATTGAATCTGCACCCCAAAGACCTCTCTTATCCCATAATTTCCCTGTATATTGACTATGTATATTGATCACACCTTTACCCTACAGGAGCAGTTTCCTCACACAGTTTCAGGTATTGCACTAAATGATGAGCCCATGGGAGGATTTTACCTATCATAAATTGAATTTCTTTCAGTGTATGAGTCCAGTTCTTCCACATTTAATCCTTTGAACTGAGCATAATGCATGCGAGAAGCATGTGAATTTAGCAATTTATATTCATTTAACTGCAGGTGTAACCTTTAGAGGAGTTTTATTTACAAGGTTCCCTTCATGGTGTCAGCAGGTGAAAACTTCTGACAAAGCAGACTCCTTGCAGAGCTCCTGGTGGTCAAATATTCAAGGTACAATCAAACAAATGGTTTTTCAGTTATATGCGTGGTTTGATTACTAATTTCACTTTAGGTTTTCCATTTCTCTATGTGCCTAAGACTAAATTAGAGTTTGATCCTGACTTTTATGCTTTCTTCCTCATGAATGCTTCAAGAAAGAAAGGAATAAAGACAGAAAGGGGTACAAAATTTAAAAAAAGGAGGGAGGCAGTGAGTGAAGGAGGGAGCAATCCGAAGGGAGGAGTCAAGCGAGGGAAGGAGCAGCTGGAGTCCCACTCTTCGCCCTCTCTCCTCTACGAAAAAACGCACTAAATGTAATAACAACTCTCCACGCGCTTCTCTGACGCTTATGTTGTGTTTACGCACATTTGCGCTCCGCTATCGGCAGATATTATCGGCCGGCTGATGGTGTTGGTTCGGTGGTGGCCGGACACAGCAAACTGTGAGAAGGAGGAGAAACACAGAGAAGAGGAAAAACTCTGGCAGCGCCGTTTTGGAGTTGGAGTTGCAGCGTAAAAAAAAAAGAAAAAAGAAAAAAAAAGAAAGAAAGAAAAGTCCCAGGCAACTCCAGAGGCACATCTGCAACTTAGGAAGACGAGGAGAAGAAAGAAGGCATATATATTTTTCTTAAGAAGATTAAAAGGCAGATTTAGAGTGGAAATCATCCAGAAAGAAAGAAAGTAAGTAGCCCAATCTATTACAAACTGCACAAACAGGCGAAACGGGGTTGAATATCTTTACGCACATGTGTCTACTTAAAGTTTAGCTGGCAGGGGGACTTTATGAAGAAGCAGAGGCTTCATCTTTCAAACGATGGAGTTTTGTTCAAGTTTAGATTAACCACAGGAACTGTGCGCTTTTCAAACAACGATGAAAGTGTCGACTGAGAATCCAAACTGAGCCGAGAGTGCAGCGCAGACTTGGTCACACTTGGCCCGCGTCTCTTAACTGCGAGATGTACAATTTAAAAACTTGCACAAACTTTGTTACGAGCGGAGAGGTGGAAAAAAAAAACAAGCCAAAAAGGTTTTTTTTCCCCCAGTATTTGGTGACTTTTGAACTATCTATAGCAAGCCGTTAAAAAACAAAACAAATAAAATGTCGAACTTAATGAAGACATGGAACTTTATTGGAGCTTTACTTTAAGAAACGCGCGTGGCTGTGTGGTGTGATGTGGGGTGGTGGAGGGGTGAAAGGGGACATTTATGTGCATGTGTGATCATATTTCAGCGCCTGGTATTGATTATCTTTATGCTGTCGGAGTGAAACTTACAGAAACTGTTAGTGGGGGATACTTATTGCTCAGTCACTTTATTATTTTGGTATTTTAAATCTTAGTAACCTGACTTCAGTCATCAAATGAATATATATTTATTAATAATGAAAATAAATAAAATATATACGTATTATATATGTATATATATTATCCTGTCTTATCTGCCAGGTTAAAAGGCTGAAACTTAAAAAAACCCAATAATAACAAGATTTGAACTTTTGCTAAATTCCCAAAGAAGAGTAGAAAGTGAACATTACAGTATTTCACTTAGGCTGAATTATTAGTTTTCCATATGCGGCTGGATTATTTCTGTAGAGTCACAATTTGTAACCTGACAAGAGTTAAAGCAAATCATTCAGAGGCAGAAAATCATTCTCAGCAATGCTGCTGACAATTTGAATTGGAAAATTCTGAAATCAGCCCTAAAAAAAAGAAAGAACAGAAAGAAAAAAAGGGGGCACATTATAGTGTTTGATGGTTGTGTTCTCAGGGAAATTTAAGCCCACCATTGTGGGGTCTGTCTCCCCACAGGGGGCCATGTGGGGACTCTTATGGGGTCTCAACCAAAATGAAAAATAGTATAAATCTGCTGTGTGTGAGTTTATTGCGGGTGACTCAAATTTGTGTAATTATAGAGGAGGTGGCTTTATCAGAAAAACAAAAGAACAACTGAAAAAAACTAAATAAATACTTTCAAAAATGTACTTTGGCGCTAGTCTGTGCAGGGTAAAAAAAAAAAAAAAAAAAAAAAAATCAAGGAGCTGGGATCTGTGCATTGGTGTGGAGAAGAGGGGGGTCCTGGACATGAAAACGTCTCAGCGTCCCCGAGCCTCCACATGTGCAGATATTTGTTTGAATGTTTCCCTCCTGTCCTCGCCAGCTGTTCCACATTTTATCTGCTTGTCTGCTCTCGGGTTTCATACAAACGACGAGGGTTTGAGGTGCTCAGCCATGCGGTGTGGATAAAAATCCTCCTGCTTTTTCTTTTTCTTTTCTTTTTCCTTGACACATGGCAAATTAATAACGGAGGTTTGGCTGCCTTGACATGGAGCCAAGAATTAACACAGCAACAAAGATGTTTCACAAGTTCACATGGAGGAAAATGTCCTTTTTCTCTGTTTTTATGAGGAGCTTCTTCCACGCAGTTGGGCTGTGGGTTTGACTTTTTTGCAGGTTCTGGTTACATTTGTCTAATTAAAAAAAGAGCATTCACGCGAAATGGAATTGGTAATTAACTTGTTTTATCTATAATAGCAAAATAACATCCATGCGGATTAATGACTGTCAGATTTTTAGCACTAAGCCAACATGGAGAAAAAAATGAGAATAATCAGGCCTAGAATCACAAATTGTTAGGCCTTGTCTAAAATATTAAAATCACAACATGATGGTCTTTTTTTAAATGAAATGTTATATTAAGAATTTAATTAAATGTGGACACAGACACCTTTTCCCTTTATGATATGCATTTTTTTGCTCTGAGACTTCTTCATGAAGCCCTTTTTTTAATTACACTGATAATTAAAAATAATATTCTATATACATCTTTATTGTCATAGGAGTCCAAATTAGGATGACATCTGATTTTATTTTCACCGTGTGTACAAATTGGACTGATTAAATGTGAATGATACACTTTTTTCTTCCTATAAATACAAATGTTTCACATTTTTCAGGGATTTGATTTTCTATGAAATTATGCTTCACTTAATTAATGACTTTTATTTCTTTTTCTGTCCTTATTTTACTATTTTCAACGCCGAAATTGTGTGTTAGATATAAATATGCTATAAAATGACAATCTAGTCAGGGGTTAAAATATTTGACTCAACTCAGGTTTTTAATTGCATTTGAAGTAAATATAAAATCCAACTGTAGTGCAGAAGTGTGCACCTTTTCAAAGAGAAAAACAAAAATGGACTTTGTCTTGTTATGAGGCAGCAGCAAGGACAAACGCAGTGGCGTTTAAGATTCTAATCTGGATGAAGTGCACAATTTAGAGCTGTTCGCTTACTGTAGCCAGGAAAGATGCATCATCGCCGCTCGGCGACTCTTCAACTCCACACGTGAGGAGTAGGTGGGTGGATAACGTTTTCCTCTGCAGGAATCAGCCCGTTTGATAGCGGCAACACGCTGTTTTATCTCAACTTTGAGCACTCCGTTAAGCAACATTTTGCATATATAGTGACGCTGGTCCAGGCCACCTGTGACCCGGTGACCTGCTAGAAAGGAGGCTGTCATGTTAATGCAGGGAGATGACATGCTATTAGCTTTTGAGGTATGACCCTCTCCTTTTATTTATTATTTTTTAAGGGCCCTGCTTTCACAGCTGAAGGCACCTTCTGTCCTCGGGCCTTTTACACGTTCCTGAAGGAAGAATACCTGTTATCAGGTTTGTATGCAAGAGGCACTAATGAGTTGTGTTGTTGTGCAAATGCTGCAACCTGAGGCACTCAAAGAGGCGGCAAATGTTTTGTTAAAACGAGTGTAATGTAAGGGAAGTTGATTATCCTTAAGATAATGAGGAGAGAAGAAGATTTTCTTTTGAGTAATCTTCATTAATTTGGAGGTTTGGCTCAAATTTCCTGCTTCTTGACAAGTTAAAAGAGGAGCAAATGAAGGTGAGAATGGTGGCAACTGTGACACGTTTAATATTTGTAATAAATAAACGAGTAACGAGTGAAAGTTGGGGAGTAATTTCCTGTGTGCTACGATTAGCTGTTGCTTCCCGTGGCGTATACTGACTAGTACAGTTGAACAGATCGTCCCCAAAAGAAATCTCCTTCTTTGATGATTTGGTACTTTGATATGTTGACATCAAATGAAACAGACACAGTGGGGAAAGAAAGAGGACAAGTCAGACAGAGGTAGTGATGGGGGTGCGGGTGGGGGGGGGGGGGGGGGTGCTGAGAGTGGGTGGAAATATGTGTGTGTATGTGTGTGTGAAAACTTGGGCTGAGATGGCAAACCTGAGGAGCGTCAAAACGTCTGGGTCCATTTGTGCACGAGCAGAGACAAGAAGGGGTCTTCGGGCGTGCGAGGGCTTCTCCTTGGCCTCCTAATCCCCAGGCCCAGCCATCCCTTCAGGGCATGCCTCAGATCTGACTCTCTGGCTCTCTGCGTGGACGAGCCAGCTCTGCCAGCAGATTTAATATGCTATGTGTTCCCGCTCCCTCGACTCCCCTCCACCTCTACCATCATTGTCCCCGAGTGGGACCCTCGCTCCCTGCTTCAAGGAGCCTGCTAAAGGCACCTTTCAAGCCCGGTGATGTCTTTGGATAAGGGGAAAGTAGGGATGAAAAGGGTATGAGAGTCAAGATAGCAAACTGCAATTTCAGATATGTATATTACTCACACTTAGGAATTTTAATACACTTGGGGCTTTGCAAACAGCAGCCTCATCACGATAGAAATGCATGCATGCATGCATGCGCATCCGGCTGCATATCCACGCTCATTCATGCACAACTTTTTATTTTGTTGTCTTTCCTTTTTTATTCCTTTGGAAAGCAGCTTTTTTCATTTGTATAAAAAAAAAAAAAACAGATAAAAAAAAAAAAAGGAGGAGGAAGCTTGATTTGCTTCAGTGGAGCTGAGAGAGAGCAGTTTATTTCTCTGTTGCCTTTTGGAAACTTCAACTCGACCCAACAATTACCTTGGTCTCGTAGAGGGAGGCACAAAAGATGGCAATAAAAATAGTGGGGGAGTAAAAAAAAAAAAAAAAAAGAGAGAAAAGCCGTTGCTTATATTTGTAGCAAGTGATGTGAAATTTTAAGTTTGTTTGACAGCTTTACGTAAGGATTTATAGGTAACATTTAGACCTGTGTGTTAAGCGTGTCAGCGAGTGAATCCATACCCCCCCCCCCCCCCCCAACCACGGGACAGGTTACGCCTGTGTGTGAGCCACCGTTCATCCCCTCCTCTGTTTGCTTTGGCTGCTGTAAAAATGTCTTTAAGTCTGCGGTGTGAACTATAGCAGCAAGAGGTGAAGTGCTTTGGTTTGAGGCCCATTTGCTTGTTCGTAAAGTTGAGCGCCTTAACCGACAGTTTCCCAGGTCCGCGGCTGTTGTTGCAGATGTGGCTTTGTGTCAGCTTTGATGGGAGCCGGTTGTGGCATCCGTGAGGGGGTCTGGGCTCTCTTGTCCAATGTGGTGACTAGGAGACACATGAACTGGCCGCTTGCTGTGAACAATGATCTCCCACTTACTCCTGCTTCTTGATATGTGAAGCTGAAAAAGTGTTTTTTTTTTTTTTTTTTTCCTTTTCTCCAAACAAAACTCCTGTCCTCACATTAGCGGTTAAGTTATGTGTTGTCATGCGGTGGTGCTCACGATGTGAACCCCATGCGTTTGCACTCCCATGTCGCAGTTTTCCAGTGGGAGTTATTCCCGAGTGCCGCTGCATCCTAGAGGTCAAGGAGGTGTCTGTTGTTTAAATGCCAAATGTAAATCCCAAGTATAATACCTGAAAGAAGTGCAGGCCCAGGAATTCTCTCTGTTAACTCTTCCCGGCTCTACCTTTTCATTTCCGTCTGCTGGGGTGTTGGCGTAAGGTGGAAAAGGAGGGGGACTGGTATCCCGTATAAACCCCTTTAGTGTGTTTTTCTCTGAATACTAACAGACCCTGCCTCTAATAATGACTCATCTTGGAAAAACAAAAGGGCAACTCTACTATCTGAGCAAATTTCTGCCCCGACCTGAGAGAGCCCTCCTTTGACAGGGCAGGATTTGAAGACTAATCGTTTTTTCTCATGCAAAGCATGCTGTTTTAAGAGCCTGGACCGTGGAAGGATGGCGGGGGGGGGGCCTCTAACAATACTCCGCAGGGAGCGAGGAACAGGGTTTTTGGGAGGGGAGGTGGGGTTTGGGGGGGGGGGGGGGGTCCTCTCTCCTTCTCTCCTTTGCTCCTTAGACAAAGCCTAGTTCCTTTCAGGGTTGCGTGGGGGGTAGGGTGCATGGTGAAGAGGAGGGAGCATCCAAGAGTTGGAGTTCCTTGAAAGAGAGAGAGAGAGTTTTGGATGACAGTTTGTCACTGCGGCTTGTCTGCGTTCCTGGGGAAAACGCAGGCCTGGCCTCGCAGTGACAGCCCTGGAAAGAAGTGGGCCTGAGAAAATTTATAGAGAAACAGAAATATTAACGTGTACGCGGGGGCCTAAAACGGCTTTGGCTATTCCTGCCAGACTGGTGTTTTTATTAAGAGGGGTCGACATGCTTTGGAAATATATCTTATTCATGAAGAAAGCCAGGTTAGACTTCCTAAAGAATTCATTATATTCCCCCAGATGCGGCTTTGGCGGGTTGCGTCCGTCCCTCGGAGGACATGGAGCGTGGAGCGCAACATTGTAAAGCCTCCCTCAGTGGGCATGGGAGTGCGAAGGGTTCCATTTGTCAAAGGTGCTAGAGTCTTTTTCCCTTCTCAACACTTTCTCGGCTCAGCCTTAAACTCATTGTCTGAGCAAAGGCAGGACATTAGTCACTGCAACTCCGCGGGAGCCCGAGGGGCTAAGGACTGGTGCTCTAGAGCCCGGGTTGGACCGAGGGGAGGAAAGAGGGGAGAGAGGGGAGGGACGGAGCAAATGAAAAGGTGAGAGAAGGGCAAGAAAAGAGAAGGAAATGTGGGGTAAAGGGGAAATTGAGGAAGAGAGAACATGAGGACGTGGAGTATGTGTGTGGGAGTGGGAGGAATACCGTGGAGGGGGTTAGAGGGAGTGGAGTCTGTAGCTTTACCTCAGGGCTCAGTGCGTAAGCCCCTGTCTACCCCCCAAAGCTGCTTTCACAAAGAGATTTACAAGACAGGTCTTCAGTGTGCTTTGCTGCACTGCATTATGAGTGTGTGTGTGTATGTGTGTGTGTCTTGCAAAAAATGGACCTTTCTGCACTTGATTTCCTTTTTGCATCACCTATGCAAGTAAGATATTCCCCCAAATTTACCAATCCAGGCAGGTCAGACCCACAACAGCCCCAGTGGAGAGGTGTGAATAACCTATTCCCCCTGGTGGCAGTCTGCAGGTGTGTGTGCACTCATGTGTGAACGTATTTCACAGATTCTCACATACAAGGGATCTTGTTAGCTTTTGGAATTATTTATAAAGCCTCGCTTTTGTGTGGCGCCCTAAGTCCCTGTCTCCTCCCATTACTGCCTATGACTCTACCTGGGCTTCTTTCAGCCCACTAACGCTCCCTCAGCCACCCTCCCAAAGAAGGAGTGGAGTTTAGAGTTACATCTAAACCCTTTGCTGTTGCCAGAATAACTTTTACACGAACTGACTAAACTGTTTCTCCTCTTGAAAAATAGTTTTCTCATTTAGAGAGACAGCGTCGGCGGAGACAGACACAGTTTAGGGAGACACACAAAGTTATCTGGACCCATCCCATATGGCTCTGATTGCTCAGTAATCCAGGAAAGTTCTTTGCCATCCCTTTTCTTGCATGGGAGGAGAGGGTCTGAAGAGTTTTTAGTGTGTTTCAGACAGTTTATGTTAATGTTTGTGTTTTATGGAAACAAGCTGGAATGTGATTACGGTCCTGCTCGCTGCATGTGAACAGTGAACTGCTCCAGTTTCCCATCTCCCTCTGGCACAAAGATCAATGCAAACCAGCTAACGTAGGGTAATAAGCCATTAGTACACACGTTGTTGGAGAGATTTACATACATCGACCGGCGAACTGATAAACTAGGTTCCGTATCCTAGAGGTAAGAATTATTGTGTGTGTGTGTGTGTGTGTGTGTGTGTGTGCGTGTGTGTGTGTGTGGGTGATCTCCTCCCTGTGACTGCCAGTGCCGTGTGATAGGTGCCAGATTGCATAGCTGGAAGCCAGGTAGTCTCTGCTTGTCAGGAGAGTAAGGTGGAGGGGGGGGGGGGGGTATGAGGATGATTACAGTACAATGTTCCTCTGATCTGATTCATCACTAACTGTCTCTCCTGCAAAGGGTGAACTTATTATCCCTGTCTCAACTTCCACCGTGGAGCCAGCTGCTCTCCATGCTTCCCAATTAACCCAAGGCACCCGTCAAACGCTCCAATTAAGGCCTCCTCCTTGTCGTCGTCCTCCTCCTCCTCCTCCTCCTCCCTGTGAGTTTATTTGCCGGCCTGGCTCCGGTCGAGATGGCACGCAGAGGTGAGTGAGCGAGCCGGCAAGTGTCGAGCGTGTTTGCTTAGCAGCGGTGTTACAGCTCCCAGATTTATTCGAGGTGGGGTTGCTAACAGCTGAAAGCGACTAAATACACCCAGATGTTTGGCTTCCTCGCAGTCACGTCGGCGGGCCTGAGGGGGCTGCCTGCCTAATGACAGCCTTGTTCCTCGCTCCTCACACCGGGGAGTTTCAGGGGGCCATTTTGTGACTGGGCTCTTTGGAGTTCATGGGAGTTTTGAAACGCTCGGCAGCGCTGTTGGGTTTTACGGCTTCCCATCGCGAGTCTTGCGTCTGGAGTTTGTTTCAAACTCGAGCCCTTTCAGAATCCGAAAAAACTCAGCTGTGTGTTTCTGTTTCTGGTGAGCAACGGCGTGTGTGTACAGACACATAGGAGGGTTGCTGTAGGTGGGATGCAGGTTTGGCAGCACTTCCCAGTCCTCTGAGACTGCGTACATATATGTGTGTTAGTGTGTGTGTGTGTGTGCGTGAGAAGCCGACGAGCCCATGGAGAGGGATGGGGGGGCTCTCCGGCTGATATGAAAGTGAAGGGAGAGAGTTGTCTCCCCGCGCCGCCGTGGGGAGAGCCGTCAGGGAGATGGAAGTCTCTGGGACTCCCTCAGAGCTCCTGCTGCCTTTGATCTCATTCTTTCGCTGCACTATACTCCATACTTCTCTACAGAACACACTCACCTGCTGTCAATCCTGCAACACAGACTCGCACTTCACACAGATGAGACTCTTCACTTGCATACTCCACTTACAGACCAGCTCCAGGTTCAGTGTGCCTATACACTGGGAGTTGAAGATCTTCCAGAACTGCTTCGGGGTAAAAACTTTGGAACCAGCCACTGCATGAAACATATTAAAGTTACCGTGCAGATCAGACACAGATTATTCCCGGTGTCTGTTCATCTGTTGGTTATTTGTTTTAAAGTTTTGGAGTCAATCAAATTTGAGATTCCAGAGCCCAAAACACATTGTCGCAAAAGAGTCAAAGATGCAAAGAGTTTAATATAATATGAAAAAAAGAAAAAGAAAATGACTTTGAACCTGTAGTTTTTGTTTGACAAGAAAAATATTTTTAGTTTAGAAAAATCAGCAATTAGCATCTTTTCCAGTTCAGTGGCCACTGTGTGGGAGTTCCCTGCTTCCCTTCCCTCCTCTGTCCTGTCCATCACTGGGATTTTGAGTTAGGTGCTGACAGATACCGACCTTATATTAAAGTATTTTTTCAGGCCGTCTGATGGCTGATAAGACGAACGAGCAGATACAACAAAATCCTTCATTTCTGCATCTAAGGAATGTGTGACCCATGCCTACCCTTTTGGATCTCTTCCCATCCACACAGGAAATCTAGCATTAAAGCAAGACTCTTCATTTTTTCCTCCTCCCACCTCCCCCCCGATCAGCCTTTAGTTCTCTCCCTGCATTCCTTTGACTCACTGTGGCACATTTCAGGACAGCTTCATTCAGCATTCCTTTACATCCAGTTTTGTTTCCCCCTCCCTCCTCGTTTTTTCGCGTCTCCCTCCGTTTAGGTCCGGTTTTATCATGCGGGAGCCAAACAGCAAGACAACTTCATCTCATCCAATTTTCACCCCTTTAATTCGGTTTAAATGGCATGGCTGCAAGGGCTGGGTCGGGAATTAATAAGAGCCAATAAAGCTCGCCGCTGGGGCATCGAGGCCAGTCTTTAAGTAAACATTATGACTTCTTGAGGGGGGGATTCAGGGGCAGCACTTGATGAATTGTGGCGGAGCTTGGGAAGGGCTAATTTCTCACTTAGCCGTCCTGATGGGGCTGGCTAATAGGCCTTGCTTTGCCTGGGTGATTGTCTGCTGGCTTTATTATTGTGCATTATCGCGCTGCCCCCTGGCTGTTTTTAGTGTTCGGCCCCGGAGACGCCAGAGCCCGTCATTAATCACGGAGCGGCACTGACTCAGTCTGCTTCAACACTTATTCCAGTGACACAGTGGAATGAAGTAGGGGAAGGAGTGATAGAAAAAGGAGAGATCATCATGCGTGAAGTGTACACAACGGAAGGGAGAGAAAAGTTGGCGGGGCAGTTTCACAAAAAACTCTGTCACCTGCACAGGCTTTCAGTTACCTTATATAGCTCCGCTCTTTGTCGTACACCTCTGTCTAAGGCGCGGAGGATAAGAGGAGTGTATTCTTCAGTCTCCTGGGCGAAGCAGAAGACCTTCTGTCAGAGCTATACATGCTGCCACTACCTTTACACAGGGCCATCCATCTGCTTGATCCGTCTGTGCGTGTATGTGTGAGGAGGAGGCAGATTGAGGTGTGTGTGTGCGTGTGTGTGTGTGTGCGTGTGTGTGTGTGTGTGTGTGTGTGTGTGTGTGTGTGTGTGTGTGTGTGAGGTTTTCATCACTACAGGAATGCCTTTTCCTCTACTCATCTTCTCCCTCGGGTCCCTTCTCTTATTTACTTTCTGCACAAAGTGATTGCACTTGCATACGGGAGAGCGTATAAAGCAGATGATGCATCCACTCCTGTGCACACCGTGCGATTTTCTCACACTCGCACACATGCATTACACAGGGATTGTGCTTTCAAGCTTTGCAGCCCACGGTGTAACATGTACTCTTTTGGTGTGAGAGCACAGCAGAGGATGTTGTTGTCATGCTCTGGCTGTGGCAGCGTGCAGAACGCATTCTAAAGCCTCGCATTAAGAATGCATCCACAAACACAGGAGTCTTTTCACCGCAGCTTAGAGGCCCTCCGACGAGATACGGATCCCATTCTCCTGTTTGTTTTAGTATCTGCCTTCTGCAGGGGCCACTTGCTCCTGCAGCAGGCAGCAATTGTTCCAAGAGTTCTGCATCTCTCTTTAGATTCAAATCAAGTCTGCATTAAGGAAAACTGAAAGGTAAAAAAAAAAACAAACAGAGAGCAGAAAGTTTTGCATGAGTGATTTTTTTTCTCCTCTTCTCAAGGACCTCGCTTGCATTATGCTGAAGTAATATGTTGCATTGTTTGCTTTGGCCTTCAGTAAGTGGCTGAACAAGCATATTTTTCTTCTCTCAAGAATCAGGAAAAACGTCTGATCAAACAAAGACTCTGCGTTTTTAGTGAAGAGAAGAGGGAGCAAGGGGGAACCGATACGGCATAACTGGGCCACCGTAGCCTCAAAGCTGCCCGCATTATCCATTGTCTCTGTCGTCGCAGCCTCCGTTGCGATGAAACAAGTGGCTCACGAACAAATGCGACGTCAAAATATATAAATAAACAAGCTAATAAGCAGGGGGCTGTGGGGAGAAGAGCAAGGCGTCCATTGTGGCGCATGCTTTATTTGCCCCTTATCTACTGGGTAGGGAGCGCAAAAGAGGCATCATGTAAGCATTGTGATTACATCGTGTGGGTTTGTTACACAGGAATGTAAGATTCACTCAGCTCATTCTGCTGTGCAACACACAGGGTCCCTCACCAGCCCTCCAAAGCAAGTGGAGAGGTCTGAGGGACCGAGACGCATGTGAGGGTAATCTCATTAGCTGCGCTGAAAGCTACTGATGGGCTGTATTGTTGCACTGTTTGTCCTTGAAAAAAATAATAAAAACGCTCCTCGTCTGACTCAAGCTCTCCAATTTTTGAAAATCTGTGTAGTGCACTTATGATAGCAGCCTCGGTTGTCTGCCGATGGAGTGCTATTGAGATGACGCACTTTTTAAAATAAACCTATAATAAGGACAAATGTGAACGGTTGATGCAGACATGTAACGGCAAAATTTAAAGGTAGCGGTCTTCAGCATCCTGTGCAGAGTTCACGAAGGGATTCTCTATTCCTCAGTCAACGTGTACATTTATATAATGCAGTGATAAAAAGAAATGACGATCTGAACAGCTCAAACTGTGTCACA
Source organism: Xenentodon cancila (assembly GCA_014839995.1). Classification (NCBI taxonomy): domain Eukaryota; kingdom Metazoa; phylum Chordata; class Actinopteri; order Beloniformes; family Belonidae; genus Xenentodon; species Xenentodon cancila. Next base: position 18,600,793 of record CM026216.1, read on the forward strand.
GGACACAAAAGGTCAAGAAAATCTTGCTCTAAACCAGTTAATGATGTGCATATCTGGCATTTGATATGTGTGTGTGGCAGGGTGTGACTAATTCCTGCTAAATGGCCGTTAGTGGAGGGGCTGGTCCCCCATCAGCTGCGGGCCAGACTTAGTGCCATCTGGGCACAATGTTAAGTTTTGTTGGTAAATGGGAACCAGAGGCACCAAATCCCAAACCCGCCCTCCTTCCCTCGTGGCCTTCCGGGGCGCCAGGAGCCAACCATAAGTGCAGCGTTGAACGCAACACACCAGTTTAACTTCATCCTGTTCAACATGCATAGCAAGCACATTCTGTTTTATTGATAGATTCAGCTGATCTTGCTGCAGGGCCTCTTCCTCCTCCTCCTCCTCCTCCTTCTCCTTCGCCCCTCAGTGTTTGTAGTTTTTCCAGCTGTGAAGGAGCCCTTAATATTGTTGGCATAGCTGCGAAATGTGCAAAACACACACTGGACACACAGGAAAACAAGCGCAGGCACGCAGGGGCACAGTGAGGTGCGCGCATATGCACGCACGCATGCATGAGAACACATGAGCACGCTCGCGCTCCTCCCTTTCGCCATTCATTTTCTTCCTTATCCCACTTTTGCTCGCAATCTCCCTCAGTCGTCTACATCTCCCATCTCTCCCCTCCCCTCTAACTCGCTGCGCTGCGGTGCGTTTGTGCGGCGTTGATAAGCCTAAGATAGCAGATCTCGGTGGTCGCTGATGTAATGATGATGAATGCTGCGGTGCTGCCAGTCTCCCCCTCAGGGGGCCTTCGACACTGAACAGTCGCCCAAATGAAATGAACACAAATACAGTACCCCCGTCTGTGAGGGGGGGGACGCCAAATCTAAGAAGACACTTCAAGAGTTCATATATAAATGTTCGCCAGTTTCTGAGTCTGCGTATGTGGCTTAAAATTAAGTTTGCAAAGGCTTCCTTTAAATAACAAAAACCAGTAATTTTTTTTTTATACCTCTCGTGCCTCTTTGAGCCTGCATGAAGAAAGAAACACTGATTTGTTTTTCATCAAAGGCAAAACTTTTATTTTTGTGTTTCACTTTGATGTGTACAATTTGTAGATGACTTTCAACTTAGCGCCTTTGTCACCAAGGCGTATAATTTATGTTAAATTGATTTGCTTAATGTGCTTATAAAATAAGATTTTTTTTTTTTCTTTTGCAGGAACTGTCTGAATTGTGGTGTTTTAAACCTGTTTAATCGCCTCCCTTTTCGGTGTGGAAGGATTATAGTTGAAGACAAATAAAGATACACCCTCTTTCTCTCTTCTCTAATTGGGTGTGGGACAGACAGTTTACGGCGAAGACGTTTATTCTGAGTAACAGCAGCATCCTGCTTGTAAGTGGCCTCGGAGACGCATATGGATCATTTTTAAACTGCGCTGCCTCGCGGGTGGTGTTTGATCTCAGTGGCAGAAGGTCAAAGGGCCACATTCTTTTTAAAAAAGCAGTCAAAGTTGTCCTGGAGATGTAATTATATCTTCCAGGATAGATGGAAGAGACTTGTTGTTGGTAAGCGTTGGCATGCTTTTTTGGATAGTTGGTCAGGGGCAAAAATGAGCAACACACCAGGCGAAAGCTAGAGACTCAAACATCTGCAGGATTGGGTGTGGGCGCCCAGGTCCGAGGGATTATGGGTGAAAAGGTCCTGCTTTTAATTGATGCTTTGGAACTGTGGCCTGCCTTGTGGAACACAAAAGACGCGTCAGACACGCTTCAGTGGCTTGGACTTGTGAATGTTTGCCCGAGCAGTGGAATGCCCCGCTCTTTTACTCAACCCCCTCTCAGCTCAACCTCCAGTCCCGAGCCTCATATTTACAGCACTTTAGTTCTTTAGTTTTTGTTTGTATCTTACTCACCTGTGAGGCTGACAAGAGGACACATACATATAAAAGTACATATACATACATACATTCGCAAAGCATATTGGGAGCTCATCAGAAACAGCTGCGAAGCAGCTTCTCTCCTTGTTCCTTCCCTCTTTGCTGCTTCTGCTCAAGTCCAGTCATTAGAATGAGGTAATGACAGTTTCAGAGAGGGAGAGGCTTTTTTTTTCTCCTTCGTTTCAGGTTTTTTAGATGAGGGAGTGAATGAGTTGCTCACAGGGTCAGTTCACAGAGCAGGAGCTTAGAAAAAAAGGCATCCATAGTTTTTTTGTGTCTGTGTGTGTGTCTTAAAGCAGCTACTCCATCAAACACATGCAGAAGTGATTTAAGATGATATCAGGGCGAGTAAAACAAAAAATGTCTTTGGTTGGAGATGACTGCTACACATGTATTCATGTGGGAGTGATTAAAGGACAAGTTCTTGTTTAATTCTGTTTTGATTGGTAGGGGTGTAATTGCATTGTGTTTCTCTCCCCCCCCCCCCCTCCCCCCCCCTCCCTCTACTCTCTCTCTCTCTCTCTTTATTTTTTTGTAAGCCAGCAATTGCTTACAGATGTTGTTGTGGGGTCAGAACAGATGACAGACTGTGGTTTTTCAGGGGGTTGGGAAAAAAACAAACAAAGCGCACAGTGTTTGTCTGAAGTTTACCCCTCAACGCTTCCCCCTCGCCTTCCTTCCTTGGGGAGTTGGTAAAAAAAAAAAAAAAAAAAAAAAAGAAAATCCCCCCCACCACTTCTAGTCCCAGCAGTACCACTTCTCTCTGCATTCTGGCGGACTTTACTGCCTTTGTATACATGCATGTTTATAGAGTGAAAGACAATTAAATAGCACAGCTGGGTAATTAGCTGGTCTTTATTGTAAAGAAAATGTTTGTCAGACTAAATATTTCCACTAGTTATCCATGAATTATGGAGTCTAAGTAAAGACTGCATTGGATCAAATGAAGCTGTCCTGTACTTTGTATAAATGAGCAGTTCCAGCGTATCGCCATCCGTAATCAGAGGACCTCCGTGACCTAGATAGAAGTGAGCTCGTAGACGGCCTCTGAGGTGCTGAACTGAGCAGCATGTCTGCCAGACTGTTGGCTGAACCTCTTCTAAACCCACAGACAGCATTAACTTGAACCACCTTTATTCTTTGAAAGAAAAATTGCCCGGCACCATGATATTCCCAAAAGGGCCTTCAAACAACCCTTGTTTTTTCAGGACTGAGAATGTTTCTCTCTCTGTGGTATCCCCTTAAGGTTTCTCCTTTCTCCCTGGAAAGGCAGCTAGAGCAGGATTATCAGTATATCCACAAGCTGCCTCCACGTCTATTCTGAGATAGAAAACCTTGTCAGGATGTCCCGCCTTACTCTCTCTTTATTGAGCTGTTTTGTGTTTGTTGTTTTGTTTTTTTTTTTAAAGTTGAAAATAGGATAAGTAAAGTTTTGATTTTGGATATTTAACCACGGTTAATGGAGAAGGAAATCAGCGTCCTGACAAGCAGATCAGAGCCCAGCATGTTTGAGTTAAAGTAAATCAGCCTGAGCTCCTGGATTGACCCGTGCTCTGCTTTGGGCGTCATGAAAAGGGAGGGCTGGAAGTTTTCCTCATAAGGTTCGCAGAGCCTCATCTTGAAGGCCTCTATTGATAAAGGGGAGTATGTTAAAGTAAATCAGGCAAGAAATCTGTGAAAAGCATAATAAAATGTGATGCACAGTTTAAATTGTTGATTTATTTGGTTTCAGAGAAAGCATGTCTGATTCCTTTCAGAATATGCACAAAGAAAGAAGCATGTTACATCTTAAATTACTGTGAAGCTTTGCTGTTTGGTTGAGCCTTGAAATCAATCTGTCAGTTTTGCAGATGAGGAATCCGGGTTCTACCAAGTAAAGTTCAAGCCAGAAAACAATATGTACCAATTATGTATCGGCTAGATGGCCATATTTAACTTGAAGGAAACCAAACAGCTGAAAACGAGGCAGAAAGCTGAAAATATATGGAAATCACACATTAAACATCTTTGAAAATAGTGAATCGCGATTCAAAGCTTGTGTTTCTTTTGGATGAATGATAAGAAATGAAAATATCTGGCTAACCTCAGCTGGTCCTCTCCCATGCAGGGAGTGAAGAAAGAAAAATATTTAGTGAGTATATTTAACAAGAACTTTAAAAAGAAGAAGCTGTTAGGTTAAAAAAAATGTTTTTTAATTTTTTATTTTTACGTTTGCAAGCTTAATTTTGCATAAATTCAGTGGATTCTGCTAGTGAACGGGAATAAGATGCATCGATTATTATTGTAGTTTTATTTAAGTGCATGCATTTGCTTCTTCTCCACCAGTTATCTCGTCTCCATGAGGTCTTGAGGAATGATCAAACGCCATGGAAACCCAGTCCCAGGCCAGTTCAGCAGCTGAGAAAAAGAAGAGGGTGGAGAACATCGTGGCTGCGAAGGGCTCCTCAGCGCGCAGTGACATCAGCGAGAAGGCAGTGGCCTCCAGCACTACTTCAAACGGTATGCGTCCCCTCGACCGGTGCGCTGAACCGCCGCGGTTCGTATCAACATTAAGCGGATCGTTTAGGACAGAAGCCGGTTCGAGAAATTGCTCTGTTGGTCGGTTTATGTGTTGAGTAAACGGATGACAACATTAAACAGCTGATATTCAGCTGTTTATTTAGTTCAGACTGTTTTAAATAAACTTAGTTCATTATTATAATGACTGTCAAACAATGTTTCTATAACAGAATAACAATAAATGCAGACTTTAAGAAAGTGACAGGACTGTAAACCAGCTGCAGAAGAAACATAAGAAGTAAGAAACCCCTTAAACAGAGGATAAGATAGGATTGAAGGAAATGTGTATTAATTTGAAAACGTCTGCTTTCTCTTGTTTTAGTCAGGTTTTGGATCAACATGAGTTTTATTTTTAAATTGATTTGTCATAGGTCGTTTCTGTTGCATGTGCATCTTGTTTTTGCTCCACACCTGTTTTGTTTTTAGTCGATTACCCGACTGCTCTGTTCCAGATATCCACACCTGCTCGCATCACTCTGTTTTTATACTTCTCTTGTTTTCTTTTTTTTTTTCCTTTTTGACTTTCCAGCCTTTAACTCTCGTATTTATGTATGACTTTTATGTTTCTCCTGAAGTCATAAAACCTTGCTTGGCCTGTACTTGTATTATTCCTTGCTCCTGGATTTGTGATACTCACTCTGTTTTTATTTTCTTCAGTTCTTTCAGTTGAGCAATTTGCCTTGTGGAAAGATCTCCTTAGTTAAGTAAAAGTCAGCCTTAGGAAATGCAGGTTATTCCTTGCGTTTGGGTCCTATCGCCTAAAAGTAGCAGTTTAATCGGCTCTTTTATGCTAATTTCTTCAACTGAATAACTGTAGTTGGCGGTAATTCTCTTAGACCAACATAGACTGATAATGACAAGGAGAAACACTTCCAGAAAACCAAAGGATTCAGCTACAGGCAAAGCTCAGTTACGTTTCTTGAACTGGCTTTTGATTGCTTGAATCCTTTAAGGAACATGCCATGACCTTATAAGGACATCCTGCTCTAGCTTACATAAGACAGAGCCAGCGATCTTACAAAGTTCTCACAACCTGGGTTCTGTGAAGCTCCTGAAATCCTGTTACTTGTGCATTCTGCAAACAGACTCCAGTCACGTGTAATAATATAATGGGATATGATATTGTACATAAATTAGAAAAACCAGAAAAGCATAATATAGCCCCTTTAGAAATATGAAATTTAAAAAAGTCCTAAAATGTAGCTTGTCCGATTTTTTTTTTCTTCCATCTGTTAAAAGACTTTAAACATTTGTTTTTGTGTGATTATTGACCAAGTTTGATCCAAATGTGTAAAACATCCCAACAGAAAATATGACTTTGGCAAAGTTTAATCGACTGATTTAAGATAAGTTACACTTAGCTGTAATAAGGAGATAAGTTTGCTAACAGACACCTTTCAGAAGAGTTAACATGATGAAATTCATTTTATTTCATATCATTTTAGCAGTACGGTGGCTTAGTGGTTAGCACTGTTGCCTCACAGCAAGAAGGTGCCTGGTTCGATTCCCGGCCCGGTGGGTCTTTCTGTGTGGAGTTTGCATGTTCTCCCCGTGCTTGCGTGGGTTCCCTCCGGGTACTCCGGCTTCCTCCCACAGTCCAAAAACATGCATACATGGTTGATTGATCGTTCTAAATTGCCTGTAGGTGTGAATGTGAGTGCGCATGTTTGACTGTCTTTCTATGTGGCCCTGAGATGGACTGGAGACCTGTCCAGGGTGGACCTCTTGCCTTTCGCCTACTATGCGTCGGGATAGGCTCCGACAGACCCCCGTGACCCGGAGACAGAGTAAGCGGGAATAGATAATGGATGGATGTGATTTTACAAACTTTTCAACTTTCTATATGTAATACTTTTACCTATGCTTTTTTTAAAAATGACATTCATTTAGTAGACACTTTTATCCAAAGCAACTTACAAATGAAGAACACATTGAGAGCAGTGTGAGCTTTAGTAGCATGCCCGAGGACACTTTGACATGCGAACTGGGGAAGTTGGGAATTGAACCAGCAACCTTTGAAGCAAAGAACGACCACTGCACTTCCTGAACTTAAAACTCATATTTCATTTGAAGCCACAAAGTCTTGCAGATTTCCCTGTCAGATGGTTTTTGTTCAGAAGATATCCAGATCCCTGCAAGCTTGATATGAGGTTCTGGTTCCAACAGGTCACCAACCATCACTCAACATATTTGAACTCTGGGGGCCCCTGATCTGGTGGGGCCCAAGGAATTGTTCTGTGCTCGTGTTGTCATTATGTAATAACGAACAATTCACAAAGACCTGAGTAAAAGATTTAGAGCCCTTCCGTGTCCTCTTTCTTATGGTTTACTCTTTGGTAGCAACTTTGGCTCTCGCGGCGATATCGTCAGTACATTTGATTAAAAGTGGCGCAGAGCTTGCAACTCATTAGGAATGTCGTAATTCAGCCTTTCATTGTCGATTATGTGGCTGGAATGAAAAAAAATATTAGATTGCAATTTCTTTCTTCTTCTTCTTTTTTTTTAATATTAGAAAGCCTTGGAGCTTTCTAGCTAAAGTAATAACAAAACCAGAGTTGAGATCACCACAGTCTAAGCTGCAGCTGTGCTCATTAGCTGTGAGAGGATTTGGAAGGTTTTGGATTGGGAGACTTGGCTCTCGGAGTTTGAGCTGGCGGCTTGAAAGTGTTTTCTGACTATGCTGATGTCAAACAAAGTCATCAAGTGTTAACCTGAAACAAACAGTCCAAGAAAGGGTAAATAAGTTGCTTCGACTCAGCCTCCATATGGGGGTTATCACAGGATGTGGGTAAGGTAATGCATCCTGAAGCATCTTGGGAACACTCTTACTCTTACTCATTCCCAGATGGCCAGTGCCGTTTCATTCATTAAAGGAGCAGGAATGAAGAGAAGTTAGTTGTGGAAAAAGCATGGATGTAATTTGGCTCTGTGATTGTGGATTTTTCTTAGTAATGTCCTGGTAATTATGGCTCAGAGCGGCACATGGTTTGTCTCGAAAACCTCACTGAGCAGTCTATTATCCTGACTTAGCCATGTCAGAGGACAATGTCACACACCGTAAACTTTGCAGTACTCTCATAATGCACTTTAGGAGAGGAAGGATGATACTTATCTGCATAGAAAGGACCCTTTTTAACTTCTAATCTCTGTCTTGGAATCATAAGATTGCTTACACATTCTTTGTGTGGTTATAATTACAGCACATTCCCGATTCACCCCCAGAACTCATAACCTCTTATCAGGTGTAACCCTACACTTGCCTCAACTTTAACCCTTGTAGCCCCTGTGCTGCTGCCTCAAACCAAACAAAAGGTAATTGTGAGCAGCTGCGGAACCCTGGTGACAGGTTCTTCTTAGGAGGAACCCCCCTCCGTCAAGACTAGTTAAAAAAAGTTTTAAAAAAGCCCTATGGTGCACCTGGAAATACTGTGCTACGAGAAGTTGTAAAATGTTAAAAATAATTAGGAAATGCATGTTGTCTTTCCAAAGCAGCCAAGAAGCAGGTATTTATCTGATCAGATTTATAGCTTCTCCGTGATCATGTGCATCCAAAGAAGAATTCTCACCTCCCTTGCACCGTCGTCCTCTTTTATCCCTAAGTTAGTTTTGTCCAAGTTGAGTAATTATTGAGTTCTGGTAGAGAGTTCCCACATGGTTGGCTAAATTGTGGCTTCATCCTGTGTGCCATTCATTTCTATTCCCCCCCTCCTTTCACAGTGACAGCTCAAAAGAGCCGACCGGGCCGCAACAATGCTGTGATTGGTGCTCTTTAGGAGGGGTTTGGGACCGGAGGGGGTTGCTCACTCCTCCAATCCTCATCATTCAGCAGGCAGGTGGACCACAAAGTCCCTTGATTCTTTTGTTGAGTTGTGCGATTAAAAAAAGATGTCCATGCTCCTTGGCTGAATAAATCCTGTCGTCATGGGATAATTTGAAAATGAAAAAAAAAAAAAGGAAAAAAAATAATAAAAAAGAACAGGGTGATGCTAAAGTACTGGATGTTTTCAGAGCAGAACTAGAAGGGTAGAAGTTTCTGGAGTTAGCTGCAGGGAGAAGAAAAGACCAGGGGAGATAAATTGGACTTTGTTTAAAAAAAATGCTGTTAGAAACTAAACGCTTTTTCTGTAAATCATGTTATGAAGCGGGTGAGTATGAACCTTAGTAATGATGCTTAAGAGGGCAAGAAGCAGGGTCTTAGAGGCAAACAAGTTAAGCCTTAAAAGGGCAGCGAATGTTGTGTAGGTTGCCAGAGAAATCCCCAAGTAAATGGATAGCAAGGCTAAACTGTTTAAAGGAGAAAAAGGGCACTTGAATTCCTTGAAAGAAATCTTCTGATGGGCAGAAAAGGAAGAGAGATACTGTGAGCGAGGGTGGGTGGGGGGCAGAGGAAGAGAGAGCGCCAGAGAGAAGATGGGGGGGGGGGGGGGGCACCTTCTTTTTAGGCAGCCATTTAAATGATCAACAGTAAATAGAGGGGAATGTCATCTGACAGAAATAAAGTTCCCGTTAACAGCGGGGATGGAAAGTAATTTACAGATACGCTGTCCCCGCCATCTTTGTGCCTCCCAGATAAGGTTTCATTTCAGAAACGGATAGGAGACATTTTCACTTACGGGCCCTCATTCTGGGACACCTGTGATAACAGCTTGTGGACCCCTAATTGAAAATGGGTTTCAAAATGGATTTTCACTTTTCTTCCTCCCTCCTTTTCACCCCCCCACCCCCACCCTCTCATGACTAACCTCCTCTCCCCTCCTTCCTCACCGCCAACACCCAACACCCCCCCCCCCTTCTTTTTTTTCTCCCTTGCGTTCTCTTGTCGTTGGCAATATTGGAAGGATGGGGAGCGAGAGGGGATGAAGGAAGAGAGGGAGGGAGGCCTGGGGTGGAAAATGGAGCGTTGGGAGCGGATCATCCCTCAGCCCGTGTCACAGCTATGACAGCTGCATGATCCGTCTTATTAATGAAATCATTGATCACTTGATGGGACTCATAACCAACTGTTTCTCCACTGTGTCCTGCCTCATCTCCTCCTCCTCCTCCCTCCTCATGCTGCCACCTCTGCTTTCCACTTTTGAGTCCCTGCTGTATCCACCCCCCCCCCCACCCCCACCCCCCTGCTCCCCAACTAAGGCAAAAAAAAAAGAAAAAAAGAAAGAAACACCAACTAAATAACCATTGAAAAATGAATGATAAATTCAGAAATTAATAGAAACACCCAAACACTGCCTGACAACAAATGCTTCCAGCGTCTGATTGGAATTGGAAGTTGTCAAGAGTGTATTTTCCCGTATCATAAATTAACATTTACTTTTGCAGGAAACAAGCTGGTGTTTATTTTAGGAAATTCGCTGGAGGGCCGCAACTGCTAAAGGGTGATCTATGTTATCTGTATTTGGGCTGTATTTATTTCGTGGGGAGCAGAGAGTGAAGCATGGGCCCCTTCATGTTACCCTGCTCTGCCTGTTGGGGCTAATGAGAGAGAACTGATGGAGGGATAAGGGACCTCATGGGAGCTCTGGCTGGCCCATGGGTCAAACAGTACAATAGAGGAGGCGTTATAGAGCCTGACACGCAACCCCACATAGGAAAACAGGCTTTTAGTGTCAAAAGACCTTTGTGTAGTGAATGCATAACGAACAGAAATGTAGAAAAACTAGTTTATCTCAGAATAAAAATGTTAAAAGAAAAGATGCAAATGTAACTGCAATGTGGTTGTTTTCATGGGTCTACGTGATAAGATTTCAGAAATGTATAACAGAAACTACCTGTAGGGTTGAGTTTGTAAAATCACTGTGCGCACATGAAGCCCTCACTGGTGAGCCATGGCCATTTCATGGACCTCTGCACTGAAGGCAATTTCCTGCAGCAGCAGGGGGACAGACTTTGGCAGAGCCACCTCACGGGGGCCTGAGGCACAGGATTACCGAAGCCTCGCTGCTACTCAGGGCGGAGGGGAATCTCAGCTGCCCAGCCCCTCTCCAGCCCTGCCTGGCCTCTGTTGTCTGGCACACTTCCGCCTGCCCAGATCTGCCTGCCGGGGCCCTGCTGCTTCTTCACGGCTGGAAGATGGTTATACGCCATTGCATGAAGACTTCTGCAGACTGTGGAGATGCCGACAGAGCTTAGCTGTGGTGAAACTGTGTCTTTGCTCTTTTCGTTCATCCAACTCTTTATAGTGCATGTTACAGCTTTAGACCTCAATGAATTCTTACAGGTTCCAGACAAAACTCCTTTTTATTTTAGATTTGGAGACCCACTCCTGCAATGACACTGGGTTTGGCAGAAAACAAGTAGCTGGTCTACGGACGAGTTCCTAAAGAAGCCAATGGTTTAGCTGGCTTATTTAAACCACATGTAAAGTCAGTAATATAATTTATTGGACAGGAAAAGTGGGATGCACAACTGCAGCCGATTAAATCTGAACCAGGAAATCAGCCTGTATGCTGTGTTGAATTTTTGCTCCAAGTGAGTTTGGCAGTTGGAGGGTATATTGAAAAAAAAAAAACAAATCTTCCTACATAAAATCCTGATTGTAAATGATTCAGACCTCATATCAAGGCAAATCAGAAGTTGACTTTTCTAATTTTAATATGTTGTGAGAGTTCATGCTGATCATCACAATGGCTTCTTAAAAGACCCCCGAGTTCATTTTCACTGACATGCTGAGAACCAGAAAGGCCTGAGAGTCAGGGGTCACCCGGGTCAGAAGGAATGACCAACCTCTTCACGAAAAACTCAGCTCGCTCTCAGAGAGCCTATTGGAGGGCATCTACTGGCCTCTCTCTGCTAAATCTGCTGCTCTGCCGGATCTTGTTCCTTCAAAGACAGAGGCTCCGGGGCGACCAGAGGCCCCATAAACTCATAAACCAATAAAGTAGGGAAACAGTAGTAGATTATTCTGCTATTCTATCCATTTGTCGGCAGTCACCAGAGGCCTTTCTCCTGCCAGGAGGCACAAGGCAGGAGTGTCCTGACCCTGTGTGAAGGATTTATTGTGGTGTGTTCTTTTCTGCATCTTCTCTGTTGTTTTCACTCTCCCTCACCCCTGTACCACAGGTGGGTTCTTCCTGTATGCACTCAGAGGATGAAGTGGCTGCCAATCACGATTAAGAAAACGAATCTGGTCACTCTAAGTAACTTCTTATTCAAAGCACAAATCGATAACATGAATAAATATAACTGTTTTGGAACATTCTGTTTCTCTGTTTTGCCTTGGGAGGTTGTAACAGAGGCATAGCTTTGGCAAAACAGGCACCATATGAAAAGGCCGTCTGGACAGGCGTTAGAAAAACATTTGAAGGACTGCAAAGTATGCACAGTGGACGAACCCGTTCAGAAAATTGCTGGGATGCTCGAATGCTTCAAAGCTCAGCCAGAAACACCTAGCCAAGCGACAAGCAAGGCAAAGTTGCTGCAGTAAAAAAAAAAAAGATTTCCAACTACATTTCCTGAAGTGATGGACACTGGCTGGACCGAATGTATTAACTGCCAGCGGGACTCTATCAGCAAAGCCTGTTGCCTTGCCTAGCAACCTACAGGAGCCACAGCGTGCAAAAGTGTGCCGGCAGTAAGACGTTGCCAGTAGTGACAGTAGGACTTTGATCCGGACTGCTCTGGGTGTCCCACTGACTCAATAAAGCAATACGTGGACCATGAAGCGCACACTGGGGAGACAGAATTGCACCTTCACGCCATCACTGCGAATGCGGAGCTGGAGAGTGGAGGTGGAATAAAGATGATATCTTTAGTAATTAAAAAAAAAAAAAAGTAGTATCTGTGTGAGTGTTTAAAATTTACATAAACAAGTCCTATTTCCTCTTTTATTGTTTGTAAACAAAAGAAATGAAAATTGATGTGTGACATTAAGGCGGCTTTCTTTGCAGGGAGGTAATTTGGAGGCAGAGCTAAAGCACAGCAGAGAGGGACGGGGAGGAGCCTTCAAGTTGGATTTGTTCATATTTTCAGGCTCCGTCCTCCTACGCAACTTCTGCATTAAAATTGTAAATATAATTGTAATTGACAATGTAAATTACAGAAATAACATGTTACTTTTATATTGGTGATTAGCAGTAAAACAATATACAAAACATTAGGAATCAAATAGGTTCAATGTTTTGCATTTGTTTTGATGTGATTTCTTGTCTGAAGAAGACTGCATGATTCAGGCAAACTCAAAGAATTAAATCAAGACATGCTTTCATATTTGAGAGAGGAAAAGGCCCTACTTCTCTCCCCTGACCTCCACAACCCCCCGGGCCTTGACTCTCACCCTTTTCCCTCCTTTCCCTCCCCTCTCGCTGCCCAAATCGCTCCCTCTCAGTGCGAAAGAGGAGCTAGGATCAAAGGCCATAAACCATGGCAGTGATTTCTGGTGATTGATTAGAAGCAGAGGTTGAGAAGCAGCAACTCTCTCCCCTCCGTTCTTCCCACCCTCCGGTGCCGTGCACGTATTCTCCCAGGGCTCTCGTAAATAACTCAGGCTTTGAGTGTGAAAAGAGTTGCCACAATTGGCAGACAGAGTCCAGAAACACATCCGTGCTCCAGCAGCTAGGCCAGTTTTTCCTGCCTCTTCTTCTTGGATGGCAGGGGGGGGGGGGGGGTCAGTTGATAAGAACCATTTGTTGTGTTGCTTGGATCTGGGGAGGGACAGCGTAATCCCCTCGTCCTGGTCTGTGCTCAAAGCTGGAGGAAAAGAGCAGAGGAGTGGAGGAGGAATTGATTTTCAGAGCGAGGGCACGCAGAGAATTGAACTCAGATGTGCAGCAGGAACGGGGTTTGAAAGAAACATTCTACTTGCGGGGAAACAAATGTCTGTTGCTTACAGCAGAGGGCCTGCACAATTTGAACTTGAGCAAGCCCTTCTAATGTTAATCAATTGCATAGTTGTCTTTCACTCTTCTTTCCCCCGCCCCCTCCTCCTCCCCCTGTCCCGAGCACAACTCCACCCGGAGGCCTGATGACAAGCAAGTGGTCCTGTAAAGGCATTTTAATAGGCTGCGGCCACTCAGTGGCACTGAGATTAACACGTGTGCCGAAGCCTCCACTTTTACGCTTTTGCACAGCAGCACTTGCACCTCTTTTAGCCTTTGCGTTGCCCTGATCTCACCTGGAGCTGTGAGCCTAATGATGTTCGGAGTGTGGGCCTTGCAGCGACAGCTCCAGTCCCGGGGTGATGTGTCTCATGTCAGACTTTGCGCCAGACAGACTCCAATCAGGAAAAGGGGCTTGGTGGTGGGGTGGTGGGGTGGGAAGGTGGGGTGGGTGTTCTTCATCGCAGCTGGAGCAAAGCCAGAAGTAAAAGTGTAATTCTCCAACAGTTTTGCCTTTCCTCTGTGGTATTTAAAAAGCCATTGGGTGCGTTTCTGACTGTCATGGAGTATCTCATTACGCTCTCAAAAGCTTTTTATCAATCCACATTCTTTAAGAAATATACACATTCCACTGCAGACTGTACACACTCAGTCATGCATGTATGCAGTCACTCTCGTTAACACCGACTCTGCTTAATGGCACCAAATTCTACACACACACTTGGTGCAGCTGCAGGATGGGCCACCGTTATTAACTGTTCGCCGACCTCATGACTTCATCTTCAACACTGTCAGAGGCGGCCCACATAATGTCTCTGCTCGGCTCAATGGGCTCTTTGTTCTGGCTTGGCTCTGGAGCAGCTCAGCATGGAGCTGCGTGAGTCCAACAGTCCCACTGCGGCTCAAGGGGGAGGGAGAGGTATGGATATAGGGAGGTAGTTGATGGAGAGACGGAAGGGAATTTGTGGGAGACGGATAAGGCGAGATGGAGGGAGATTGAGGAGATTTGGGAGAAACATGGGAACTGGGGAGAGCACCTGAAAAAAGGGGATGTGAGCAGGGGAGCATGGTAGGGAGAAAGGGAGAATAACATGCAAGAGGTGGGATGTACATGTGAAAGAAAGAAGACCAAAGATACAGAGGGAAATGAAAGCAACAGGGTTGCATCAGAAATTAAACCCAAAGTAGTATTCGGTGATTTTTAAACAACTCTGTCTTTAAGAAGAGCAGCACATCATGAAGGCATCACATCAGCTGAACTGCAGCAACCTTCCTTGTGCCGAAGGCTGGATTAATGAAATAGCAATGCAGAGGTTAGAAAGGGGGGTGGGAGCAGAGTTGGAGAGAGGTAGATTCCACTGGTGGGAGTGACAGGAGAGGTCATACAGGAGGGGAGCTTTTTACTCAGAGGGGACAGCAACAGGAGGGGAGTGTTGAAGTAGGAGGTATGATGAGTAAAAGACAGGGAGAAAGAGGTTAGAAAAACGAGCATTAAGTAGCAGGCTGTACCATATATGTGGTCATGCAGGGGAATGTATTCCATGTTTGGAGAGCTTAAGGTTTTCACACGTTTAAAATTTTGGCTCCAAAGTGGTGTAGAGATGCAGTTTTCTTGGTTTGGAAATTTGCTCAGTGTGAACTGATCTGAACTATTTAACTGACACTTTTTACATTACAGTTACACTGTTAAAAAAAAAAAATTAAGAAAAATGGAAATTTCTTTTAGCTGCCGTTAAACTCATGAGATGTAGTTTGATTTAAATTCTAAAATTTTAGATTTAACATTAATACTGTAAATTATACAATACAGAAGACCATTCTTATAACTTCTGACAGTAAACAGAGAGTTAAAAAAAAGTCCTTCCTCTTCTTCAGTTACAAAAAAAATTCAAAACAATTTGAAAGTTTCTAATTTTATATTGGATCAAATGTTCTCCAGACTCATTCAATTTCACTGGAGCAAAAGATGAGCTTTATTTGTATGGGTTTTTTTTTTCTCCACTTCAAATATCAGAAACTTTTTTCTGAAGCTACATTTTTTTAATTCATTTTTTGTTTTTTTTACAGAGTAATCATTCAGAAAAAAGTATTTTAAGAGCAGTGATAGGATGCTTCATGCACCAGTGCTCCTTTAAATAATGCATGCGTGGTGCTGCAGAATCTTTAATCAGGATATTTTCTAATTGTTTACACAGATTATTTATGAGACAGAATTTCTGGCTTTTTCAAAATGTAAGCCCCTCAGTGCCAGTTACCCTGAATTACTTGTAGAGAGAGTTGACAGGACTTTAATTTCAAGATTCCATAACCTTTATTCTTAATCTGTTAGATCTATTTTGCACACTTGTAGTGACTTATGAGTTGAAAGTGATTATCTAACCTGTGGCGTTTTAAAGAACTGCTCCAGCCACAAGCCCACTGTATCGTCCAGACCTCTAACTTCCACTCTGTCTCGTTCCTCAGTCATTTACAGAGGCATCTATCCAGTACTTAATAATTTCCTTGTTCGCCTCCAAGCTGAATCCCATTCCCAGAAAACTGCGGTTAAATGTGTTTGGCCAGATCCTCTAAATTCCTGCCCTGCTGCAGAAACTCTTAATTAATTTGTCCATGTTTGACCTGAATTTTAAAGGGGAGTGATGTAAAATGTAGCCTGTTTACAAAGCACACTCTAGTATTGATATCACACGTTGGGAGTAAGTGAAGCTCAAGTTTACATTTTTACAGTGCAAATGACTGATGTGTGTATAAAAGATTCTTTGTGGATAAACAGGGGGAAAAAAGAGGGTAAACTGATGTTATTTTACACATTTAATGTGTCAAGTAGTAGAGGTTAAAAAAAAGGAGGAAAGAAAATACCACTGGAGCCCCCCCCCCCCCCCCCCCCCCCCCCCCCCTTTTTTTTTTTTTTTTTTTTTTACCCAGTGTGACTTAATATGCCTCAGAACAGCCCTTCACTGTGGGAGCAGAGTGAAGGAGTCAGTTGCGTTCTGTTATTTTTATGGCAGTTGGCTTGTAGTTTGGAATTCTGATTGTCATGCTCTCTAGTAAAAAACCTTATGTCCAAATGTGACGGGTTAGAAACTGTAATCATTACCAGCTGCAGCATCAAAGCTCCAGGCGTGCTGTTCGTTTAACCCAGATCCGTCACACTCATGTGCAGCCCCTGATTCAACCTGTAATGTAGACATTCAGCAGAATGCATTAGACTGAGACTAATGTAGATTTATGGATAAGAATTAACTCCAAACACCTCTCTACCTGTGATGTGTCAAAGATCACAGATTATATTTGAATATTTTTGGCTTGGGTACAGTTGGAAATAAAAAAGGGATTTAGATTGAATAACGTAATTCCTGCAAATAAAACTTACCATTTTCCAGTGGGGGAATTTGGTTCTCCTTTGCAGCTGGGGTTTACTCATTTAATGTTAACTCACCTTAAATTAACAGATATCTTTAATAAGCAGATTTATTATTCTCTATTATTTACCAGCAGACACAAAATAAGATGAAACTAATAAGTTATGATCGCACTAAGTGATCACACACAGCAGAGCAGGACCTACCCAAAGTTCTCAAGTTTTCTTTTAAACCTAATTTAATTGCACAGAGAGAGAGAAAAAAGTATTTTTCAGGCCTCATGTTTTCACACTGTACCATTATTTTCCAAATTAGTCTACGTAATGTGAGTTTAGAGCCTGGGTGACTTTCAAAAGTGACCTTTGCGGAAGTTTCACCTCCGTTTACTGAGCTGCGCTCGTAGGTGTGAGACGTGATCAGCGGCGCTGGAGCTGGCAGTGAATTACAGGGACAGATCTGAACATCCGCAGGCTTAATCACCATGGAAGGCACAGAGAGAGTCCAGTCCGGACTTAGACACTCACCAGTCATTGATAAAGTGCTTAGCAGCGGGAAAATTAATGAATCCGGCCTGACTGGTTGAGAAGGGTAGGGGGGGTGGGGGGTGGAGAAGAGGAGGCGGATGCGCAGGAGGGTAATCCTGTTCCAGCTAAATGGCTGATCCCTCTCATTCCTTAGATATCAAATGTCAAAAGTTAAATTAGCCTGCTAGCCTCAGATATGAGTTAACATGCTTTTAAACGGACGAGGGGCGGTGAGTCCCGCCTCCTCTGGGATGGCGGGCAGGTGCCTTTGAAGTGTCTAATTATCCAACTCCCACTAAGTACAAGCGAACCATCTTAATGAGGGCATACATGTATCAAATCACTTAAACACTGTATATGTTCACGAATGTTTTTGTTTTTAAGCAAATGAAGACACATCCACTCATCGTACTTTACATAAGAATAACTAAATCAACTCATAACTTTTAAAAGTGGAAACCTTTCTGGAATCACAGGTGGGAAACATCCACTCACGCGCCGTTTTAAATTTTATTTGATATGCTTGAAAATGCTGTTTTGTTTTATATTCTTTCCCAACTGTTGGCTCTGCGTGGTTTTGCCTTGGCTGGACATCCATTTCTCTTGGCGAGGCTCTCCTAATCTGAGTGCCACAGACTTGGTCCGGATCGCTCTAGTGTCAGAAGTGGGATTCCAGTGCTGAGGCCCAGTGGAAAGCTGGCCCACTCCGGTCTGGTGGGCAGTGCTCCCAGTTTCTCCCTTAAAGACCCACTATTCCACACGGGCAAAAATGTGCCTGCAGTGTGGAATCATTTTATATTGTTGCAGAGGACATTGTAAATGACTAACATGTTACGGCTGTTGATAGCTGGCTCGTGACCATCTGAAGCAGTGCCGATACAACCTACGGGCCAATCAGATGCCCTAAGTGGCATCTTTTGCTTTGAAGCCTTGATCAAATGCATCTCTTGGTGTTGGATTCCTCAAAGAATGCAGGCCAAGATGCCCTATGAATGAAAACCCCTTAAAAGCTGTAACTATCACAAAAAAGCATCAGTGTGCTCTTTAGAGTGAAGGCTTTCATCCCTCTCGCTGCAATGCTCATTGCTCCCTCACAATGTGGCCCTGATGACATGGTCGCGGGGTTCTCTATGGTGGGTCTGTGCCCCTAATGGGTGAACAAGGGGCAGCTAGGGGCAGGCGGAGGCTCGGGCACGACAAAATCCTGCTGTGAGGCTGATTTGAGGTGAGCGTAGGGAAGAGGGAAGGATTCAAGCAGACTTTGATTTGCCCCTCCCCAGCCTTGGGGCCTGGCGGCAGGCACTGTAAGATTTTGAACATTCAGTGTGCCCCCAAAGACCCCTGGCGGCAGATAGAATAGGCTGAGTTAAGGAACAGGGGAGTTGGGGCGTGGGCTGCCGAGAGCCAAATTGAGACGTGGGAGTCGTCAAATTTGCCTAGATGCATATTGAGGAGGGCATTTTTGAGCTCTGTGTGGAAAATCTGCAGCGGATATTAGGCTGCTAACCTAGGGAGGGAACGTCTTGATCTCTCTCTGCAGTTCAAGCGACCATCACTCAGTTAACGATGCTTAAATAATGTTCCACTGTGGATTCACTCAGCGAGGGCAAAGTCAAAAATGAAAGCAAAGTTGGAGGGAGTGAAGACAATGTTTGCTGAAAGTCTCCAGAGAAGTGGTTGCTAACAATCCTGCCCTCGGATGTCGGAATAATGACCTCGTTCTGCCTTGACATTTAGTTTATGTATCAGGAAAGTCGCGTCTTTTTACAGAGATACAGGGAGCCCCACTGGGACTCAGTAACCTCTACATAATACACCACCGAACTCCGTTGTAGCAAAGGCAGCAAGCTCCTCATGGCACCGAGCCTATCAGCCAAGAAGTTGATCAGAAAAATACCTCACACAATTGCACTAATCCCCAGCGCTCTTGTTGTCGGGTTTGGTAGAGTCCCTCTTATTTAAGCCTGCGCTAATCGTGAATGATTCCCTCTGTCTTTAGCATCAGTGCCAGGGCCGGTGAATCAGGTACATAAGCCTAAGCTGCTTGGAGAGGTGCACTTATTAAACTCTAGCCAGCTGCTGGAATTTTTCTTCCCCCTCGCATTGTTAATTGGGAAGATGTGAGTCTTTCCCTGGAGTTGATTTGCAAGAGAAAGAAGGGGAAAAAAAAGGAGCAAGAGATTATTGCACAGGAGGAGAGGAGCTTTGAAGAAGTGTTTTGTGATTTCCCTGTATATCCTCCACTCCTCTCCTCCTCGTTCAGTTTCTGCGTGCTCCCCAGCCAAAACCTGTTTGTGCCACGCTGCTTTGCGAAGGAAGAAGGTGGAACAAGGAATATGTCTGGCGTTGGCTCAGATTACAACAACACCTCCTCTGATTTTAGGCTTTTAGTAATAGCCCTTTGTGCACTCCAGAAGCACGCATGTCCTAGGCTGGAAGGCAAATCCGGGTACTTGAGAGTTAAGGACAGTTTGGCTTGTGGGAGAACAACATTTGTTGTTCTTAACCTATACCTCTGGAAAATTCCTTCAAAACAGCAAAGCAAAGAGTTTTGATTCTCTGTTGCTTTGTATCGCCTGGGCACCCTTAGCTTTGCCCCCCTTATCCCCCAGCTCTTAGCAGTATTGGCCCCATTCCATATCTCATTATCTCTTTCAAAATTTCATTTTGTTATGACGTCCACACACTCTCTTTTAAACTCTAAAATCAAACGCAATGCATATGCATGCTGTGCATTTAACACAAAAGGTATTTGAACCGCAATCTTACAATAGAGACAGCAGACAGGGGGGAAAGAAAAAGAGAAACCTGGGTTTTAAGATTTAATGAGTGGCTTGCTGGGGGTGAAAGAGGGATAGAAGTGAGTGAGAGCAATAGAGAGTGGGTTTGTAGACGGTCAGAGGGAGAGGAGAGAGAGTTGTGAGGGAGGAAGAATGCAGGAATGGAGCACCAGGTACCATTATAGTGGCAGAGAAAGCTCCTGAAATACTAGAGCCGGGGCGTGTGCTCTGATCAGGACGGCAGTGAGCACAATTACCTTCTTTTCAAATCCTTCAGTGACACTGCGGGAGGAAGGAGGACTTTGAAACTTGAAAGGCAGGAGCTTGCTTTCAACCTCAAACGCGAGCAGGAAAGGGCTCTGAAATTTGTTCAGTGCTCCCCATCCACCATTAGCTTGTTTCTTCCTCTTGCCTCCAGGCATTTAAGCGCTTTTTGAAAAGATGTTAAGAAATTCAATCACCATAGAGAGAGCGGGATAGTTCTTTTTTCTATTTTTTTTTTTTTTTGAGAGGCATGCCTTCCTCTGGTCCACAGAGGACCAGCCTGCTGCTTTTGTGTTTTGGACTGAATAGACCTGCAAACTGGTGGAGGACTGGATGCAGAAACCATGGGAAAAGAGAAGGAAATAAAAGAGGAATTAAGAATGAGGGAGGAAAGATGGGAAAGGGCCTGTTGGGCGGATGGTCAGAAGTTAGTAAGGTGTTGAAGGATTGAAGTTTTCAAAGTTGCATTGTTTACCAAGATTTGCTAGTTGCCCTTTTTTTTTTTTTTGACTGGTGCTCAACATGTTATACTGATGCAAAAATAAATAAATAAACAAATAAATAAATAAATTCCACCGACCCAACGCAGAAAGAAAAAAACGGAATAACTGTTCCACCAAAAAGTCAAGGAGTCAATTGACCTTTTGTGCTCCAGACTGTTTGTTTAACTGTTTAAGACCGTATGAAGTTGAAGTCATGAAGCCTCTGAAGGTGGTGTGTTGTAGACGGATGAGCCCCCTCCTCTGGGCTGCTCAGACGGACCGGAGGGGGGATGGTTGGACTCTGATGGTGCTGTGATTGAACTATTTGTCGCTTGACCTCACAAGACATATCTGAGAAGCAGAGGGGGTCACTATTGGTGAAAAATGCAAAGAAATATGAGAAAGTTGCAAGTAGATAAGACAAATTAAAACACAGATCGAATTGTTTTTTTTTTTGTTTTTTGCTGTTTTTGTTAAATCTACACCAAGCCCCTACGACTCAATATGTTTCATAAAACATCCAATTTGTGAGTAAAAGTGAAAAATATAACACCCCATGAATATGTAGCCAGTCTGCTTTCCTCGCTTTAATGCTCAATTTTTTCGGATGTGGAAGACCTGGCGGTACAAAGCGGCAGCTGTGCTGCACATAGCTACACGCCTCTACCCTTAACAGTGCTTGCTCTCTGCGTAGTTTACAGTCGTGACTTCCTCAATCCGCGTCAGGAGATGAAGCCAATTCCAAAATCCCCTTATGTTAATATTGCGCTTTGCAAGCGCAGACCTATTAATCCAGCTTTAACCGTATAAGTTGCATTATTCGCTTAATAAGATCACTGGCTGTGCAGTATGGGATTAAATACTTATATCATAACTGACAGTGTCATTTCCCGCGGATGAGAGCGACTTGCTTCTCTGCCTGTCAGTTCCACGTTAAGAATCCTTGAATCCTTTGCCAGTGCTTCGCCAGGGCACGGCTGGCCCAGACGCAGGTAATGGATGTGGGAGAGTGAGGGGAATAAAAGCAGAACCCTCAAGCTGCTCCTCCTGCTCTCGCCTCGCCTCTCTCGATCTCATTCCCTCTCCCTTTCTGATCGCTTCCCTTCTTATGTGAAGTGGCAACGTGCTATGGCGGCCCTCTTCTGTGCTTAAGGTAGTGGTCTTTAATCTGGCCCTCTGCTCTGTTTATAATTGGCGGTTGGATGCTGTTGGGTTGCCGTGCGTAGTGGGGGTAGGCGCTCAAGCGGCCAGGCTGCTAATTCTACAGAACCTCTGGCGCCAGCGCATCGGCACTTTGCCAGGTTCTCAGTGAGAGACATTAATGCGGGGAGGAACACTGGAGCGTTCTGATGACCGGCATCCTCGGAGATGAAATCATATTTACATATGAACGTGCGGAGCAGGCACACGAGGGCTGCAGCTGAAGAATGAAGCTCACTGGAAAAAGTAAACACACTTGACAAAAGGGCTTCATAGAGGGAACAAAGTACCACATCTGTTTACCCATCAAGATGTAATCTGTTTATATGCAATCATACATTCTCAGTTTAAAGCAATCCTAAAACACAGCGCTTACTGCAGGTTCTTAGCTTAATTCACACAATTATCCACTGTTCTGGAAGCAAATCACTTAAAAGGAGCTGGTCAAGCAGCGAAACCAATACCCAGATTTACAATAACTTTGCATGTGATGATACTTAACGACAAGGCAAAGTGGTAATTATGTGACAAGTTTGGACTCTTTGCAACGGGTCTTGTTGCGCATCCACCTAGGGTGCTTTTCCTTTTTTATAGCTCATTCAAGGAGGGGATTATTTAAATGAATCACTCAGAGATATTTGCCAAGCTTCATTGCCAATTGTAGCATTAATTACCTCAGAAAAAAACAGAACGTCTTACATTTTGCACTTGGATGTGCCTGTTGCTGCAAAGACTCGCTCGCCGGGGAAAATAGCATATGAAGAAAGAGATTATTATGGACGTTTATTTGAAATGCCACAAGATGTTATGAGAACACACTGATTGCCAAGCCAAATTATTTTTAATTGACTGGCTGAAACCTCATGTTTAATAAAAAAAACAAACAAAACAAAACACAACAACAAGACAATTCGGGACACAGTGTCCCACTTTTTGAGTCAATCTCAATACTATCAAACTACAGAAAAGACTAGTACTGGGTCAGAAGGGTAGCCGACCCTTATGCATTTCAGTTCAGAGGGCATGTCAAGAGTCAAAGGGCACGTCTTTCTGGTGGAGCTCGGCCCTTGAACTCAACTCTACCTTTATCCCCTTAGCGTGCCAAGAAACTTTCTACAGAGACCCCACTCCTCCTGGCCCACCTCCCCCGCCGCTCCCCACCCCCACGCCGTAGACAGAGAGAGGGAAAAAGATTTAGTTTGAGAACAGAGGGAGAAGGGTGGGGTGGGACGGTGGGACGGTGGGTGGGTGGGGGTAAAAGAGAATGAAACAGGGTGATGCTTGTTAATGGGCAGCCTGGAATGCGAGCTGAAAGCCTGCCTCTACCATGGGAATCATCTCTAAAAGGAACACTCTCCCTCAGACATGTGAAATTAAGAAGCTGGGGTTTTTGATTCATGGTGTCTATTTGCTTAAACACTCTGTCTCTGAACTCCTCCATCTGGCACCGTGGAAGCCAAACCCCAGGCAGAATCTCCTGCTCCTTCCTCTACCGGTTTCACCCCTCTGCACCATTCAGATTACCTCATCAATGTCATGGCATTATGTTCGTAAATAAAAAAGAAAGTAATAAACCTCTTTTAACATCAGATTGTCTACCTTTCTCTCTTCTTTCTCTGTCCTGGTAGAAGACGAGAGTTCAGGCACGCCGTACCACCGTGAGAGACGCAATGCCATCAGCTCCCAGGCCCCGACGCCTGGAGCCCCTGAAAGAAGCGTGAACGAGGAGCCTTCCACCTCTTCAGAGGAGCGCCCATCCCTCCTCAAGAAGGACCTGCATGGTTCCCTGCCCCATCTGGCCGAGCATGCCCTGCCATACCGCGGGACGCTGTTCGCTATGGATCCCCGTAACGGCTACCTAGACTCCCACTATGGTAAGCCTGTGAGCCACAAAAGTAAAACCAAAACTTGATCTTAGAAAGTTAAGAACCTGCACAGCTCAAGGACATGTTTGTAGAACCCCCCCCCACCCCTTTCCCCGAATGCTGAGGCCAGCTTTGCCTCTTTACTGTAGGTGAGAGGCACGAATGTTAGATGCTTGATTAAGTCTGACAGATTAGCCCTTCTCTTAGACTCGCAATCTACACACACAAATGCACACTTGAGAACACGCACACGCACACTCGCCTGTCTTGTTTTGTGCCTGGGAAGTTAGTATGGGGAACGGCCAGCGTAGCTTCTTAATTCCCTCATTAGGGGCCTGTCTGAACACAGTACTCCACTTTCTCTCATCAACACACACTTCAAAGCCCCCAAAGCAGCGCCGAGTCAAACCTCACCACCCCCTGCTCTGCCTCTCTCTCTCTCTGGGACTCGGAGTCGGTGTGAGAGAAAGAGAAGTAGACTAACAGAGATAAAGCCCTGGAGAGTAAGGTGAGGGAAGAGCTGTGGCTCGATTGAGATGGTGAAGATAATTTGAGACAAAGGTGAGATAAACAGTGGTCGTTAGATAAAAGAGAAGCTGCGTGGGTTTGTTGGGGAGAGAACAGGGGGAAAGATGTTTTAAGAGTCTGATTAGGGGGTTAATTTGGCAGCCGGTGTAGCCAGGACTTGGTCAGCAGACAAGGATTTGATGTGATAGCTTGTTTAGTTAGGTTATATTTCCATTGAATTGGGGCAGACAGAGCCGGACAGGAGAATTTTAATGCAGCAGCAGTAATGAAAACTCCACTGGACCCCAACCTACTGTTGTAACTCCATTTTTTTCAGCCACTTCATTAGCCACCTCTCCCTCGTGCTTGGGTGCCTGAGAGTAACCAAGGTGCCTCTTTAAGGAAAAGGTTACTTAAAACTTAGCTGTGGTGCTGTGGACAGGAGGCTGGAGGGCAGAACATTACTACCCATTACATCCTGACCTAACTCAGCAACACTGCCACTTCTCGTTTTATGTCTGTGTGTGGGTATGTGTGAAGGAGCTCTGGTGGTTCCAGACCGCTGAAGCCGTGGGGCAGGAACGCGGGGGAGTGAGAGCGGGGAGAGGAGGAGGGGCGGGGTCACTCTGAGGCTTGGGGTCATGCGGAAAAGTCACAGTCTGAAATGGAGAGTTCAAAAGCAGCAGGAAAAGTCAAAAGGGCCATAGAGCTTCAAGAGGCTTTCTTTGTGTACTGAGATTTAAGACGGTGGAAGACGGCGATCAAATGAAGCAGAGTAAAGCAGAGCACAGTGTTGCCTACTTTGAGACTGTAGAAAAGCATACAGATGTTTTCTTCTTCTACGGTAAAAAAAAAAGACAGACATTTTGCTGTGTCAGCTTCTTAAAGACAAATAATTCTGACATTGCCCTTTAACCCTCCTGAGATTAAAACAAACCAGATCTCTGTGAAAGCTGTTTGTGAACCCTGTAATGTGATTTTTAAACCAAAAGTAGCTTATTTAATTGGGTTATTGAAACATGGAGCAACCTTAAAAACAAGCCAGTTCATTTCTTTCCAACTGGGAGTAGTACAGTGCTTATAATTTTTGTTTCCTTTGTGCTCAGAAGTTGAAATGTCCAAATTTTGTCTTAGAGAATTTCATTGGTCATGATAATCCCTGTAGCTGTAGGTAATTATTGATCGTTATTGACCAGCATTAAGACATTTCCCCGTTAAAAGGGTTTTGCGGTTGCTGAAATGGAAAGAGAATAAGCTCTGTAAAATGTGTATAAACCCAGACGTTACGTTTATATTACTGTAAACTAAATCTCTGCAAGATATCCGCTGTTGTCGAAAAAAAAAAAGAAAAGTAATCAAAGATAAAAACGTGCAGGCTTTATATACTGTGTACACATATGTATATAAATATATATCTTAATAGCACAGAGTAAAGTGCTTTAAAAAGAAGTAAAGTAACACCACTAAAAATTAAATATTGCCACATTTCACCTTAAACTCACAACCTCTGAACAGCCATTGATGTTCTCATTGATGTTTCTCTCTTACTTCTCTGATCTCGCTTGTGCTCAGGAAGACTTATGATCTGAGATGAGAGCATTGCTGTGTAAAACACCTCCTCCTGGCCCCAGGTGTTGAGGACATGGGGTGTCCCTGAAGGCGACAGTCCCATTCTGTCTGATTGAACCCAGTACCAGAACTCAATTCCCATGAGTTTTGGCAGTCTGAGGGTCAGCAGAACGAAATAGGCCCCCTTAAACCTGCACGGCCCCCCGCCTCACTCAGCTGCTTTGAACCAAAGGCCTGTAGCATCTGTCACCACTCCTGCACCACAAGGTGTAAAAAGCCAATGGCTCCTGTTCTGGTTTCTGGTTCCATACACAATTGAACACACACACATGCACGCAGTCTTTCCTCCACCAGCCAGCCTCTATGAGGGCTTTGTCACCTTCTAAATTCATCCCAGGTGTGTGCGTGCGTGATGGAGAGGGGGCAGTAAGCCATTGTGCTGTGCTTGCACAGAGCAGCACGCCATGCAGCAGACAGCCAGGTAAATCCGATTACTCTTAGCACTGGTGTGTGTCAGTGCTTAATGTGCCTAAATGTGATGGCACCTGCAGCCTCCCTACACCTGGCCGCTGGGTCGTTAGCATGGCGGCAAAGCTCTGGGAGGTGTGGGAGTTGAGAAATGAGAAGAGAGCAAAAGGGGGTTTATCCTCAGGGGTCTGTGCTCTGGGTAAATCTCTGCTATTCACTCCGACTTGTGGTCTCCCACTCCTCTTACGTCCTTGGCCTAAGACTGTGTTTACTCTGGTTTTTACACCCACTTCGGTGCAGAAAAGACGAGGCGCCAAGGAAACATTACTCCTATTGTGAGCAGTAGCTAATCGTGGCGATGCCGGAGTCTTAGCTGCTTTTCTTGGGCAAACACTAGATAAGAGTCCATATCCTTCTTACCACAACGCTAATACATGGGGCTTTGCTGTTGGATAAGTAGAAAGGATTGTGATGAGGATTAATTAGAAAAAAAAAAAGTCTTAATTGTTTGGGAGTGTGAATGGGACGCACGGTGCTAAGATCTGTTTACATTGTGCGATGTTTAGCCGGTCAGCGGTCCTGCAGTAACAGTGAGCCTCTTGCTGTCTTCCAAGACAATCCTCTTCTTTAAACTGTTTCCTTTTTTGCCCCTCTTTGCCATACTAAACACATCCATGGAGGGACTTTAACACTGAAACACCGCAGAGAATGGTTAATGAAAGAAAGGCAACTAGATAAACGTAAAAGCTGTGGTATTTTGGAAACTAAAGCGACTCAAGTTCTGTGATTGTGCTACTGGCACAGTGCATCACGGATAGAGACAAACCAGGCACATTAAGTATCTTCAGACTGTGATAGCTGCCTATCAGGTCAGTTTAGCTCTTTAACAGATGCAGCCCATATCTTTCTGCCAGCGCCTCTAATCCCCCATATCGAAGCCTTGCTGTCCTTCACTAATCTCAAAAACCAATCCAGCCAAGGTAGAGGTCGTGAAACTTGGCGTCCTTTGGCTGCTACATGGCTCATACACACCGTATGGGCTGAGAAAGTTACCTGGAGCCCTAAGCGAGGGTGTAAAATGTGCCCTGGCATTTTATAGTGCGTTGCATGTGGTATAGGTGTCCGATGTCAGAGGTTATACTCTTAAGTGCTATGCTGAGAAGATCTTACGCGAGCCATTGCCCTGGCGTAATTTAGTCTGACTCGATATCAAAATTCAGCTGACCCCCCGATGTGAATGAGCTCACTGTCACCCAACTAAATGTGATTCACACAACAACTAACTTTAGACTCTACAGTTAATTACAGCACTCTGTCACTGAGTTCATATGGATGGCAAAAACAACAACAGTTAGGAAGCGCGTAAGAGGGTTCCTGCGAATTTGCATTCAGAGAACAAACGTCTTGGTCTCTTGTTGATTTAAATGTGACAACTGGCTGGGAAACAGGTTCAAACACCCTCCCCCAATGAACTGGGGAGTAGAGGGGAAAGCCTGGGGTGAGAGGACACGTGCCTGTTTCAAGGGTAAGTGTTGTCTTTGTGATTGTTTCAATATTGGCTTTTTGAGTGTGGTGGCTTGGTGCAGTCCCCCAGCGGTGTGCCGGCACAGAGAAGCCTGGGGCACACTGCAGGCAATGGAAAGGGATCGCTTCCATCCACCTCCTTTCATCAAGAAAGAACAACATGGGCCTGTGCGCTGCTGTGGCCCCTTGGTCCAGCGCACCAGGGATAATCAGATGATCCCCTTTTATACAGCTTATTAGAGGCATCTCATGCTGTAAGATAGGCAATATTCTCACATGCTTGTGCTCCTTTGTAGTGCTTGATGATTTAAGAGGGTTAAGAAGAGTTTGAAGTGGTTCGCGAATGCACTCTCATACCATCTTAAGGTCATGTGCTGCTATTACCACAAGGCTTATGAGCGTGAACTGAATATCTCAAGAATAATGGCAGTCCTTATTAACAATGACAAGATTAAATGTGAAGGGGCTTAGTAGAATTAAGAAGAATTTTCAGAGAACTGAAGACGCTCAGAAGGAATACTCAGCATTTCTCAGCACCAGCATCTGTCACTATGTTTAACTTCTTTGCAAGTGTGAATGGTTAATCAGTCAAGTTGCAGAGGCAAATAAGAACAATAGCATTTTGTTGATGTGAAGGCTTAAAATGAAGATTTGTTGTATCTTGTCCATCCAAAAGGAGAATGCACTGCAGAAAACCCTGCTTGCAACAATAACATTAAGCACTGAAACGAGAAGACTCTAAGCCCGTTGGGGCTTCTCCTTAGCTATCTGGTTAAAGCCACAATATCTTTAGCTTTTTCTTGTTTCCTTAAGTTATCCTGTAGTCTCTAGCAGGATAATCACCTCTGTGTGCTGCAGGAGAATCGAGTTTTCATTGCCTTTCCACATGTGTGTTTCTCTTGTATCCAAATCTCATCGCTCCTTTCTGTATTTGCATTCCTCTCACATAGTGGTAAAGATAAGCACCCTCATCCCTACAGCCAACAACCCATATCTAGCTCTTGTCTCTGGAGGGTCACAAGTACTTATTGTTCAACACAGAGAAGAGGCTGAAAACAGTTTAATTAAAATGTTTCCAGCAGCCTGGTGAAACGTTAGATATCGCTGGAGAAAAGAGAAAAAGGGCACGCGGCAATGGGTGAAAGAGATACAGAGGGGGTAAGAAGAAGAAGAAGAAGAAGAAGAAGAAGAGCAAGAGAGAGTGGAGTAGAAGGAGGAGGGAATGTAACAAGGCAGAAAATGAAGAAAGACATAAAAGAATGGGAGCTCAAGGAGGTCAGGCCCATCACAGGCTTAAGTGTTGCCTTCAAAGATGCCTGGGACAGGTGGCAGCTCCAGACAATCTTGCACCACAGAGCAACATCCTCTCAGGAGAAGATAAGGGATTCCTCCATCCAAGCACACTTCTCTCTCCCCCTCCCACCTCTTCTGCACTCACATGCTCCCTCCCATACCCCCTACCTCCTTTTCCTCCCATTTCGGGGTTCTCCCAGGCGGGCTGCTTTGATGTGGCTCAATGTGAGCGGGCAGCTGTAAGCCACAGGGCTGCAGCAGCGCTGCTGGGCCACTGGGCCGACCGACCGTTGGGATCCGACTCGACGGCGGCTCAATCAGTGGGGCTCTCCGGTGCCCGGCACTTTCAGGTCTCATTAAAGCGCTCCGGCAGGGTTAATCCTCTTTAAAGTTTACACGGGCCTCAGTTTGTCTCTCTGCCCAGGCCGAGGGAACCCCTGGGCACCACCTGCTTGACAAAGACTCAAATCACCGTTACACAAGTTCCCTCCATCTGCACTGCTACACTCCCCCAGTATGTTCTTCTACCCTCTTCTACGGCTCCTGCTTACCCATCCCCCTGTGCATTCTGCCTCTTCTTTCCTCCCCGTCCCCTGATAGTACCTAGGCCTGCTTGTAAGTCTTTTAGGATTATTTGGGTGGAATCTGTTGACAGGGGTGCAGTAAATGGATTACAACTTTGTCCTTGTTTTGGGATGTTGTGAGGAGGGAAAGGGGAGAGATCAGGCGTATGTGCTACGAATAATGAGAGTGGCAAAACGAAAGAAATAAAGAAGGAACGAGACAGAGCGGGATTAACTAAAAGAATGAGAAGGACGATACAAGAGTGAGAAAGAGGGTGAAAGAGAGGTGAAGGTGAAATTAGTGCAAGCAGCACAAAGATGAAAAAAAGAAGTAGGATCAGAGTTCCAGATGCAGTGGTACTCATAAGATTTAAAATAGTCTAAAGAGTGTCAAAGCTGTGCCTGGACCCGCAAAGCCCAACCGCCATTCGTCTGATTGTTATGACACCAATCTTTACTCTGTGATGCAGTTTTTCCATTAGTCCAAACAACAGCCATACACCTCTTGAGGTCTGAGCAGACTGTCTAATGTCTACAAAGACACAGCCGGATGTAGACAAACAGACATAGAAGATGGGGGTGAGTACTATTTGATTGTATTATTCAGTAAAGGGTTGAGCTGGGGACTCCAATCATTACGTTTACAAGCTTAAAATCATGGATGCGTGGGAATTTCCTTTTGATTTATTTCTCACCTTCTAGTCATCAGGTTCCACTGCTTTTAAAAACAGTTTGCAGAGTTTTTGTGACTTGCCAAGAAGAAATCATTCAGGAATGTAAAGACGTCATTATCAAGATGAATAATAGGCTTCTAGTGAGTTTCCAAACTCGCTGTGATACACCACAATGGAGATTGTTTTTAATAATGAAACCCTTCTTTGAACTAAATACCCAAGTGATTATACAGTATTTAAGCAAAAAACATAGAGATGGTGAAATCCTTAATGTGATGGATTACCTCTATTAGTAAAGATTGAAAAATGTCTGCAAGAACAACGGCAGATGGATTTTGGAATTCTGATGCAGCAGCACCGGAATTCCAATAACTGTAACCATATCCATATTGAGGTTTAGTATCTCCTGTGTAGGGTCCCAAAGAGAAGACAGACTATCAAGAGTTACTCGTGGTCTTTCTTGAAATATAAAAACAGATTTTAGGCTCTGTCTCTCTTTTCTTTTTTTAAATTGACAGTCCATAATCGAAGATTTAAAAAGAACAAAGACCAAACCCTGGAGTGGCTTTGCATTCAACTAGAAATGTAGAGTATTCCTGATGAATCCTTAAACCTTAGAAATAAATAAAAAGAGAAAATGAAATAGACAGATGTGAGCAACAAAGATAGGAAGAAAGAGACGTAGCGCCCAGTTTCAGCGACTAAACTTATGCATCTTTCCATAGCTGGGTGGGGGAGAGGAGGCTGGAGGGGTGTGCTGGGGCGGTGAGGGTGCAGGAGTGAAGGGAGAGGGGCCTACACGCAGCTCTTTGTTCTGCTCCCCAGTTTATCACAATCTGGGGGAAATTCTGCAAATGCAGGAGATAGATTGGCGCTCCGCAGAGGCCCTCCGAAATAACCTTCACTCCCTGATCCATATGGGGGATACAGGCAGAAAGAAGAAAAACAGAGCATAGCTGGGGGTTGGATGGTGCTGGGGGCCCCTGGACGAGTGGTATGCGTGCTTTGCTCCACTCTTTAGCAAGAAAATCCTTTTGCACAATTTGTTAAGACTGACTTGGGAAATGTCTTGCAGATGCTGGAATGCCTAAGTGTCTTGCGCGTCCTGCACATGGATACCTTTTTTACTCGGGATTCTCATCGGTAAAACCCTCAGAATTCAACAATATTAAGTGTTTATGAGGGGAAAGAAAATGATTAAGTGCTTAACTTTGTAAATGTTGGCACAAAGCGATAATACGCTTGACAGCAACTCCCAGAGCAAATATGCATAGACTTGTAGAACCACGAAGAGGAAGGTTGTGCAGCAACCGTCTCGTTCAGCCCTGACAAACAAATTACTTGTGACGACGAGTAGCGATGGAATGTATTCTTGAGCAAACCTCCCGTTGTTTCTCTTTCTACCGCTTATTTTCTCTTCTCTACTGCTCTACTTCCTACTCTCTCTTTTTTTTTTTTCTACACCATGCTAATTACTTCTAACCAACAGAGAGTCTGTTTGTGTTTAAGGGTGTGATCTCAACTGATGTAGAGAGAGACAGAAAAAGCAAAGGCAGAGGAAAACAGAGCGGAAGAGGGGAAAAAAAGCTATTGATTTACAGAGGAAGGGCAGAGTGTGATCTGCCAGCCTGGCGTATATGATGAATGGCAGCGAGACTGGCAAGCGAATGTTTAAGATTCTTCTGTTATTTAACCTCTCTGCTTGCTTTCCTCCCCCTCTTCTCCGTATTGCATCTTTGCTGGATAAAAGCGTGTTTTTTTTTGTTTTTTTTTTATCTTCCTGTATTGCAATACAGTAGAGAAAGCTCTGCACAGCGTGAACATTAGGCTAATTTATACAGCAGTAATTAGGCCATTAGACCTGAAACAATCTGGGACCTGTAATTAAGCAAAGTGCTCCAAAAGTCAACAGCAACTCCCATTGAGCTTAGCTAAACAGTCTCCGAAAGTGTTATTTACATGTCCAAACAGCTTGAGGTCTCAGTGTAAGCAAACATGGTGAGAGGCGGGCTGGGAAGGGGTTGATCAGAGGGGGAATTTGCCATCACAAGGGAGGCAGCTTGCAAACTACATCTACTGGTAGTCTGTTGAGAGTCTCTTCATCTCCGTCTCCCGCCAGCCCGATAGCGATCACAGGCTCAGTGTCACATTTCTGGAGGAAAGCAAGATCAAAAGTCGTGTCGTCACATGGTTCAGACACATACTAAATGCTCACCGTCATGCTCGCTGGCAGATATGACATGTACGTACAGGAGAAAATTCCCCTGATTTTATTTTATTTTTTTTAACTTTTTCACGTTATTTTCTTCGTAGGCTTTTATATGAGCAGCTTTGCTTGAGTTGTGC
This sequence comes from Xenentodon cancila, assembly GCA_014839995.1. Taxonomy (NCBI): domain Eukaryota; kingdom Metazoa; phylum Chordata; class Actinopteri; order Beloniformes; family Belonidae; genus Xenentodon; species Xenentodon cancila. The sequence continues at coordinate 18,633,510 of CM026216.1, forward strand.
CATTATGTAACCACAGATGAATGGAGTTCTTATTTGTTTGAAAATAGCATTTCTAGAAGAAAACACTTTTTCTTTTGACCAAGTGCTCGCTAATGAATCTTCAGAGCTGGTCACACTTAGTTTTTATGAAGAGCCTCAGAAGGAGCGCTTCTTTATAATTCTCGGTGCAAATTTGAGAGAAAGAATTATAAAAAGGGTCAAAATATAAAATATCAACCAGGTTTATTTTCATTAACTGGTTTGAAAAACTTGAACTATGCTTGTTGGTGTCATCAGACGGTGGTGCTGTAGAGGGGAATGTGTGCATTTTGCTAAAGGAAACCATTGCTATCGGGCCACCAACAGGACGGTTCCCACAATACATCCAAGTTACATCTCCGAAATCTCCGTATCCGTATCTCGTTCTGCAAGGAAAACAAAGAAAAGAAGATCTCGACTTTGAAGAAGATGGACGAAAACATCTTTAGAGGATGAAGGCATCGGATGATCATTCAAATGATTATTCAGAGGCAAAGCCCTTATGTAATGCAGTGATTCATAATGGTTAAGCAGCGTTATAGCACAACAACATCGTATAAACGAGGCTAAAAACAGCAGGAAACCAGATGTTGATGAGTTTAGATTGACCGACTACGTCACATCCAGTGATGAGGGAGACGTGCACATGTGAAACAGGTGTTTCGCTTACACTTTTGCAATAAACTAGATTATCGACATGTCTGAAAAACCACCTTGGGAAAGCATTAAAAAAAGGCTTTTGCAATATTTGTCAGTTTCTTTGAATTGGACGTGTTTCCATAACAGGTTGTTCTTTGCAATATTTAGTTTTTGCACAAATCTAGGAATAATGGGAACGCTACGTATAACTCTTTTCCCTGTTGCCATTTCACACCACAGTCGTTTCACGCCAATAAGTCTAATGCATCTCTATCGGACAACATGTCCATGGCTTTATGTAAAAAAGAAATGTACTTGCATCAGATTGGCTTTGATAGTCCTGATGTAATGAGTGTTTTACACACATGAATGATAAGGTGTTTCCACTTCTAGAGAAACTCGAGAGCCAACACCTTTATGAAAGAATTATTACACACACACACACACACACACACACACACACACACACACACACACACACACACACACACACACACACACACAAGTAAAGAAAGCTTGAAGCAACTGATTTAAATATCTCATGGCTACATGTTTAAGGTGTGAGAACTAAAGGAGTGGCTTCCTCTTCCAGTAAGGAGTGACAAGCGTTGCACACTTTCAAACATACAAACAAAGTCTTCGGCGTCTTTCACGCGCTCTGCAAACTGTTGCAAAGTTGCGGGCGTAAAACCACGAGCCTCGATGCAGACAAGCATGCCGGAGCAGTGAGATCACGAGCGGGGAGAGAGAGGTGGCATAATGAAATCTGGCAGTCGCAGCCTCGGCACAGGCTTCATATGTTCCACATTAGCAATTCACAAACCTCTGGAGCAGGCCCCGGCAGCCCTTTTCTCACTCCGCCTTAGTCACTTATGACAATCTGTCACTGGCTCTTTGTGCTCTCGCAGCGGAGCGTCAATGAGAAGTGCAGTGTTTATGGAAGAGAGTTTCGTCCTCGGATCCGGGTGACACTCTGTTAGAGCAGAGTCAGTGAACCCTCACCAGAGGAGAGGAGGAGCTCAGGTTTTACCGTCAAGACAATAAACTCGTGGTGCTGACTTGACAACAAAAGGCAAAGAAAAAGAAAGTGTTTGTATTATCAAGACCCGAAACAGAATTGGGAGTGACAGCTCAAATTCTCCGCAAGTATCACATCACATGCACTCCGAAGCAATGCGAAGATCCTTTGTGGCAACGCTCCTATTAGGAAAGGAGATTAACCAATAAGGACTTTGCAACCGATGTGCTTTAGGCTTTATCCTCCCCCCTTCTTTTGAAATGATTCAAGCGTCCAATAAAGGGCAAGGCAATTACCATCCTCTCTTTAATGAAGGGGAAGCTGGCTTTTGGTCCTGAGCACGGTGAGTTTATGTTGAATTAGAATTAATGAGCTTGGTCAAAGTTTGCTTCTAATTGCCCTTTCATTAAGACCCATTTGTTATCATGTCTTAATAGCTTCCATCCCTTCTTGTAAAACATAGAAAAAAACAAAACAAAGAAATGCTGCTGTAAAAAGTTTTCGTTGGTGTCATTAACTTGCGAAGGGTTGAGAGGGGATTTTTATTATAAACTTTGATTTGTTGTGACATGTTACTGTTCCTAGCGTTGGATTGGCTGATAGGATTTTTAAATTTGTCTGCAGTAGTGACCTTTGGGATTACTTTTTCCTCGGGATTGCTACAGCTGTTGTGGTATGCAGCCATGATGGGAAGGTAAAATCTGTGACATGTGTGTTTTTGGCTTCCTGCGAGCCTTCCAGCTGTATTCTGCATTAGAGCATGAAAACGCCCCTGAATTTTTAGAAGAGCAGGGGCAATTTAGTCGTGGAGTAAACAGTAAGGAGTCCCTACAGGAAACGCTGGAGATGGATTGCAGGATGGAGGCTCTCCCCCACTTTCCTTTGCTGTCTGCTGTTTGTGACTGTATACATTCCCTCTGGTGACAAGAGGCTGTTTGCCTTACTAATGGAGAAGTGTGCTGGTGTGAAAGAGGTGGCAGGCTCTATTTAGACAGGGCCATGGTAAAGTAAACTCCAGCGTTGGATTTAAATAAACCTCAGTGGAATGGTTTTGCGGTGCGGCTAAGTCATGGGCAGCAGCAGAAAGGATGGAGGGAGGGAAAGAGTGATGAGGGACTATAGGAAAAAGGGTCCAGTCTATGCACTGGGCTGTGCTGAGTGATTATCTCCAGAGACATAAACAAAAGGGGATCTGGGTAATTCAATGAGGAGTGGCGGATGTGGGAAAGAAGGTGTATGTTGCAAGGGGTGAATGTTTGAAGTCTTTAAAATGATTTCACGGTTCGGAATCTCGGAATCACTCAAAATGACAGAGGTTGGAGTAAAGTTCCTGCTATGTGGCTGGGGATGAGTAAGATTAGAGAACATGAACTTTTTTGGGTTTTTTTTTTACTCACATTGAGCTCGTACACAACACATGGAGCAGTTGCGAGCCTGAAAGTTCATTTCCGAGTCTGACAGCCAAGGGCCGAATGCCCAGGAGTGAATCTGTGGAGAGAAGACAGATCAGATTCTGCCCTTGTCTACCATCCCAGCATCCCCCATCCCTCCCTCCCTCGGCAGCTCTGGAATCAGCCAACGCAGGCCTAAGCCAAAAAAACAGAGTCATCAGGAGAAAACTATCAAACAGACCGAGTCGGAGTGGTCAGATACTTGCCAGAGCTGTATGAGGGAGGCTTTTACCACTTATCTCTGTTATTGTGAGCGCAGATGAAAACTCTTGCATACTTTCTGAAAGTTGCCTAAGCTTTGTTTTCACTTATTGAACTTATTACATAGACCTTTATGAGCTTCAGAGTTTGCTGCTAGTTATATTTCAGGGTATAAACGGGAACATTGATAATGAAGAATGGGATTGGAGACCTTTATTGGCACACCATAGTTCACAGGACTGACGAGTACAGTAAATAACTTCATTTGTGCCACTGACAGGCAGACCAAATGTGGATGTAATTCACCAAACCCCTGTCATCATCAGACATCCCATTTCCTGATGCATCAACTCAAGAAACCGTTTAGTGCAGGTGCGCAAGTTATCGTAGAGCACTTAGGTGTTGTCTGTCTGGATGTGCATCATACGTGCCAGGAACTCCGGCAATTTGTCAGGTTAGAGTCAGTCGAATACTCAAGGGGATTACTGCAGCTTGTGATAACATATGTATAATTTTGTCTTTTGCTCTGAGGCGAGCTTTTAAATATTGCCAGAAATACTCAAGTTACATCACTGAGGTATCTGTTCGGGAGGTGTTGCAAAATGGGGCCTTAACATTTGACGGACAGGGTATTTAAGAGAAAAGAGTTAACGTTCCTTTACAAGTGCGCCAAATAACGTATGGGATGGGAGGTTTTTGCGTGATCCACACTCGGAACTATACTTAAGATAACTTGATTTTATTGGTTCCATTGTACCAGAAACCACTGGATCAGTTGTTTCACAAAGGACCCAGGAAAGTAAATGTGTAACGTGTATGATCTTAGTAAGAGACTCTGGTTGCAGACCGGAGAAACTGGAGCTCCACTTTAATTGGGAAACATGTAACCTTGACTCTCAAGTGGTTAGGGTTAGGGAAAGGTGCTCCATGCGTAGGCCATGCATGTGAGCGTGGGTCACTTGTCTCCAGTCTAGAGTGGAGCGCTACGTCACCACTGGCTCTCAGTCAGCACAAAGGAAGTAGGTGCGGAGGTGAAGTCTATTTCCCGCATTGTTTTCTCATGTCGCTTCGTCGTCTCTGTCAAGTTTCACTGTTTGTGACGTTGTGCCACTTTCCATTCCCGTCCTGGTCCAAAGTTACTTTGGCTGGGTTTTTTTTGCAGATAGTAGATAGTTTTTGCATACCTCACAGTATGCAAATGTTTCTTCAAATTGAAACTGATCATTTTAACATGGAGAAAAACCCAAACAACCAAAACCTTAATTTAAGCTGCTTTAACAAAATCTGTTCTAATTTACAAGTCATTCCTTTTGCATCTAACTAGGTCCTTTTTAAAAATTTGCAGTAACTCATGAGCAAAACCTTCAATCAATATATTAACTTTTTCTTTTTTTTTTTACCTTTTTAAGCAATTGTGAACCTTCAACGTTTAAATTAGACAAAAAGACTCAATTTTCTGTAACAAGTGATATGTCCTCCTTTAGGTTTAACACGTAGCAGTTTTTCCAGTCTAATTTTCAGGGGTTTTTATGGAAACACCTGTTTATTCAGGTCCCTCCTTAAGCTCACGTTCTCCTGCAGTAGGAAACCGGCTCACCTCCTAATTGTAGCTGTTTTGGCCCAAACTGGCAATAATGATCCCAACGAATGAATGAATGATGAGGTAAGCAGACCGGGATCAACACCTGCTGTGCTGCCCGGTGATGCAGCTGCGTTTGTCATGGCCCGACACTTGTGGAGCTGTTTGGCACCCCAGCGCTTGGCCATCTGCCCTCTTGGCTCCAACGTTTACAAGCAAAAAAGAAGAAGAAAAAAAAAAAAAAGAAAAGAAGAAGAAGAAGTAAAAACACATAGCTAGCAGCCTCAGACTTGCTGCGTGAAATAATGCAGATGTTGCGGCATACTCCGCCTAAGGGTGGTGAGACACAAATTGGCAACGGTCTCAGACACAGCAATAAAGAGACACGTGTTTTCGCAGTGACATGTGAATGCAGAGGTGATTCATTTGTGTGTAATTATCTTTCTTACCGTGTTAGTTTCATAACTTGTGCAGGCGGCACAAATACGAAATTCCTGCTCACGTTTTGCTTGTTTTAACGTGTCCAACGCTGGACGCGCAGTTCCAACATGCAGCCTTTTACTTTTGGCATGGAGTGCAGTTATGGTTAGAAGATGAACGCACACAGTGTGGCAGTGCAACAGTTTCAAGTTCAGGGGCAAAAAATAGAGACAAGCTTGGAAGCATGTATTATGCAAATGTTGTAATGTTTTATCTGGAGGGGAGAAGAAAGAAGCTTCTGGATCCTCTCTAGCAGTTGTGACAACACACTTAAATGGAAAAGGATGCTTTCGTTTCCCGTTCGTACGTTTCTTTGGTTGGACTTAAATGTTATCCTTTGTTCTAAACCGCATTATGCTTGGCACGGTGAGAAATGTGCCATTTGGCTGCTTTTCTTTTGGTTATTTATCACTGTTAAATTTGAGCTCTATCTGCAAAGACTTCCTCAGTGGATATTTTGGAGCAGTGCAGATTTTTAGCTTTGTGTGTTTAATGAGGTCTCTTTTGGGTGGGTCTGCTGAAAGATAGCCATCATCCACTGCCTTTCATTATGTAGCTGCGATTTAGATTAGCCAAGGAAGGAATTAATTCACATGAAAAATATGTAAAGAAAAAAAATGTAAAGAAAAGTGTCTTGTGTCTCTTCTTTCTTCCTGTTCTACGCAGCTCCTCCACAGTTCTTCCCTTCCTTCCATCCCCCTGTGCCGATAGACGACAGACATACCCAGGGACGGTACATCTATGAGCCCTCCCCGGTGCCCCCTCTTCATGTGTAAGTCTCTCAAACTGGTCACACACACTCACGCACCGCCTCACAAGTAAAATATTGCTGATCACAACCGCATTTGGCGATACAAATCAAGCCCCGACTCTTCCTTCCGCCCGTGGGTGTGGAGCACCACCCCCACCCCCCACGGGTGCTGGGGTGCCTCTTTTTGCCTTTCAGGATCAAAGGCCATGGCCCTTGACGTGCGCAACATGATCCGCATGTCAGAGACACGCAAATGAACATGTGTCAGAGACATGAAAATGAGAGCACGGCGAAGGGAGCCTGGGAGCGCGCAATTCTCATAAGAGCAGTGATCAAGCCCTGTCAAGAGAAGGAAGCGATGCCTCCTCAGACATCTACCCATCTCTGACAGACACAGATGGCTGGCTCCCGACTGTACGCAGCCAACCTCCCCACCTCACCCAGTCACATGCGTGTTCAGTCTATCAAATATGAAATAAGGTAAAAACATAGTGTCATTCCCTATTAGAAAGACTGGTTAGTTAGTCTATGCAGGGGAACGTTGGGGACCGCCTTATTATGGCGGTCTCGTGCCTCCCTGGAGAACCTCGTGGTGCTGGCCAGGTCAGCAGAGAACTTCAAAGGATCCATTCCTGACTTTTATTTGGCTTCTGCTTCTCCTTCTTTCTCATTCATTCCTTCCATAATTTGTATTCCCAGCATCCAAACAGCAAGTACCATAAGGAGATACCTCATCGTCCTTGCACCGCTTGTTTCCTATCCACAGACACGAAGGAAGCGATCACTGCGCGACGAGTACAAATTGGATTGGGCAGCTACTTGGGCCGCATTATGTTTGATATTCTTCATCATTATCAACTCCCTCTTCTCCTCCTCTAGGACTCATATCTCTCCCTTGCTGATGTGCCACTAAGCGTAATGAATTTTTTATGTCACCCCCCCCACCGCCCCTCCACCTTCGGCCCACCCCACCTCTCAACCTCTCGTCTCCTGCTCAGGGGCTGCACGAGAGGAAGAAAGGGAGGAAATATAAGAGGAAAAAAAAAGGAGGTGATTGATGCCCGATGTCACTGCAAACAAAATGGCAAATATAATTTAGCATTTAGCTTATGCAGAGATAATGGGGCGAACACGCACAGGCAACATAGGCTCAAACAAACAGCCGGGCTTGTTATCCATCAGGAGCGCTTTGGTACGACGTGGAGCACAGGTCAGGGAGGGGGAGGAAAAAAATGAGGAGGGGGATAGAGGGACAACGCTGAGCCGGGGAATTGAATTAAGGGGGAGAAGTTACGCAGCGCCGGCGTCTTCAGTCACTCTGTCCGGACAGGAGTTATCTGCGCGCTTGGTTTGCTGTCACTGGAGACACGGTGGTGCTCTGCCACGCTACTTAAGGGCTATTTATCCAAACCATTAAGCATAGAGCTGTTTAATATGACACGCTATGTTGGGGGAAACTATTTGTCATGATTATAAGACAGCTGTTGAGTGGCCAGCCGTATTTAAATCAAGTCAGCGAGCTCGCTGTCACGCACGTTATCTATGAGCTTCTTTTTGAGCCTCTGCATGGCGAAGCAGCAATATTGCCCGTTTGATTAAAAAGCAGCACTGAACTCCTCGGTGAGAAGAAGCACTCATCACATGTAGTGTTACAGCAGCCACCTGATGGCAAATTGGAGTTAATTACACGCCCAGGTTTCGTGCAAGTTCCAGTCGTGGCTGAACTTTATGAGCATGAAACCGCAGCCAAGAAGTAATTCTCGGCCAGAACTTAAGTGATGCATTCTGCCCGGTAATGTTGCTTGTAGCCAGCCCAAGCAAACAGAGGCCGTCAACGCATTGCTGTCGCTTCAGGGAAATGGAGGACAAGAGGCGGCTTAGGGAGAAATATTGAATTGTTTTAAGACAAGTTCTCCTCCGTGTGCAGAATTAATCGTTATTAGCCTTCTCAAAGATATGCCTAAGTACACAGGGACTATTATTGCAGTACTTCCCCATGCAACCTCTCATTACGGCCTGTAATTACAGTTGGGTTGGCCCTGCGGCAGTTCCATCAATCCAGCCAGCTTCCCCCGCTGCACACACGAGCCAGCCACCACCGGGCATCCGTGGCCGGAGAAAAAAAAAAACAAAAAAAAACAAAAAAAAAAAAAAAAAACACAGCGAACGCCCAGCAGCTTGTTTCCTTTCCACCACAACGACACATCCACCATCCGTACGTGGCAAATGAACAGAATCATATCCTATTACTGTGAAGGGCCTAATTGAAACATGTTTATTTATGGCCCTCGTTTTCAGACGAGGAGCGGGCGTTAGCAGCACAGCTAACGGGCTCCAGCGATATGAGGCGGTGGAATTAAATTAAAAGCTCATAAAATGAAATATGCTCTGTATTAGCTGTTTGACACTTAATTTGCCTTTAAATGAGCAGAGGAAATCACAAATTAACTGTCCTTTGTTTTTTTTCCCTACTTTACCTCACCTCCCCTATTAGGCAAAGGAGAGTGCAATTACAGACACAGGCTAATCGTTTAGTTTATGAATTCTTGTGGGGAAGGTACCAATGTGCCATTCAATATTAAAGCCTCAGGGTTGGCGCACGGCTTCACTGAGAAACTTAGATTTTTGCATGAGGGAACAACACTTAACAGGAGTTTCCACAACCTCACTTTATCCCAAGCTTCTTCTGGTTTTGCAGAACATTTTGGTTTAACTAAAGCCTCGCTTGTCCCCGACTTATCCGGGACCAGCAAGAGTCTTTCATGACTTCTTTTCCCTTCACTCCAGCACAAAATGAGAAAGAGCCCCAGAGAAGATGCTTCCTGCTTAAATAAACACATTGATCAGTGAAGAGCAGGCTCTCCATGGGAGCTCTGCCACCACCATTGTCCGGGATGGGCTTAATGGGAGTTTTGGGGGGGGGTGAGAAGAGACCGCTCCTTTTATTCTGGCTTTATTGCCTGACCGTGGTACACAGCAAAACAAAACAGCCCTCTCATGCAGCTCAAGCCCTGGCTCTCGGTCACCCGGAGACCGCTCAGAACAAACAGAGGTATTCGTCACAAGTCAATTATCGGCAACAGACTTTACTCTGGAGTCCCGGACCCTTGAGCTTTGAATGGGGACACTAAAACAACATAAGATTCTTATGGGATAAGCAATTGACTCACAACCTTTTGATCCCTTACCATATGCAAATTTGCCAAAGACTTGAAGCAAGCTGAGTCAATTTAAGAGTCTGTGAAAAATGCGGGTGAGTTTATGATACTATTATGCAGAATGAGAAAATGTAAGATTTGTCACCCCGTGGTTAAAATGACTCTGCTTGAAAATCAACTAAAACATAAATAAGTCGAAATTTTTTCCGCTTTTAGTGTGTTGGTGTTATCCCAGCTCTTTTTTTTTTTTCAAACAGTTTTCGAAAAATGTAACAGCCTGAAACAAAATAAAAAAGTTATATTTTGAAGGCAGAAAAACTCATGAATAAAGTCATGTTCTGTACTTTCTGTCAGTGTGGAGTACAGTTTGGGTCTTTGAGGGTGTGCTTCCATGTTCCCCGCCTGTGCGGTTATTTCATTCAGGAGCGTGTTTGTTCAGCTGCAGGCGCGGCCTGACTAGAAGGTATGCTGGAGGTACCATGGGAGAGCGGCTGCACGTCTCTGTCATCACAGTGCAGCTCAGAATCGATGAGCCAGGAACAAGTCTAAGGCCTTCGTGAGCTGCTCCTTCAGATGCTTTCTTTTATTTGATGAGTGCATTTAATGGCACCAACATGATCAATCACCTCGCTACCCTTCAATTCCATTTTCCCTCCCTCTTTTAGATGAGCTCCCAGCTGTTTTACACAGTTTTGGTACAACGATCCCTCAAATGCGTCCCCCTAGCCGTCCTCACCAGTGGTGTTTTCTTTTGAGGTCTGTGCCGACTTCTTCTGTTATTTCCATAAACTGTTGTCAGGCTGCCCAATCTGCTGCATGGTGGAGCGGCGTGTTGCTTAGCATAAAGACCGCCGTCTTATCTCAACACCTTCTTCCAGATGGGACGAGGCCGAGCGTCGCAGTACTCACACACACAAGTGCAGGCACGCACACATGCCGCTAAACAATAGGAAGACAAAAGGAGCTGGTTTAAGTCTTATTGCAGCTGGAGGGGAAATATATATATGTATTTTTTGGACTGCAGCTTCATCATTGGTTATTAAAGATCCACTTCGGAGCTTGATGTCGCTCGATAATTTATGTGTCGCTTTCAGACTCATTTTGTCTTTACCCACTGTTTATATTTTATTTGTAACAGCATAATGTTTGTAATCTCTGGCAGTAAAAGTAGTAAAGAAGCCTGTTTGGCAATTTCCTATTAATATTCACATTTGAATAATGTCTAGACTAACACAGGAGTGAAGCCATAAATTACACTAAGAATTAATGATTATATTCCCTAATCGCATCTGATTATCTCTGTCCTGATATGGCTCCTGTCACCGGGAAGCAGGGGCAGAAAGACCCCCTTTTCATCTTCCTCTCCAACTGTCCAAAACCCATTCTTCGTGACTTCATAGGTCACCCTTCTATAGTGCAGCCGCCCCCCTCTTTCTTTAATACTTTCGCTATGGAGTAAGTCGGGGGGGACAGGCGGTCACGCCGTAGCTGGCTTTATGATTAATGATGTTTATTCTTGACAGAAGGCTCCTTTATTTATCTGCATTGCAGTTTCACTGATATTATCAGTCACCTGAATGAAAAATATTCAGTCATACCAATTTTGCAGTATAATTGAGTAGAGTCACTTCCTTTTCAGTTTTCCCTCCCACCCCTTGCTCTCCTCTTCCTCTTTATCTGGCAGCCTTATCATCGCCACAGTAATTTTCGCGCTGCGTTGTTTGATATGGAGAGGCTGACTTTAGCCGTATTTGACATAAAGCCTCTTCAATTTTCACAGGAGGAGTAAAAAAAAAAAAAAGGAGGGAAGAGAGAAAGTTGTGCTGCACTCTGTGGAGGGAAAGCATCTCCCCACCACCACCACTGCCACCTTTTTTTTCTTTCTTTCTTTCTGAGGCAATTTTGGGATTTAGAGAGTAAGGAGATAAATGCCTAAGCAGAAATGTGGGCAGATTGAAGTTACAGTATATCTGTTTTTTGTATTACACCAGTTTCTGAAGCTTAAATGGGCAGTGTAGTCCTTTTTTTCCGCCTCAGCCTGAGCACGGGGCCGCGATATTTTAAGGCACCTGTGTAGTTTGAGAATGATGGATCCAGCAGGTTGGAAGAGAGTTAGAGAGAAAAAAAAACTGTTTGGCACAACAGATATTTGACAAGGCCTGTAAAGGTTTTATGGTTGAGTCATTACCTGTGAGATCTGTTAGGACATGTCCCAAAAACTCTTCTTATCCGGCTAGGATTACCCGCTCTGAGGCTGCTCCTGCTGCTGTGTCTGTGTTTACATTTCTCCCAAATTCCTATAAGCTAAATGCATTTTTTTTCTTCTTTTACTCTTTTAAATAAGTTTATTTTCTCATTAAAAGGCCTGATCCACTCTGATCCCTCACATAACAATTAATTTAGTCAAATCAATTCCTACCTCAGTATTCCTTTAAAGCATTTTTTTCTGTACTTCTGTATCATTCCTTGGTTGAATTTAATTTAAGGGTCTATTAAAAACAGCTTTGAAAAGGTACATTTTTCGATAAAGGAGGAGCCCATTAATCTCTAATACGAGGCCCGTGAATTTGCACATGTAACACATTTGTGGATTTTGATTGTCCATGCACAAGTCATTTGCCCCCCTTCATGTTTGAGATCTCAATTTGTAGCTCTCCCAAGGAGCACAATGGAAAACCAGGTCTGAGGGGAAGAGATAACAGGCAGGTGCCAACAGCTCTGTGCCGGT